>CM053614.1:57871534-57970187 GCA_028646535.1 Procyon lotor | reverse complement strand
GATCTGAAAATTAAACTGACAAAAATCATAGGAGAAAAGCATACAAGTTCTACCTGACACGGAACCTTCTTAAGGAAATGAGGATCTGGAGAAACAGAACTGAGTATTTTTATGTTAAGTTTGATTAAGAGTGGGCAGTTGTGTAGAAAATATGATGGATCCTTAAGGAATATGAGGGAAAACTTAGCAAGTCTTATTGGTTAGGATTCTTCTCCGGTGTACATTTGTCTTAGGAGATAAAGATGCCTCTTTCCTCCAGGTACAGGGAGGGCACCTCCCGCAGGAGGGTTTTATGACCTGTTTCAGGGGAGAAGATGTGGGGAAATCAGAGTGACCTTCTTGCTTCTTCTGTTTTCTCAAACTCCTTCAGCTTAAAATATTTAATATGCCAAAATACCATACTTTGGGGTAGCATGTCCTAAAATCCCATCAGAGGGTTAAATTGCTTACACATTAAAATCACATAGAATAGTAAGGATTTTCTTATTAATCATTGTCCTTGTTACTTTCATAATTATTATTATTTAGGGAGAGGTTTCTACCAGCAGGGTGATGTATTCTTAGGGTGAAGCTGTAGCCAAAGGTGATACATGGTAGATTTTTTTTTTTTTAAAGATTTTATTTATTTGACAGAGAGAAACACAGCGAGAGAGGGAACACAAGAAGAGGGAATGGTAGCGGGAGAAGCAGGCTTCCTGCAGAGCAGGGAGCCCGATGCGGGGCTCGATCCCAGGACCCCGGGATCATGACCTGAGCAGAAGGCAGACGCTTAACGACTGAGCCACCCAGGTGCCCCACATGGTAGATTTTTGCTCACAATGGCAAATATTTATTGAGCTCCTACCAGGCACTAGGCACTTTGCTCTGGGCTGGAATCAACGGGAAAAACAAGACAAACCAGGTCCCTGATCTTCTTGGGCTTTTTGAGGTGGGAGATGAAGGTTGAAATAACATGGATTTGAATGATTAGCAGACAGGTGAATTAATTTTCCCTTTTGCAAATGGCTTTATCAAAGATGCAATGATTCCTTTTACTAACTTCATGAAGGCTGAGGAAGCACTTGAAATGTATTTATCACGGGCCGGTGTTTTCATCTTTCCTTTTTCAAAGAGGGAAAGAATAAAAGAGATTAACTTTGTAGCAGAAGGACTGTAGACTAGCAATGAGAGCCTAGAGGTGGGGTTATTGCCCATCAGAATGAATGAACAGGGAGGGTTGAAGAATTTCATTAAATTATTCTCTCACTTTCAATAATTTATTCGGCAGTACTAAGTGTGTGATTCTGCAAAGTAAGTGGAACAAGGAAGGAGGTGTTGATGCCATTTCACTCCAAGATTCACTATCAGTGGCACAACATTTTGGTTTGTTTTTATTAAGAAGAATAAAAAAATATACAGTTTTTTTTTTAAATTAGGTACTATCTAATTGAGCTAGTTTTCTGTCAGCCTGCTGTAAAATGATTGATTAGAAATGGTTTTCAAAACCTATATTTTAGTGATAAATTGCCTTCTTAATATTTTTGATCACACCTCTTACCAAGGCAAACCAATACATGAAATACGAAAAACTATCATTCAAGAAACAGTTGCTTTCTTTCCTTTTCTTTCTCTCTCTCTCTTTTTTTAGCAACACTAAGTGGATTAGGTGTGCTCAAAAATCTTCTTTAGTAATTGGTTTTCTCAGATATAGGTATGTCTCAATGATAGTGGATAACAATTATGCAAACATATGCTAATGCAGCCAAGGAAATAAAATAATGATGCCACCTTGTACTTCCTAAGTTAAAGACACTGGTGGATTAGCTTTTGGTGCTTATTGAGCATGAAGACTTGACAAAACAGAACCGTCATGGGGAGTTTAAGGATGTCTTCGAGGTAGAAGTTGGGTACCAGGGGGCTTCTAAGCTCCAGGAGTCCAGACACCATCCTGAGTCACAAGGGAAGATGTTTTCTCATTCCCGCATTCCAGAGTCGGGGGAACCTAAAATTCAGTGTCCAGTTGACAAAGGGTGGGAACCAATGGAGGTCACCATCAGCTCAATTCAGAGAGCAAGACATACAAATTGAGCTGCTGGTCTAAGCACAAACTCTCCCGTCTAGGTCCTGACAGGAGCACTTCCATAGGCTACATCAGCTGAAGCCCTGCCCCCTGGCTTCCTGCTGGGTTCACTCAATGCCGAGACACACTGAAGCCTGAAGGGCAAGAGGAGATGGAGATTGGAATCCTTCCTGCCTCCCATCCTGCTGGGCCTCCTCTTGATGGCAGCAGAAGTTCTTTCACTAGACACGGCTCCTGTGAGGAGCACTTCTCGGGCTTCCTCCTGCTGTTTGTGGCCCAGGTACTTCCTTATTCTTGGCTCCCCACATTTCTATAAATTATATGTGATGAAGTTCTCTTCAAACCTCTATGGAGCATATAGTTCATTTCCTCTAGGGATGGTGACAGATGCATGAACACACGTAAGATGGTGACAAGTCAGCGAGAGCCTAGGTTGTGGTCCAGATGGGAAGTGCCAGCAGCTTTGAGGGAAGACGGGTCACTGTGACCAAACCTCAGGCGGGGCAACTTGAGCGGTGGTCTCAAGAAGGGTGGGGTTGGGGTAGTAACATGAGTGGGAGTAAGCCAGTGGAAGGGGTGGCCATTGAGGTAAGTCAGCAGCCTTGGTGAAGAGTTAGGACTGGAATATATAACAGGTATTCACTATCACCAATTAGACAACCTTGATGGAAGAAGAAGGTGAAATGTTTGTTATAAGAGTGGAGGATGAGGTTGGCGGGGCTGGGTGGATCAAATTATGAAGTACCCTAACTATGGGGAAGCGCCATAGGGAACCAATGGAGTATTATTATCGTAATTGCTCTTTTTCCAACCATATAACTTCTATGGTAGTAATAATTATGATACAACTACGTAACATTTATATGGTGTTTTATAGTATTCAGAGAACCCTCATAGTGCTGAAAACAGGTAATGCCTTTACTGTTCCCCTCAACTCCTCTTCTTTGCCCCTCATACAATTCTGAAGATTAAGACATGAAAAAAAAAATCTAAACATGACTTTAATTAACCCTCTTCTTCTTGTGTAAGCCACTCCAATCATATGGAATGATTTATTCAAGCAAAGAAATGACTACATAGCCTTGCATTTTTTAAAGTATTTTATTTATTTATTTGAGAGAGAGAGAGCACAAGTGGGGAGGAGGGGCAGAGGGAGAGGGAGAAGCAAACTCCCGGCTGAATAGGGACCCTGATGTGGGACTCAGTTTCAAGACCTTGAGATCATGACATGAGCCAAAGGCAGATGTTTAACTGACTGAGTGACCCAGACGCCCCAAGCCTTGCTTTTTTTTTTAATATCAAAAGCTAAAGAATGTTTTTGTTTTTATTTTAATTGCAGCGGGGTGGAGGGGAAGGAAATCTTTCTTCCAAGACATGAGAGGGTGAAGGAACAGAGACAAAATTTGAAGTTCTAGGACTGCATATAATTCTCACCACGGCAGCGTTCAAGGGATATATTATTTATAGAAGCACTGACATGATTACGGTCCTTGAGGGGCCCCAGAACTCCCAACACTGTTGAAGTCTGCACAACAGTGAGAGACCCCTTAGGATCATCCACCAGGGGAAGCTTAGACAGACGCAAATGGTTTCTAAGTAAGCTTTGGGTTGTTCTACAATAAAGACACCTACAAAGAAACTGCAGTGTTTGCTCCCATTTGTAAGCAATACAGGGCCGCCCTTGGGGCAAAATATGGATTTTGGAATTTAGCAGTTTGGGATTTCAATCTGGATCGTGCCGCTTAATATCCGTAAATGAAATGATGCATGCAAAGCATCTAAAGCAGGGGCCCGTATGTAGTTGAACCCCAGTAAGTGCTCAGATGTTTCGTGGGTCCGCTATGCGTGTGTGGAGGGAAGGGCATTGTGTAGAATATGCTGGGGGACATACAGTTTCCAAGACATTCATGTGCATAGGTCGGAGAAGTGACTTGTGGTGTTTATTGCGTTTTATTTCACTATGACGATTTTCCTGTGGTACAAGCTCTCTTGTGGCAAGCAGATCAAGCCCATTGGATTTTGGTTTTCTGCTCTTTGTAGCTTGGCCTGAAGGGGGCAGTGTAGAGCTTTCTCCCTGCCATGAATCAGAGCTGTGAGCTACTAACTTGCAGCGAGCTCTCCCTTCTAAAATAAAGCCCCTGGAGAAAGTTAAACAGGAAAGCTCAAGAAAGGCAGAAGGGTATTTATTCTGTGGCAACTTTCATTAATCTTCCAGTTCCACTTCCGGATAAATCTGCTCTGGTCTTCATTGGAAAGAGGTCTGGGAATCAGGAAGAGATCTTAGAACCACAGGTCTCTGTCCTCTGGTTACATAATCCGTAAGAGAAAACATTGCACTTAGTTTCTCTTTGTGTAGCACTGAGATAGACAACTTCATCAGTAATTTCATGCCCCCTCTTTCTGTCCTACTTCCCTCTCTCTTTCTCCCCCTGACTCTCCCTTCCTCTCCTCTTTTACGTGTTTCTTGTCTTCTTTCTTGGGTGTGATTTTTGGCGTCTGTTTGCTTGGCCAGATCTCAGCGTGAGGCCTGCAAGAGGCCGTGCTGGTGTGTTCCTGGGACACACTTCAACAACCGTGTGTCTTCTGCGAAGGGGGCATTTCAGCCATCCAGAAACTGGGAGCTTGTGTGCTTCTTTCTCTCTAATTTCTTGATTCTATGTTCTCCGTTGAAAGCAGCCATTATGGAAGAGTTGATTTCCATTTTAGCTTTAGATTTCAGATACGAAATCACGACTGAGGGAGAAGGAACAACTACCAAAGGAGCAACAAGGAGAAAAGCTTCCCAGATGAGGCCTGCGGCTTCAGTCTGCCTTTCCTGGCCCCTTCAGAGAAGGGTTGGTCATCCCACCTGAGTACCTAGCATCCCCTAAGTGGAAGAGTCAAGCAATGCCACCAGGAAGGCCCCAGAGGCGCTCCCTTTTGGAAAAGCACGAAAGAATTCCTTCCTGAGATAACCTAGCAGAATAGCTGGCCACACAGACTAACAAGGGGAGTCAGCCTTGTGACTCCTAGACCCCACACATGCCAGAAAAGTGTACACACACATATCTAGCAAATGGCTGTGAGTGGAATGTATGCAGCTCTTTAGCCAATGCCGTGCCATTGGTGTGTGTGGCAGTCCACAGGAGATCTGGACAGGTGTAGACCCTGGACACATCCATAGAAATCACACAGACTGACCCTCTTGCAATGTGTTGATATTTGAGTTGGTTTTCAATAGTCCTTAAATATTTTTTTGGCCTTGGGCTGACTGACTCATTTCACGTGTACTTCCTCTATGTGTATAGTCTGCCTTTCTTCCTCCCTCCTCCCTCCCTCTTTCTTTCCTTCCTCTCTCTCTTTCTTTCTTTTTCTTTTCTTTTCTTTTTTTTTGTGGAGAGAAACATATAATTCATTCAACAAATACTTGTTGAGCCCGTGCTGAGTATTGAAAGGTGAATAACGGAGCGCCTGGGTGGGTGGTTCAGTGGGTTAAGCATCTGCATTCAGCTCGGGTCATGATCCTGGGGTCCTGGGATCGAGCCCCGTATCGGGCTCTCTGTGGAGCAGGGAGCTTCCTTCTCTCTCCCTTCTGCCTGCCACTCTGCCTGCTTGTGCTCCCTTTCTCTGTCAAATAAATAAATAAAATCTTTAAAAAGTAATAAAATAAAAAAATAAAATATTAAAAAAGAAATAAAAGTGCGTAATTGCAGACAAAGTCCCGGTCTACATGGAGCACTGATAAGGCAATGGTTCTCACCCTGGACTATGCGTTAGGACATTTGGGGTGCTTCAGGAAATATTAGCACCCACCCCAACTTACTCTTTTAAAAGCCTTAATAAATTCATCATATTGTGTTAAAAATGTCTGTCTGCATATCTGTCACTCCAATTTGTTTGGAAGGAACTGTAATCTCTTCAGGTTTTTTTTTTTTATTAAGGTAAAATTTACACACAGCAAAATACATAACTTTTAAATATTTAATTAGATGAAGTTATATAAACACGTATGCCTGTGTGATCAACACTTCAATGAAGACAAAGAACCCATCTATTACCCCAGAATGTTTCTTTCTTCCTCTTTCCAGTAAACCCTCACCTCCCATAGGCAACACTATACTATTTCTGTCACCAGAGGTTAGATTTACTTCTTAAACTTCACAGAAATGGAATTACACAGCATATACCTTTTTGTGTCTGACTTTTTTCTCTTAACGTAATATTTTGAGATTCATCCATGCTTTTACACGTATCAGTAGTTTGTACCTCTTTATTTCTTAGTAGTGTTCCATTGTATGAAGGTATGCACGTTGTTTATCCGTTCTTCTGCTGGTAGACATTTGAGTTGTTTCCAGTTTGGGGTAATGATAACTGTGATGATTACTTTTATGTTTCAGCTTGGGTAGGCTATGGTGCCCAGATATTTGGTCAAATACCAATCTTGACAGTGCTGTGAAGATATATATATATATACATCAAGTGGTGATATATATATATATATATATATATATATATATATATATTATATTATATATGTGGTTAACATTTTTTTTTTAAAGATTTTATTTATTTGACATAGAGAAACACAGCAAGAAAGGGAACACAAGCAGAGGAAATGGTAGCGGGAGAAGCAGGCTTCCTGCCGAGCAGACAGCCCGATGCGGGGCTCGATCCCAGGACTCTGGGATCATGACCTGGGCCGAAGGCAGATGCTTCACGACTGAGCCACCCAGGCGCCCCTGTGGTTAACATTTAAATCAGTAGACTTTGAGTTTACTCAGACTCATAATACTCCATATTAGGGGGGCAAATTACAAATTATCTTTTATCACATGGTGGGCCTTATCCAATCAGTTGAAGGCCTTCTCAGAAAAAAACTGGTGATGTTAGTCTTTTTCTGCCTCCAGACTGCCTTCAAACTCACAATGAAAACATAAACTCTTCTCTGGGTCTCCAGCTTGTGGGCTCCTACAATAACATAAACCAATTCCTTAAAATAAATCTCCTCTCTCTCTTTGTACATACATACGTCCTACCGGTTCTGTGTCTCTGAAGAACCCTGAATAATACAGTGGACAAACCTGCTATAAACATTCTTCCTCAAGTCTTTTGTGGATGCTTTTCCATTTCCCTTGAGTAAATATCTAGGAGTAGAATTGAAAGATCAGTCGGTAGGCATATATTTAACTTTATAAGAAAGTGCCAGAGGTGCCTGGGTGTCTCAGTCAGTTAAGCTCTGCCTTCTGCTCAGGTCATGATCCTGGAGTCCTGTGATTGAGCCCCAGGTAGGGCTCCCTGCTCAGCAGAGAGTCTGCTTCTCCCTCTGCCCCTCATCCCATTTGTGCTCTCTCTCTCTCTCTCTCGCTCACTCTCTCTCTTAAATAAATAAATTAAATCTTTAAAGAAAAATAAAAAATAAAATAAAATAATCTAAAAAAGAAAGCACCCAACAGTTTTCCAAAGTGATGTACATTTTTTCACATCCATCAGCAATATATGAGAGTTTTGGCTTCTATACATTTTTGTCAACATTTAGTGGTGTCAGTCTTCTTAATTTTAGCCATTTTGATGACTGTGTATTCATGTGTGTGTAGCTTTAATTCACATTTCTCTGAGGGCTAAAGGTGTTAGGCAGCTTTTATGTGCTTATTGGCTATTCGCGTGTCCCCTTTGGTGGACTGCCTGTTCAAATATTTTGCAATTTGTTCCCTTTTGAATCTCAACTTCTAGCATTTAGTAGTCACTTGGTATAAAACTGAATTTAAAATATATAAAATATATGGGGCGCCTGGGTGGCTCAGTCGTTAAGCGTCTGCCTTCCGCTCAGGTCATGGTCCCAGGGTCCTGGGATCGAGCCCCGCATCGGGCTCTCTGCTCAGCAGGGAGCCTGCTTCTCCCGCTACCATTCCTTCTGCTTGTGTTCCCTCTCTGGCTGTGTTTCTCTCTGTCAAATAAATAAAATCTTAAAAAATAAATAAATAAAATATATAAAATATAAATATAATATCAGTCATTCTGATAATCCCTTTTCTGATATAAAATTGAATTAATAAATAAAAGAATACTGTATCATCTATCATCAGTGATTGTTCCGATGTGATCGCTAAATCTCTGTCTAGTTATTTGTAATGCTTGTTAAAGTGCTTAGCTTAATGCCTGAGACAGTCAGCAGCCAATAACTGGCAGCTATTAGCACCATTTCTATTTTACATATAAGGAGATGAAGACCAGAAAAGCTATGCAACTTGAGCAAAGTCACCTAATTACTCTCAAAATTGCTGCTCAGCTCTGGGCTTCTCAAAGTCTGTATTTCACCTTCTGACTTTTTTTTTTTGTTATTAGTAGCCTGACCAATTAAATATTGGATTCACCATTAAGTGTTCCTTCCTTCATTCTTTTTTTTTTTTAAAGATTTTATTTATTTGACAGAGAGAAACACAGCGAGAGAGGGAACACAAGCAGAGGGAATGGTAGCAGGAGAAGCAGGCTCCCCGCAAAGCAGGGAGCCCGATGCAGGGCTCGATCCCAGGACCCTGGAATCATGACCTGAGCCAAAGGCAGATGCTTAACAACTGAGCCACCCAGGTGTCCCATTGTTTTAATTTAAATCACTATATAAGACTATTCCTTATGACAAGATTAATTTGGGACATGTTTCATCTGAGGGGCTATGGAACAGACAGCAGGGAGAAGAAGACCAGGAAACCTGAGACACTTAAGAGTTTCCAGGCTGGGGGCTGGTGGGGAGGGGTCCCTGGGGTGAGGGCGTGTAGTAAGGCTGTGTATTCAGCAAACTGCAGTGCAGACCGTACAGGGAGAGGTGTGTTAGAAGTGGTTAGAGAAAGTGCTAGATATATTCAAAGATGCAGAGGTTTCAATAGTTTCGTTTCAGAAAGTTCTACAGCAATAGGTCTGGAATGATAAAACCTGATCTATAACAGTGTTATATTCGTCCCAAAGATATTCCGTGGTCTTTGGCTGCTGTTTGCTCTTAGAGTCCAAGACAAGTGGACTTCGGTTGCCTGCCCACGGAGCCTAGGAGCTCACAGTTATTCTGATAATCCCTTTTCTGTTTACTGGAAACCCCAGCTGCCTCAGGGGTCCCTTAGGCCGGACTGATGAATCCCTCCTGCTCAGCTTTCACTCTCCTAAAAGGGTAGTGTGAGGAGCGAGGAGTGAGTCAATTCCTTTAAGCTGGCAGGACCCAGAGCCGGTGTTATTCTGTCTTATCTTAGCTCCCTTAGGATGAGTAATTGTGCCCAGCAAGAAGCCCTAACCCCGGGAAACAGGTGCAAGTTTCTAAAGGAGGCCTTTGTGACCATAGTAGGAGGTTAGCTGAAACTCAGTCTATATTTACTCCTTGCAACAGAGTATTTTTTGGACCATGGTCTGCAGGAATATTCAGTTTCCCTAAAAACTGATCTCGGCACTGATTATATGGGCATCACGGAAACACCAGCAGTGTGCCCAGCCCGGACCCAGAGGCCAGCCCAGCTCGTGGAGAGGTGCACAGCAGGTCCAAGCCAAAGACGTCCTCCTGAGACTCCGGAAAGGCTAGGGCAGGGGCGCCTGGGTGGCTCAGTGGGTTAAAGCCTCTGCCTGTGGCTCAGGTCATGATCTCAGGGTCCTGGGATCGAGCCCTGCATCATCGAACCCCGCATCGGGCTCTCTGCTCAGCGGGGAGCCTGCTTCCCTCCCTCTCTCTGCCTGCCTATCTGCCTACTTGTGATCTCGCTTTCTCTCTGTCAGATAAATAAATAAAATATTAAAAAAAAAAAAAGAAAGAAAGAAAGGCTAGGGCAGTAGGTGACAGGGAGTGACTAAGCCAGGCCCTGCCTACTAGGCTGCGCACGCAAACATGTTTTTGAAGGCCTTTATACGCTCAGCAGGGAACATGCTGTTCTCTTTGGGAGGTTGCCAGAAACTTATGAGAGAGTCAGATCAATGCCAAGAACAGACACCAAGGCTTTTCTCCCGCCGCAGAAGGGGACACTGTGTGATGCTGGGTTGCCACCGCTCCCCTGCTTGCTCCTCTAGCCTTCCAAGCCAAGCCTACAGACTGTTTCCCTGCACTTCTCAACCCGTAGAGTAGTTTTGAAGTGATTACTAGAAGCCATGATGCATCTTTGGACGACTATAATTATGTTATCCAAAGCCAAATGCAAATATGTTTCTTCTACTTTCATTTATCTCATATGTCAGTGACTCGGGCCACAGACCTCGGAGGTGGCACCCAAGGAAAATAGCCACCAACCTTGCCCATTTTAACCAGGTACAGGCAGAGTCTGAGTGCTGTTCTCCCAAGATAGCCCTCTGCTCGAGCTCTGGGGAGAAACACAAAGGTTGCTTGAAATCCAGCCAGTGCAAGCAAAGTGAAAACTTTGATCTTCTTTCAGAGGTACTCGATGTCTCTCCAACTCTTTTCTGGAATATTCCAAATCCTTGGCGTCTCCATCATGGTGCAGGTCTAAAACCCAATATTTAAAAAAATGTTCTTCCTTTATAGTAATACCTTTAAGAACCCAGTGCCAATTTTTAGATTATTTTTAAGTGAATGCTTCATATATTCCCTGTATCTGTATAGGGTATGGCTTCTTTGAAAGCTCTTTGGTAAGTTCTGTTAAGTTTCTAAGATTCAACTGCTTTTCTGGTTTATGGAATTGACATTAACCAAGAGGCATCACGTGGTGTCAACTACCCAAAAGGTAAGCATTCACCCAATTCCTCCACCCACCCACCCATCCATCCATCCATCCATCCATCCACCCATCTAATACTTTTTGAGTTTAAAGTCTCCACAAGTAACTAACCAGCCTTGATAGCCCTGAAGCTGAGAACTTACAGTAATTAAGAGATGATAAATGTCACATAGATCCTATTGCTTATTAAGTGACTGAAAATAGAAAAGCTCAGGGGAGAGAGATCTGTGTGAATTGGAAGGATTCTTCCATGGACAAATCTCAATAACCATATGCAACCACAAAATATAGAAAGCCAAGCCCAGGCAGGATAAGCTCATTCTGGGCTTGGGACCTGCTAATTGGTTTCACATGTAGGTAGATGGAATCCTCATGGGGCCAGATTCCAATATGGGGAGGGAAATGAGATCTTTCACTGAAAGAAATGTCTGTGTCAGACCTAAGTAGCTGTTAGGATACTGGGCTGCAGCTATAATCAGTGCTGGTGCGAGGATGACACTTGATTTAGGGGGTCTTGATCTGTAAAACGAGCTGAGTTTGATGCCATTTCACCATTTCCTAAGCATGACGGGGGGCTGTTTGTTCACATGATGTAGTTATTCGATAAATATTTATTGAGCCCTATTATGTGCCGAGCATGATGTGAGGCGATGGAAATTTCCCTGCTTTCATAATGTAACGGTAATTATCCTTTGAGCTTTGCTCTCCTAAGACAGAACAGTACCTATGTGTGGAGTTGTGTGGAGTTCACATACACTGTACTGGTGACAAGATGCTGAGTGGGACTTTTCTCTTTATCTCAGAACAGACGGAATGATAACTTGAGGACAATTAGATGATTGTGATTTATTAAGAAACAAATTCATTCTGCCCCCTCTGCTCACTCTCTACTCACTAATCTTGAGGGAACTCAGAATTGCGGATCTTCGGCCTCTGAAGCAGCTCCCGGTCCTTTCCTTCCACCTTTGGGGGGCGGGGGCGCTTGTTTTAAGGTGAGGCAACCGGGTATTCCAAGAGGATGACTTGTGCAGATTGGAGAGGGCTGCCAGCAGGAAGTTGAGCCCGGAATCTCATTTTTCAGTTGGATATCTACTTACATAATGGAGTCTCTAAGCGGCCCTTTGTGCCTACTTGGGCAGTGGGAGAGAGATCCAGGGAGAGAACGCGGGGTAGAGAAAAAGAGCAGTGGGGGAATAGGACACCCCCTCCGATTATCTGGCAGGAAAAAGATGCGAGAGTCTTCTACAGGTCAAGTGGCATCATGAACGGCTTGAATTATTGTGATGGAATCCTGCGATCGCTGAGACGAGAGACCCCCCACACCAGCAGCAAGTCTACTGGGTGGATTGCATGGGGATGGGAGCCCGGGGCGACTGGAAAATGTCCGCGGGGGCTGATGTCCTAGGAGAGGCTGCTGTGCAGAAGACAGGCCTCCAAAGGGCCTTTCCGTGAGTCATCACGTGTCTCCCGGGAGGTGCTGCAGTGGACGGTTGTCATGGAGGAAGGGAGAGATCACAAGGGCAGCCGGTAAGTAAAAGCATTTCTGTCTCCTTGGCCTCAATCTAGAGAGGGGCCCAGAAGGTGGCAGTTGTACCGGGAAGCGTCCGGAGGAGCCCCCGCTCCTTGCTCCCATCCCTTCCTCCGGCTGGTCTGGTCGTAGGCCTGCGGGAGGAGATGGATGTTTCCATTGGTTGAGTAACTGAGTGGGTGGTGCTGGAGTCCGTCCTTCACTACCCGGAAAGGTGAGAACTGGCGTCTGCGGGGAGGCCAAGCAGACTTGAGGAGGGGAGAGTGGATGGAGCATGATTTAAAGCCCTGACTGGAGAAAAAGAAAACCTAAAACCCGGTGGCGTTTGAAGCTGCTGGGTTCACAGCGTTCGACGAACTGCAGACGAATGGCAATTGTTCAGCAAACAGGCGGTGCTCTACAAACGGAAGACGTTGCTATTCCCAGTCACCTAAAGAGAATAAACACTCGGAGCATGACGACATATGTTTTGACATTGAAGAGCAAATAAGATATTCAACTCGTATTCTTGGTCCAGAAAAAAAAATATAATGTGTTCGTTATGGCTTCAAATTCCCATTTTCGTCGTGAAGGGCTTCTCAGGATATTTCCTGAGCTTTCTCACCACGTGCCCTTCGCCGTGCGAGGCATTTGCCTTCTGTCACTTTGTAGATTGCCCCCAAGGACTGAGGGGAACATAAAGGTCCCCTATTCTCACCTCCAATTTAGTTGAAGATAAAATACTATTAATTATTGAGAAAATACCCAGGTTCTTTTTTTTAAGATTTTATTTATTTATTTGACAGAGACAGAGAGAGAACACAAGCAAGGGAAGTGGCAGAGGCAGAAGGAGAAGCAGACTCCCCACTGAGCAGTGAGCCTGACATGGGGCTCCATCACAGGACCCCAGGATCATGACCTGAGTTGAAGGCAGACCCTTAACTAACTGAGCCACCCAGGCACTCCGGAAATACCTCCCATTCTTAAAAAGCAACATCTGCAGGCTTTAGTCTGCAGGGAGGAGACCAAGAGTCCCGAGGTCATGAAAGAGGAAGAGGAAACTCGTTGGGCCTGCAGGACCCAGAAGACTTCCAGCCAATGCGCTGTTTCATGTATCAGGCAACCCTGCTTAGGATCCCTCTCCAGAGCTGTAAAATGGGAGTTTTCCCAAGGACCACAGTGAATAATTGTGAAGATTAAATAAAATGATCATGTAAAGCATGTAGTACAGTTTCTGGGCACATAGCTGATGTTTGAGAAATAGCTGTGTTCGAGTTTCCAAGGTTTCAGGGTCAGAAGACACCCTCAGGGAACAAAAAGAACAGTTTCTTCATATTTACTTCATCATTTATTGATATCTTGGTATGAAGACCCAGAGCTTATTTTAAAGGTGTTTAGAATTCAGAAAAATTTTAAAAATCATTGAAATTTGGTATATTTTGCATATAAAATGTATAAACACCTATTACATAACATAAATTTCAAAAATATCTAATCGGCAAGAGAAGAGCAATAAAAATAAGTATACAAAATAAACTATTACATAAAATGAAGAAACTCAGTGCTGAAAAATGCAAATGAATTGAACTATTCAGTTTTTTGGCAAGTACGATCTTAAGAAGAAGGTATATCAATGGTGTGATCTTCGAAGGTGAGCCTCGTGTAGGGGCAAATTTTTTTAGGCTCTAGAAAAGCTCTTTCATATTGTATACTACTTGGGGGAATGGTGAAAAGATAATATAAACTAAATCCAAGGGGCGCCTGGGTGGCTCAGTGGGTTAAAGCCTCTGCCTTCGGCTCAGGTCATGATCTCAGGGTCCTGGGATCGAGCCCCACATCAGGCTCTCTGCTCAGTGGGGAGCCTGCTTCCCCCTCTCTCTCTGCCTACTTGTGATCTTTCTCTCTCTTTCTGTCAAATAAATAAATAAAATCTTTAAAAAAAAATAAACTAAATCCAAGAATCTCTAAACTTTTTACTGACAAATAATCTCCCATCTATGCCGTACATAAAAACAATCTTCTGAAATTTTTATTTTTAATAAAGACCAATATTTTTAGTGACAGTGAGCTGTAGTTTTTGTTACTAAGGCTGGGCAGTCAATTTGTAAGATGCCGGGTTCTTAGCTTCCGCTATGAAACAGCCTTTGTTCAAACAAACAGAACAAATCAATCAGACAGATAAAAAGTTTCCACCCATAAACACGGATTGTTTTCTGCGGTCAGCCTGACCCCATTCACAGTGCTGATACCTTGAGGGTAAGACTGAGTCTTTGTTCCTTATAATTCTCTTTTAGGAAGCTCTTTTTTACGTATTCCCAGAACACTAAAAAGAAAAAAAAACCCAACTTCTTTCAAGAAGGAAAACTAGAGTGAATTTGATCTGAGAAGACCTGGGTTAGTGTGTCAGTCCCTCCCTCCTACTACCCAGACGCCTGGAAAGATAAAGCCTCCCTTTTAACACTGGCCTGAAGTCTCTAGATACTTCGCAAAGCATTAATAACTCAGATTACAGATTTCTTTAAATACTGAAATAATGACATCACATCAACAAAAACATTGATGCTTTGGTACTTAACAATGAGTAGTGAGGATTCCAGAATGTTGAAATTTGACACTGCAATCACTAATTAAAATCATCTCGCTCAGAAAGTTTTTCTTCATTAAGCCATCAGAGTGTCTAGATGACTTTTTTAAAAAAGATTTTATTTATTCATTTATTTGACAGAGAGAGAGAGATCACAAGTAGGCAGAGAGGCAGGCAGAGAGAGAGGGGGAAGCAGGCTCCCCGCTGAGCAGAGAGCCCGATGTGGGGCTCAATCCCAGGACCCTGAGATCATGACCTGAACCGAAGGCAGAGGCTTAACCCTCTGAGCCACCCAGGCACCCCTTCTAGATGACATTTTAAGAATAAGTCCACATTGAGGGAGCCTCGGTGGCTCAGTGGGTGAAGCGACTGCCTTTGGCTCAGGTCATGATCCCAAGGCCCTAGGTTTGAGACAAGAGGGCGGGCTCCTTGCTCAGCAGGGGTTCTCCTTCTCCCTATCTCTCTGCCTGCTGCTCCTCCTGCTTGTGCTCTCTCTCTCTCTCTCTCTCTCTCTCTCTCTCTGTGTCAAATAAATAAATAAAATCTTAAAAAGAAGAAGTCCATACTGGTTTAAGGCAACAATTTATAGGATATTCTTAAATACGTAAACACACTCAGGGTGTTTTCCTTTTAAGTCAGTAGTAACTTGGCATAAATTGTTATCAGCCTGGTAATCGAGAATGTAACCAAGTTACCAAGTTTGGTCTGGGCAATGGAATGAGAACAATGAGCAAAGAGGAAGATAATTGCAATTGTAGGGTAGGACCCAGGGAGGAAGGTGCAGCAGATTGGCCCTGGAAAGTCTGGAGTTACCTCAGAAAGGCAAAGTGGGCTTTCCAGAAATGCTGATGGAGGCCGGAAAGGGTGGGAGGGTGGACAGACACCTCATCTCTGCCACCAGACCATGTTGGACCCCCAACATGCCCCACCGTGGCATTGTCTACAGCTCCCAGGGGGCCCCACTGTGTGGTGTTGGCTTTGGAAAGTTCTCCGGGTTGCTCAACCTGGTGAGCTCTCCCTCTTGATTAATTTGTAAGCCTTTTCATGATCTTTAAAAATTCCTTTTGCTTAAGCCAGCTCTGAGAAAATGACCACTGACATACTTAGAATATTTCTTTAAAGTTTCCCAGAGAGGTCCTTAGGGAAAGAGAGAAAGATGGAAAGAGAGAAAAAAAGAATGAACAAGACACAGGGACACAGAGAAAATGTGCGTGTCTTAGTCTATTCTGACTGTAAGAACAAAATACCATAGATTGGGTGGCTCAAACAACAGAAATTTATTTTCTCATAGCTCTGGAGGCTGGATGGTCCAAGATTCAACGTCTGGTGGCGTTTGGTTTCTGGTAGGAACTCTCTCTCCGACTGGATGACAGCCACCTTCTCACTCTGTCCTCTTGTGGTCTTTCCTCCATATTCCCAAGGAAAGACCAAGGAGGAGAGGAGATCTTCCTGTTCCTACAAGGTCACTAGTCCCATCACAAGCCTCACTCCCCACCCCTATGACCTCATGCAATTACCTCCCAACAACCCCATCTCCAAACAGCACTGCAGTAACAGTAGGGTTTCAACACATGGATTTGAAGGGACACACAAACATTCAGTCCATAACAGACGTGCACCTCTTAGATCCTGTGTAATTGAATGTCCACAGTTCCTAAACCTGACTGTTGCTTTCAGCCCATGTTCATATAGACACTACCTATGAAGAAACACAGAACCTTCAAGGTACAAACTGCATTTGAGAAGAAGTATCACCAAATATTAAAAGAAGAGCTCCTCCAAATATGCACCATGTCAAGAACCTTAGCCCCATAATAAGAAAAGACACAATGTTTGATTTTAGCATTCTGTTGCTAATGAGGGAAAGTCTCCTGTCTCCCCAGTACACTCTGGGAGGGGTAAATGCTAGTTGGTGCTATCAACCAGTGTGGATTTTTGTTTGTTGTTTGTTTTTAAAGCTTTTATCTATTTATTTATTTGACAGAAGGAGAGATCACAAGTAGGCAGAGAGGCAGGCAGAGGAAGAGGAGTAAGCAGGCTCCCTGCTGGGCAGAGAGCCCGATGCTGGGCTTGATCCCAGGACCCTGAGATCATGACCCGGGCCGAGGGAAGAGGCCTCAACCCACTGAACCACCCACCCACTGAACCGCCCCACAGCCAATGTGTTCTGCTTTATGTAATGTTCTTCTGATAGACCTTGATCCCTTACTGTGTCTTATTGTGACCTCCTCTCCAATCCTGGTTCTACCTAGCAGGTGACTAAAAGGTCATTTTCAAGCAGCTGCACACAGATGAATAAAGAACAACTTCTCGCTAATTTCCTACTATATCTGGAAGGTGTGCTAAAGGTAATAAATCCAGAAGTATTAAATAATTGGTCTACATCGAAACATCTGGAAAAACCTTAAAGCCAGACCTAACAAAGTACTCACAGAACAAAAGGAAGTTTTTGAATCCACTGAAAGGATTTTCTATCCTTAGAAGGCATATGGGATTATAACCGACATGGGTATTTTCCAACAACAAGAAGAGGAAAATTCACTTTTGTCTGGTACTTGCTTGAGACTGAGGTTATGTGAAAAAAGCAAAAATGAAGTTTGTAACAAGTAATTATTCAAAAATCATCTTTATGAACACTTTAGGGCCCCATCTTTATTTTTCTTACCAAAGGCAAGGACGATCTTTTTGTTGAGCTTCCCCGCTCCAATGATAGATTATCATTTAAGGATTTTCAAGAGCCTTCTGACAGACCCCTCCAGCTTGTGCTGGCAGACCCTTGACTTGAAGGCCACTTGTCCATTCTTCCTTGCCTACAGAACTGTGGTTTGGTTCGGTGTCGTGATGTTCTTAGCTCTAGTCTAAACAAATCATAATGATCTTACGGCCCTTCACCAGGTACTCCACTCCCTGTCCTCACGTATAACTAAGGGTAGCTCTGTGACTGAGATGTGACCCAAAAAGGATCAGCTGGCAGCTTCTGGGGAAGTCTTTGCTCCCTAACAGAAACAACAGAGAGGAAGAGGTAGCTCATTGGCAAAGAGGTAGCTCATTGGCACGGGTGATTACTTCTTTCAACCTAAACATACACAGGGAGTCCAGGAATGTGAGAGCCATCTTGAAGCCATCAAAATAGGGGAAAAAAGTCAACTGACTGAGAAGGGCAGAGTAGAAAAATCTTTCTTCCTAATGATGTGACTGAATCACTACCCATGTCCCAGGCTCCATTTCCAGAATTCGGGTTATGGAAAAACAAAACAAAAAGCAAAAACCAAACCAAACCAATCCAACCCTTCCCCCTCCAAACCCTATCTATATAAGATACTGTTAGTGTACTTTGTTGTTGTGATGCTGAAACCGTTCCTACCTGGTGCAAATAAGAATGCTTACTATAGTCAAAAAACTGCTCGGTAAGTTTGAGGAGTGGCTGGTGGCGTGAAGTAGGGCGGCACAGATGCCGAATTCTGATATCAGCCTCTCCACCTCCTAGCTGTGAAGAATTGTAGGCCTGGTTTTGCAAGAACTTTGACTCCTCTATTTACAAGGTCAAAGTCTTCTTGCCTTCTTTTCTAGCAAAAAGAGGAAAATGGGGTCAAGTTCTGCAGAACTTTTCCTTCAAATGAAGTTTTCGAAAACTTTCTAGAGAGTAAGATGTTTTCATGACTGTTGGTTGTTTCTTATAAATAAGGTTTAATTATGGTACCTTCCCAGTGGCATATTTTTGACGAATATAGTGCTTTTCTTTCTCTTTGGGGGATGAAAAAAAAAACCCTGAAGTTTTAATAAGATTTTTTTTTAAAGCAACTGTCTTCTTTTTCAAGCTAAACAAATTTTATGCTGAATTAAGACCAATTTCCTCATATTGTATATTTAAATAAAGGATTAAAAACAAAGCCATATCTAGGTCCTATGGGGAAAATAGAAACATTACAAAAGAAGTGTTTTTTTTGTTTTTTGGTTTTTTTTTTTTTTTTTTTTTTTAGAATAATAGAAAGCAGAGGAGGGGCAGAGAGCAGCCCAGAGCCCCCCTTGGAGCTTTATCTCATGACCCTGAGATCATGACTTAATCAATCATGTCCTGAGCTGTGCCCCCCAGGTGCCCCATAGAAGAAGTATTGAATTAGCATCTGTAGTATTTTAGGTCTGTTAGACATTAGGTAAAATTTTGTATAGACTTTTCCAAACTTGTGGGCTTTGATAGTCCATACATATCCACCAAGTGGTCCAATCCACCCAATCTTTTAAAAAGTTACAACTTGTTGCCAGCAATTCCTCTGTTCCCGGTCCACCTAACACTGCCACCCATCCTTGTACTCGCTCCATGTCAAAAGCACTGGCACTTTCTCCATGCCACAGTTGCATTATGGTGGGTGGTGAGGTTGATAATGGTGGGTGTTTTGGGTTGAGTTGTGTCCCCTCAAAACGAATACTATGCTCTATGTGAACTAACTTGAATTTAAATTAAATCTTGAAAGAAAGCAAAGAATAAAATAAAAGGAACAACTCAAAATCATGCCACTATTTTTTAAATGTAATCTCTACCCACAATGTGGGGCTCAACCTCAAGATCAAGATTTGTATGCTCTATAGGTACCAGCCAGGCTCCTGCCAGATTGTAAAAGAAAGGTTCAGGGCTGACTAGACCTTTTATGATTTGGTCTCTACTTACATCTCCCATGTCATTACCAATCTGAGCTCTACTCCAGATTTCAGGTACACTGCCGGCTTTTTTTTTTTTTTTTTTTTTCACTGAAACCATCTTCTGCCTTAATCATTCTATGGGCTGCACCCCCTCACCCCACCACCAGCCCTGCCTTTTGCGTGACTAACTTCCTCCCCATGCCTCAGACCAAATGTCACTCTTCAGGGATGTCGTCCATGATCCACCCCTCCCTCATTAGGCATTGAGTGGGTCTCATTTCCCTCTTCCACAGCCCTCTGAATTTCTCATTTGTGCTGGTCACTATCCTCATAATTGTTAGGAAGTGAATATTTTTGTTTCTGTACAGGTAGGGTTTTCGGGACAAATTTTTCTGGAGCCTGGGTTAAAGGAATGATTTCGAAACTTAAGATAGTAAGAAACTCGCTTCCTTGGAGTTATCTGTTTATTTCAAGGGTTGCTAAGATCCTGAAGCATGAAGACAGTCCATGAGTGCTCTTGGAATGAGACCCTTGTGTGGTGTTCAAATGTTCATTTACATTCCAAAGGGTAAAAACCCAGGATGCTTCCTATTCGCTCCTGAAGGACAGTTTGTATACTTTAGGGAGCAGAGTTTTCTCTCACAGCCTTATGGAGAGAGGGCAGGGGGAGAGCCATCCCTCTTTTACGAAACTCTCAGAGTCTTTTGGGGTTTTTCACTTACAGAATAGACTCCAGCAGATATAATGTGACAGCTAGCTCTCTTGTATCAACCTTGGAAGGGGGAAACTCTGGGGCTAGGGAACCCATGCAGTTGTTTTTTGGTTTTTGTTTTTTATTTATTTATTTTTCACTGTAAGTGAATACGAATACTTTTTCTCTGCCCCAGAAATCTTGTCTCTCTCAGGATAATATAAATAAAGATATTAAAACATATCAATACTTACAAATTTAGCTTCTATGTTCACAAATGGACTATAATGTCCTCGAGTGTAGAAATCCTTGAGATTCATTCCGGTATTCCTAGTGCCCGGCAGTAGGCAGTGCTTAAGGAATCTTTGTTGACTGCTTGTTGAGTAAGTGAGTTGTCTCCGTGCCTTCTGAAGAATGATTCAGTGTCATTCAGGAGACAGTGAGAGCTGGTCTAATAGACCGAAGCTCGCCATGGCTCTCGGCAAGTAGTTAAGGGCGTCTGGGCACATTGTCTGAAGGAATCCAGAGGTTTGCATCTGGTCAGTAGGCTCAGTGCTGATGAGGTCACTGCCAGTGTCCCTTTACCTGATAGATTAGTTCCGGGTTACTCACTCCTACGGCCGTACACATCCTTCTGACTTGTTGCTCTCCTGGATACATTCCTCACAGAAGGACTGCTTCTTCAGAGCACAGGCTCTGCCTTGAATCAAATCTCAGCTCTGTCCCTTGACAGGGGCAACTTAGCGGACTTCCTTGTGGCTCAGTTTTGTATCTGTAGAATGGGCAGTATGATAATATGACCAATGTTGTGAGGTAGGAGGAGTCCATTTATGCATAGGAGTTAATAATATAATGGGTTGTTGTGAGGGAGAAAATGAATCAACTAATGTAAAATCCTTAGAAAAATACATGTCACCTAATAAGTTCTACATTTTTTTTTTTTTTTTTTTGCCAGTGTAATATTCAATTTAGAAAGGGTTCAGAGAGAGAAGAAAAAAGTGCAGTGAGTATGAAAAAACATTTTTGGCCAATGAAAAATATAGTTTAAAAGATCAAGTTAAAGTTATAACCTATAGATTCTTTGGTTAAGAAATCATTTCTTTAGGTTCAGTGGCAAGTATTATCACTAAAATAACTGCCCCTAAATTAGTGCACGGTAAGTGAAATCCTGCGAGGAACAATCTGGATTTTGTAAAAATAAGAATCACATCTGACTCTATACAGAAGACAGGATATATTTTTTAGTTACAAAGAACTATTGTCAAATATTCTAAGAAAAAAAAAAAAGCAAGAAAACGTTCTCTACTTTCCCGCAAGCCAGAGAACTGTTTTCAAAGGCTTTTTGAAAACTAAGTTTAGTGCTTGTTTTTATTGTTATTTGGAGGTCTGCTCTCACAAGATGAAATATAATATTTAGAAGGGGAAAGAGGCTGCCTCAGGAACATCTGAAGCCTGATTGTTACTTTAATGGCTCAAGTCTCTTTTTATCCGCTCGACAAACAATTACTGAGAGTGTGCTTGGGGCGAAGTGTGCGTTAAGCCGTCTATGTGTTTATTGATAATGTGCAGCAAGCCGGCTTCTCCCAGGTGTTCAGGGGAAGGGCAGCCTTGTGCAGTGATCGAAAGGGGACCTCAAAGAGTTAACAGACCTCATTAGGTAACACATGGCACCACCATCCACCCAGTTTTTGGTTGCACAGCATTACCAAAGAGGTCAAGGTCTTCGTTCCATTCCTGCCTGAAGAGGTTTCAGTCTAGCTCAGCAGTTTTAGGTCACAAACCATACTTTGATCTAACAATCTAACTCCAGAGTCATAATCAGGCAATAGAGTATATTAGAGCAAATGTGTTACTATCACTGATATTGCACATTCACATTATATGACTTTGTATCGGAAAGATGGTACTTTATTGCTATCGACTCCTTTGTAAGGAAATAGGTAAAAAGGATTGCCTAAGAACACAGTGTAAGGCTTTTATTTTTATTTTCAATTTTTTATTTTATTTCCAGATCACAAATTTATAATTTCAAACCAATGTTGTTCTCTGTAAAAGCGAGTTTAAAAGAAAAAGACTGAGTTAAGGGCAATTCTACCAGCTATCAAAGTATATTTTGGGGCTAGAAACACATTAAAGAGCACAGTTTTAATGGAATCGATTAAAAAAAAAAAACTCAAGACTTTGCTATTCGATATGTTTTTGTCTTAGATATTAAAACACCCTTTTACATTTATGGAAGAGTATGCTAATAAATAATTCCTAGCTATATTGTGTTATTTGACAACCAGTCCTGAGTTATTTTCATTACATTAAATGGTAACAGTAAACACGAAAATGATGTCTTATAGTGCATTGATAAACTTTATCATTTTCTTGCTGAATTTATCACTAAGACAGCTCACATCATTTCCACATCATTTAGTAGATTCAACATGTTTTCAAGGCTACTGACATTTCTGTTGGTTTTGAGTGGCTTTTAATGTTTATTTGCACTTGAGTAGGAACTGAAAAATCTCATTAAAAGATGGTTGCTCATTTCCGTTAAGGGGCCATGAAATATGGATGTTAATATTTTTTCATCTGAGTCCAAGGTGAACAAGAAGAAAGAATACTCATAGATCTGAAACACTGACCCATTTGCTCAAGAAATTTCCTTAGTAGTAATAACTTTTACCTGCTATTTCATTTCTTTTGAAATATGTGATAATTTCCAATGGGCAGAGAGCACCAACAGAGAGTGACATTAAACAAAGATCAGTTGCAATTTAACTTGGCTGGAGAAGTATTCCAGTGTTTCTGCAATGTTGTAAAACTTTCTTGAATACCACCTAAAGCATAGAATTGTATAAGATTTGAGGTACTTTTTTTTAAACACAGAGCTCCAATCTCCCCTTATGTGCAGAGTTGTTCTATAGGCACTTGATTGATGTGTTTATTCATCAGTTTGTCTGGTGAATGGTTATGGACTGCCCGAGTAACTGTGATGTAAGACAAAAAGTGAAAAAAAAAAAAAAGAGAGATATGTGGACAAATATTAATGGGAATAAAGACCTGACTGCTTTCAGTGTTCATGGCAGAGGGCTTAGGGTTTTTTTTACCTAAGCTCCTGTGAAATTACGAAAGTCCCTCAATTCCTTGAGCAGCCACATCAAAGTGATCTGCAGAGTTCATGTCATGTCCCTTTGCCGTGTTGGTGCACAGTTAAGGGTAAGGGCACTTCTTGGAAGTATAGCCGAGAATGAAGGAATGATCAAAGTCGATGCCCAAGCTCCTAGCTCTCCAAGATCTCTGTGCACATGTCATTGTGGTTAAGATCAAATGCTTTTGCCATTTCTAGCCAAATTTGAAATTTGGGAGAAATGGTACAAAGATGGTTTGATGAAAATTCAGCCAACTTTAACTCAAAAATTAGTATCCTTAAAAAAAAAAAAAATTAGTATCCTTTGACTTGAGTCAAAAAGTGTGTGTGTGTGTGTGTGTGTGTGTGCGTGCGTGTGCATATTTGGAAAATTGTGGGACTCAAAGTCTTACAGTTTTTCTGGAAATGTGGATAGAGGTTCTGAGCCTGTGTAGTGCACGAACTCTACCTTCCAAGCAGCTTAATCCAAGGACATTGTGCAGCTAAATCCTGTATGTGTGTATATGTCTGTGTGTGCATGTGTGGCGTGCTTCTCTGACAGAAGAAACTAAGGTAGTCGAGCAGAGTGTTGAGATAAAGGGCTTTACTATATGTTCTTTAGGTCTAATGCCGTAGGTTAAAGGCATTTCTGATTCAAATATGCTTATTCTGACAAGATTTTAGGATTTAGTTATGACAACTCCATTCCACTAATTTTCTTTTGTCTTTCTTTCCTTCCTTTCTCTCTCTTTTTTCTTTCTTTCCTCTCTCCCCTGTCCCTTTTTCTTTTTTATTTACAAAACTTTGCCAGTAAGGGCATTATCAACGTGGGCAAAGGATGTTATTTAAAGATGAAGTAGGATTAAATTAGTTAAGCAAGACAGTGTGAAGATTAGTTTAGTAATTTCTTTTTTTCTACCTTATTATTACTCAGATATTTAATCCAGAAGTTGTTTGGGAACCTAAATTATCTAGGTAATTATTTCGGTACTTTACTGTATTTATTACATAAATACAGTCACGAAGTGGAACTTTAAGTTTACCAGAAAAAAATACAGAATATATACATCGCAAAAGTAATTATGGAATATATTCAATATATTCATGTAGATAAATGCACTATGTACTATGTGACACTGGGGCATACACGAGAAAGCAAAGGACAATCAGAAATTTCTGGACTACAACAAAGTACTTATCTTTTTTTTTAAAAGATTTTATAAAGTACTTATCTTTTGTTTAAAAATCAAAATTTTAAGTTGCTTTCAATACTTTTAAAAGGCTATCCCCAATATATAGATGAATTAGATTTGAGTGTAAAAGTGAAGAAAATCTTTACCTCAAATTTTTCTTAGTACTTTGCCATCTATTTGAGAAATGAATTTCAAAAGATGATGTTTATTGTTATAATAAAAATATTTATTATAAAAATGATTACATCCTTCTGTACATAGAGACAAAAACAAAATTTATACATCAATAACTTAAGTGGGCCTGAACATTCAGTATCCATCTGCTAGAATCCTAAAGCTCTTCCACAGATTTCACAAATAGCAGTATAGACTATTTCTATCTTACAGAACTCTACTTACAGTTTCTGTTATTGTGATATGAACATTTCCTCTCTAGTATTTTAAAGATAATTCACAGTGTTGGGGTTAAGTACTTAATCAACTGCTTTAAATCTTTGGTAAATACAAGTATATACGTGCAAAATGTTTAAGCTCAGTAAAAACTGAAAAGTCAAATAACCTATTGCAAAGAGTTTTGTGTAATCGATAAATGCAGGAGCATTTAATCAAGAAAAGTCACTCTCTAGGACCTCTCGTGATAAAGTCTGACATCCACAACAAATCATTTGAGGCCTCTTTGGCCACGACCGGAAGCATCACAATTCTAGGTTACAATGAAATTAAACACAAATGTTAAAGTCAACATATACAAACAGTATTGATTCTTTTGCAATGCATAAAATTCTAGTTTTTTTCTATATCCTGGTTGACACATCAATTTGACACGGATGAGTTTATTTAATCTCATAAAAGCCTATTATCTCGCAAAAGTGAGAGAACCATTTAAAGAAGCCATTCTGTTTTGAGAAACATCAATTCATCCTCTTGCCAGTAATTTATCTATAAAAATATAGATCATTTCTTGAAATACTCTGTGGGGGAAAAAGCAAGATGCCTGCCCTCTGTTTCCTTCCTTCCTTCCCCCCTTCCTTCCTTTCCCCCTTCCTTCCTTCCCCCCTTCCTTTCTTCCTCCTTTCTTTCTGTGAAAGTTATGTGCTAGACAGGTATGTCAACCTGCCTATTATACTTGAAGTCCCCAAAAGTTCCATATGCATTACAGCGTCCATTTATCAGCCCCCAGTCTCAATGATTCAAATAAAAGCCTCCGGGCACGAAAACCTCTTACTCTCAGACTATTTGTTGAAAGTGTCCAAAGAAGTATTTAAATTCTAAAGTTCTCGAGCCATTTGATGATTAGGAATTGTTTATACAGACATGTTAGTGCAGGAGTGTAGAGACTATACTTACACCTATCAAAAATATATCTTTTTAAGTCTAGAAAGGGGATGCCATCATTGGATTACCGCCATTGCAGGGGAGAGAACAGCCCCTCCTCCTGAGTTAGGTTCTGAATGCATGATTTCTTTCCCTAACATAGTTTTTCCAACCTACTGTCTCATATATAAACAAAGCAAGGCGAGAGATAGTTTTGTAATCACTTTGGCAATTCTTCTCCCCCTCCAACCGCCAACATCCTGAATTCAGTGCTTATTCTAAAACTCACCCAAGACTAGGCAGGCACCTGGCAAGAAGTGTTCACTTACAACCTTAAGTGTGAACAGAAGAGCAGCATAATGAAGATACGATATTTATCAGAAGAGGCTTTCTTCTGAGTTTCTGCACCAGCCGATACCTTGGCTGCAACTTTGAATACAATGTTTTAACTCATTCCTCCTCATTCAAATAACAAACAAAGTAAATGTTACTTAGTCACCAGCTTTTCCTCCCCCGAGCACATGGAAATACAGGAAATGTACCTTTATATACATTTCTAATGACATAGCGTAAACTAAGCCCCAACCCTTTGATGGCAGGGAAATATTGGCTTATTGACACTTGATATGCAATAAATACCAGTATCTTATGCCATCAGGCCTAAAGTATCAGTCTATTGCAAGTGCTAGCTTATATCTTCACTTCGCTTGCATTCCCATCCTTGTTGATAAAGACATAGCAAACTGAGGCTTTCCTGCTTCAGGATTTGATACAAGCTCATATGTCACGCTAGGTTGAAAGAATAATGCCTACGTTACACTTTCCTGGGTCCGAGAAATGGGCTTCGTTCCTCTTTGTACCATTGCTCTGATCAACGGGTTTTTGTTGCTTTTGTTTTTGAGGAAACGAGAGTTCACACGCAAACATTCAGGCGGCAGCACTGGCATAGACCCACGCTGATCCCGGAAAGAGTCCTGAGGGTCCCTCTTCACAGAGCCACTTTCTCCTTTGCCAAGTTCTTTGGTTCCTTGCTTGGGATACACCAGTCGTCAGCCTCGATGCTCATCTGATAATGTTTGAAGGCTGATTTGTTAAAGACTGGGAGTTTTTCTATAGACTCTGAAGATAAAGCCTGAAAGAAGAGGGAGAAAAAAGTCAACTCAAAGAAATTATTCATGGCATAATTCGTACCTGAAGTGATTATTCAAAATAAATCCAGAGGTAAGTACTCAAACATTCAAATACATTCCTTTAATTGATCCAGTTAATAAGAGCACACTATAGCCCATAGTATGCTAGGCAGTGTGTAAAAGAAGACTAAAATGCAAATATTATTTCTATCTTCTAGGTGCCAAAATAATATATATATAGTTATAAATTGGGGAATAGAATCTGTCTTCAATATTTACACCTGTCCCTTGTTTGGATATTGCTGATGTGATAGAACTGAAGAGCAGAGCTATTTTTTCTTTACAAAATCCTTTGCATCTGGGATAAAGAGTCCTAATCTGATCCTATTAATTTATTAAAATCTGTCATCTCTTAATCCTTCCCAGTACTTTGAAGACTTCTGCTCATTTAAGAAATGAATACATTAACTACTTTAGATAGTCTAAGGCCTCTGGGCACATAATTCCCTTGCCCAAAATGGGAACCTACAAGCTTAATGTTTTAGTTACTAATATCTGTAAATACATTTTCAGTCAAAACTGCTGGAAAACAGTTAACGAATCAGGACAGTGACCTTAACAAATACATTGAGGCTTTATGAGAAATAGAAAAAACCTGTGCCAAGTTTTAAAGTTTAATCAGGAAATGCCAGACATCCCACTGACAGCTTGTGAGCTGTTAGCTTTTCCTCCCCTGGATTTCTAATAAGGTCAACTTAAGGTCATGAGTATCTTGGTATCAGTTGTTTTCGAGGCTGGAACGTTATTAGCATGTATTTCCCACGAGTTTAAGTAAAACAAAGGCACAGCTATTCTCACAGATGCTAAAAGGCGTTGGTTTAAGAAACTCACATGAGGATCTCCTCACTTGGAGACTATAGGCTTCTTAAGAAAAAATTTTGCTTCCCTTAAAGCCGGTAGCCTGGTCCCACTTCTAATTGGTAAGTTACCATATTAAATATTAATTAATAAATCAACACATACCAAACAGAAAATCAAATGACATGTGGTCGTCACTTGGATTAACTCAATTTTGGACCGTGGAACTCAGGGCCTTAGAAGCAACATTGCTTTCAGAAATACTTTTTTTTTTCTTTCAGAAATACTGTTTTGGGGTACCTGGGTGGCTTAGTTGCTGGGGCGTCCGACACTTTTTTTTTTTAAGATGTTATTTATTTGTTCTCGAGAGACAGAGGCAGAGGGAGGGGAGCCCCATGAGGGACTCGATCTCAGGACCCCAGGATCATAACCCGAGCCAAAGGCAGATGTTTATCATCTGAGCCACCCAGGTGAGGGCATTGGCTCTTGATTTCACTCAGGTCATGATCTCAGGCTTAGGAGATGGAGCCCTGCGCTCCACACTCAGTGGGGAGTCCACTTGAGATTCTTCCATACCTTCTCCTTCTGCCCCTTCCCCCGCTTGCACTCTCTTCTCTCTCTCAAACAAACAAACAAATAAAACCTTAAAAAACATAGAAATCTGATTGTTCGTACTGAACCGAAAGGATACCTTTAAGTAGATGATGGCGTCAGTTCCATATCCTGACATGGAGTAGAGATTCAGATCCCCTTGAAAGTACTTGGCATAGAGACGAGAAATTGGCAAGCCGTAACCAAAACCAGCCTAGAGGGGAAAGACCAATTACTGGCAAAGAAGTGGACGTGCCCATTGAAATACAAAACATAGGAAGGTGTTATTATCCTCCCTGCTACTGATGTTCTAGGACTCAGGTAAGTGATTTCTGCTTCCAATCAGAGACCTCTTGTAAGTTGTTTCACCATCTTCGGCTTGCTTTCTCCTGCCTTTTCCTATCCCCCATGCCCAGTTTAACCAAATCGACTAACTTGCCTGAATAATTCCTTGTAATCCTTACGCTACACTTAGGACTGGGTGGCTGGGATGAATGTTGCCATTTAATTGGTCTTACCAAAGGAGCATTGCGGGAATTATCCATCACGGGGGTCGGTGCGGTCGAGTATGTGTAACTAAAGAGACTGTCAATGATCCTTAGGGGAACACCACCTCCTCTGTCCGAAATCTTAAACAAACAAAACAAAGCCACGTGTGAAAAACAAGGTGCATTTGTCCATCTAAAAATGTTTTTCCTTCATTTAAAAGTCACCTGATGTATGTACACCACAGACTTGGATCTGCTGCTCAAAGTAGGGCACTTTATTATTATTGACACTTTCTTAGTTCTCTCAAGGGAGACTCCAAAGAACAACAGAGAATGGTTACCTTAATTGTAAGATCTTCTTTTCCCAAGACAAGAGTCACTTCAATTGGCGTAAGGGAAGGCCAGTTTTCCTGGTGTTCAACGGTTGCCCTCATCGCATTCTAAAGAAATCAAAACCATAAGGAATTCAATGGCAGAAGAATGAGAAACAATAAATAACTGTTTTTTATGTTTAAAATAAAAGCAGCACAGAGGGTAATTCAAAGTTCCTATTTTTTTTTTAAGTTAGTAGTAAAACAGCTCTGTAAATAGCCATTTATGAATGTGTCATGCAGGATGTATAATGAAAAATATTCATTTACCATGTAATATAGCTCCTGGGAGTAATGTCTAATGGAAAAACAATTCTGCTAGCTGTCAAGTTCTTATTTGTAAGCTTAATTTAAATGTAGAAATTGGTTTTTATAGTCCATTTCCTGGCTCTCTCTTTTCTGTCTTTCCATTACATTTTACATCCAAGCACCAAAGACTATTACATAACAAATGAACAGTGAATCATTGAACCAATTTATTGGCTTTTATAAAACTTGCTGGAAAAGGGTGTTACTATTTAAAAGGATAGTAAATAATTCTAAATTAAATTTCAATTTGCATTTGATTATCATCTTAACTTTTACCAACGATGGCGAAATAACTCTAGGAGTTGGACCATTCCATTTGAAAATAAATGAAATCAAGGAAAAAAGTATCTTTTGTCCTTTAAGAGAGAAGAAACTCAAACAAATTTGCAGACAACTGGAAGTCTCACACAAATAAAGTTTTGGTTTATGTCACCCATTTCCCTCTCTAACCTCCTTGTGGCACATTATCTGGTTTCTGGTTTCTATATCATACTAAGTTCTAATCATTAGCTGAAGTACAAGAAAATAGATCAGAATGTCTGTAGTACAATCAATACCTCATTGCACTAACATTAGAATAAGGCAGGAAAATAGTAAGTTCTGAGGAAAGCTGTATCGGGATTAGAGGCAAATTTCACTTTTTTTAGGCTTCCTCCTCCAGGAGTCCAGGAGACTCTTGGAAAGCATCACGAAGCCTTGCGTTTTTTTTTTAATCTTTTTTGGTGTAAGTACAGTTTTAGCTTGGTCTTAGAACCTAAGACAGGATTTGATTCTCGGTACTGGGCTACCTCAGAGCAGTAACATTCACATCCTTGGTGAGCTTGTTTGGAAATGCAAATTCTCAGATGTACAGGATCACAATCTCTGGGCCAGAACCTAAGAATCTGTGTTTTAAGAAGCCCTCCAGGTGATGCCAATGCATACAGAAGTTTGGGAGACACTGTCCTATTTACTCAAAGTCTTGCAGTGCAAAGTGTGGAGTGTGAACCAGCAGCATCACCTCTCAGCTCATTCAAATTCTAAACCCCAGGCCTAGTGCCCAGTGCCACTGAATCAGAATTTCCATGAAACCCCGGATGACTGACAGGCACATTCAAGTTGATCATAGAGGGAAGAGACTGCCTTCTGAGTCTATTCTACACTCAGATTGGAGGCCGGCCACCTGCAGTAACTCTGAACCTGAACGTCTGGATTTGGAGCTGGACCATCGTGCGGGGGTTGGAGGTGACAAGGCCCCATTCATTGCAGCATTCACCCCCTGACCTTCTGTAACAAACGCACGAATGACTAGCGCTTTGTCGGACAGTTGAAAAATAATAACAGGGAGCATGAAGACATCATGAATCATATCATGCACTCTCCGATACGTGTGGGGGCTCTAATGAACTGCAGGTGCCCTTTCCAACATTAACTGTAGCTCCCTTCTGTTAGGAGCCCTGCAGCACATTTGGGAGAAGATAGTGAGGCTCCCGCTCTGGGAGACGATGAAGGAAATAAAAAGGTAAGTCACCTGTGAATTAAAAACAAAACAAAATTGCAATTATTGTGAAGTGTCATACCTTGAATAGTTCAAAAAGCATATGATGAAGGTGAGAAGGTACATACACGATGTGAATTGGTTGGCCTGGAGATTTTCCTAGGAAAACATTTAACCTCATTTAGAACTGGCGAACACGTATTTCATAAAAACAAACTTCTATATCTATTTGATTATTAGAGACTCCTTATTCCCAAAATTAGAATACTCCTCATCTTCCATTACCTCTGAAATTCTACCCTAGAACCTTCCCTCTTAAACAGCAAACACAACTGGCTTAGTTTCAAAAGGCTCACAGCTGCTGCCTTGCGTTCTATGATTAATTTTTGCATTTCTCTCCAAATGTGTAAGGTCAGGTGAAGTGTGTGACAAGGGTGCTCTAAATTAGGTTACGTGGATTATTTGTTTCTGCTTTCGCAATTTTCATACCGGGCTGTTTCAGAGCTAAAATCACGTATGTTTAAAGAAAGAAAAAATTTCATGTGTCCACAGAATAATACTGAAATCAATGTTAGCTATAATTTTCATATTTTATGGGAAAATAACACATTTGGTTATTTGGATTTATATCACCCAAACATTAAGTCTTACAGGCTAAGTATGCTTACATTTCACCGAGAGGCAAAAGAAAACAGAGAAACAAAAATCTCATAATACTATTCGAGAAGAAAAATAAAAGTACTATTCTTTGGTGTCCCAGGCCTTGGCAAAGTTTGAGTCAGAAAACAGAAGGCCTGGCACAATTCTCTCTTTATTTTATCACACAGTTCAAGCAGTTTATCTACACGTATTACGCAACAATGCTGTTAATGCCTAGAGATATTTTTCAATCTTTATTTGTGTTCCTATTTTTAATTTAGCAATCAATCACATGTACATATAACCCAATCCGTGAGTTAGAGTACTTTTAATTTTAGCAACTTAATTGTAACTGTCCTGCTCTGAGAAGCACAGCGGGATAAGATGAAAACAGTGCCTTGCACTCATCACATTGTCACTTCAGTGTGGGAAGACCCTCTCTTCTCAGGTACCCTAGAGATGAAGCGCCTGAATTATGCTCTGCTTCCAAAACAGTGCTGTATACTTACAGTGCAATTCAATTTTTTTTTTGTAATTTAAAAACATTTTTAAAAGAACTTTTAACATGAGATCTACCTTCTTAAATACCTAAGTGTACAATATAGTATTGTTAACTGTAGGCATAATGTTGTACAGTGGGTTTCCAGGACTCATTCATCTTACATAACTGAAATTTTATACCCATTAAATAGCAACTCCCCTTTACCCCAGTCCCCAGCTTTTGGCAACCACCATTCCGCTTTCTGCCTCCCTGAATTTAACTATTTTACATACTTCAGATAAGTGGAATCACGTAGTATTTGTCCCACGACTGGCTTATTTCTTACAGTGCAATTTAAAGTATTTTTGTTTCTAGGTCTTGTGAGTAACTTCTCCAGGAGGCTAGTTCCACTACCAGGTGGTTCCTCCTACTTCTGGCCTCCCTGACCCCCATATTCTGCAATAAGCTCTCTTTCTTTGACCTAAGGTACTGAACTAGGTTGCCGCTCTCACTCTTCAATTACTTGTTCAAACCATCACTTTCTGCGAATCATCACTAGCAACTGAATATGCTCGGTTGGAACTTTCCAACTGAGATGAAGAGAACTTTGGCTTCAAAAAAGAAGTGCACAAATTCTAGACAAGTCCAGAAGGGAGAAAAGGAGCACAGATGTTGCTTTGTATTTATGAGAAGTAATCATACTGGGAGAACAGTAAATTTCCCATAGATTAAAATATGTTTTATTTGTAGCTTACCATTCACTTGTGTGAGCTTTAATTCTGGAGAGGTTAAATAATACTGGTCACAAAGCATCTTTGAGCACTCAAAGGCATCTGAAATAGAAGGTTTTTTCATAATGATGAAATGAATTATACCGAGTAAAATTTTCACATGCTCTTCAGTGTGTGTGGTACCCTTAATCTAGAATATTCATTAGACTACAGGTTTCTATATATGAAAAAAAAACTCTTTAATATTTTATTGAAGAAAAAATTAATACAGTGTTGAAGTTATAGCCGTGGCAATAAGAATATGCACACTTCAGAGATCAGATACAATATATAAGAATATGGCACACTAACCAGTAATGTTTGGGTTTTTATAATTGTATTAATGAGCGTTTAAAACCCTGACTCTCAAAAGCAAAGGACCTCCATGACAATATTTATAAAAATATACATGGAACATTCCGAATATAAATTTATACACAAAGCCACCTCAACCATAGATATGTCAATCACATAGTGTGTATTTTCAGTAAGGGAAATGCAGAAATCTAGAAATTACCTTGGACCACAGCTGCCACATCACAGTTCGGATCAATGCTTCCAATGTGAGTTGGGTTTCCTGTCTGTGAGTCACTAAATATAAGAACTGTTGAAAAACAAACAAAACATGTTGTTATAAAAATCAGGATAATCATGATTATTGAAAAAGAATGTGAGCCCCTGAATAATGAAACATCTGGTTGGGGGTATGGTTTATATTCCACACCCTTCTTAGTATTTCATGACCACGAGGAGCTGACTTACTATGCTGGTTCATCAGCATCCGGGTGGAAATACGGTTCATGTAAAATCGATCCAAGAAATACTGAAGATTTTGATTGGTGACTGGGTCGACTGTACAGCCATCTTTATATTCTATGATTCCTTGGGCCATGGTCGGAACTACATTGTGGTGTCTATTTCGAACTTTGATGAGAGTATCTACAAAACTAAGCCAAAACACATTTACAATAACTGAAAATTCAAATAAGTTTTATCCACTTAGATCCCTTAGACTTACTTTAAAGAAGGCTAAAACTTTTCTTAAGTACTCATCTAAAGAAATCAAATGATAAAATGTAAGGTTCTCACTTACAGATTCTTCTACTACAATAGAAGAGATAGTATCACAAACAGATTTTTTTCCCCTTCTAACTTAATGTAAAAATACCAGCTTTCTAACTGGTGAATTTATTCTGGGAATTCATTAAGCCTTCTCTTTAAAAATAATAATTAAAAATAATTAATATTAAAGAAAATTCTAGAGTGCCATTGTGGAAAAAACCTTCAAGATTTCTTCTTGGTTTTATAAAAAGATTCTTCTTTCTTATTCTTCTAGCCAGAAACTATCAGTTACTCTGAAAGACAATGCTCAATCTCCAGGAACAAGGACATATATTAATATTATGTAATAGTATATCCACCTGTGAATCTAATCATCAGACTAAATTTATAGTAAAAACAGATTTCCTCAAAAATAAAAAGTTCCCTATACTTGTTCGGACTCAGCATCATTTTCAATGCCATGATTCCTTATCACTTTTAAAAAACCAGCAAGTCAAAACTTGTCATTTGCAAAGAGGAGGTTATTTGTTATTCAGAGTGTAACTCCTTTAATTTATGTCCGAAAAAAATTATTAGGAGTATGTCTGGAAATAGTCAAAGTTTTAGACACATATTCTAATGCATAGAACTTACTCTGATAATGCTTTTTGATCCTCTGGGCTTTTCTCGTGGAATTCCACCAAATCCATCAGGCTCTGGATATACCTGTAAAGGAACAGCTGTGCTTTAAGTTTTAAAGTTGAATAGTCAGATACAAGTGGCTAAATCATTTCAAAATGATCGCAAAAGAGAAAGTATTATGCTTAAAATTAAAACTTTCCTTCAAGACATTGGGAAAAACTATCTCTTAAAAACAAACAAAAAACGAAGCTACGACTTCAACACTCAACTTTCTAACTTAAAATTTATATTTCTTTAATCATTCCAGATCAGTAGTCAGTTTTTTGTTTTATGTTTACTTTTTTTATAGCATTCAGAAAAAACTTTTTAAGGAAGGTTTCCTATTTTTCCTACTATATTCACTCATAAATGAGTAGAAGTCATGAAAGCAGCAGTAAACACTATGGATGATGTGATTCAGATCGTAATTGTTTAATAATCTATGTCTGTAATATTTATTTATAATATGTAATATTTATATTTATATAAGCATGATATTTATTTTATATTTGTAGTATATATTTATATTTAATATTATAAATATAATACTTATATAACATACACAATCATATAATATAAATTTATAATATTTATAAAATATATAGATTTCTTAAATCAATAAACGAAAAGCTGTGTAGTCAGTGGATTAAGGTGAGGCACTGGTGTACATCCGCCTCAGTGCATACCCTGGTCCCATTCTCTGAAAATCTGTTCCTTTGGGTGATCTACCCTCTCCAAGCCTCAAAATTCTTATCTGTAAAATGAGATGATAATAACTGACCATTATTAAGTGCTGGCTGTATGCCAGGTACCGTTTTTTTTTTAATGGATTTGCTCATTTAATTTCACTCACATAACCTTTTGAAGCATATACTTTATTTTCCTCAATTAACAGATGGGGGAATTGAGGCATAAAGAATTTAAGATACTTGCCATGAATTCCACAACTGGTTAGAGGCGGAGACAGGATTTGAACCCAAAGCCTGATGTTAGTTTGTAAGTAACAAAGATTAGATCCTCTAAATAGTAGTTCTTCTGTCTATTTCTAGGATAGGATTCTGCGTGCAATATCAAACTCTGTCTTTTATTATTTAAAATACAATTATATTGTGAAAGTATGTACTTTTTCAGGGCAAAATGTCTGTTTATAGCTTTATAACTATCCTTATGATAACTTACACTGAATTACTAAAAACATCTTTACATCTTTCAAAAATGTTTACTGTTTCAGGCCACCCACTTTCCAATTATGATGCTAATATATTATAAGACTTCATATTCAGATACTTGTCTTAAAAATAGAGATTGTTTCAGAGTGGTTCACCACTTACCAGCTTTTAACTAATTGTACTGAAGAGGTATTGACTAATCGATCAGGGAGGATATCAATTTCCTTCAGGATGTTGGCCAGCCTCACAGGCAACTCTTGTCTCAAAAATGCAAAAGAAGTTCTTTCACATGCATTTTCTGAACCTGTAATAAATAACCTTTATTTAGTTTTGGGAAAAAATTAGCTCTAAATGATACATTTGAATAGCATTAACTCTCTAATGTTGAACCCACACATAAATCATAAAATCATAGTTTTACCCTCAGATGGATTACTGTTTAGAGTAAGAAGTATCTCCTTTTGCATTATCTTTTTCTTTACTTTCTTTTTTTAAAAAAATGACCAATATGAGAATTATTGTTTTCTTGTTTTTGGAAGAGGATTCACTTCTATGAAGTCAGAATATCCCATAGCTCAGTCAATACCAAAATGTCAACCTGACAACATCGTACAGAGAGTTCTAGATATGAAATTGGAGTAGAGGGATAAAAGTCATGATGTTTCCACATTAGTGATAAATAATACCACATTTAAATCCTTGAAATTTTCCTTATAAGATCACTGCAGAAAGCTTGTAAACATTTTTGGCAGTAATGCAAATACATGGAAAACCATAATGGTAAAGAAACAAATCTGTTAGCAATGTAGAGAGATGCATATACCCTGTGAACAGGTGGCAGGTGGCTAAGGGATAAAATCTGAATTAATCTGAGCCTACTTTATAATATTGGGAATTCTCCCCCAAAAGTATTATGCTGTGAAAGAGGAGATGAAGTTTTTTAAATCACTGTGAAATAGTGAACAAAGCAAAAAGTATTTTGACTGGAAGCTTCGGACAGAAAGATGAGCTCAAACCATCCAGCATCAGCGGGTCAGCAAGTGGCCTTGACCTGTAGGCACAAACCGTCAGAAATAAGGCAGACCTGGGAAAGAGCAAGGTGCACTGGTGTCAAGGCTCCCAGGTTCGGAAGGATAGTAGACTCCAGTTGTTTTAAGCAATGAGCTCTGCCCTCCCTGCACAAGGGCTAAAAGTTAAGGAAGCTTCCCAACCCCAGCGCCCCCACCCGGCCCTACTTCCCAGCTCACCAAAGTCCAAGAGCTGCTTTATGGACAACGGGGATGGGCTATAGCGTGAAAAATGCTCGACCTCGCGGGGCACCAGGCTGGCGCTGCTCAGCGAGCCGGCGCTGCGCATCACGAAGCGGGCCGCCTTCATCTTGATGCCCACCCTGCCTGGCAATGCTCGTGCTGGCTTGGGGGACGAAGGCTGAGGAAAGCAGAACCTGGGACCGAGCTGGGCCGGTGCTCGTCTGGGCAAGGCAGCTAGGCTGGCTCGTGCACCCTGCCTGGGCTGATCCTGGGGTGCTTCCGAGTGGAGGAGGCCGGCAGTGAGTGTGAAGGGCAGCGAGTGGCTGGAGACTCAAGTTCCCATCTGGCCACCACCGGCCACCTCCCGCGGTTTTATTTGTTTCCCGGCACGCTCCACCCCCCTGCCCAGCAACTCCAAAGGGGAGGAGTCACTGGGACTTGCCCGAACTGGGGCTGCGCCAATCAGCTCAGATAAAGAACTTTGGGCCCCGCCCCCCGGGCACGGGATCCTGTCGGGGGAGAGATCTGGCACCAGTGCCCGGGACTGTGAGAAGTAAGAGGGAAGGAGGAAGGTGAAGAGGGCATCTGGAGGTACACGGGCTCAAGATCCAAGTCCCAATCAGCCACTTGGGACAAGAGTCCCGAGATCGCGTGGGCTGGTCCCGCCCAGACTCGTCCTTGTTTACAAGTGAGAGACTGTCTCAATGTCACGCATTCCTGACCAGAAACTATTTCCAAGAATCTGAGCTCCGGGATGTCATTGGTTCTTGCTCAGAGCGGGCTTTTACAGTAGCCAATCAGCGGCATGCAAAAGTATCGGCTTCTCTGCCAGTGGACAGTGAGAGAAATAAATAGCCTAAGACTGCTTCTGGTCTTTTCTCCAGGAGCAATCAGTACAGGTCGGGAACTGGAAGTTCCTTCTGGTGAGACATAAGCTTCGGTAACTTCCCAAAATACATTTGCTTTTTCCTGCGGCCATAAAAGGCCATCAGTTTGTTTTTCTCCAGTAATACAGTCTCTACATTAGGTTTAACTCTGTTAAAGTTATAAAAGGATCATTTATCAGTTTAACTCGCCGCCTTCGATCATCAGAGAATTTATTCACGCTGACCTCCTGTATAGGATGTCTTTAATCCAAATCTTTGTCTAAGACATTCTTTTCAACTCTAATATGTCTAGCACAAACTGTGTGCTGCAAGAAGTCTTTCGTGATGGCCTCTCCTCCATCCTTCTTTTAATATTGCCTTTGTCACTTAAGACATTATATCGTAGCTATTGATATTATTGTATTGACCTCTCTGAATCCCCTTCCGTGAAAACGATCAGGGTTGGGATCAAGTCTGGTGTATCCTCCTGATTCCCACCTTGCTTTATCACTATTTAAGCGTAAATAGTGGGGGGAAGCTCTAAATGCATCTGCACTTGGAGATAGGTTTTGATACCACCATGATTTTCATATATATAATACATAAAAAAATTTTTTTTAGAAAGAGACAGAAAGTGTGTGCTCGAGTGGGGGCAAGAGGCAGAGGGAGAGAGGAAGAATCTCAAGCAGGCTCTGGGCAGGACAAAGCTAGATATAGACTTTGATCCCACCACCCCCAGATCACAACCTGAGCTAAAAATCAAGAGTTGGATGATCAACTGAGTGAGCCACTCAGGTACCCCTAGGATTTGTATTTTTGTACTCTGAATCCTTTATTACATATTTGCATGCTTGATGAAGCAAGAAAAGAAAAAAGAAAAAAGAAGAGCAAAACAAAAAATGTGTGCAAGAAGCCAAACAATGAAATAAAACCCTCTCTGATGAAGGAAGAAATATTTAAAGTAAAAATCCACCCCACTCCTCCTGCCCCTGGATTATATCTTAAGAACAGAAGTAAAAGAATGCATTTGCTTTTCTTTCCATGTCTGTGGGATATGGACTAGGCAAAAATGTATATTATAAAGAATTACACTTAATTTGCAGAGGAAGGGCCCGGGAAAATGATGTATTTTAGGCAGGTCTAGTTTAGGAAAGCCCTAGCCAGTGCTCTACCGGCTCACCCAGCACTACTCCCCTACGTGCTGCAGGATGACTGAAGATCAGGGAAAGTCATATGATGTTCACAGAGATGGCTTGGAGCTAATTGTGTACTGAGGTCACCAAACTTTGTCTCCATGTCATCCTGTCAATAATATTTACCGGGTTACCCTCACAGTGCATTGCATTCTTCTGTGTCATTTCTCCATGATGGAAACTGTTATAATTGGCAACATTTATGATAACTGGGCCGGAATAGCCAAGTTAAGTTGTTTACACAGTTGGCTAAGTCACTATGTATTACCACAATTAGAGAGTGACCTGGAAAGACAGTGGCACTTGTATTCTCCGGCTGACCACAAATCTTGGAGGTTATCCAGTCTCTACGGAAATAGAGCAATGAGAATTAGTATCTGAGGGCAATGGATATGGTCGAATTTGTACATTCATTCAAGTGAAGGTAAACCATGAGAGGACTATCAAATGATTTGGTGCTGATGAGCAGGGTATCAAAGCAGAGTATCAAAGCTTCCCCCTTGTACACAGTGCTGAGCATAGTGCCCCTGCTTTATGCACGTGATTCCTGAAATTTGTAAGAGTATGCTTACCTAGCATCAGGTTAATTCTATCCAGCTTGCCTAGCAGAATCTGATCACATAAGGTCACTGGTAGACCTTTAAGAATGCAAGTGACACTTTTGCCGGAGGGCTGGAGATGTCCAGTTTGACAAAAGGCTTCAAGAGCCTTAAAAAGATGCCTTTTCAACTTTTTCAGCCCTAGGGATATATTGGAAGGGAGCATTAAAAATATATATATGTGTGTGTGTGTGTGTATGTGTGTGTGTAATAGAATATATATGTAGAATATTTAAAGTTAAAAATCAACAGCAGATTTGAAGCAATTAATTACAAAACATGTAAGAGACAAATGATTGGTTAAGAGATGGCTGTTTCATCATAGAACAAAATAGTCATGATGTTTTCTCTTTTGGGGATTATAGAAAATGGCCTGGAGCTACCTTGGATTTGGTGGGCAACAAAGGTCTCTCTGAGAAAGTGGTAATTAGAGGTGATTGAGCAGCTTTCTTTTGAGGAATGAGAAAGGAATATTGGTGAAAACATATTGGCGAGGCGATTGGGGAAAGCAAGGCCTAAATCACCATTTGGTCTGTGATATTTCTATAATTGGTATTTTTAGAGGCTACTAGGTGCCAGGAGTTGGACTAGATGCTTTGGTTGGTGTGAAAACATCTTCTTTCAAGTATCTCAGACTAATAGTGGGTGATGGAAAACAATGGCTAATTAAAAAAAAACAAAACTTTTTTATTCATGAGACTTTCATTTAATCCTTAGGCAAAAAAATTGCAATTAAGTGCATTTAAAAAGAGTTTATAAAAGAGATTTGGTCAGTGCATTACGCTGATGGTGATAGTCACAGAGGTCAAGGGTGTTTGGAGGAAGGGTTCTGTTGGGAATCGGGAAATGTCTCCTCTGATAACTGGCTTTGGGGAATGACTTGAGAAACACGAGTGAGATTTGCGCAAATTGTTGGTAGACAGTGAGGAAGGATGTCTAAGCCTGATCAAAAACGTGGATGTAGGGGCTAGAGATACAGTGGAGAAATCATGACTAGATTGGGCTGGCTGCTGTCTGGAGTACCCCAAGGAAGAAGGAGATGGGAACTTAGGGTTCTATCCTAAAACCTTAAACGCCAATATGAGGACTTTGAGATTCCTGAGGTAGGCACCATGGAACTGTTTGAGCTCAGAGTTCTTAGCCGTTAAACAATTCAATGCACTAAAACTTCACTGAATACCCATTATGTATCAGACACCGTGATTGGTGCCGGGGACATAAAGATGAAAAATGCATAGTGGCTGTTTTCAAGGACAGGAGAAAAACACGTAAGCAATCTAAAGAAAAAATAATGTGATATCTATAAGGGGTGTGTGTGTGGCGAGGGGTCAAGGAAGACTCCCTTGGAGGCAGTGACATGTCATCTGAGTTTTAAAGACTGAAAAGAAGTTCAAAGGCACCCAAAAAAGGAAAGGTGTTAGGCCAAGGGGAGAGAGAATAGAAAGAACCATTTTACTCTAGTGGGCTCTCCGGCTCTTATCAAATCTGAGAAGGAGGAATGAAAATCAAAAGTTCTGTGACATTATTGTAAGCCTGTATTACTGGGAGGGGGTGACTTCATTAGTAGAAGCAGGGAAGTCAGAGGGTCAGGAGGAAAGGGTAGGTTGACTAAAGAGGGGAACACAAATGATGTGTTTGTTTGGGAACACTTCGAGTTAATGAGAAACCACTGGGGAGGCAGTCACGGCGGTGGTTCCTGGGGAAGGGAAGGTGCGAACTCGAGGCTGTTGGGCCACTGCTGAGAAGTGAAGATAGACAGAGGAGTCTCTCACCTGTTTCTTTCCACGAGGCTCCCGTCTCCTACTAGCCCACAGCTCTAGCTCACTTTTTTTTCCTGTGCACAATACTTCCTTCCGGAGAAGCCCTTGGTTTCATTCTTTGCCTCCTTACACTTACAAAGGGTAAAACTTTTTTTTAAAGATTTTATTTATTTGTCAGAGAAAAACATAAGCAGAGGGAATGGTAGCAGGAGAAGCAGGCTTCCTGCCAAGCAAGGAGCCAGATGCAGGGCTCAATCCCAGGACCCTGGGATCATTACGTGAGCCAAAGGCAGATGCTTAACAACTGAGCCACCCAGGCGCCCCTTAAAAGGTAAAACTCTTCCCCTCACTAAAACAGTTCATTTTTCTTTTTTGGCACCTAGAGCTTCAATGCTATTGGAAAAAAGCAGGTGAATCCTGAAGCTAGCATATCTTGACTTTTTGTGGGAAGACGAGAAGAAGTTTTGCTTCAGAATACAGGCTGAGCATTCTTTCTCCCCACCTCCCACCTGGAAATTCCTTAATTGTGTATGATATTTGTGTTGAAAACCAATAAGGGAAGGTGAGCGAAGGAAATTAAAAATTAACTAAAGAAGAAAAACAAATGTGTGACGAACATACGGAAATATGCTCAAACTAATGAGTGAATAGGAAAATAAAAAGTACTAAGATAATGCTACATCAAAGTCTGTCAGATGGCAAATAATGAAAAAGGCTAATAACATCTTGTGTTGGCAAAGCCTGGAGAAATAAGCAATCTCCTATACCATTTGTGGGAGTGTATGATTGGCAAACTTTTTTGGAAGGCAATTGGCAGAATTTGTAAAAATTGTAAGGATAGTTACCACATGTTTTAGTCATTCCGCTTCCAGAAATGCATCCCAGAGTTTTACCAACAGAGAGTGCAGAGATATGTGTACAAGATTGTTTGTTGCAGTATTGCCTGCAAGAACAAAAAAAAATGTGAAAATGACACGAAACGACTCGTGAGGGAATGGATAAAAATAAGTGACATACCCATGCACTAAGATACCTGCTATTAATGGCAAGGAGGCCACAGGCTGACAGTGGCCATTTGCAGCAGCTTTGCGATCCATGCACTGTTGGAACTGAGGCCACGTCTTCCCAGCCTTCCCCAGTGATGGACAAGCACCTGGGGCTGGACGTTTCTCCTCCATGTGGGACTCCTTTAATGGGAATTCTTTGCTCCCAGGACCTCTTCTGGTTGGCTACAGCGTTGTCACATTTGCATTGTGGTGTGGGTCTGTCCCAGGTCAATTCTGCTTCCTATGCCCCCTTTCCTTCCACAGATGTCATATATGCCACACCGACTCCAAGCTTTCCCTACCCAATATTGCTTCTTTCCTCTTAGTCTTTCACAGACTGTCCCCCAGCCAACCCAGCTGGGGACTCCAGAGTAAACATTTCGCGATAGAGGAGTCATGCCCTGGGCAGAGATAGAGGTCATTCTCTTGGTCCTTGAATGCATATATAACTGGGATTTACAAACTTGGCAATTGGCATTTGGAAAATCCCACATTAGATCCATGACCTATGGGGTCATAGAGCTGTCACAGTGGGGAAGGCCAAGTATAAACCTCTGAAAATGCCCCCGACTAAGGTGGTAAATTCAAACCAATATGGTATCCTGCTAGGAGTGATGGAGATTAGTTCCATCGTTTTAAGTATTTCAAGAGTATAGGGACGTCTGGGTGGCTCAGTCAGTTGAGCGGCTGCCTTTGGCCCAGATCATGATCCCAGGGTTCTGGGTCGAGTCCCACATCGGGCTCCTTGCTCAGCAGGGAGCCTGCTTCTCTCTCTGCCTCTGCCTGCCACTCTGCCTGCTTCTATTCTCTCTCTCTGACAAATAAATAAATAAAATCTTAAAAAAAAAAAAAGAGTATTGGCTCTGTCATGTCTCCACTGAATTCATCTGTGGAAACTGGGTAATCCCTTGAGAATGACTATAGACTATTATAATCTTTTTTTTTTTTTTAAGATTTTATTTATTTATTTGACAGAGAGAGAGACCACAAGTAGGCAGAGAGACAGGCCGAGAGAGTGGGGGAAGCAGGCTCCCTGCCGAGGAGAGAGCCCGACGCAGGGCCCGATCCCAGGACCCCGAGACCATGACCCGAGCCGAAGGCAGAGGCTCCAACCCACTGAGCCACCCAGGCGCCCCTGACTATAGACTATTATAAACCAATGGAATGGTGACCCTGCCTTGCTACACAGAGTGTTTTTGCTCGAGGAGATGTTTCCAGGTACATATTATGCAGGCACTGATTTGGTGAAGGCTCAAATGAAACTTAAGGGGGGATTAGTGAATGGATCACAGAAACCATACATAAGTTTTTATGTATCTGAGAAAAAAGGAAAACATATATCCTAATACTTCAATAAAGCAAATCTCCCAACCATGTATAAGTATTTTTGGCTTCCATTGTGAATCATGGTTCAGCTGGCCAAAGAGAGAAAGGGTCATGGACTAATAGGAAATGTTAGTGGGGGCGCCTGGGTGGCTCAGTCGTTAGGCGGCTGCCTTCGGCCCAGGTCAGATCCCGGGGGCCTGGGATCGAGCCCCGCATTGGGCTCTCCGCTCTGCGGGAAGCCTGCTTCTCCCGCTACCATTCCCTCTGCTTGTGTTCCCTCTCTCGCTGTGTTTCTCTCTGTCAAATAAATAAAATCTTTAAAAAAAAAAAAGAAATGTTAGTGGAAAACATACATGGTTAATATTTTTAATATTATATGCATAGACATATGCATAAACATGTATATAAAGAAAATATCCCAGAATATCCATAGTGGTTATGGGAGGGGGTCAGTTAGATATATCAGTATTTACATTTGCTTTTCGTGTGCTTTTTTAAATGTTAAGCGATGAAACTTGTAGTACTTCTTAATTATAGGAAAAATTAAGGTTATTTCAAAAGTTTAAATGACAGTAGATCTAGCAAAAGAATAGGTCAACGAATTTGGCATATATCCATTCAGAATAGGATTTTGACCGAATTGGAAGGTAGAATCAGGACAGGAAATTGGATAAGTGCTCTCCTGCCTTCTATTCTAACCCCCTTGGGTATAGCAAGAGGCCAGGAGACTCCAGGCCTGAGGAGCCCATAATCAGCTCTTTCTCTCCCTTATCGTCCCTGCCTATTGCCTTCTGTGGATTGACATTGAACTACTGTCAGCGGAAACTTTACTTCCAAGCCCGTGGCTGTTCCTTTTCTCTGATTGCTGATCATTGCCTAAATTTCCTGAGACTATCACCAAATAAGACCTTTCTTCTCCTTTGAACCCTCACCCCCCTCCAGGCCCCTCACCCCACATGGCGTCCAAACAGGAATCTCTTATTTGGAAAACCTAAACAGTAAAAGTTAAAACTAAAGTCCGGCCTTGGTTTGTGTAGAACTGCCTGACTGCCTTAGACAGGCTTTCCTGGTGTTCCAGATAATAGAAGGAGCACAAATCAGGCACCAGGTCATCTGGAGGACAAATTTTAGAGGTCGCTTCCTTTTGTGATTTCTTTGCTTAACTCAGTGAGGCGATGGGGTGGGGGTGGGGTGAGGGGGGGATGATCAAAACTACGTCAACATCTCACTGAAAACGAGAAAATTTAGTTATGCACACAGTCCTTGTTGCCTGGTTAGTTCAGTCAATTCTTGGGTACTGGCCTAGTAGTATAAGCAAGGCATTGTATGTCTATATGCTGCTAAAAAAAAAAAAAAAAAAAAAAAATTCAGCTGAGTACATTTTGAAGACCTATTTAGATTTACTAAACCATTCTTGAGTTGGGCAGCATCTCTTCTGGCAAGTAGAAGGAAGCTCTGAAGAGTCAAAAATGGAAGGTTTTTATAGAAGAGGGGTGGGATGAGAAAGTTACTAACAAAGGAAAAGGATTCTTCCCTGGAGGCCATTTTCCCTTAGAGGGAAAAGCAAGGGGCCTTCTCCTGCAGATCACCTCCTCAACTTTGGGGGGGGCGTTGGTAGAGATGAAGAAGGCCCAAGTGGCGGACTCCCCCACGCTGAAGGGAAAATTCCTGACCAACAGGTTAAGAGTGAATTCCTGGGAAAGTTGAAACTACAATTAGGTCAGATATTAAGCCCCAGTTTGGGAAATCAGTCTAAGTGATACCATTTGGACCTGGTTTTCTTTTTAATAATGCTTAGCAGTAAAAGGATAGATAACCAGATGTCACACTAAATTTTTCTTTGTTTGAAAATACTAGCTTAAGCAAGTACATGTTGTGTAACTTCTTCCGTCTCCAACCGTGGCTGACCCCACCACCAACAGATCATAACATCCTTTCCTGTTAGGTCTCGTTTGGCCCAGGATTCCTCTCAACATAGCGCTCCAGAAATCAGTGAATCAGTGCATCAGATTTGGAAGATGTAACCCCTTGTTATTCCAGCGCTCAAGGTCCAAGCCATCTCCACATTTTGGCCTGCGACAGAACCCCTGCCCCATCGTCCCCTTTCCATTTGGGAAAACTGCCCCTGAGTGAAAGTGTCAACTGCAAGCATGAAAATCCTCCGTTACTCTAGCATTTTCTCTTGCAGAGGAAAAACCAAGGCAGGAGAGTCATTAGGTCACCTAGGACACACAGCTAGTAGAAAACACGAGTTGTCTAAATCTCAGCTTGAAAGGGAATCTTTGCCACACTGTTCTGCGGCTTGGGAAATCTAAGATTTTTTACATTAGCCTTTCAGACTCTTTAGAACTAAGAATGCCTATTCCTTCTGGCCCAAACCAAGCAACTGTATAAAACTGAGTTCAAAAACAAACCAAAAAGAACCAAAGGATATTATGCAGAGCGAAATAAGTCAATCAGAGAAAAACAATTATCATATTGTCTTACTCATATGTGGAATATAAGAAACGGGGCAGAGGACAGTAGGGAAAGGGAGAGAAAATAGAATGGGAAGTCATCAGAGAGGGAGACAAACCATGAGAGACTCTGGGAAACAAACTGAGGTTGCAGAAGGGTGGGGGGACCAGGTAACTGGGTGATGGGTATTAAAGAGGGCACGTGATGCAATGAGCACTGGGTGTTATACGCAACTGATGAATTATTGAACTCTGCATCTGAGACTACTGATGTATAATAAATTGGCTAATTGAATTTAAATTTAAAAAAAAAAAAAGAAGCTTGAAACTCAACAGCTTGTTTCTTCGAGAATGTTGATTTTTTTTTCTTTCTGGTGTCCTTCCTGTGTAGAGCATCCGTTAGACTTTGCCAGAAAGAAAACTACACTATCTTTAGCTTTCCCAGCAATCCCACAGACACACATTCCTTTCTGCTTTCAGTCTTTTGAAAACTAAATGTGGACATCCGACAGTGCCGAGTTTGGGTGCGATGTTTATGGTCCTGACCGAAGAAAGGGGCCCGGCTGTGTTTCACTAGTCCACGTTGAATCCAGAGAACAAAGGTGTGGGACTCTCCTTCTGTGTTCTTTCTTTCAGCCCTCTTACAGTAGGGTGCCCCCACCGCCTCTGGCAACAGATAGACACCTCGGAACACCTCGGAATGCACTGTGTATTGGAACGAAAGAATTGTTTTCTTATGCCACAGCCCTAATTCATAGTCCTACTTCCTGTTTAAAAATAAAAATCAAGTGATTCTTCATCAACATTGTGCTGGAAGGAAGAAATACAGCCCGTCCTGCAGAAGTTAGCAGATGCTGGGCCTCTAGCGGGCTAAGTGGGTGAAAGGTCGGTCCCACACCCAGAGCCTGGGCTGCTCCGGCTGGCGGTAAAGTCAACAAGGGGAAGTTTAGTAGGTGAAGGGTCACTGCTGTGAACCAGCAGGCACTTTCCATGTGTCAGCTGTCAGGCATCTAGTTTCTGTTCATGGAAATCAAGCTTACTAGGGGAAAGGTCACACCAGATCTGAGGCTGTACCAAAGCTGGGGCCTGCCTCCACATTGTGTCCAAGGCAAGAGGCCAAGAGCTCAGGCCTCCTGGCCTTTAGGGATTCTGCTGCTCAAGTGGAAAAACAGAGATTATAAAGTGCTTTAAAGATCATCCTGTACTGAATGCGGCAAACTGATAAACAACGTATGGAGGGACAAATTTGTATTATGTAGAATAACTTCCCTGGGAGAGATTCTTTGGACACATGTACTGCAATAAAGGATCTGGTAGGTTTTCTTATTAGTGGCTCTACCTAGAGCAATGGTTCCCAATCCTGGCGCCATGTTAGAATTACTTAGAGAGCTTTCACAATGACTGCTGCTTGCTTGCTACCATTTGAATCAAACTCTCCAGCCAGGGGACCGAGCCATCTTAATTTTTCTAGTGTCTCAGGGGGCTCTAATGTACAGCACTGCTTTAGAATCTTTAAAACATGGCCATTTGAAATGACCCCAGATAACAGAGAAATTCCCCATGTTCTACAGCAGTGCTTTTGGGATTATGGGTCATGACCAATTAGTGGATCAAGAAGTCAGTGTAATGGGTCATCATGAGCATGAACATGAAATAACATAGAGGAAAAAAAAGCATACTTGCATTAAGGGGGATTTTGTGGGAGGTGTCAAACTTGTTTCAGATCTGTCTTGGATCATGATATAGGAATATCACTATTCTACATTCTAGGAATAGAAGCTTTGTTGCCCTGAGGCCCCACGGAATTGCTCTAATTTGAATTGGTTGTTGGCTTTTTAAACAGTTTTGCTGATTCCACAGGATGTTGTGGCTGTGCATTGGGAAGGCTGCCATGATGTTATTTTGGAAAGGGTTATGCAAACACTTCCTCCCAGATGATTCCCAGAGCTAGTTTAGTATGAGCATTTCCTCTGGAAACATCAGGGAAGTAAAGAGAGATGTAAAGAGAGATGTCCAAGGTGAATTAATGGTGAAATTCAAATGATAAAGAAGTTGGTTGCTTAGAAGTCTGGATGGAAACTTGCCCAGTGTGAGTTCTGCTCTAAGAACACTGAGCTGGCTAAGAAATTTCCATGATAGCCCTTCTGAGCTGTGGTATTTTGGGGGTAGTAAACTGGCAATGTGACAATGTCTAGAATCAGCCAAATGGTAGGATTCAGAGTCTGAGTGGAAAAGGTGTCTCCACTCGAGATGCTGAGCAGCAGAAAAGAGGACTATGGAGTTGCTATTAGAAAATGAACCCAGGGGGGCCTGGGTGGCTCCATTGGTTAAATGTCCAACTCTTGGTTTTGGCTCAGTCATGATCTCAGGGTTAAGACACTGAGCCCCATGCGGGGCTCCACACTCGGCTCAAGGTCTGCTTGTCCCTCTCCCTCCTACTCTGCCCCTCCCCCCAACTCGTGCTCACTTCAGCTCTCTATCGCAAACAAATAAATAAGATCAAGAAAGAAAGAAAAGAGAGAGAAGGAAGGAAGGAAGAAAGAAAGAAAAAACTAACTTATCAGTCATGTAGAGAGAATTATGATAGTGATAGTGATGATGGGCTTCAGTTTTTGCATAACCTCTTTTTCCCTGTCCATTAATGTCCTTTCTTCTTCTTTCTTATTTTTTGATTTTCTTTTAAATGAGTGCTTCTGGGTTATGCTACATCCTTGGCTGCTAAAGGACACATTGTTTCAGGATGGGAGCAGTTAGAGAATCTACATCCTACCTTAATTTGAAGGGAAGTGAGAGGCCAGAGAATTATTAGGTACATACATGAAGAAGCTGAATGACTGAAGTTTCCATGTTTTATCCCGAAATTTTGACACACAACATTTAGGGAAATATTTATTTCTTTTTCTGCCTCTACAATAAGGAGAAAGAATTAATATAATGTACTCTGTCCCTCAGGGAATGTTGTCTATGGTTTAATCCACTAGTTTCAATATTTTGATTTATGAAAGAATTGGACAAAATAAGTGTGTTGGTAGTGTTTGCCCTTTCTCCAGAATGGAGGATTTGCTGTGTTCTGGCAACTAAAGAAATAATTAAAGCTAATTTCTCCATGGACCTTGAAAAAAGTGGCAACAAATAATGGATTTGTCCTTCTAAAATGTTTCAAACAAACATCTTATCAGTCACTTATCAGCCACAAATCCATTCAAGGCAGTACCAGACTGGCCATGGGTGATTTTTCTCATTAAAGTAGTGTTTAAACTGCTGTTTCCAGATGACAGAGAAGACATATCAGACATACAACACCTGAAAGAAGAATTGTTGAAGTATTGATTTTTCATCAGTCAAAAAGTTTACTAAGCAGATGAAAAATAATTTGCCTTCACAGTGACATTTTCCTAAGGCTTGTTAATAGTCAAAGACATTGTTTTTCCTTAAACACTAAAACTTTAATTACTAGAAAAGGTTAGCTTCAAAACCAAGGACATGCTAGTAAATTAGAGGTCATATCAGGAAAAAAAACCCCAAAAAACTACACTAACACATTAAGTTTCAATGGCTATTTTATCTTGTCTCTACCTCCCCCCTTAACTTTCTCCCCCTTCCCCACATGGTCATATGTTCCTGTGTTCACATTAATTCTGTTAACAACAATGTGTAGATATGGAGATCTCAGTATATTTATATTAGGAAGTGAAATTGTTCAGTTGAAAATGAAGCAGTATTTTAAGCGAAATAAGTCAGTCAGAGAAAGACAATTATCACATGATCTCTCTGATATAAAGAATTTAAGAGGCAGGGTGGGGGGTTGTGGTGGGGTGGGGGAGAGAAATGAAACAAGATGGGATGGGGAAGGAGACGAAACATAAGAGACTCCTAAACTCATGAAAGGAACTAAGAATGGCTGGGAGGTAGGGGGTAGGGGTAGGGTGGCTGGGTTATGGACATTGAGGAGGGTATGTGCTATGGTAAGTGCTGTGAAATGTGTAAGCCTGATGATTCACAGACATGTACCCTGGGGCAAATAATACATTATATGTTAATAAAAAAAAAGAAAAAGAAAGTGAAGCAGTATTTTATAATAGAGAAAGGTGGGTTGAGGGCATGGAGATCTTGGGTTCTGTGTTTATTTTGATACTGTCGGGAAGGAAGAATTTTCTCTGCTATTTAAGGTCCTTCTAGCTGGACTAAGAATCAAATTGACATGAGTCAGATTAACAATAGAAAGTCAAACTTAGTTTTGTAAGAGAGGGAATCCACATAGACATAAAAATTTCAAAGACAGTCAGGCAAAACGAGGTGTATATGTTACTCCGAACTAAGGAGAATGGGGGGTGGAGGGGAAAGTTGTGGGTGGGGGTCTGGGACTTCAAAAGGGAAGGAATGCAATTCACAGGAAGACAAAAAAGTCAATGTTTGGTAAATAAAGGTTTGTTGGGCCAGACAGAAACAATGGGACATAGATGACTTTGATCAAACAGGCCTTGTCATGTTCTTCTCTCTCTACTATACCTAGTTCATGTTATAATATAATTACCTACAGTGATAGCTCTCTTCCTGGAGCAGTTCCTCTATTGAAATTCTTTTAGGCAGTTGTGGAATGCTAAAGAGCTTTTCCTGAGTCTGCTGGGTTTTGATTGCTTTTAACTCAAAATAATCTTCATGCCAAAGTGGTCCACCATCTTGGGGCAGTCTGCCCTTGGCTCCTACAGTACTCGTTCACTGAGGGTCTATGGAAAAAAAATAATTTGATTACTTGAGGGAGGTCCCAGTTTCCACATTGATAAAGATTAATTGTTGTTGTAGATAACTTGTAAGGTACATTTCCCCCTCCCAAATATGCTTGTTTGCCCATTAATTTAATTTTTAAAAAATTTGATTCCATTATTGATTTTAAAGTTCTCACTGAATGAGTATGAGTAATTGTTGCCTTTCCCATATTGAGAAAGAATCTTTGATAAGAGTTCATTTAGTATAAACTCCTTCTTCAAGCAAGGACATCTTTATAGGATTCCAGGTCAACAACCATCTCATTACTGATAGTTCTGATTTTGGAAGAACTCTAAAAAAATCCATCCTGGGCTAGGCACTTGATTTTGGTCCAACTTTTTCACCATTTAACAGGTGTTGAATCTTGAGTGGGTGCTGCAAAAGAAGGATAGGGCAGGAGCTGGTGGTTCATCGTTAATGATAGAAGGAGGGGTGTAGGGATCTGATTTCTTCTGTCCGTGACCCCTACTTGGGCTTCTGGCCACCCTGTCCCAGAGTTCCCTCCATCCTGGGAGGAACCTGGTCTTCCCCACATATTTGGAAGCAAATACCATTATGCCTGTGTATTCTTTTCTGCAGATTTTGGATGGTATTCCTTTGGTATTATTCTCACTCCTTTCTCCATCTTTTAGATCTACAATGGTACTTATATATAATGGTTCTCTTCTTATCATTCCGGACACTGTTCTTTTAATTGTGTAGACTAGGGTTGAATTGGTTTTCAAGGCTGCAACATTATTCTTTTGGTTGAGTTTATGGTCAACTAAAACTCCAAAGCCTGCTCTCTTCTGTCCTCCAGAATACATATACACTTACTTAATTGATTTTTCAAACCCAATATTTTTTAAAATCCCATCAATCTTGCCTGTCCAAGATCTTAATAGATTAAAATTCTATAATAATGACTATCATTAAGAGAAAATAGTTTGTGTCATCCAAAAATTTGACAATCCAGTTTTTGCCACTTGGCCAAGTTGTTTATAAGGATAGAGTTGAGGACCAAGCTCTTTGGAAGAACCCTAAAAAACCATTTTTGTAAGAAAATAATATGGAACGCCAATTTTACAAGATGAGTACCATGCTCAAACACATGTGGAAAATGCTACATACTAAATCACTTTTTTTTTTAAAAGATTTTATTTATTTATTTGATGGAGAGAGAGAGAGATCACAAGTAGGCAGAGAGGCAGGCAGAGAGAGAGGGGGAAGCAGGCTCCCTGCTGAGCAGAGAGCCCGATGTGGGGCTTGATCCCAGGACGCTGAGATCATGACCTGAGCTGAAGGCAGAGGCTTTAACCCAGTGATCCACCCAGGTGCCCCCTAAATCACCTTTTTTGAGATTTAAAACATATATATGATTAAAAACTCTAAGACACTTCCCTCCAGATTGACATTGATCAACTAACTTAGTATTTCCCAAACTGTGTTCCACTAGGTATTCTTTATAGGACTTTCAGAACCAAATTTATGATGAGGTATAATGTGAATCTACAAATCATGCATTCAGTCTCTCTACAATCTACCAGACCAGAGAGACTTTTTCTTCATAGAGCTTCTTTCAAGATTGGTATGGCAAATTTAGTAAAACCAGGTCAGTGAATATTTGGGGCTATGGTTGTTATAGTGGCAACATGTCTGCCTAATTTTCCAATCTCAAATTTTATGAATTGATCCAGTGAATGACACACTTATACCAATATTTTGAGCAAACATTCAAACCACTTGTTTGAAAGGAGCTAGTTTTTAAAAATCAACTTTATTGTATTATAATCAACATTATTATTATTTACATATAATAAACTGTGATCCCTACATATGTACATTTTAAGAGTTTGGACAAATCTGTACATACATCTCTATAACCACCATTATAGTCACTTCCATATCGTAAAATGTTTCCATCACTCTAGAATTTTTCTCATGCCCTCTAAATATCAATCCATTCTAAACCCAGCTCCAGATAACCACTGATCCACTGATCTGCTTCTTATCACTGCAGATTATATTTCCTTTTTTCTAGAATCTCATATAAATGTTTTCACAGATCATGTCCTTTTATACCTGGCTTATTTTGATCAGCATGTTTCTGAGATTCATTCACTCATGTTGTTGAATATATTAGTGGTTCATTTTGTTGCTAAATAGTATTCCACTTCATGGATATAATACAACTTGTTTATCCATTCACCTGTGATGGGCAGTAGATTTCTGTTTGTAGCTATTGTGAGTAAAGATTTTATGAACATTGTATACAAGTTTGCCTGTGCACCAGCAGTGTTAAGAGTGTTCCAGTTTTTTTCCATCCTCACCAACACCTGGAATGGTTACTCTTTCATCTTAACTATTCTAGAGTGTGTAAAGGGGTGTTTCATTGTGGTTTTAGTTTGTACTTCTCTGATGACTAATGGTGTTGACCATGTTTTCATGTCATTTGCCATTTGCCATTTGCGTATCCTCCTTTGTGAAGTTCCTATTCAAACCTTTTGTTCATTTAAAAATTGAGTTGTTTGTCCTCTTATTAATATCTAAGAATTCTTTATATGTTCCATATGTGTCATTTTTAGATATATATGAAATATGATACACATGTATGTCCTATATGTATATATACACACATGTATGTATACACACATATGTATATATACACATAATATTAGGTATGTACACAAATAATATTTTGGATATATATTAGTTATTTTTCCCAGTTTACAGTCTGCCTTTTTCTTTTTCAAAAGGTGTCTTTATAAGAGCAAAAGTTTGCATTTTTTTGAAATCCAATTTTTCAACTATTTCTTCAATATTCTTGCTTATTTAGCCTTCCTAAGGAATTTGCCTATGCCATGATAGTAAAGGAGGAAGTGAGTTTTCTTATGGTATTCTTATGTTGGCTTATTTCAACCATTCTTGTGTTGGCTTATATGGACCATTTTGTTAAGAATTTACCCTATTCCCTTCCTTTCACTTCCTTTCCTTAAGACTCATCATGAGTTGGCTGGAAAAGAGAAAGCCTCATTAGCTAATGTTGCAGGGGGGTGGTTAGGCCCAATTTAAAAAGAACACAGAGAACATTTGCAACGTATATAAAACTTTGGACCAGAAGAATACTCTGAAGGGTCTTAACCACCCTATTAAATGAGGCTTAAGTTACTTTCTATCCTATCACCTTGGAAATTTTCTTCAAGGCACAATTATCGTTATGATCTTGTTTATTTGTTTACCTGTTTCTTATCTGACCTCTCTAATACACTGTAAACTTTTCTGTCTTGTTCACATGTGATGAAGGAATGGATAAACCAGTAGAGGTCAGATTACAATGTGGCTGACAGAGTTGACATCAGTTTGGGGTTTCCGGCTCCCACCCTTTGAGCCCCCAGAAACTTGCCTTGTCAGTCATTTTACCCACTACATTTATAAATTACTATATGGGGGTAAGGCCTATACATAGACTCGTTAAGCCCATTCCGTTAGGGAAGCAATCTCTTCCCTTACTTTAATGAGAACTGGGATTCTCTGAAACCTCTATGTTCATCCTTTCATGGATAAGAGATGATTCAAGATTGGGTAATGGGGGAATTATTAAGAAGATTGCTTCTTTCTGTAATTTCCTCTCTAGCCTTTTAGATGGGTAATTAGCAATGGAGTATTGGTTTTCTTAGGTTGTTGCCTAGTAGCATAAACTTGGCTAAAGTAGTCCTCCTGGCTTTCTAGAAAAGGGCTTCTTTTACCGGTGTTTATCATTCAGCTGCTGAAATTCACACTGGGTGAAACTTGGCATGACAGCTCTCAGCTCAGTTGCAACTTAGAAGAAAACAGATTCTGCTTTGCTTAAATTGTTTTCGATTGACTGGGTAAGAATAAATTAAAGGTTCTTGTAGGTAATAGCTTCTGAATTCAATTAAAAATATCATCAGGCAGTTGCTTCTTTTTTTTCTGAAAGTACAGAAATGATTTTGAGCTACTTAATTGATTTTCTTATGAAGTTTTATGACTGGCAGATTTAGCCTAATTCTTTCTCAACATTTTTTGCTCACACCAATATAGGAATAGAAAATGGGAATCAGAAAAAAAAAATTCTAATTATCTTGCTATGGCAAGAATCTCAGACTTATAAAATCTTAAAGGTCAGTCAATCCATCTCATTTGCTCATTCATTCAAACATTGATTCATTGATCAAACATTTATCTTTTAATTTGGGCCAGGTTCACTGAACAAACGTTTGATACTTATTGCACTCAGGATGTTTTGTTTACAGAAACCCTAGTTTGCTACTCTGTAAATTTCAAGCAGTCTGGGGCCATGCGTGTTTTATTTACTGCTATACAATAAGTACCAAAAATAGTGGACTTTTGATAGCATTTGGTGGCAATAGGAAGGAAGAAAGAGGGAAGGAGGGAGGAAGGAAGGAAAGAAGGAAGGGAGGATGGAAGAAACGAAGGGAGGGCAAGCTCATTTTGCTAGGCCTAATGGGGTGTTTTCACCTTGCCCAAGTCACTGAGGCATGCCTGAACTTGGATTTATAGATTCACAAACTTACTTTTATAAGCTAATCAGTATCTGAGAGTCAAATTCAAAAGAGTCAAACTTGCAATGCAAACTCATATTTGGAAGACCAAACACGCTCTCACCTTTGCACCTGCTGCAACCCTCTGCCTGGAACCCTTTCTCTAATTACCTATATGATTCTCTCCCTCTTCATTCAGATCTCAACTTACATGTCACCTAAGTATATGCTTAGTCAATTTTTGTTGAATGAATGGTCTCCCTAGATGTGTTCTCTTTGCTCATTCTCTACCTCTAGAAAATTTTAGGGGGGAAAGGTAATCAAGAGCAAGAAACATTGTATTGTTATAATGGTATCATAATAAAGAAGGCACTTATCAATAATACACACTTTTGTTCTGTCGATGTGATTTTAGAGACATCTTAGTCTGTAAGTTACCAACTTGGGGCTCATGAGGCCAAAAAGGTCCTTGGAGCTCTTTTTAATATTTCCATTTCAAAAAGGCTAATGAAACAATGCGGTTATCCTTAATAAGGCTATGGGGGGAAACTAAAATAGATAATACAGAGGTTGCAAAACTTTTCCAGATCACAATGATTTGGTAATTTTTGCATAGTATTCCTAGTCCAAAAGAAATTTCTAACAGTTCTGTTCATTAAATATATCCACACAACTTGATAGTTTGTGTGGTACCTGAGAGAAATTGCTGTTTCCTTAGAAGATTTAATATGTCTTTCAGTGCTCTTGTGAATTTGTTGCAATATGCTGGGGTGCCTTGGCACACAGTTTGGGAACCATGGAGCTGACCAAAGGTTCTAAATTGTGTGTTTGCCATATTACTAAGACCAAGCTATTGTAATTCCAGCTTAATTTGGTCATTGATGACATCAAAGAAATAACTAGGACGAGAGTACTGAGCCAAACGCTGCTCTCAGAGCACAAATCACGTGGTTTTAGTATTTGACTTAAACGGGTTGAAGCCTGCCACAATGACAGCCAATATTGAGCAACCAAGAGTTCTGTGTTTTAAAGGACTGGATTCTTCGTTATTCTTGTTTATTAATAGGCTGTGATTTCATAATACTAGCGTAAACTTTGCTGCTAATAAATCATTTGCAATCTCCATTAAGGTTGGCAAAAAAATAGTAATAAGATGGGCAGAACAAAGTGTTTGTCACTTAATACATATGTAGCTTTTTTGGTAGACAGTATCTTTTAAAGACTCCGCTGACATGGGGGGCATAGATGAAATACATTTTGAAAAGTCACAATGGTGGTGAGAAGTTTGCGAACAATTGCTCTAGTCTTTTGGTTGTATGGGATTCACCTTTGCCTGATTAGTGAAGCATTTACAAATTCACTTTCGGGAGAGAGAAAGGGTAGAAGCTGCTTTTGCAGAGGACTACTTGATTTCATTATGTGGCGATTTTTTTTTTTTTTTTTTTTTTTAAAGATTTTATTTGTTTATTTGACAGAGAGAGATCACAAGTAGGCAGAGAGGCAGGCAGAGAGAGAGAGGAGGAAGCAGGCTCCCTGCCGAGCAGGAAGCCTGATGCGGGGCTCGATCCCAGGACCCTGAGATCATGACCTGAGCTGAAGGCAGAGGCTTTAACCCACTGAGCCACCCAGGCGCCCTTATGTGGCGATTTTGACGAGAAGTGCGGTCAGGGGCGGGGTGACATATTTTGGTCTTCCTTCCAGACTTTGGATTCCAGATTCCTGTACAGATGGTCCCTGGCTTACAATGGTTTGATTTATGAGTTTTCTACTTTATGATGGTATGAAACCGATATGCATTTAGTAGAAACTGTATTTCAGATTTTGAATTTCAATCTTTTCCTGGGATAATGTTTAGTGATAGGATAGTCTCGTGATTCTAGGTAGCAGCAGTCGGGAGGGTGAACAACTAATATACTTAAGAATGTTCCGTACCTATGCAGCCATTCTATTTTTCACTTTCAGTACAATATTCAATAAATTACATGGTATTTGACACTTTATTTTGTTTGGCGTTGTGTTAGATGATTTTGCCCAGCTGTATACTAATGCAAGTGTTCTGAGCTTAGTAAAGGTAGGCAAGGCTAATTTAACGATGTTCGGTGGTTTGGGCATATTATTTCTTTTTTTTTTTTCTTTTAAAGATTTTATTTATTTATTTGACAGAGAGAGACAACACACGTAGGCAGAGAGGCAGGCAGAGAGAGGGGGAAGCAGGCTCCCTGCTGAGCAGAGAGCCCCATGCAGGGCTCGATCCCAGGACCCTGAGATCATGACCTGAGCTGAAGGCAGAGACTTGAACCCACTGAGCTACCCAGAAGTCCCTGGTTTTGGCATATTAAAGGCAGTTTCAACTTACGATATTTTCAATTTATGATAGGTTTATTGAGGTGTAATCCCACAGAAGGTCAAGAAAGATCTGTACACGTAAACCAGCTTCTGCAGTGGGTGATTGAACTTGAGAGTCTAAGGATAGTTCAAAGCAATAATTAGCTTCCTATAGTATGAGTTTGGGACTGCTTATTTTCATTCGTAAGATTGGATTTTGAAAAATATAGCTTATGCTTTCCTTCTCATTTTGGTGCTGTAATGAAGATTTAGCAGAAGTTAATGAAATGGAGAATAGGAAAAAAATAGAGAAAAATCAATTAGATAAAAACTGCTTCTTTGAAAAATCAATAAAATTGGAAAAACTTAGGGTAGACCTACCATGGGAGAAAAGAAGACTTAACTTATTAAAACCAGGAAGGAGAGTGGGGACATTACAGAAATAAAAAAGAATTAAAAAGAAATAATATGGACAATTACATGACAATAAATTAGGTAACTTGGATTAAATGAAGAAATTCTTACAAAAGCACAGACTACCAAAACTTACTCAATAAGAAATATAAAATCTAAATAGACCTATAACAAGAAAAGAAATTTAAATAAGTAAGCAAAACATTATGCACAAAGAGAAGTCCAAGCCTAGACAGTCTTTTTTTTTTTTTTAAGATTTTTTTTTTTTTTTTAATTTATTTGACAGCGAGAAACACAGCAAGAGAGGGAACACAAGCAGAGGGAATGGTAGCGGGAGAAGCAGGCTTCCCGCCGAGCAAGGAGCCCAATGCAGGGCTCAATCCCAGGACTCTGGGATCATGACCTGAGCTGAAGGCAGACGCTTAACGACTGAGCCACCCAGGCGCCCCAAGCCTAGACAGTCTTACTGGTGAATGCCACCAAATATTTAAAGAATGAATACCAATTCTTCATAAAAATACAAAAGGAGGGAACAATTCTTTATTTTAATTTTTTTAAAAGATTTATTTATTTGAGAGAGAGAGCATAAGAGAGCATGAGCAGGGGAAGGGACAGAGGGAGAATCAGATTCCCTGCTGAGCAGGGCTCATTGTGGGGCTTGGTCCCAGGACCCTGGGATCATGACCTGAGCTGAAGGCAGATGCTTAACCCACTGAGCCACTCAGGTGCCCTGAGGAGGGAACAATTCTTAATTCATTCTATGAGACCATTTTTATATTGATATCAAATCCAAAGATGTCAAAAGAAAGGAAAACTATGGACTAATATCTCTCATAAATGTGGATTCAGGTCCTCAACAAAATTCTAGAAAACCAAACTCAACAACATATGAAAATAATTATACGTGTTAACCAAGTGGGATTAATGCAAGTTTGGTTTTTACATCTGAAAATCAATTAATGTAATATATCACATTAATAAAATGAACGACAAAATCCCACGTGATCATCTGAATAGATGCAACAAAACCATCAGACAAAATCCAATACCCTTTCATGATAAAGACACTTAAAAAATTAGGAATAGAAGTGCAGTTTCCCAACCTGATAAAGGACACCAAGAAAAAGCTCACAGCTAATATTATGAATGTGTGTGTGTGTGTGTGTGTGTGTGTGTGTGTGTGTGTGTGTGTGTATGACGGGGTTGGGGGTGGGGGAGTCCATTTGGCTGGCAAGTCTTTTCCCCCTCAAGTTAGGGAATTTGTGGCCAACAGAAGACCAAATTATTGAAATGCAGGTGTTATGCTCTCAGTACTGTCTCTTCCATGGTACTTTACCCCTCCTTCCATCCTCTAAGTCTTAACTTCTCACTCCTGTTCTCTCTCCCTATCGGTAGTGATTCTCTCGGTGATTGGTAGACACTGGGCGAAGAGCAAAGGAACTATTCAGTATATCAGTGTAGTGGCACTATTTGGATGTTAGTGACATCTAATGCAGAGTCATTGACAATTATTAAATATACATTTTTGCCTCTTTTAAAAATCATAGTGTATTCAATACATAGTTTGAATGAATATGAGATGAAATGACCAACTGTTGGCCCAACTTTGGGAAAACAGGTCTCCTATAAATTACACAATGTACCCAGCTCAAAGACTCAGAGAAGACATGAGTCAGTGCTCCTTCTGATATGAAATGATACTGTTAAGTACCTTCCCACATCACCTACCAGGTTGCCATGCAATACCTTCTTAGGAAATCCCTCTCCGCCAGGGTCCAAAGTGTGGCCTCACTGGATGGTGAGTGTTGGTATAGGGAAGGGATGTCTTATTCTTGCCTCAGTGACCCGATTCATTGCCTCACGCCTCATTCTCTTCTTAGGTCATACTGTTTACTTTTCTCCTTCTATCTGGTGAAGGACTACTGCTTTCACAGCGTATCTCATTTTGAGCCTTGACGTCAATGACTTGCTGACTTCCAGGCAGTTGGTGGAGATCAGCTCACAGTTCTATCACTCATCTGCTTGAACAATCACAAACAGAAAGCCAAGCAGACCCTTTCCGTACTTGTGCTATATTTATTCTTAGCACTCTACTGAGACTTGGCAACAGCAAATGGAACCAGGAGTTATTTTGTTTGGATTAGGTCAACAGTCATCCTCTGAGATTTTCATCTATCTTGTTTGTTACGGTGCATTGGTCTGTGTTCCAACATTCCATCCAAATCACAAATGGCTTGGATAAATCCATCTTGATAAATGACAAGGAGAGCTGAATCACTGATATGTATTTACTTTTCAAATTCACATTTAAATCAATCGTTATAAATCAAATGACATTGATGTATGTCAACCAACATTATTTCTTAGTTAAGAAAATAGGGTTGGCAAACTCAAAGAATTCCAGTTTCCCTAAATTATCCAGAGATGGATAAGTATGCAGCTGCTTAAAAACACCATTTTCACTGCTCTTAGGATTTCACTTATTCCAAGGAAGGTGTTGTTATTTCTTTTTTTGATATGTTAAGTTTAGTACCTTTTTCTTTTTAAAGAAATAAAATACGCAAATGAGACATACTCTGTGGAATGAAGCTAGGCTCCTTTTATTGAAGTTCCTGTGTAGGTCTCTGGCAATACTTTACATTTTGACTTTCATATGTTTCTTCTCTTTAAAAATATTAGTCTCCTATATGAGACGTTCAAACTCTTTTATGAGTTCTAAGGCCTTTCCAATACACCTCTCACTCCACCATCACATCGTCCATCAAACTTTACTTCACAACATTTCCCTCTTCAATCTCTGCTATTTACTTTGGTCTTTGCAACAATCTTGTGAGGTAGGGCTGAAAGATACTGTGTGCCTTTCTATTTTACTTCCAATGAAAAGTTTTGCTTCTTATAATTAGTGTAGTTAGAACAAAAGTAATTATGCTTCAAAAATTTCCCAATGCCCAGTGAAATACAAGGAGAAACAGTAAGGTGTCATAAAAACAGACTTAAGAATTTCCGACTTAAGAGTCAGAGCCATCCTGCGTACACAGTGAAATAAACAGGGAACCACACCAATGAGAAAGAGGGTGGCATCTGGTAAATGCCAAAAAATCCTGAAGCTGCACATAAAACAATGCCATATTGGGTCTCTTGGCCTCTTCCATGTTTTCATGCATGCCTCTCAAGCCACATGTTGATCTTTAACTACACATCATTTACACTTGCATTTCCATTGGCCAAAACTAGTTATGACATCCCAAACTAATGATACTGCTGAAAATTGCAGAGGAGCATATCCCCCATTGTTTGGGGAATACTATGTGTTATGAATGTACAGGATGATTTTGATGCTTAGAGAGTCAGAGCTAAGAAAGGATTTTATTTATTTGTTTGTTTATTTATTTATTTCATCTTTAAAATATTTTATTTATTTCTTTATCAGAGAGAAAGAGAGCACGTGAGCTATAGGCAGAGGGAGAGGGAGAAGCAGGCTCCCCGCCGAGCAGGGAGCCTGATGGGGGGCTCGATCCCAGGGCTCTGGGATCATGACCTGAGCAGAAAGCAGATGCTTCACCACCTGAGCCACCCAGATGCCCCTGAAAAAGATTTTAGAAATCTTCTTGTCTAGTCTATTTCCTTATAGAAGCAGAGGTTAGAAACATTGCATTACTTGGCCAAAGTTGCATATCCAAGGAATGGCAGAGAGAGGAGTTGCTTTCACAATAACTAGCATTTATTGAGCTGTGTTATGTGCCTAGCAGTAAGCCAACACATTGTTGTGCCTCATCTCCCTGAGCCCTCACACTAACCCTATGATACAGACACTGTTCTTATCTTCATTTTAAAGATGAGAAAATCAAAGCTTGGAGAAGTCAGGTAAAACGTCTAAGGTCACACAGTTCATAAATGATAGAGGGGAGATTTAAACCCAGGATGCTTATGATCAAAATGCCAACAGGCAATCTGTCACTAGATGGCCACTCTTTTTGCTCTGGTCTCCAAATCCTCCTTCTGATAATACTGACAGACTAGGTTGCATTGGGATTAAATATAAAAGTCCTCCTCAAAAAATGATGCTATAAGAATCTTAAGACCGAAATTGCCCCAATAGCCTTCCTTATCTAGAAGACAGGTTCAAGTTGCAGAAAGCAACTTGAAAGCAGAAAGAAATCCATGCTGATGAAAGTAGGCAAATCATACTAGACTCTCAGGGTGAAACTTGCTCCTGGCTATGGACAGTGTTTTTCTTGTAAGGCATACGAGTATTTTCTGCTATGTGAGAAGTAGCCAATACAGAGCACCGGGTAATGAACATTAACTTATACCCACAGGGTAGATAAATGGAGAATACAAATGTTGCAATGTATGTTTAAGAGACAAAGACTAAATCAAGTATCAAAGTCATTTCTTTTTTTTTTTTAAGATTTTATTTATTTATTTGACAGAGAGAGATCGCAAGCAGGCAGAGAGGCGGGGGGCGGGGGGAGGCAGGCTCCCTCCTGAGCAGAGAGCCCAATGCGGGGCTCGATCCCAGGACCCTGAGATCATGACCTGAGCCTAAGGCAGAGGCTTTAACCCACTGAGCCACCCAGGCGCCCTATCATGGTCATTTCTTGTGGTTCCTGTTCTTCTACCAGACAGCAGTGCTTGGAGGTTGAGTTGTAATTGCTCACATCTGCTCATTAGATTGGGGAGTAGGAACCAAGGCCCAGAGCTTTGTTTTTGTAAGTTGGATATTTTGTCATCCACACAAAATTCTTTATTTATAGTGAAAAAGACAAGATTAGATTATAAAATTGCTTCTAATTAAATCATATGGTGTGTTTAGTGCAGTACCTGGACTACAGTAAGCACTCAATAAATAGAAGTTGATGCTATTGTTTTTTCTTCTTCTTATTACACATCTTTGCCAGGAAATCACTACAGAGCCAATTTTTTCCCACTTCCAACTTTGATATTATTGCAAAATTCTTTATCCCAGTAGGGAGTGAAAATTTCACTCGGGGGAAATGGAGGATGACTTAGAACTACTCATCCTATTTATTTAACTGAAGTGACTGCTTGTCTGTTTGAATCCACCGAACTGCCAGGTTTAGACCCAGCTTGAAGTTGGAGGCCTCCATAGGAAGGCATGGGCCCACACAGCTCCTAAAACATGTGGACACAGGCCAGGAGAAACATGAGATAATGAACTGAGTATCAGTCCAAATAACTGTTTTGGAGGAAGAATAAGTTCCTGTTATCTAGTCTTGATGAGGTCTCCTGGGGAAGGAAGCATGCTGTCCAGCAAAAACCAGTGTAGTTGCCATCAGAAGAACTGGTAGGAGTCCCAGCTCTTGCTCTTAATTTGTTAAGAACTTTACTTTGTTCAGAAGTGTCTATTTGTTGTTGGTGATGTTGTTTTGGTGTTAAATGAGGTAGTTATTTTGAGAGTGCTATAAGATGACATACTGAAAGATTTGAAAAATAATGCCATATTCAGATAAACCCCATCATAACATGATAAGCAAGGTCTAAACCTTCAGTCATATACAATATGGAGTAATTTGAGTGCACGATAAATGCAGGAAGTTCCGGGACCCAAGCCTACCATCCATACCCACCACGTCCAACCTGCTGCAGTTTGAAGTTTCCCAGTTGGAAGGCCAGTTTGGGCCAGGAAGATATTCTAGGATTCAGGAATCCATTTTTGTCTTCCTGTTTTCCTCAAGGTGAGATTGATTGCTATTGTCCTTTCTGTCTTCACCCTCTTTTCCTCCCACCCAGGCAAACTTCAGTTTTCTTTGGTTGAGAAGGGGCTGATCAGAGGATGAAAGTCATTGCTGATCGTGGTATATGCAAATTCACCATATAGGGGGACCATATGCCTTTAAAGAGGTTAATTAAGTTACACATGGTCAGTGTGTCATGGAATAGAGAAAGGTTTATTCTGATTATGTTAAGGGAAAGCACCACAGGTACGGGAGGAACTAGCTTGATATGTTGCATTCCATGTTATGCATAAACTGACTAAAGGCATTGGCGTTGCTGTGTGGGGATGGTGTGATTTAAGGAGGGGCGTAGGGTGGAAAGAATACAGAAAGGAGAAAGCAAGAAAAGAGACTAGGATGAAAGAGGCTTAGGAACTAGCAGAATTCTCTTCTCTGTGCTCCTCATAATCCCTGGCTATTCAGTGTCTGTACAAAATTCATTTCGTACAATGTCTGTACAAAAATATATACCTAAAGTCATTGGAATTCTTGTGGGGATACGGGAAGAGTTTGAATTCTGAATCTGGGTTTCCACTTGTCTGATTTAAGAAGAGCAGAGATAAATAAACACAGGCATATAGACCCTTTTCTGACCTCTGACTTAGTTGTGAAATGTCCCAGTACTACTTAAAAAAGAATTACTCATGGCCAAGTCATTTAAATGTGTACTGGAATCTATGAAATGGTTTCGATTTAACATCAACTTTGAGTGTGGGTCTATATAATCCATAGAAAGCTTAATTTATGTCTTCTGTTTGTTCTAATTCTAGAATATGGTGAACTTTTGAGACTTACAGCTGAAAATACTACTTTCTTTAAATCCTTTCAGATTGGAAATTAAGCCAGAATCCATAAGTGTTTCCTCCACTGTACATCAAATAAGCAGGGCTCTGTGGAGTAGCATCTTGGAACTCTTAGAATTCTTTGCATGAAATTGAAACTGCAGAGAATGCCATTTTATAGAAATGAATCCATCCCGTGGCTATTGTGTATAAATTTTCTACTTTTTTTTTTTAAGCCACAGAAGGAATATTATTCACAGCTCTTCGTCTACATGTAATTGATGTGTGGAGGGGAAAAAAAGCTCTCTTTAATAGCATATAAATATTTATTATTTAGGTTATTAAAACACCATTCAAGACCAATGGTTACCACTTTGCCCCAATACCACCTGGAAGATACCACACATTTTCTTCTCTCCCAAAGCAAGACACTCCCTTAGGAAATGGGGCAGGTAGGGGAAGAAAGAGAGGTATCTGTCCATTTGAAAAAAACGTGTGAGGAGCCAACCTAAAACCAAACCAATGAGAATTTTCAGGGCTTTGTGTGCAGTTAGAAATAGCTCCTCCTGCTCCTCTTGAGAATCTGACTGTTATGGGTTGAATTATGCTTCCCAAAACTCAGGTGTCCAAGTCCTAACCTGCTATTACTTCAGAATGTGACCTTATTTGGAGATAGGGTCATTATAGAAGTAATCAAGTTAAAATGAAGTCCATAGGGTGTGCCTTAATCAATATGACTGGTATCCTTACGAAAAGGGAAAATCAGAAGACAGAAGGAAGACAACGTGAAGATACAAGGAAAAGGACACATGAACATAAAGACCAATAGCCATCCACAAGCCAGTGAGAAATGTCTGGAACAGATCCTTGACTCTCAGCCCTCAGAAGGAACCAACTCTGCCAACAATTTAATTTTGAACTTCTAGTCTTCAGAACTAGGAGATAATACATTTCTATTGTTCAATGGTTCTGTGTGTTATGGCAGCCCCCCATCTGTGGTATGGGTTATGGCAGCCCTAGCAAACTCATACACTGACCTTCCATCATTGAAGAAAACAAGAGGTACAAACCTAATCATCTTTCAGTCATCACAACCCTGTAAGTAGGAAAATTCTAGAAGATAGATCATGAAATTTGCTCTAGGTGATTGATGTCTAATGGGTAGGCTTCACTAGGACTAGAGGTAAGAGAACCATTCCTTCATTTATACTTTTAACCACACTATTCATTTATCATGCAAAAGTAATACAACTGTAATATTATGTTACTCCAATTCTGACATTTTCCCTACACAATTTTATTTATTAAGAATTTATAAAAAGAAAATCACTCAGAACCCCACCACCTTAATAAATCAGTGTTCTGGGTTTTTTTGTTTCATATTTGTTCTGATCTAGATGCATACCTAATCTCATTAGATTTAATTATAGTAGAGAAGAGATTTTGTAGTTTGGTTTTCCCTGTTAACAGTAGTTCTCAACCAGGGGCTTTTCCCCCACACTCCACTCACAGCCTGCAACTTTTGGCAATGTCTGGAGACATTTTTGGTTGCCTCAGCTGGGGTGGCCGTGTCTGAGGCATTTAGGCGGGTAGAGACCAGTGGTGCTGTTGAACATCCTGTAATGCACAGGACAGTGATCTGACCTTGAATGTCAATAGTGTTGAGGTTGAGAAACCTTGCCTTTTCATAAGTTATCTTGAGTGTTTTCTATATTCTTGCTATAGGGTCTTCATAACCTTTACTTTTATGGCTGCAAAATATTCTATTGATCAATGTATTATAATGTATTTAGCCAGGAAAAATGTCATGTATTATTTAGATGGTTTCTAACTTTTCACTATTCTAATAGTTCAAGTATCCTTTTATTCATATAGCTTTTTAGAAGATATTAAAGAAAAATTCCAATGGTGGAATTTAGATTTGAAAGTATGAATAAACCAAATATCAAGGAAAATCAAGAAACCATACATATATAGTTTCCTTTCTAGGGACAGGCTTCTGTTTTTCTCATTTCTGAGCTGTCCTAAAACTTTGACACCTGCAGTCCGGGATTGACCCCAATTCTTTTTTACACTTAAACGAGGAGTAATCTTATCAAAATTTCTGTTTTCTGAGACCGTTAATTGCTCATTACTTCATTTTAGAGGTCACCCGGGCCTATTTTTCACTGATTCAATCATGACTGTTCCTTGGCTCTGAAGAGCTTTTCTCAAATCTCTGTGATCTCTGTGATCCCTGTGCACTCCTACCTCGCTCACACAAAATCAAGAGTTAACTTACCACAAGTTATCACAGGTTAACTTCTTACAGGGGCTTCTCCCCTTGCCTTTGAGAGAATGTAAAAGTTACTTTACATTTCAAAAGAATAGGACAACAAATTGTAAAGCACTAGCCTCGAAAGTCTTAAGAATGTGTTAAAATGTGAGTAGGTTGTTCAGCTGAAACAAACAAAGGAGGACCTTCATTCTTCATACTAAAGACTCCTCACTGATCACTTAGACAGTCCTTCAAAGATGATGAAAGGTGATTTTTTCCTTGGTCCCAGGAAACAAACCACCACTTCACACCCTGTCCCCACCCTCAGACTACTTCTAAGTCGAAGGTTGTGATAGGCAGCTCTCTAGGCTGGTGGCATCCAGGACCTCGGGCAGTAATGGAACTGGAAGGGAGAAGCCAGTGGGACGATGAATGTGAGGGTGAACAGAGGTAGGGTGATAAAACAGGTACAAAGAGACTTGCTTTCACTGGCCAGATGGGAAGGAGCAAGTCTGAGCTTAAGACTTGGAATTGGCTATTAGTAGCTATTAGTTACATTGGTTACATTACCTATTGGTTATATTGTCCTCAACACAATTGGCTGCTGAGATAGATCCTAACTACTTACCTTTGCCCTGCAACTCCCACTTCCATGGATTCCCAGAAACCAGGCAGCAACAGCAGAGAACCAACTCCAAGCTTTGATTATCCCGAGACATCTCAGATCCGTCCTTTTTATTTATTTTATTTTAATTTTATTTATTTATTTATTTATTTAATTTATTTTAAAGCATGCATTAATAACCAGAATTTCCTAGTGAGAAGGGACAACATGAGTAAACTTGACATTCGGTTCTATCAAAACTGTCTCATATAATCCATAAAAACAAGTGCCAAGTATAAAAATAAGTCCACATACTAAATTGGAATAAAAGTAAAGCCGAATCTAAAGTAAAATTAAAAGTTAAGTGATAAGTTCTGTTTACTTTAAATCATCAACAACAAAACCAAATGCAAATATTTTTAACATCTATAGATTATTTTTAAAAATGCAAACATGAAACAAATTATTTAGAGATTAAATTCATCTACATGACACTATTTTACATCAGGCAACGAAGGACAATTTGTCATGGCCATATGCTTAAATCCTTGGTAGGTTTCTTGAGGAAGAGCTTATAAAAGAAGCATAACAAAATGGAGATCGAATTTTTTTTAATGAAACTGCCGTTTCACTAGTTAAGGTATAGTTTGCTTAGCCTGGTTTTTCCCTCAAAAAACACGGGCTTGTATGCAGGTAGTTTATTTTGGGAAGCGGTCCCAAGAAACAGCAGCAGAGGGCAGTGGGTAGTGGAAAGAAGGAGGGAAAGCCAGCACAAGGGTGCTTTCTTGGGTTGGGCACTGTTGTTGGCATCTGGGACTCTATAACAGCGTAGACTGTGCCTCAGAGTGTATTACCCAGGGGATGGAAAAAAGAGGGCATATGGCCCTTATCCACTAACCCTGACCGGTCAAAAGTTGACCTATCAGTATTAACTCCCTTGTATCTCCAGGCTGTACACATGAGAGACGGTGACAGATTCCCCAAGAGTTCTCCAAGATGGTGGCAGAAAAGCCAGAGGTCAGAACGCAAGAGGTAAGGGGTGAAGCCAATGTGAGGTACTCTCAGGATGTACCTGCGAGCAGAGGTAACGGCTGCAGCAATGTCCGCAGTGAAAGGTGAGCCAAGGGGAAGAGACAGGGCACAGGAAGGGTCTGCCACATCTCACATGTCAGTTCTAGTTGACTTGCAGTGGCTGCTGGGAGTTGGGATTGAGAAGAATCCATAAGCTGAGTCCGAGCCTGGACTCATCAGCAAAGAACCCCATGTTCGTGAGGTGGGAGTTACATGTTAAGTTTATCCCCATTTTATGTCCTCCAGATATGTAGAGAGTCATAACTTTGTCTTCTTGCTTCCATCTTTGAAAGGAATGAAGTTACGGAGGACTGTGGCTAATGGAGCAGCCAGAAAGCGAAACACCTTAGTTTGAATATGCTCTTCCTCATAGGAATGTTTAGATTCCACTATAAGATGTAATACAGGACAAAATTCTTTTGTCAGTGTCTGACAAAGCAAATCTTTTATGAGCTGGATTGGCCGATAATGACCGGTTCCTTTGGATTCATTTGCTTTCGATCAAAGAGAATGAACCATAAGAAGCATGGCAATGGATGTTTTCCACATAAGTATCATCTAAAGGTGACATGATATTGACTTTTTAGAGAAGAAAAAAGAGATTTGTGGGTTATGCATAATTCATAGATTTCTGAGACGTACCGCATTCTGGACACATGTCTTATTCAAGCTACATCCCCATTCCATATATTGTTGGGAAGGTCAGCTCCTGCAGTACCTGTGAGGCTCCTTGGATGGGAGAAGTGTACGTTCTTTGGGACGCTGTTTGTCTTCTGTCCCTGGCTTGGCCTCCGCCAACCAAGTGTGTTTTGTGAACACTTTTGCCGACATCTTTCTCCTTCCTTGAGGCATAAGCTACCCTCTCCTTCATTCTCCATAGTAGTTCTGTCACAAAGCTGCATATTGTCACAGGATTTTAATAAAGATTTGGGGATAGTAGAGGGATCAGAGCACAGATAAAGAAGCTAACTGGATGACTGACTTCACTATTCCTAAAAAATGTAGCCAGTCCCTCTATACGAGAATCCATTAGCAGTCATCTTTCTCTTCAGCCATAAATGTCTCAAGTTGCTGGGGGGTCTGCAAGTTCCCATCTTCCCACGTCCTACATTTCCTAGACCCCCTAATACTTTCTTCCCTTCTAGCTGCCAGGGGAAAAGTCAAGAATCCTTGTAATTGTATCATACAACATATAAGCTGGCTCCCACCCTTTCTCAATATCTTTTTTCCAGACTAGGCCACAGGCCGTTCTTTAACAGAATGACAACAAGACTTAGAAATAAATCTTCCCAAAGAAAAGTGATAAATTCTGCTGCCAGTGTTTCCACTTAAAATTTTTTTTAAGGCAATTTTATTTTCCTTCATATATAAACAGAAGTCCAGTTTTCCAAAATAGCCCTGGATCTAGTTTAAGTTTGAAGCCTAAGGAATATTCCAGAGAAATGTCAGAATTTTGGATGGCCACCGAGGCTGTGGCTGGTGGAAAAAGATTTTTTTTAAAAGATGATCTCAAGGGTTTTTTTTTAAAGTTTTATTTATTTATTTGACAGAGAGAGATCACAAGTAAGCAGAGAGGCAGGCAGAGGAAGAGGGGGAAGCAGGCTCCCTGCTGAGCAGAGAGCCCGATGCGGGGCTTGATCCCAGAATCCTGAGATCATGACCTGAGCCAAGGGCAGAGACTTGAACCCACTGAGCCACCCAGGTGCCCCCCCACCCCAATTTTTTAAATAAAGAATATTTAAGTTTATTTACAAGCCAGAACAATAAATAATCTTTATTAAAATCCTGTGACAATAGCGGCTTTGTGACAGAACTACAATGGAGAATGAAGGAGAGGGTAGCTTATGCCTCAAGAAAGGAGAAAGAAGTCAGCAAAAGTGTGACAAAACACACCAGGGACATCGGGACATTCAGCCCCTGCCCCTCCCCAGAGTACTGGAGAGAACCAAGCACCAGAAATTGTAATTATGATGACTTCACTGATGAATCTCATAGCTTAGAGATGTCATGGGCAGCGAAATAAAGACATTTTAAAATAAATTGAGTATTTAACCAGGTAAAAGAGTGGGTGAATGGAAGAAACACAGAACAACATTATTAATTAAAAATCTTGAGTCATGAACTAAGACCTTAAACCTTTTACACTGGGATTAGAAAGTCCAGTATTTCCCCCAAGAGTTTGCTCCCCACTCTAACTTGCGGTGAAATAAACCTCCTGGTGTGGGAGGTAGAATTTGAGGGGATTTATTTCTTTTCAAGTTGGAGGGCATTTGGAAAAAGCAGACCTTTGCTATTAATGCTCAAAAGAACCCAGGTGTTTTATTTGGCACCGCTGATGATGAATAAAAGAGATTTTGAGCAACAGAGAAAGCTACCTCTCCTACCAAATGTCAAATCCCTGCACTCTGGGGGGCCCTGGGTAGGCATCATGCTTATGCCTCGTGACAGACGGCATCCCAAACCATAATGCATGTGCTAAAATTAATTAAAGCTATAGAGGAAACCTACGTGGCCACAAACAAATATTGACTCTATGAGAACATTTCTAATGTCCTCAGATGAGAAAAGTAGGAAGAAAACTGGTCTTGAAAAAGTTATTCTGAAATTGGATTAGTTTCCCGTTCAAGAAATATCATTGTGTTCCCCTCAAAGTGATTTTCCAAGTCAACAATACTCATAGAACTCTTCATAATACTTTGAAAATGACACACTCTTTTGCACAGCGTTCTTGCAGGAAATTGATTTCTATTCTCCAAACACCCAACTTCCATTCAGCGTAGCCAGGAACTCAGGGGCAGACATCTTTGTGAATGGCGTTTTGCTCTGTCATTCCTAAGAACTAGTCGGAGAACCGGCCCAAGCTAAGGAGTGTGGGTTTGGGATTGGGCGTGCTCTGGGCATCAGCCTCAGTGTGGGTCCTATTGCCCAGTCTGCCATTCTGAAAATGAACTGTGCCTGGCTCTTTGCAGATAACATCCCCTCATCTTTGCCACGGAGTCCTTGCACAGGGGTAAATTCTGCGGCTTTGATTGTTCCTGTCCATCCACGTTATTTCTCAAGCCCTCCCACCCCCCACATCCTATAAAATGCCATCTGTAGAAGCCTTTGCTGGCACAGATATCACCCCAGGTTTCAAACCTGCTCCCATCCTAATGCCCAGGATTCTGACTGGCCCTGTTCTAGATGGTCCGGCTGGCCAGCATCTAGTTTTGCCCAGCATGCTGCCCCATGGAACTTTTCCATCTGTTCTGTGTACCGTAGCCCCAGGTGAAGCAATGCGCCATCCTCTTGACGGCATGAGCTTCCCAGGCCTTGTCCATTGATATACAGCTCAGAGTTCCTGAACATTCTTTTCATGGAAGAGAGAATGCTTACTTCAGCCTGGCTAGAGCATTTAAGAGGCCAAAGTCAGCTCTGCCTCTGGCAGCCTTGCTGTGATCTTGTGGCTTCTTGCTCTGAGGATGCGATTAATACTTGCCACCGTCTTGGTCCCCACCGCATCTGCCTCACGGCTACATCTGAGTTGGAGTCCTTATCTTGATTACTCAACTGCTACCCAAGTTTCTCTGGGACTGCCTGGAAGTACTGCTTCTTCTTCCCTTCCTCTTTGGTGAACAGAGATCTGTCGTTGGGTCCAAGTCGCATGTCTGAGTGACTGATGCCCAAGACGAGACCCAGTCCGGGGTTGGTTTCCCTCCTGCTTGGCACTTTCTCTTTACTTCCCCATAGCCAGCCCCACGTAGCTTGGCTTTTTTCATAGCACATCAACATCCAGGAACAATAATATTATGTGAGCTTTATCAAGTACTTCCTAAGTGCCAATATTTGGCTTCTTATCTCTAAGTCTCATGACATCTTCAGATATGCCTTATTACCCCATCTTCTTGATGAGAAAAACGAGTCCTGGAGACCGTGTAACAGAACGTGGCTGAGTTGGAATCAGGCTGGGTCTGGCATCAAAACCAAGCTCCTCCATTTTACCAAACCGCCCCCCTTTGAGAAGAGTTGCAGCATTTTACCTTTAATCATGACCAGTACTATTATTTTCATTTACAGGTGAGTATGCTGAGACTCAGGGACCTCATGAGTGAGGAAGCCAATATGTGAGTCAAATCTGACTCCGGAAAATTTCCTCTTTCCACTGAGGGATGCTATCTTCCACGACGGCACCCACTTTTGTAGAAGTTGCATACTTGCTTTGTGAACACTCAGAGTTTAGCCTGCAACCAGTTTAAGTGCCCCTATAATAAAGTCTTCTGTAAAAAAAATAAATAAGTAAAAATAAATAAAGTCTTTTGTTATGGCATCTGAAATGTGGCTTTGGACGACAACTTCTTCTTGGCTTCTCTGTCTCCTTCTCAGCTTCCCCTTCCACTTGTCCTTGGAATGATTCATCTTTCCATCTTCTCTTCAGCAGGCATGGATTGTCCCTGAGGATGCTTACAGAACTTAAAATATCAGCCAGAATGCCAGCTTTAAATTACAGTGAGAAATGGAGCTATCAAGCTCTCCGGTGACTCATGTTTGTTGCTCGGTCCTCTCTCTCCCTGTGGGCAAATCTACGTGGGATGTTAAATTTATAATTGGGAGATGAATTGGAACAAGAGAAATTAGATGAGGTGACTGAGTGTGACAGGTTACAATGGTCCGATGCATTCATTTTTGCATTTGGGATTTTGCTGCCACAAGCTCCGGCTGGTTGAATCCTTGGACTGGGACACCAACTCCCAGATGGTGCTACTGTAGAGTATTGAAAAGTTGTTACTGTGTTGGATATACCTAAACAACTTTAAAAAATTTCTAAACTGAGATGTGCAGTCAGTATGAAAATATTTATGGAATATGTGTAAGGTGTAAAGGATAAATACAGTGAACATCCACTTAGTCACTGTCCAGGCAAGAAATAGAGTATCACCAAGAATGTTCTAGTCTCTTGTGTGTCCCAATTCCTTTCTCCAATCACTATGATCTGGCATTTTGTGTTTATAATTTAATTCCTTTTCATAATAGCGTTACCTTTTCCCTGACTCCCTAAACAACATTTTGGTTTTATATGAAGGTAATCATGTCATATATATTTTTTATCAAATTGTTCTTTAATTCATGCTGTTTTATGTAGCTGAAATTTATTAAATGTCACTAGCACATAGTAATCCATTGTAGTAACACACAGCTTATTTATCTATCCTGTTGTTGATAGGCATTTAGATTTTTCAGAATATGTTGAAATAATGAACAGTGCTGCTATGTACAACTTGGAGCATTTGTCTTGGCCATATGCGCATGGATTTCCAAAAGTGGAATTCTTGGGTCATGGGGTATACAAGTTTTTCAATATTATTAGAAAATGATAAATTGTATTTGGTTGTAGCTACTATAGATATTACTATCAGCAGTATAAAATCCATGCTTTTCCCACATTCTCACCAGCATGCAGTGTTGCCAGACTTTAATTTCCATTGTGGCTATGATATTTTATCTCATTGTAATTTGCATTTACACTTCATCATTTCCAATAAAGTTGAGCATCTTTTCTTGTGTTTATTTCCATTTATGATTATGCATCAGTAGAGTTCTTGTTCAAAATTTTACCCTTTGTTATGGAATTGTTTTCTTTTTAATTGATTTTTAGAAGGTTTTGTGTTTGTTTTTCATTTTTCAACATATTTTGGATGTTAATATTTTTGTCAGCTTTATGTGTCAAAGATCTCTTTTCCCAGTTTGTGCACTTTTCCTTTAATTATATTTGTATTTTTGAATGAAATGATAGAATTTAACTTTTCCTTTATGGTTTGTTTTAAGAAATCCTTTCCTATATGGAGGCTATAAAGATATTCTCCTTTGTTGTTAGTTTTACCTTTCTAATCTAAGACTTTAATTTATTGGAACTGGTTTTTATTTCATTTATTTATTAATTTATTAAATATTTATTTATTTATTTATTTATTTATTTATTTATTTGGCAGGGAGAGAGAGAGAGATCACAAGTAGGCAGAGAGGCAGGCAGAGAGAGAGAGGGAAGCAGGCCCCCCACTGATCAGAGAGCCTGATGCGGGGCTTGATCTCAGGACCCTGAGATCATGACCTGAGCCGAAGGTAGAGGCTTAACTCACTGAGCCACTCAGGCACCCCTCGGAACTGGTTTTAAATATAGTGTATGATAGAGACATAATTTTATTTTTTCACTTGTGGATACCCAACTGTACCCAGATAATTTATTAAAGGGTACATTCTTTCTCCAATGAGAAAGTCAATATCAAAGATCCACATATAAGTAGATCTGTTTGGGGCTTTCTCTTCTGTTTCATTTGATGATCCTGTGATAATACCCTCTGTTGTAATTATTACAGTTCATAATAATTCTAAGTATATGATTAAGTAAGTACCCTCTTTTCTTCTTCATCATGGCCCTTTGCACTTCCATATAAATTTTTAAATCAGTTTGTCAAGTACGACAAAGTGTCTTTTGGGATTTTGATGGGAACATCATTGAAATGACCAATCTGGGAAAAATAAGTGTTTGTATGCCATCAACTCTTCTTATCCATGTATATGATTTTCATATCTATGTTTATTTAGGTTTTCTTTGTCTTTCAATAAAGCTTCATAATTTTCTTATAAAGTTCTTGCACAGTTTTGTTATATTTATTCCCGGACATTTAATAATTTTGATATTATTGTATATAGCTGTTAAAAGTTTATATTTGTTGAAATTTATTTTTATATATTGAGTTTTATATCCTGTAACTGTGCTGAATTATTTTATTAACTTTAATAAGTCATGTGTAGCCTTTTTTAGATTTTTAATTCACAGAGTATATCCGCAAATACTGACTGTTTTCTTTCTTTCTTTCTGGATCTCATGCCATTTATTACTTTTTCTTGCCTGATTACTGGCTATGCCCTCCAATACAATGTTATATATATAGTGCTAACAGATACCCTCATCTTGTCCTTAAGCTCAAAAAGAATGCTTTAAATATTTCACCATTAAATATGATGCTACCTGTACAGAAAACCTGTAGGTTTTCTGTAGCTGCCCTTCATCAGTTTTTTTTTTTTAAAGATTTTATTTATTTGACAGAAAGAAACACAGTGAGAGAGGGAAAACAAGCAGAGGGAATGGTAGTGGGAGAAGCAGGCTTCCTGCCGAGCAAGGAGCCCGATGTGGGGCTCGATCCCAGGCCCCCGGGATCTGACCTGGGCCGAAGGCAGATGCTTAACGACTGAGCCACCCAGGCGCCCCAGCCCTTCATCAGTTTAAGAAAGTTGTCTTTTATTTCTAATTTAACTTACTTTCTTTTAGTTTAGGAAAGGATGTGGAATTTTATCAGTTGCTTTTTCTACTTCTATTGAGATGATTATGTGATTTCTCCTTTCACCAGTAAAATGATTACACACACACACACATGCACACACATATATATTTGATATATATTTATATCAAATTGTACTCCTAGGATCATCCAAATGATGCCTTATCTTAGAATATACACACACACAAACCCACTCCCATACTTCTGGATTGTGTTTGCTAATATTCTAATTTTTATATCTATGTTCACAAGGAATATTAATCTACAATTTTGTTTTCAAGCTTCACTGGGTTTTGTATCAAAGTTTTAGTAGTTTAATAAAGAGAGCTAAGAATAATCCTATTTTTCTATACACTGAGAGAGTTTGAATAAGGTTGAAATTATTTTTCCTTGTACTTTTGAAGACTTACTTCTTTTTTGAATATTTGTTGGAAATTTCTGGCAACACTGATGGAGCATGGTTTTTCCACAGGAAGGTTGTTAACTTCTGATTCAATTTCTTTTATAGTTATATGACTGTTTACATTTCCTATTTCTTCCTGAGTAAATCTGGGTAAGTCATATGTTTTTCTCGAGGTTTATCCATGAAATACGAGTTTCCAAATGCATCACATCAAGTTGTTTATAATATCTATTTATTATCTTTTTATTCTCAGAAGCATTACTTATTTTTTATTCCTAATGTTGTTTATTAGTGTCTTTTTATCTTTTCAAAAATGAATCTTCAGAGACACTTGTCCATTTTTTTGTGTTCTGTCAAAGAACCTTGATAGATTTTTTTCTGGGCATTTTTTCCAGGTAAGTTTTCTATTAGAAAATCATGTCAAGCAATGGCATTCAAGAATGGATATTGCACCAGACCTTAAAAAAAATCACTTTTTCTCTCACAGATACTTTAAGTGCTTCTCGGGTATAAATTTGGGTAGGACTCCACTAGGAAAAATAATTACAAAACCAGTTTAACTGAGGATTTAGGATATTAAATGTTCCCCATACAGTCTTAAGTAGGGGACAGATTGTGTGCTCGTACAAACTGCTCACCACTTGACCTCCGTGAGCTTTTGCAGACATGTCTGAACTGGTTAGTTTTCAAATCCTCTCAGCAATCTACCAGTACAAAACACAGCAACCATCAGAAAAGGACAAACAGAACTCTAGCTGCTTCAACCAGGGGCTGAAGATGAAGAGTGGGATTAGGTTTGACGAATATAGAAGCCACATTTCCAATGTTATTTTGCATTGTGCTCCCTTAACTCCTCCCTGTTAACTAAACAGAATCGCATTTGGTGTCCAGACAGGACCTGCCCTTGCTTGCTTTGCTTCAGCTTTTTCCCCTACTTGGAATTCTTTTCTCATGTCTCTTTTGCTCAAAACTCATCTATCCTGAAAACATACCATGAACACTTAGGGTCTCTGCCTAGCCCATATCCCTCCTTCTTTGAGTTCCTTTCACTCTCTGCTCATAGTCATGGTTTTCTACTGGTTCGTTTGTTATACATAAACCCTCTACCCTTACCCTTGCTAATATGACCAGAGGTGACCCCTGAGGTAAGGTGATTAAACAAAAACTTCGCTGTATTTTGAGAAGGTGCCTCAGATTTTTTCTTGGAGAGAGAGAGAGACAAACCAAGAAACAGACTTTTAGCTATAGGGAACAAACATAGTTACCAGAAGGGAGGTGAGTGGGAGGATGTGTGAGGTAGGTGATGGGGATTAAGGACGACCCTTATGATGAGCACTGGGTGATGTATGGAAGTCGAAGCACTATACTATACACCTGAAACTAATATAACGCTATATGTTAACTACACTAGAATTTAAAAAAAAATTTTTTTTTTTTTTTGGTCACGGGGCTGGTCAGTTTTTCCAGGGAGAAATTTAATATCCTGCTTAAGGGTGTAAATGGGATTGCCAGTATTCTAGGAGTCCGGCAAGGTTTCTCCGAAAACATCTGTTTTCAGTTTCAGAGCCTTATTTTCACCTTCAGTCATGCTTGGAGTCCCACAGCCTTCTGGTCCTCGGCAAAGTAGAAGTGCCAACTCTTCTGCTGAGATTGGGGCCAAGTGAATTCACACTTTGGAAGTTCACCTAGGGGTCGAATTGTTTCTTATATAATCTTTCATCAGTTCTTCTATTTTCAGGCCACTAAACCCAGGTCCATTTTTTATTTGGGTTATTTGGGTTTCATTTAAAAAAAAAAAAATGTATTCCACATCCAGTGGGGAGCCTAACCCAGGGCTTGAACATATGACCCTGAGATCAAGGCCTGAGCTGAAATTAAGAGCTGGATGCTTAACCCACTGAGATAGCCAAGCACCCCCAGAAGTTTTTAATTTGATGAAGTCCTATTAACTATTTTTCTTTTGTTGTTTGTGCTTTTGGTGTCATATGGAAGAATCCATTGCTGAACCCAAGGTCAGGAAGATTTACACCTAACAGGATTTCTTCTAAGAGTTTTGTTGCTTCAACTCTCAGGCTTATGTTTTGGATTCATTTTGAGGGAATTTTTTTTCTATGGTATGAGGTAAGAGTTGAATTTCATTCTTTTGCATGTGGCTATTCAGGCATCTCTGCACCGTCTATTAAAAAAACAATTCTTTCCCCATTGAATGGTCTTGGCATCCTTGTTTAGAATCAATTGACCATAGATACCTGGGTTTATTCTGGGACTCTTTAGTTTATTCCATTGATCTTTATGTCTACACTTATGCCAGTGCATACTGTCTTGATTATTGATGCTTCGGCATAAGTTTTGAAATCTGGAATTATAAGTCCTCCAGTGTTTTTTCCAAGGTTATTTTATTTTATTTCATTCTGGGCCCCTTGAATTTTAATATGAACTTTTCAATTTCTGCAAAGAAGCCAGGTAGAATTCTAATGGATTGCACTGAATCTGTTGATTAATATATCAACAGATATATTATATGTATTATATAATATAAGGAGTTCCTCAGCAATTCCTTCCATTTCTTCCATGAACTGTCTCTTTTCTAGAGTGGTATGTATGTCTCTTTTCATAAGATTATTTTGGAATGAAGGTAGAAAAAAATCAAATTCTATGACTTTAAAATTTAAAACCTTTATACAGTGGAGATAAATGTAAGAATAGGAAAGTACGTTTTTAAAAATCTCATATTTTAAATTAAAGAGATGTTAGTACATGGTATTTTTCTAGAATCTTCCATTTTTCCTATGGACCAGAGTATGGAGTGCAGAATTTGAAATAAGGAAATTATTATATCAAATATATACAAGTCTTGTCCTTTTCATGGGGAATAAAAGCCCCATCCAGGAAAGGATGTATATAGCTTATAATTCAGATGTATTCTAAATGAAGATTAAATAAACTTTTAAAACTCTCTTTCCACTAAAGTGAAATGCTAGAAATTCCATAAAGCTTGGCAAAAGGAATAATTTTTGAGAGGTAGTAAATATTGTTCTTTGCACTTTAACGTTGTTGATATTGATGCCAATAACACCAATATTTACATAATTTTGTACAGCTTATGAACGAAATTTATATACATTATATCTCTACATTGTATCTCCTCCTTCTATTTTAAATTAATTTTATTTCACCACCACATCAAATAGGTCCTTTTGTATCTACGTTACCTAATTTCTATAAATGTGTGCTTTCGGGCTATTGTCTTCTATTTGACCTATAGTATTGTAGCACACGGAGCAAAAGTTATTAACCTATTTTGTGCCATGGACATTTTAGCAGTATGAGATAGACTTCTAATCAGAAAAAGATATTTAAATGCATAAAGTAAGATACATAGGATTATAAAGAATACCAATTATATTCAAATACAGCCATTAAAATATTTAACACCATATTTTTATATAGTAATATGTGAAAGACTAAAAAGTTATCTTCAAGTATGCAAATCACCCTTAAGTTATCTTTACTGCAGCTTCTACACTAAAGAAACATTGTTCATTAACTAATACAATATCTAGTGCTGCCTGAGGATTTTATAATCCAAATTCAAGTTTAAAGTCAGGGCAGCCTTGACTGAGGTAAAGAAAAATGGAATGAAAGGGAGGGCATAATAGGCAAAAAGTAAAATAAGCAAAAATTAGTTCAAATCTTTCCCGGGGGCTTTCATGGAGAGTACTCAAAGGATAGAAAAGGCTAAAACTTGCAATAGATTTTGCTTTCCAGGCAAAAACTTAATTAAAAAAAAAACAACTTAATTCAAACTTGGAATATACTGATCAACAAGCAAATAAATTAACTGAAGAAATGTAATTCTGTTGGGGCACCTGAGTAGCTCAGTGGGTTAAGCCTCTGCCTTTGGCTCAGGTCATGGTCTCAGGATTCTGGGATCAAGCCCCGCATTGGGCTCTCTGCTCAGCGGGGAGCCTGCTTCCCCCTCTCTCTCTGCCTGCCTCTCTGCCTACTTGTGATCTCTCTGTCAAATTAAAAAAAAAATCTTTAAAAAAAAGAAATGTAATTCTGTTATATTAAGACCCTCTGAAATAGTGTTACAGAGAACATTACAAAGGACATCTCTGTAGGGTCAGGATTCTAAGCTGCCTGTGACATGAACAGACAAATACAATTTTGTTTTGTTTTTGTCTCCCTTCCTTCCTATCTGAATGAATAGGTATATTAATCAACCAAGGACTTTTTAGGATATGACTTAACAGGAGCATCGGATGGGCTTCCCTGGCTGAAATGTCAACTCTTCCAATCTGTCCTTTGACCTTCAAGATTTCATTCTTTTGGACCCTGTTCTTTAAAATAACAACAACAACAACAACAACAAAACTTCACTATTTTCCAGATTTCCAGTCTCTGGGAAGCATTAAGTCCAAACACCTATCATTAATGATCAGATAACTCCTGGTAGATTAATTACTATGTGATTGACAGCTAGGTTCTTAGCACCATGAAGTAGCAAAAAAGTTCCTGATAAGCAAGGTACAGGTTGTATAACCAGATGACTTGGACCAAATTCCTGGCTGCACTACTTTGTCTGAGCATTGATTTCCTAATCTTTGAAAGGGCATTGATTATAATGTCTGTTCTGCAGACATTGCCAAAGAATGTTATCTAAAATTGCACCGTAATTCATAAATACTACCATGTTCTTTAGTTCTTTTGTGTAGGTCAGAGTCAGGAAAGTGACTAAAAGATGAAGTGGAAAAAAATATTAATTTTTGATAATTTTGTGCAAGCTTGGCCTACACGTCCCATTTTGGGCCTCAAAAGTGCTAGAGAAATTTAAGATGCAGTTTATATCGGAAGTTTCTTCCTAGAATGTGTCACCTTGAATTTATGTACCCATCTAACCAACTGTCAGCGAACAATAACCAAGCACCTGTCCCGGGGCGATGCGGAAACAGCAGGAACTGGTCGGAGACCTCTAATATCCTCATCCCTCTAGTCTAGTTTTGGAAGCTGTGGAGTTATGGATATTAATTATCTTTTTTCATTGGGTTTTCTTCCATTTGACGCTTTCAAACCACAGTTTCCCAAAATGTTCAGGCCCCTAACTAAAGAGACACTTCTCTATAGAAAAACCCAAGATTTCCTCAAGCGACGGAAGAGATCATTTTTGTGAAAGAACTTAGAAAATTACCTGACCAATTCTTAACACATGCATGCATGAATTTGTTATTTATTTATTGAATGGGAGTGACACAGAAAGTGGCATGAGTCCCTGACAGGTGGAGGGGGGTATGGCAACGTGGTGTCAAGAGTCCAGATCACTGGGAAATCATTAAAAACAAGCCAAAGATATTTTTCATTTCTGACAATGCCATCTGACAGTGCCTACACAAAGACTGTGGGAAAATTATCAAAATCAAATTAATATTAATTATGGAAAAATATCTGGTGGATGTCACACACTAATCTTATTAGATGGTCATTCCAAACCCACATGTGTGAACACACTACATTCAATTTTCTGCAGTTTGAAGAACACGATTTTCGTGTTTTCGTCTTGTCTCCGTTCACTTCGCATTGCACTCACCTAGTCACAAACTCCGCTTGAGAAGGTAAGACACAAAACTAGAATTAAAAACATATCAGCAGACTGGTTTTTGTCTGCCTTTTACATAATCAGAAACATTACAAAGACAATGATAGTCGGAATCAGAAAATTTGTGAGGTGGGGTATCATTTAACCCCTCTACATATCTGTAAAAATGGCAATAAGCCTGACCTGCCTACCTACTCCATGAGATCATGAAGATCACATAAAACGATCATGAGAAGACTTATTTTTTTCACCAAAAAGGCGTCATTCAAGTGTAAGATATTATTTTATTGTTAGTTTGATTGGTATGCTCTGTGCTTCTCGGTCTGTCATTTCGTTCGATATGTTTCTTCCTCACTGTGCCCCTTTTAGAAGCTGCTCCATGGAATGGAAATAGATCTTCTTTTATTGATCGTTATATCTAACTGTCTAATGGAAATGTAGTACCACGTCTGCTGGAGACACTCACCATCACGCTGAGGACAGAGTAGTGTAACCTTGTTATAAAAGAGTGTCACTGTTCGCAGGTGATGTGAGGATTCAACCCTGTCTCCCGTCGGCAGGATGATTTACAGCGTGGCCCATAATGGGAGATTATAATGCTGCAATCAGAGAACAAGGCTCCCACTTGCATTAGGAATAGGCCATACATAATTCTGTTCACGGGACACACTGTCTTCCCTTAACGGTCTGAATAATATAGTAGCAGAACAGCAAAAGGAAGTAATTTAGGAAATAAAACCAACCTGTTATTAAGTGATGCATAACACTGATAGTTGTCAGACTCTTCTTTGTTCTCATTACATTTTTATCTTTCTATGAGATAAATTAACAACAGCAATGCCTTATGTATGCCTGGTATATTACACCTTATAAAGCATTTTTATGAAATATACTCGAATCCCTACTGCATATTAATAAAGTGAAAGGGGCAGAGGCTCATTTTAATTTCATAGAAAGGACGATAAGGTTAAAAATAGGTTAAAAAGCTTGCTGAAGATTACACACCTCATTAGTAGTAATTGTGAATCAAACCCATTCTGATTCACTGTTTCTGTTTTTCTTTCTCCCCAGCAAATATGTCCTAAAGGCTTATACAAGGCTGCTAACACCCCAAATGGCCCTTAACTATACATCTGAGTGCTCTTCTGGTTTGAAATAGAAGAGATACAAGAGTTTGTCCACCAGTGGTTCAACAAATACACACAGTCTTGAGTAAATTAAAAGGAAAGTAACCACAATCACACAAAAAGAAAAAGATCACCGTAATTATTTTTAGAAATTATTTTAAAGAAAAGGACAAGATGCCTAATTTTCTAGTTGGATATGTATCAGTTCGTCGAGTCCAGTAGCAAAGTTGGAACCATCTTTTCGGTGATTGTTAAATCATTCCTGTTCTGCAGGTGGTACAATATGTACTCACTTTATTTTAAGAGGGAGAGTTGCGGGAGATTTGCACTGAGCTCACAGTACCTTCTTTGTTTCCCTGGTGATAAAAAACCTCAGCCATAAGGACATCTCTGTCAAGTGAAGTAGCCAATTCACAAAGGGAGGAGGATTTGGGCTTTCCAGTTAGGAGTCTTTATTGCAGATGCTACTAAAACAATCTTAGAAGAGTTCCATTCATATTTATCTTTGAACTCTGCCCTTCGTTACATAAGAGGGCAAAGCAGAAGTAGCACTTTGATGTGCGGCATCAGAGACATCCTTGCTAATGGCCCTGGTCCATGCTTACATTATATAAAGCAGTTTTAACTAACAGTAGGGACATGGCAGAGAGGATTGCTTTCAAAACTGTGAAAAGTTTGTGCGGAAAGGGTACATTATGTATTGAGATGGGTCGTCCTTACTTTCACATTATGTTGCCTTCACACTGCCTAAGTACGATGGAGATTTGGCAGTTATCTAGGTGATGTGATCAATGTTAATGGACAATCTGATTAATTTGGCTTTTAAAAGGAGATTTTTAGCAACAAGAAGTGAAATGCCAAGAGAGCTCTTAAACCTTTAATTTTTAAGTTAAATTGCAACTCTTGACTTTATTTTCCAATTACCATATGATATTTCATAGTCCTTTTGCAATAATAATACTTTGTTCTTAAAGAGTCTCTGGCATTCAATTAGTTCAAAGTACATTTGGGTATATGTGGGTTATCAGTTTCCATACAGCTTTATGAAGTGAATTTGAGCTGCAAACATTGGTAACTCTGTTACTTTCACTGTCCTTATTCTTCTTTGACATCTAGCCATAGTGACTTCTGATTTCCTTGAGCAATTTTATCTATCTATCTATCTATCTATCTATCTATCTATCCACACACACACACACACACACACACACACACACACACACTTCTTCATACATTTAGGAGGATAAATTTTTATGTTCCTTACTCTGAAAGTATCAAACTAGACTTATCTTCTTCCATTGTTGGACCATATTGCATTTATTTTTGTAAAAATAAATTTTATTCAAGTGATTATTAGGCACATGCTGTTTTTATGCAAAGCATTGAATTGTTTTAGGTTGACTTGTATGAAACTGCCAACATACAGCCGCTTTTGACCTATAAAAACTTCAATCTCATGCCATTTGGTCTATACAGAAGAGATGCTGTGACTATTGGTGGAAAAAGAAAGATCAGGTGAAGAGGAAAGTTGTTTTGCAGACAGTGACATTTAGAATTTAGCCTAGCATGATTACACTTCAAGAGAGATCAAGAGACTATTCCAGAACACAAGTGGAATATACAAGAGTATAGATGTAGAAAAATATAAAGTGTGTTCCGAGAGTCCCAAGTTGTTGAGCTGGTCTGATGCTCATGTGGCCTGGGAAGGGAGCCTAGAAGGAAGCCTAGAGGGAGATCACCAAGTGTTTACATGACAGCAGAGCTATTGCCTTTTGCCCTTAGAGGGCAAATGTCTACCAACTAGAGGGCAAAATGTCTACCAACTGGTCCTCGGGAAGATTTGCAGTCTGCATTCACATCATCCAAGTACTTCAAAAAATATCAAGCTGTGATTTTAGCTTAATATTCATTTAAATTAGTTTTAGACCAAGGCCTCAAAGATTCTCCACAAACAACATGTCAAGGACAATATGCAGCCCATGGTCTAAAATCACAAAGCATACAAGCAAACAAGGTTCTATGAGTGAGGGAAAAAAAAAAAGGCAGAAACAGAGCCATAACACAAGGGATGAGAATTATAAGCACATATTTTATAACAATTCTGTTCTGTAAGTTTAAATAAATAAGGAAAAGGCTTACGAATACCTCCAGGGAGTAGAAAACTATAAAAAAATTAGTATAGCAGATTTTCAAAAGAATCACACATTACTTTTAGAAATAGAAATTATAATAACAACATGAACAACTAAAGGGACCAACTCTTAAACTCAACAAGGAGAAAACAACAGCACAATTAAAAAGTGGGCAAAAGATCTTAACAGAAACCTCACAAGTGAAGATACACAGAGGGTAAATAAACATATGAAAAGATGCTCAACATCCTATGTTCTTAGGGAGTTGCAAACTAAAAAAACAATGAGATACAACTACACACCTATTAGAATTCTAGGCCCAAATCCAAAACGTTACTAATACTAAACACTGGTTGGCCAGTATGCGGAGCAACAGGAGATCTCCTTCCTAACCCGTGGGAATGGTAAATGGTACAGCCACTTTGCAAGATGGTTTGGCAGTTTCTTACAAAGCTACGCGTAGTCTTACTATACAGTCCAGCAACTGCACTCCTAAGCATTTACTTAAATGAGTTGAATACTTACGTCCACACAAAACCTGCATGCAAATGTTCATAGCAGCTTTATTTATAACTGCCCAAACTTGGAAGCAGCCAAGATGTCCCTCAGGAGGTGACTAGATAAACGGTTCAATTTCCATGTGATGGGATATTAGTGTCAATGAGAAGTGAGCTACCCAAAGCCCATAGTTTACATGAGAGATTGCTTTTGGTGTTAAACATTTTGTGGATTTTGTCAAATGTATGATGACATGTATCCCCCATTATAATATCATACAGAGTAGTTTCACTGACTTAAGAATCCCCTTTGCTATACCTTTTTATTTTTCCCTCTCCCCTAACTCCTAGTAACTACCTTTTACCTTTTCAAAAGACCTTTTGACTATCTTCATAGTTCTTTTTCAGAATGTCATAGATTTGGTATCATACAGTATGTAGCTTTCTCAGATTGGCTTCTTTGACTTAGTAATATGTATTTAAGATTCTTCCACGTCTTTTCATGGCATAATAGCTTATTTCTTTTCAATGCTGAATAATATTCCATTGTTTAGCTGTATCTATTAATCCATTCACTTACCAAAGGACATCTTGGTTGCTTCCAAGTTTGGGTAATTATGAATAAAGCTATTATAAATATCTGTGTGTAGGTTTTTGTGTGGACATAAACTTCCAACTCTTGGTAAATACCGATGTGGACAATTGCTGAACTGTATGGTAAGAGAATGTTTTCTTTTGTAAGAAACCACAAACTCTTCCAAAATATCTATACCATTTTGCATTCCCACCCACAATGAATGAGATTTCCTATTGCTCCACATCCTGGCCAGCAATTTGTGTTTTTAGTGTTTTGGATTTTGGTCATTCTAATAAATATATTGTGGTATCACACTATTGTTTTAATTTGTAACTTTCTCATGATATATGATGTGGAGCATCTTTCCATATGCTTTTTTGCCACCTATGTACCTTCTTTGGTGAGGTGTCTGTTCAGGTCTGTTACCCAGTTTTAAAATGGATTGTCCTTTTTCTTATTGTTGACTTTTAAGAATTCTTTATATATTTTAAATAACAGTGCCTTATATGTTTTTTGCAAACATTTCCTCCACATCTGTAGCTTGTCTTTTCCTTGTCTTAGCAGTGTCTTTCACAGAGCAGGAGTGTTTAATTTTAATGAGGTCCAACTTATTAATTCTTTTTTCATGGACTGTGTCTTTAGTATTGTATCTAAAAAGGCATGGCCATGCCCAAGGTCATCTAGGTTTTCTCCTATATGATTTTCTAGAAGTTTCTTGCACACTTTTATCAGAGTTCAATTGGGATAAGAGAGAACAGATTAAAGGCAATGTTTGAGGAGAAAATGGCTAAGAATTTTTCCAAAATAAAGATGGAGAAAAAAGGGACCAGAGGAATAGTACCACTGACTATGCATTCACTGTAAATTACTTTTGTGCAAGAATTAGGGGTAGGAGAATGAAGAGTTAAATGGTTTAAATTTTTCCCCCCTCTATTCTTATTGCTTATTGAGAATGAAAGAGTTTGAAAAGACTCTCTGAGATCCACTCACTTTCTTTTAGGAGGTTAGGAAAAACTAGGCCAGGAGGGAGAAAATAAGCAGATTAATCCAATCTAACCTTCTTGTCAACTAGAACTCTAGGTAAATAGAATAATAATATTTACCAAAAGGAAGGGGTTCTTATCTACAGAATGCTTTAGCAGGATGTCCTTGCTAAGGATTACTTAGTAAAAAAACCCAGAATCTATAGATCTAACACATGGTTGCCTAGAGAATCTCACATAGGTTATTTAAGTCTCTGGAGTATAAAATGGAGATATTTTGTAACTTAAGCACTCCTCCTGCCCTGTGAGGTAAACCAGCAAAACCTTATCTGAAACCTAATCCATCATTCTGGGTCAGAGAGTACATGTCTGATGTGGGGAGAAAGGACCATGGAGTTGCCTTTGATGTCCCAGACCTCTACATGCTTTGTCCTTGCCTCTTGATTGCCTATATCCTGAAATTATTAATAGATCTTGTTACTGCATAAGTACTCTTCAAGTGTGTCTTTTTAAACAATCTAATCTTGTGTATTGACCCACTCATGAAATCGACAAAGAGAGTTTTGAAATAGAGTACATGGTGCTATAGGGTGCTTCATTCTATTGAACTATGTGGGAAGACTAAGGTGAAATGAAATAGGCAGCAAGTATTAGCCCTCAGGAATTACGTTGCAACATTCTAGGATCTGTGAATATCTCTGAGTTAACTCTGCTATAAAATCAACATATATATAACAACTAAAGAAAATATCCTTTAAAAAGATGGCAAAGACATATGCCAAAATAGTATTAGTAACTATCTGTGGGTAGTGACATATGGAGTAATACTCACTTTTTTCTGTATTTTATCTATTTTTCCAAAATATTTTATAATTGCATGCATATTTCCTTTTATAATCATAAAAGATAAACTTGAAAACCTATAATCAATTGTGTATGGTACAAATTTATTGCAACTATGTTAAAAAGATACCCAGAAAAAAGACTGAACAGAAATATGCCATATGTTACCTAAGATTTTCTTGAAATTGTTGGGATTTGAATGATCTGATTATATTTTTCAGTGTTTCCAGAATTTGTATAATGAGAATGAATTATATTTGTAATTTAAAAAAAGTGAATTTTTCATGGAAGAGTATTCAATATGAAGTAGATTTTCAACAGGGCATTTCTCCCTTTCTGTGTGCCCCTTTTCAACCTACTTATTAAAATAACAGTTAATGTGTAATGGGCATAGAAAAGGTACAAAGCTTATAGACCTCAGTATTAAGAATTAATGATCTCAAAGGCACCAATGCCTTTTTGCTTCTATCAGATTCTCTAAAAATACTGTTGGTTCTATAATCCTATATATGGTTGTTTAATCCTACTTATACATGCTTTGTTTGGGCTATTTGTAATGATGAAGAAATGTATATAAAATTTAAAAATGTGTATATCCTTATCACCACCATCTTAAGAATAGACTTTCTATGTACTTTCTTTAACCATTGTGGTCACTATTAAAGAAATGTGACATTTCTGATTTACAGGTCCAAAAATATAAGGCAGAGTCTCCCTTCTTTCTTCTTCCATCACGCTCTAAGATTACAGCAACTTCTGGAGAATAGTTAGTCCTACATTTATTTTTATTTTCTCAAGTAGTAGTTTCAGGGATATGGCTCAGGAATAAACCAAAACATTCAGTCTACTGCCAAAGCCAAATGCATAGACTCAAAAGCTCATGTGATCATACAGCTTTGCCCAGTTTCATGGATACAGACTAACCTTAGCTGGTTTCTGCTTGAAAAGACAATGGAACTGCATAAAATCTATCACCATTCATTCATTCATTCATTCATTCAATAATCCCTAGTGACAAGTCTGGGGGTGGGGAGATTCAGGAGTGTTAAGTGGTGAGCAAGACCAGTGCAACGCCTGATATTGGCAAATCTGACACTTTAGTAAGAGAAGACATTAAGTATATATTTAAATATATATTTATAACCTATGATAATGGCTATGAAGGATCCTTTGGAGAAACAGTAACAGAGGGACCTGATTTAGATTGTAGAGTCAATAAAGGCCTCTCATGTGACATTTAAGCAAACTTGATGTCTGAGTAGGAGAAAAGAGAATGTCTGAGTTGGAGGGAAGACGACAGGAGAATGCTCCACGGAGTGTTGGAGGAACAGTGGAAGGCTGACATAGTTAAACCAGAAGAAAGTGAAGGAACTTAGGAGGGAGGACAGTGCAAGCATCCAGGAACTGAGACATTTTGCCAGACTTCTCCAGGAGCAATGGAAATTCATTCAAGGATTTTGAACAGGGGAATAACTCTTCCTGGAGAAATAATAGTAATAATAATAATAATAATATAGCCATCCTCATGTTCAAAGTAATGTCATGGGAGAGTTGAAGTACTACACTTCATCTCTTTGAGGACTTAACTGTATGTGGCCTGTAGGAACTTCAGGCATAAAGCTGGAGTCTTTGGAACCCAGTACTTCTTAGCAGTTAAGACTTCAGACTTTAAAAATCAGATCATCCTGTTTCTGCCACTTCCTGGGTGCGTGACTCTAGGTACGCTCCAGGTAGGTACAGCCGGAATAATAATTCGTTGTTGTGAGAATTAAGTGAATAATGCCTATAAAAGGTGCGCACGGTGTCTGTACATGGTAAGTGATCAAAAATAATAGCTATTATTTCCTGACTCACAGCCATGGGAAAAGAATAAACTCATCACACAGTGGACCTTTATGCTCCTTACATAAGCTAACGCCGGACGCATTTTTAGTGAGCTAAATTGTATTCAGTGTTTTCGGAGTAATGAGCCAAATACATTAACTGTTCTGGAAACAGATGAAGCCTGACTATTTTGACTAAATATAGAGATAATTAGAGTCTAGACTCTATCTGTTGATAGGGCTTAGGGAAGCATAATGAGAATCATCATGCCATAATAGCATAATACGTGAGGCTAAAACAAATCAGAAATTTCACAACCCAGATGAAAAACAACTAATTTTGTCGATGTCAGAAATACATTATTAGCTGAGTCTTCTTATGATCTTACAATGTTTGTTTCATGTTGTAACAGCTTCTTAATAGTGTAATCAATTATGCCTTTCCGCTTTGCTACTAAAGCCTTACTTTCCCCCCCATATAGTTCAGTAAAATGATCAAGTGTCAGATATAATCCTTTTTCTGTAGTTATATAATATGCATTAGAAGAACTCATTCTTTAATACATAGAGATGAAGGGTCCTTCCTTGCAGGTACTTTTTATTCGAAGCCAGTGAAATATTTTCTATAGCAAAGGCTTTGACTAGTTGGCCTGGTGTCAGGACTAACTACCTACCAATTTGCAAATTGTTATTGAGCAATTCACGTTACCAGAAAACTCCAGTATTATTGAATAATACACACGTAAATAAGTGCACGATGCCGATATGTTGCATAGAAAGGAGGAAAGGATGGGCTACAAAATATTGGACTCAGTCCAGCTTCAGGACAGAGAACCAGATGTAAATGTCAGAAGTGTGAGCTCCTGTCCATCTCCAGCAGCATGGGAAGAAGCGACAGGACACTACCAGTACTAGCTAAGACTGTCTTCATTTTATACTGTAAAGTCACAGTGCAGTCCAGGGTCTATAATACCAAACTATGCGCAAATGAAACAACTGAATCAGGGAAGCTTCATTAAGGCTAAGCTTGGAAACTGATTAATAAATGGAGTTCCCTACAGGTCTGCAAATAACCACTGATTGCTACCAGTCTGTGGTTAATTTCTCACTAGTCCCTGGCAAAATGAGAGAGAGACAAGATGGCAAGTCTTTCATGAGTTCTTTAGGGGTTTCATCTGAATTTGTGTCCTTCTGCTCTTTCTTAGTGAAATAAGGGTGACAGAAGATGATTTTTTTTAAGTTAATGCTCTTTACTTGGCAAGATAAAAAATTGATAAGGATTATATCAGCCAGCAAAATATTTAAAAGGTTATTTTTTAATATGTGAAATCTGAAACGCTAGGATCCACTAGTACTTAGACGCTGCGGAAATGATGATCAGGAAGATAAAAAGTCAAAATAAGCCTTTTAAGCCAAAGTCTGGAGCCCCCACAAAATCAGATTGTTAAGCTACCTGCGTTGAAAGCAGGAAAAGTTGGAGTCTGTGGACTTAGGCCAAGACAACCTGCTAAACAGTTAATCAGTGATACCATACTATCTTATCAAAACAGGCTCTGGAGTGCTGTGCCAGGCAGGAGTTAACCTTTATTTTGAAGAGATGTGCCTTGGAAGGTACAAGGAAACTAGAAAGAAGCTAAGTGGCCAGGGTGCTTTGGACACTCAGGACAGCTGCTTTTTACCAACCAGTGTGGAAGTCTTTCTATATTTTAGCAGCTGGAATGGCCTTACAGTTAGCTAAATGTCACCTGTAAGTACTGACAATGAAGATACATCCATAAATACCAGCAGGGAGAAGGCTGAGGACTTCAACAAGCAGGCCTTAACATTTAGTATCTCCTCCTTTCCCGGATTGTTTTGTAAATTACTCTTTAATGACAAGTCTTACCTGTTTCTAAAGGGGGGTCTGGCTTTGATCTAATTTCTGTTCTGGAGGATATCACGGAAGCCAGTTTGACTATAGGATTTTTAGCCTTGTTCTTTGAAAGATTAATCTTACTATGGATCTAAACGTCCAGACTCTGCCTTTTGTAATTTATGAAGAAGACAAGCTCAGTTTCCCCATTCGACTTCTTCTCTAGGTAGTGACCTTGCTAGGTTGGACCTCATGGTTAATGGTAAAGAATCTCTTCAACGAATCTTAGTTTTCTCTATTTTTAGAGGGAAAAAGAAAAAGCCCTGGGAGGATATGATCCGTCCCAGAGCCATTGGGATATAGCAACACACTAAAGGGTCCCCAGAGCCCCCAATTCCCAATGTTTATACTGCCTCCAACCAAGATTGTTTGTACATTTAATTCCTTTTCACTTTTCTCAGAACTACTTACCCTGTAGGGTGCATCTTTGAAATAAACTACTATAATTATTCAACTCACATCCTGAGAAAAATGCCCTTCTCTGCACCAATAGTATAACATTCTAGAAATTGTACTTATAATCTTTAAAAAGGGAGTCAATAATACTTAATTTACAATCAAATCTCAAATGATCTTTTATTGTTCTATGGTTGCTGGGGTGGAAACATTCACAGTCTCTTCAAGGAATTATAATGTAGTTATAATACACTTTAATATCCTCAGATAAAATGTGTTATATCAATGCATTATAATTAAAATGCATTATTAGAGAATCTCTATTTGCTTTTGCTATATTTAACATTTTTAATTTGCAACATATTGCTATCTCTAATTGCTCTTTCTCAGAATTACTGTGTGAGATGAATGAAAATTATACTTGTGTGCCTCATCCTTTTTTAATAGGAAAGGAATGGAAATTCAGAAGACTTGTTTAGGTCACACAATGAGAGATAAAGACCAGATGTGAGAGACTTCTGGTTCTGGCAATGAAATAATACTAGAAGACTTGAAAGAAAAACCCCAAACATACCAGACAGTTGATTCAAAAGAAGCAAATGAAGTCCCTAGGTTCCAGAAATCGTGGTGGGCAGAGAAGACCAGGGGACTAAGAGTAGGACCTGATGCAACAACAGAGTGTGAGTGAGAATGAGGCCTGCTCTTGATAAACTAGAAGCCTACTTTGAACCTCCGAGAGGGATGGTAGACAAAGACTGTTATGGACTGAATGTGTGTGTTGTTCCCCTCCCCCACTCACAAGCAAAAGCCCTAACTTCCGGTGTGATGGTGGTGTTTGGAGTAGGGGCCTTTGGAAGTATTTATGATTAGATGAGGTCATGAGAGTGGGTCCTTGGTCTGAGGGGATTAATGCTCTTGCAAGAAGAGACAACGGAGAGTTCTCTTGGCCTCTGCCCTGGGAGGACACAGTGAGAAGGCCGTGTGCAAGTCCGGAGGGTCATCACCAAAGCCCCATCCTGCCGGCACCCTGATCTCAGACTTCCAGGCTCTCCAACTGCGAGACAATAAATTTCTGTTGTTTGAGCCACCCAGTCTCAGGCATTTTGTTATGGCCGCCCAGGTAGACTGTACAGGGTACAAATGAGGAAGAAAGCTGGAGCTGTTTCCCACACAAAGCTGATGCCCTAAAAGGGCTGTACCTTCCATAAAAAGGTAGACTAAGAAATAAATTTGTTTCCTAGAAAAGAAAGATAACAGATACCTTTATATATGTATTTCTGCCTGGGTTCTACATAGAGAAATCAAACCAAAAGTGTTATCTCTAATAATTTAATATTGTAGACCTATACTTCAAATAGATCTAGGGCTTAAACTTAGCCTACCTTAGTAGATGAAATCCTCAACCCCAGATTGAGGAATTAATATAAAAATTAGCCCTAGGGCAGAAATACTCCAACTTACTGCCAAAAACATAGCATTTTGGAAGGGACACTCTCACAGTGCAATCCGTATGGGGTTCTCATAGAAAAAAATAGTAATGCTAAAAAAGAGAATTTATGATAAAAAAATTACAAAGTACATAAGAAAGGCATTCATGATGAGTGGGAGTGAGTGAAAACAGCAGAATTACCACCTTCAAACTAGAGAAAATAAAATGACAATCTGAAACAGAATATAAATTATGCTTAAAATTATTCAGACATGAAAGAATTGAAAGCCCAAAGAAGAACCAAAAAATATGGGAAAAAATAGCCACATTAGAAAATAGAGACTAGGAAAGAAAAATATAATAGATAATCTTTTAAACTGATAAATGAATAGACTGATAGAATAGAATAAATTCTATCATCTATCTATCTATAATCTATAGATAGATCTATCTATATCTATCTATAATCTATCTATCTATCTATAAATAAAATAGAATAGAATAAAATGATAAATGATAGATTAGAGAGTTGAATAATTGCTGAACTAGAAATTCTGAGGATATTAGATAGAATGGGGGCACCAGATAGGCTTAGTCAGTTGAGCATCCAACTCTTGGTTTTGGTTCAGGTCATGATCTCATGGGTTGTAAGATCAAGCCTCATATCAGGCTCCACACTCAGCATGGAGTCTACTGAAGATTCTCTCCCTCTGCCCACCCCCCCTCAAATAAATAAACAAATCTTTAAAAAAAAAAAAAAAGAATGTAGCACTGGAAAATTATGAGATGGAAAAGAAAGCCAATTATGACTTTAAAAACATGGAAGGTAGAATTAGAAGTTCCCCTTTCCCCTCAAAGGAGTTCTAGAAGGATAGAATAGAAAAAATGGGGAAAGAGCACTCATGAGAGACTATGAGAGTTTTCCAGAAATGATGAGATATGTGAATTCACAGAATCAAAAACCACATGGTTTCCAAGGACAATAAATAAAAAGAAATCTACATCTAAATACATCACAGTGAGGCTATAGAACCTAAAATCTTAAAAGCAACAATAAACAAAAGACACTTAATCAACAAGTCACAGCTATCAAACAGAAAACTTGTCAATGGGAAAATTAAAGACCAGAAAGCAGTGGAATGATACAGTCAAAGTGCTGAGGGGAAGTAACTATCAACCTAGATTTGTATTCTCAGTTACATTGCTATTTGAGAATCTCTTCTGAGTGAAGACTAAAATGTTTTATCACTCAATGTTTTATTCACTTGCTAAAAAGAACTACAAATGATATGCTTCATAAAGAAGGAAATTGAATTCATGAAGAAGGAATGGACAAAAGAAACAATGATGAGCAACCACATTCATAAATACGTGGTTATATCTTAGCATTTTCAATGATGATAATGACAAATTTGAAGATAAACAAAAATACTAGAAAACAATAGAATTTCAAAATTCAAGTTTAGAGTTAAAGTAGTCTAAGAGAGTAAAATATTGACTGAATTTAGATATTGTTATGTCAAGAATTCATGTTAACATTTAAAAATATCATGAAAGGAAGAAAAATAGAATGTATAACTTTTAAATAAGGGACAGAGATGTATAAAGAAATTAAATAGAATACTCAAAATTAGTAAAAGAAACAAAAAGAGAGGGGCACCTGGGTGGCTTATCCTGTTGAATGGCTGCCTTCAGCTCAGGTCATGATCCTAAGGTCCTGGGATCTAGTCCCAAATTGGGCTCCTTGCTCAACGCAGAGCCTGCTTCTCCCTCTGCCTGGCACTCCCCCTGCTTGTGCTCACTCTCGATTTCTCTCTCTGATTAAAAAAAATGGGGGGGGCCCTGGGTGGCTCAGTAGTGGAGCGTCTGCCTTTGGCTCGTGTGGTGTCCTGGAGTCCTGGGATCCAATCCCACATCGGGCTCCTGCTTGGGAACCTGCTTCTCCCTCTCCCATTCCCTCTGCTTGTGTCCCCTCTCTCGCTGTGTTTCTCTCTGTCAAATAAATAAAATCTTAAAAAAAAAAAAAATCCTTTAAAAAAAAGAAAAAGAAAAAAAAGAAACAAAATGTGTGTTAAATATCAATCCATATATAAATCTATACCCATAATAAATGTAAATAAACTAATTTTGCCAGCTAAGAGATAGAACTATTTCTTCATAGTTCTATTTCTTCATAGAAATAGTTTTTTTTAACTATTTTTTTTTAAGATTTTATTTATTTGTTTGACAGAGAGAGACGCCACAAGTGAAGGAACACAAGCAGGGGGAGTGGGAGAGGTAGGAGGCTTCTGGCTAAGCAGGGAGCCCAACGCAGAACTCGATCCGAGGACCCTGGGATGATCATCTGAGCCGAAGGCAGATGCATAATGACTGAGCTACCCAGGCTTCCCTAAGAGATAGAATTAGAATAAATTTTTAATCAGTTCCATCCATTGCTTATAACAGATACACTTAAAATATGACAAGGAAAAGCTGAAACCAGGAGGATGGAAAAATTATTCCAGGAAAGCTCTAATGAAAAGAAAGCTTGGGGCGCCTGGGTGACTCAGTTGTTAAGCGTCTGCCTTCGGCTCAGGTCATGATCCCAGGGTCCTCCGCTAGAGCCCCGCATCGGGCTCCCTGCTGGGCAGGAGGCCTGCTTCTCCTGCTGCCATTCCCTCTGCTTGTGTTCCCTCTCTCGCTGTTTCTGTCAAATAAATAAAATCTTTAAAAAAAAAAAAAGAAAGCTTGATAGCTATAACATAGCTAACAAAATATTCTTTAAGTAAATTTAAAATATATAATAATATAATAATATATATTTATATTTAGATATATACATATAATACATAATAAATAATAAATAATAAATATATACATATTTAATATGTATTTATAAATAAATATTTATTTATAAACTATAAAAATATTTATAATATTTATTTATGATTTATAAATATATAACGTATTTATAAATATAAAATATAATAAATATTTATGATTTATAAATCATAAATAAATATTTATAAATAAAAATTTAATAAATAATAAATATATACATATTTATATGTGTATATATAAATATATATAAAATCACACTATATAGTGAAAAGGAACAAAATCACCAAGAAGATAAAAAGTTCTAAACTTAAAAATAATAAACTTAAGATAATAAAAACAATTGGCAAATTACAATGAAAAATTGACAAGTCCATAATCACATTGTAAGACTTTAATACAGTTCTTTCTGTAATTCATGGATTAATCAAATAAAAAATTACAAAGATTTAGACTCTGTTTCAGAAAAATGAACAAGCTTGATCTAATATATAGAATCCTATACCTAATGGTTAAATAATACACATTCTTTTAAACACATGTACATCATTTACAAATATTTACCACATAATATTTCCAAAACAAATCTTAGCAAGCAGTGGTTGACTTAGATTCTATGTCCTGTAGAAAATATTCTCAAATCTCAGTGCAATAAAATGAAAAATGAGTAGCCAAAAGGACAGTCATCCTTCTGTGTTTAGGAACTTAAAAACATACTTTTAAATAATTTATGGGCCAATGAAGAGATTGTTATATCAAAACTTGTAGGTTCAACTAATAGTCTTTTTTTTTAAAAAAGATTTTATTTATTTAACAGAGAGAGAGAGATCACAAGTAGGTAGAGAGGCAGGTAGGCTCCCTGCTGAGCAGAAAGCCCAATGCGATGTGGGACTCGAACCCAGGACCCTGAGATCATGACCTGAGCTGAAGGCAGAGGCTTAACCCATTGAGCCACCCAGGTGCCCCCAACTAATAGTCTTTAAATGCGTTAATTACATATGTTAGGGGGGAAAAGGCTGAATATTAAGAGTCTTTGTAGTTTTAGAAGTTAGGGAAAAGGATGTAAGTTAACCTGTGGTATGGAAAAATGAGTTTTTGCCATGTTTTGTAAATTTATGGTGGTGACTTACATTCAATCAACAACTAAAAGCATCCCTACACTGCGTAGTGCTTAAACACTTCAGTGGCTAAACAACCTTCAAAGACTGGTTCTGTCACTTATTAGTTCTATGGCCCATAGGCATATCATTTGACTTCTGTGGGCTTAGTTCTCTCATCTACAAAATAGGAATCATAACATAGAGGGAGCTCTCATCATCTCAGTATTTATTATTCAAGATTTTATAGAAAAATAAAACATGTCATACTATGAAAATACTGATTAAAGAACTGACTTCTTTGGAGTGCCTCGGTGGCTCAGTTGGTTGAACTTCCGATTCTTGATTTTGACTTAGGTCATGATCTCAGAGTTCCGGGATCGAGCTCCATGTCAGGCTCTCTGCTCAGCAGGGAGTCTGCTTGTCTCTCTCTCTCTCTCTCTCTCTCTCTCTCTCGTAACTAAATAAATAAAATCTTAAACAAAAAAAAAGGAATTGACTTTAATTTAGTTGACTCCTCCCCTCTCAAATGCCTTGGCTTTTGCCCTCAATGACTTTGTTGCTCAGACTCTCATTGAGTGTCCAAAACGGTTTGCATTTTTAGATAACGGTAATGACCTTTAGAAATATAGCACAAATGACTGGAAAATGAAAATGTAAACAGTGCAAATGGTGCAGGATTTCATGAAGTCAACAAAAGTGGAGAACTATTTGACTTACACACAAAGCCACTGATAAATATTTGGCAGAATTAAACACATTAGCACTCCATGAAAAGAACATTAACCAGAACAATGACACGATAGGCAATCTCAAAGAAGAATACTTTTTTTAAAATTAATTTTTATTAACATATAATGTATTATTTGCCCCAGGGTACATGTCTGTGAATCATCAGGCTTACGCATTTCACAGCACTTAACGGCACATACCCTTCCCAATGTCCACAACCCAGCCACCCC
>CM053614.1:57842088-57871034 GCA_028646535.1 Procyon lotor | reverse complement strand
GAGGGGTCGTAGCCTTGGTTCTCAAATGTCTTTGCCTGAGGAGGAATTGCACCGCCCTTGCCAGGGGATGGGTCAAGCACTTTGCTCAGGTTCGCTCTCGGAGTCTTTGTTCCCTGAGGGCTTTCCATACCTCCCTGGAGGCCAGGAATGAAAATGGCAGCCTCCCAGTCTCTGGCCCAGAGGAGCTGAGTGCTGGGTGCTGCGATCCTCCACAGGTGCTTAGAGGAGAGCCCTTATCACTCCCGTCTCCCTTGTCTGTGGCCGTTGCTCTGTGCTCAGCTAGCCCGTGGTGGAGCGCTTCTATCTGTGGCGTGCGCGGCCCCGTCTGGAGTCCCCAAACCAGCAGATTCCTGCTGTGCGCTCCTGCACCGCTCCTCCCAGAGGAGGAAGGAGGGGGTGTCTCCGGAGCTGCCTCCCACGGGGTCCCCGCTTGAGGTACGGCAGCCCTATATGGACTATATTTCTCAGTTCCTATAGTCCAAGGTAAGCCTATGCGGCGTTGCGCAGCTCCTTCTCTGCCGCCGGCTTCTCCACCCCAATACCTGGGAGCTCTGCTGCATTCGGGCTCCCCTGGTCCCTCGGTGACCCCACAGGTCCCGAAACCACACTGTTCCCGAGAGGGCTGAACCCCCGGTTGGCCTGCGGAGTGATGTCCCTCAGCGGAGCGGACTAGAAGTCCCGGATTTTGTGCTCTGCAGCTCTGCGGCTGCTGGGAGCCAGTCCCTCCCCCCAGGGTCTCTCTTCCCTCGCTTTAAATTCACTTTTTCCACACGTCCTACCTCCTGAAAGTGGTCAATTTTCTGCTCCTAGAATTGCTGTTCTTATTCTCTTCTCTCTCCTGTTGTGTTTGCCGGCTTTTAGAGTGGTTTTCTGCCTCTTTAGCTGGACTTCTGGAACTTGGTGCTTTCTGTGCGTCCTATACCTCCGCCATCTTGCCAGATCTCAGAAGAATACTTTTTATATCAAAGTTCTGAGGAAATTCATGAAGAATTCAAGTAATTTTACAAAACCAACATTCTTTATGATCATGTTGAAAACACAAATGTAAGGTGAAAAATACTGCATTATGTAGTCATGGAAAAAAATCATTGGAAAAAATACACCACACTTCATAAAAACTCCCATTTGAATGATTCTTTGTTAGTTTTAAGAATTAGTACAAAATTGGAATTATATACCTATTGTTGATGAAAGATAAAATAGGCGTCCCTGGGTGGCTCAGTGGGTTAAAGCCTCTGCCTTCGGCTCAGGTCATGATCTCAGGGTCCTGGGATTGAGCCCCGCATCGGGCTCTCTGCTTAGCAGGGAGCCTGCTTCCCCCTCTCTCTCTGCCTGCTTCTCTGCCTACTTGTGGTCTCTCTCCCTCTGTCAAATAAATAAATAAAATCTTTTAAAAAAAGAAAAAAGAAAGATAAATATATGTCATGTTGTTAATTTTTAAAGATAATTTTTTTTTAATAAAGATTATTTATTTACTTATCTATTTGAGAGGGAGAGAGAGAAGCAGGCTCACCACCAAGCAGGGAGTCCACCACCGGGCTCCATCCCAGGACCCTGGGATCATGACCTGAGCTGAAGGCAGATGCTTGACCCACTGAGCCATCCAGATCCTCTAAAGATAATGTTTGGATCACACATTTCCCCCCCAACAATTTACCACAAAATGATGGTTTCCATTTCAAGAGGCATCTTTAAACTGGTCTTTTCCAGCACCAATTATATTTTGGTAAGAAGGATCTCATGAACCTACATATGAGGATGTTGTGAACCTTAATTGGGATAATTTATGGAATTGCATTGCGTCTGGCCCATATTAAGCACATTCTGTAAGTCTTAGCAATTCATGATCTTAAGCTAAGTTAATGGATCTAAAATTTAAAAAAACCAAACACCTCTATGTAAACTCTCAATGGACTTTTCCAATATTGTTACCCAATGCCATCCTTCATAAACTCCCAATCTTGTTCAAAATAATCCCTTCTCCAGCTTCCACACACATCTCCAACACAGTCTATCTTAGGTTCTTTTTCTGCCACCCACAAAATCTGCACATCAGATTCTCCAAGTTTCTGACTCTTCCAACTTCTTGCGAAAGTTCTTCTCTCGCACTACACTTAGAAATACTCCCTCCTGCCCTGTAGTCTGTATTCTTACGGTAAAATGTATAACGCTGTGACGGCCATTCCGTTTGTTTTAAAAAAGGGTTATTCACGTCTTGTTTCTCTTCCTTGATTGCAATCTCTATTAAGCTTCGGTCTCCTGTTTATCTTCTTCCCCTCGTAACACCTTGCATTGTGACTGGCACCCAGTATCCCATTATCCACCCATTCATTCACAAACATTTACGGAAGGCCAAAACCAGTCTGTTTTAATTACTGTGCATTCAAGGAGTGAATGAATTCAGCACAGAGCAGTGTGTTAAGCAAGTATAATAAGGAGTTTTCTTTTGGCTCGCCTGCAGGATCTCTTCCCAATCTTTTCTCAACTATGATAACGTACAGGCTCCTGAGTGTATGCCGTTTCAGAGATGTGCTTCAGGGAGTAGCATGTGTTATTCATTACATCACGTATAACCTTTTCAAGTTTACAATCAATCTTGCTTGGAAGGCTGGTGTCATTTAAGAAGTATGGCGGTGTGCGGGGAGGAGAGACCATCTGAGCTGGTTACAGTCTGTGAATCCAAATACCCTATTTAAAGGTCCAAACATGAAGAGGGAGGATGTACTAAGCACATCATTTTCCTTCCAAGTGATTGAAAAGGGATGGTACATTGAAGCTTTGTTGGGTTTCAATGCATTGATTTTCTCGCTACCGATTTTTCTCAGGTTTGTCAGGTACTTAAGAGTCTATTTCAAGTTGCCTGCAGACTCCTTTTCTCATGTTTCTTAAAACTATTTGTGATTAAATCACCCACATTGTCTTCCAAGCTCTAATGATTCTCTTCCTACGAAACCCGTTTTCTTTTTTTTCCCTTTACTTCGTTCTGTTTCTCACATCTTTATTTTCTAATACATTGCTTGCTTTCGGTATCCGCATCAATTTTTCTGTTTCTGGATTCTCCACCCGTCGTTGTATTTGTTCACCTATCTGTTCAACCGGCGCACAGTTACCGGGCTCCTTCCACGGTCAAACTGTGCTCTGGTGGGAGACAAGACCCCTACTTACACTTGGGGGAGAATGCCGTCTAACAGGGTGATGGGAGACTGGAGAATGTAATGTCACGGGACAGAATGAGCAACCACGGGATACCTATCATGGAGGCATCTCTATCAAAATGCTGAAGAAGTACCTTAATTATGGGGCAACATTGATGGCTAAGGATTCTTGGAAGACAATAGTGTTAAACTGGGATTTCAAGTCAGCCTTGGGGGAAAAGAATTTCTTGTGTACCAAATAGAATAGCAAAGGCAGCAGGATGCTAATTGCAAAGATGCCTGATTGAGGGCAGTATTTCTCGGCATTGTCAATGGACAAAGCACATCAGAATCATCTAGAATGTTTTAAAAATCACAGGTATATGGACTTCAAATATACTGAGCTGGAATCTCTGGAAGTAAGTAAAATCTGTCTTTAGCAAGCACCTCAGATTATTTCTAGGCGTGGCAAAGCTTTCTACTTCCAGAGATGAGGGAGCATGGGTAGGTTACAGACATATCGACGTGACTGACATAAATGAAGAAGGGATGTAAGCAAAAGGGCAGCGGGTAGTGCCCCCAACAATTATTAATATTATTTCATATCTTATATGGTTTGCATTCGGGACATAGTTGTTAAAATTTTGGTGGATCTACTGCCAAACATGGTGCCAGGTATTCTCTGAATGGAATCAAATTTATTCCTCAAAACAATTCACTCATTTTTTTATGTCTCTACACCTGGGCTGCTGAGTACTGTTAGAGAAACCCATGCAACCACGAGGATTGGTTTCACCACTAGTATGTGGTCTTGGCCCTCCTTTAAAGCCTCCGCATCGCCTGAGCACTCTATGTTTCTCTCACCATCTCTCATTATCCTTTTAAAATGCAAATTAGGCCTGGGTGGGGCCCGAGGGTCTACCTTTCTGGCCTGTTTTCAGGGAATACTGATGCTACTGTCCTACATCTCAGGTCGGCAGGATCAACTGGAGGGGACAATGGCTGGGAGACCGGGTACAGAAACCATTATTCTGCAGGGAGGGCAGAAAGAAGTTTGTGGGTCCTTCTCTGGGTGTAGGATTCGAGCTTATCTACTAAAAATTAGGACCAAAGTAGTGTAGTGGGAGACTGGAGGGGAATGGAGAGAGCTTGTAAGAGTTGTGGTAAAGGAAGAAAAAAGTCTGGATGGCTCAGTTGGTTAAGCCTCTGCCTTTGATCCCAGGGTCCTGGGAGAGAGTCTTGCGCCCTTACTCAGGAAGGAGCCTGCTTCTCCCTCTGCCTGCCGCTGCCCCTGCTTCTGTGCCCCCACTTCTCCATCAAATAAATAAATAAAATTTTAAAAAAAGAATGAAAGAAGTTTTAGAAGCTCAGCTCAAAAAAGAAATCCCACCCTCTCCTGCCTCTTCAGGTGCTTGGCTTTATCAAATTGCCCTGTGTCTTCTCTAACTGCAAACCCTGTCTTTTTATTGGGGACTCTCGATAACACATAAACATGTTTTAGTCTCTTCCATTCTAGATCAACAAACCTTCAGACCACTTTTTTGGAACTGTGCTGTGACCTCTTGTCCCCAAAGCTAGAAATCTTCAAAGACTCTTACATTCTGTTTTTATTTTGCTCCCATTCATTTATTAACCCACTTATTATTAAAAAAATTTTTTTTTCTACCCACCTTTTAAAGATATTAGCTGGCCTCCCAAATCCAGCCTCCTCATTTTCCAGGGAAATAGCACCCTAATATTTAGCTGGGCACCGGACGGCCTAGCAAGACTATTTCTCAGCTTCCCTTGCAGTCCTGTGTGTTCATGCATCTAGATTCTGACTGATGGGATGGGAAGTGATTGTGTATCTTTGAAGAAATAACCCCAAGAGAAGAGGGTATGCCCTTCTTGTTATTTATCCCCTTCCTGCTGGTAGAATGTAGATGAAATAATTCAAACACTGGCAGCCGACTTGGATCATGAGAAGAATTCGGGAATGGAAGCCACTCGTGCCATGGGAATTGCAACAACGGAATGCCATTCCAGACTGAACTGGCAATCCCCAGATATTTTGGAATAAGAAATATACTTCTGCCTTATGGAAGCCAATGCTATTAGAAGCCTTTTAGCATCAGAATCCGAACCAATATTCTACAGCAATCTGCCTATCCTTATTTACTCCTGATCCTGTTCAAGCCATCAGTGATCATTTTTGCTACTCCTCGAGGCATGTAACACTGTTGGCCGCTCCCTTTTCTTCTAAATATTCTGGCCTTTGGACTTCTATGAGACCATATTATCTGGGTTTTTAACCAAACCCTCCCCTGCTTCAACACATTCTTTCGGTCAGAGTTCCCAGCTGTGGTTGTACATTACAATCACTTGGGGAGCTTTGAAATGTGCTGCTGCTGGGCCCCAGCCCCAAGGATTTAATTAGTCTGGGGGACAGTTCTGGCATCACTGTTCTTTCTGAGTTTTCATGGGGACTCCAGCACGTCGTCATGGTTCGTAGCCACGGCCTTAAGTATTGCTGGACCTAAGGTCACTGTAGACTCTAGGCTCTTATTTTCTGCTCTGCACATTCACCCTGACCAGTGTCATCTGCTCCTCATTTCAGTGAGCGTCTACATACTGAGGACTTTCATTCTGCTGACTCCTAGACGTCTGTCTTGAGCTTCAGACCCATAGGTGCAACTGCCAATTAAACAACTCCAATGTGTATACCATTCATCACATGATTATCATATGCAACTTTTTTTCATTATTTCTGCCCACCGCTCCCCCAAAAGTTTCTGTTCCCCTTCCTGTGTTTATTACCTGTGTGAATAGCATTAGTATCGATATAGTTATAAGAGCTAGAAATGTCACCTTCTTCCTAATTCTCCTCATCCCCTTGGTGTCCCCGTCTAATCGATTATTACACTTAGTTTCTACATTTTAATAGCTCTCATATACATTCCCTTTTCTCTGCCTCCACTGGTATTTCCTAGTTGAGGCCACCACTATTTCTTGCCTAGACTCGTTTCTCCTTGGAGTCCTTTCTCCACATAGCAGCTGGAGGGAACATTTTAAAAGACACATCTAATCATGACACTTCTTTGCTTATACTCTTCAGGGGTTCCCCTTTGCCTTGGGAAGGAAGTCAAATGCCTTTGCTGAATGCACTCGACCCTTCATGTATATCCCTGCCTTCCCTCTTCCAACTCATGGCTCACCATTTCTCTCTACCTCTAAGCTACTGTTATAGGTATAGGGAACTGAAGGTAGTTTCCCCAAATGCACATGTTCTTCCCTGCACTTACCCCTATTTGTACCTAAATGTCCTGCTTTCTTATCTGGTTGACTATATAGTCCCTAAATTTCCCTGACCATAGGAAACTATGTCTTGGTCACCATTTGTACCCGAAGGATATAGCACATAGTCTGGGATATAGTCAGCGGTACAACAAATATTTTTGCTTACCTACTATGTCCCAAATGTTGTGGAACTTATGTCATGGTGGACTCAATATTTACTGAATGAAAAAAGGTTCTTAATGATTTCACATATGGACTCAGAAAAGTTTAATAATTCTTCAAGCATCCCAGCAAAAAATATAACTAAGACTATATTTGATTTATGTTTGCTGGTACAAACTCATGTTCTTCCCACACTAACAGGTACAACTTCTACACAAAGACTCTGTGAAGGAACTCACCTAACACTTTCAAATGTCTTCTAGCTTATCATGGATTTCCTGGTTTTTCTATCTAGTCTGTGGTTTCTAACTAGCTTATAAAACAGCAGTCTGAAGTTGTGTTCATCTGAAAGCAAAACAGTTGGTCAATTAAACCAATTTTGTAAAAAAGAAATAAACAATTGAATTTCTTGGAGGGACACCAGCTTTCTTTTTAAGTAATTAATTTTGCATCAATGTAGGCATAGTCTTACACTCCAGAATGTTTTTTTCCTCTTTCCATTTGGACTTGAAATTTGAAAGTGGCCTTTCTTGTGCTTTGCTTCCTCAAATTACACAAAAGATTAATTATAGGGAGACAGGTGCTTAGAAGAGCCAGGTAAGTTAAGCAAAGGAGTAGAGATGAATGTTGTATAATAAATACAACAGCATGCACATAATGATAAACATATGTTGTGATACTTTAGAAAAGAAATGTAAGACTATAGGGGTGGTAGGAAGAGATGATTGTGGAAATGGTTGACCCAAAAGGAAAAAATAAAGTCCAGATTCTGGGGAAGAGAATAGAGGCAATAAAAGAATTCTGTGGAGTCTAAGAGACTTTGCTTTTTCTAGGAGAAAACCCTCTTGGGGTGACCAGGTGACTATGGCAACCATTTTGAAATGGAGCCTGAGGCTGAATAAATTAGTTCTGCAAGGAGTTTCCTCTACAGGTTGAGGGGAAGCAAAGAAATAGGTAGAAAAATCCATTCCTCAGTGAAACGAGTCATGAAAGTAGCTCATTCCCACACCTCCATGCAAGCTGTTTGCCCCAGAGCTGCAAGTTGGTGCTGGCCAGTGAACATCTGGGAGGAAGAACAATAGCCTTCGGACCAAGAAGCCATCATTGTCCCTTAGCACAGGGGCTGAGGGGTGGATGAAACCTAAATGTTTCCCAGAGGTTTACTTTACATAGAGGCAAGGCCCCCAGAAATATGGAAATTAAAATGAAATATCTACAGGCCTTATAAAAAATCACTATTTTTTTTCTCTTAGCCTAATAGTGTTTGATTTTCTGATACTTTCAGCTGAAAATTGGAAATTTTTTAAACTTAGGAAAAGTTTTTCCATCTTACTCAAAACAAATTAAAATGGAAAGATTTTTTCATCTATTTTCAACTATTAAATTTCATTCTATTTCATCTATTTTCATCCATTTTTCATCTACTAAATCGAAAGATCCAAAATTCAATACCATACCGTGATGGATAAACTGTGAAAAAGTAGGCAATATGGCACCATTTAATACAATGTGAAAGACAATGTGGGACTATATAATACAATTAAAAATGGGTGGTTGCCCCAGAAGACCCGTATCTAGAAATATGTTCTTCACATGTACTTAACCATGTGAAAAACAACCTATATATGGAGTTCGTCATTACAGTACTGTTTGTAACAATTAGCAATAAGAATCAGCCTAAATGCCCATCAAGAGGTTAAGTGAAGTATGATATATCCATATGGTGGCATACTAGAAAGATGTTGAAAAAGAGATTCAGGAATTTTTATTTGGATGTGTATTTTTTTTTTTTTAAGATTTTATTTATTTATTTGTCAGAGAAAGAGAGAGAGCACAAGCAGGCAGAGTGGCAGGCAGAAGCAGAGGGAGAAGCAGGCTCCCTGCTGAGCAAGGAGCCCGATGCAGGACGCGATCCCAGGACCCTGGGATCATGACCTGAGCCGAAAGCAGCTGCTTAACCAACTGAGCCACCCAGGCGTCCCTGGATGTGTAATATTTCTGATCTATGTTATTTTGTGAACCGATTAATTTCATACTATTGCTTGCATATAAAAAGAATGAGACAGAATAGCTATTCATATATATTCAAATCTCTGGAAGGCCACGGAGCAAACTAATGCGTCATTAAATATTTGGGAAGCAGGCTTGGGAACTTAGCAGATGGGGAATAAGTTTGAAAAGCAGATGTCTTTTAGTGAATTACCCTTATTCTTTCCATTTTGGAGTCATAGAAATACTTTACTTATTCAAAAATTCAATACATTTATTTAAAAGAAAATAATAGAGTCTTAACTTATTCATTAGAACTGAGCATGTGCTAGGGATTCTGGCCCTGAAGTTTTGATGATGTATGTTGACCTATGTGGTTTCTTCCACCTTCTAGAATCTCTGGTCTATTGCAGTTCTGAAAGATCAGGACTGCAGTGCTCAAAAGAGATATTCCAGGATTAAGGTGGCCCCTACAGGACAAATTGAGAATTTTTTGTTACTTTGTTCCCCCTTTAAAGGCAGAAGAGTTTAAGACAGATGGTCCGGGATTGGGACCCTGGGTTTCCCTTTATTGTGGCTAGAAATTAAAGTTTTCATAATTACTGATGTAAACTCTGCAAACAAATCCATTTTAGAGAGCAGTTTGGGATGTCAGTGTGCTAAAGAAGAAAATATACCCGATGCTGATGCTCTCTTTGTCATTCAGATCTTTGTAACTGGGCAAAGATCCCCTAACTTCTCCAAGTCCTAGTTCACTCACTTGTAAAATGCAGATATTACCACCCTTGCAAATGTGGTGCTCACTAGAGTTTTCATTTTAAAACTCAGAGAAGCAATAACTCTGTGATATTGAACCCCTAGGGCAATCCCAATTCTCCCAAACTCATTTGAACATGAAGTAAGCTGCTAAAGACCACAACCCAACAAGTCCACTTCAAACAAAGACAAATCGCCTAGGGAAAAGAACCAGGATGGCCAGATTATACCACTAAGGAACTCTAAAACATAGTATGGGTGAAGCTCTAGTCACCGCTGTCATGTTCCCCATTTTCTGCACTTTCGATGGAGTTCTGTGTAGCAGTGAATAACTGGTGTATTGATTGAGGCCAATTAATGTTGAGATTTGCTAGAAACTGCTATAATATTTTTTGCAGTAAATATAACGTTTACTACAAATTCCTGTAATTGCGAGGATTCAAGCCTAGATCTGACCAAGAGAGCGTATCACCTGGATATACCAGATTTGAAGTAATAAAGACTGAGTTTCATCCTTCCAAAACGGGATGACAGATTTTTAATGGTCTCTGCAGACATGAGGATTTCTTTAGATGTATATATGTGAAGAAGGATTAGTGTCTGGATGCTGGGTACCCATCGCGGTATTCATTCATTTTCCTTTATGTTAAACGACCCTAATTTTCCCCAAGGAAATCCTAACCCTAATCCCTGATCCTTCACCCAACCCTCAAACCACATAGTGTGGGTGAAGTTGACCCCCAATCTGGCTCAAGAAGAGAGACATGACTCAGACCTGGACTATCAGAATACTATAATCCTTACACTCAATAATGTAAATATAAAATTCAATTTGAATCAACGGAGGATCTGGTTGAGTAGTTTTTGCTAACCTCGGAGCTGTAAAGTTTTAAGATTGAAACTGCCAGGGGTCATCACATGAAAGAAACCTAGGACAGAGATGAAGTTTGGAGGAGAGAGAGAGAGATCAATAGTTCTAAGAAGTTCACATCTAGTCATATGAATAATAAATTTCTTCTTTTCATTTCAGTCACAATGAGTTGGGTTTTCTAACACTTGCAAATGAAAAAAATCTTGACTAAGTCCATTGGGTTTTCAATAAATGAAAAGATGCTTAATCTCACTTAAAATATGGAAAATAAAATAAAACTGCACTGACATATCTATTTTCAACTATGAGATTTGCGAATATCTGATATCTTGATAACTCATTATATTGACTAACTGTGAGGAAATAGGAATTGTCATACTTTGCTGGTGAAAGTGTGAAGGTGGTAAAAATCATACGGCGGGGAGTCTGGAAATGTTTATCACAATTACAAATGCATTTACCTTTCAGCTCTACAATTTCACTTCTAAAACATGTAAAATGAGGATATTTTATTCAATTATAAAATTATATCCTTATATATCATTATATCCTCATATAATGTGGATCATTATATCCTCATATATATCCATATATATCATATATATCCTCATATAATCCTCATATAATAACAATATTATAACATAATATTGTTGTATCCTCATTATATCCTCATATAATGAGGATATTGTTATAGCCTCATTGTATCCTCATATAATGAGGATATTTATTCATTAAAGCACTGTCTGTAACACTAAACATATCAATCTAAATATCTGCTAATAAGGGTCTGGATAAATAAGGTACCTCCATACAGGGGAATATATGAAGCAGTCTAAAAATGAGGACTTTCTTTTTCTAGTAATATGAACATATCATTAATATTTGTGAAGAGAAAAAATTTTAAGTGCAGATATTTGTATCAAAGTTTGTTTAAAAATGAGGGGAGGAAAAGAAATATCTTTTCATAGTTGCCTGTATGTGTATGAATATTTCCGGAAAGACAGAAGAGAAACTGAGAAGACCAGCTATGTGTGGGGTGTGCCGGGGAACATAATATTTAGAGGACAGATTCAGAAGGAGTTTTATTTTTTCACTGTATACCTTTTATTTTATTGTATTTAGAAATTTTTGGAACTATGTAAACTCTTCACAAATATTTTCAATATAGATTTTTTAAAAAGAAATATACAATAACAACAGAGTGGGTTCTGGAATTCTAAGTTATATGTGGAATGCCAGCCCTGGAATATCAGCCACGTAAATTGAAGGAGCAGCCTTTCTTCCATCTTCTAGAACCTTAGCTTTAAAGAGATATGTGTTGCGCAGCTGAAAAAAAGATATCCTGTGGCAATGGCGACACCTACAGGACATGTTGAGAATCTTCCGTTTGGTTCTTTTTCTTTTTCTTTTTTTCTGAGAGTTGGCTGCAGGGCATGATAGGGGTGGTGACTAGTTTTCCACAGAGTTGCTGAACAAAAGCATTTTACTGATCTATGTAGACTTACTGCCATATACAGCTGGATACAAATGCTGTCCCTATTACTGTCTTCAGCTTTAGACAAAGGCACTGATATCTTCTCAAACCCATGGTTTCTTCCCTTGTACCATGTGGAGAATACTATCAACCTTATTGATGCCTACTAGTGTTATGCGTGAGCTATGGTCCTGAAGTAATACCAACACTGCCCCCACCAAGGCCTGAGGGGACCCCAGGCCTTCTCCGAAACTGCATCAATAGGAAGCAAGATGCTAAACAAACACAGCCCCCAGAAGGAGGCCAGCAAGGGAAGGGAGCCGGGGAAGGAAGGAGATAGAAAGAGGGGTAGACTAGGAGAGAGAAAGCAAACAAGGCTCCAGAACATCATTTGAACCCTTGCATCCAGGCATACCAGAAGCTCTGAATTTACCCCTGACTTTTCAGTTGTAAAGTCAAAAAACCCCTTTTTCTAAAGCCAGATTGAGGTGGGTTTTTTTCGTTTCGTTTTGTTTTTTTTTGAGTTTGTTTTTGGGTTTGTTTGTTTGTTTGTTTGTTTTTGCCGCTAATCATTTCTATTGCTGCATATTAAGAGTTTCTCAACCTCATTCATAATAAAGACATGAATTAAAAATGAGATAGTATTTTCCACCCATCAACAAAAATAAAACCAAAATTGATCACCCACTATGTTGGTCAAGTTGGGGGGAAATATTTTATTTTCCTGGGAAGAGTGGAATCTAACAATCCTTAAGGTAAATGAGACATGTTTGCTTAATTGCAAATACATGTGTCCCTCGAGCTAGCAATTACGCTTTTTTGTAATTTGTCCCACAGATATATATCCACATGTGCAAAATGGAAGCGTGGGCAAGGTTATTCAGTGCAGCCGTGTTTGGATATGCAAACAGTTAAGACTCAACCTAAATGGTCATCATTCATGGAGAACTGATTTCACTCACATAGTGGAGAACTCTAAATCCATTAAAAGGAGTAAGTTTTTTTAAGAACTTATAGTGGGAATCTCTCCATTCTATATAGCTGTGTAGAAAAAAAAAAAGAACAGAAGAACATGAATAGCTGGCTGGAAATAGGATTAAAAAGGGATGAAAGAAAGGAATCTGTTAATATTTAGTTGCATATGTATTACAGCCTCTGGAAATATAGACAAAAAATGAATTACCATGGTAACGCCTATGAGGAGAAAACTGGTAGGCAAGGAACAGGAATAGAGGGAGATTTTTTTTCCAAGAAGCCTTTTTCATCCATTCTAATTTTTGAAACCTCTAACTATATGACCTATTCAAAAATGAAATACATAACATTTCAGAGGAAAAAGAATTCTAACTTGTTGAAATTATGAAAATCTAAATCCACGAGTGTTTGTGTGGGTGGCCTGGACTGTATCTTCTAGAATTTCTGATCCATTTCAGCCTTGAAAGATCAGGCTGCAGAACTAGAAACATCCTGTGGTTATAGCGGCACCTACAGGATAAACAGAAAATTTCAACCTGTTTGTCCTCTGGGGCCGAGGAACGGGAAACAACATGAGAGTTTAGCAGAGTATAAGTGAGGAATGGTGATTTTTCCCATTAGTTGCTAGATACTGCGAATATAATTTTTACATAAACATTTTCGGAGCTTAGGACTTAGAATTAAATGATGTTGGTTTACCAACTGTGGCTTTGTCACCACCATTACTCCTCAGCTGGGTGGCTTTAGGTAAAGGAACTTCGTATTTCTGAGCCAAGGGTGTATTTTGTAACATGTGAGCTGTGCTCTCTGAGGTGCAGGTTAATGCCTCACAGAGTTTTAAGAGACTTATCTTGCTAGAGAAACCCCTAATCTGGCAAACAAATCCTGTGATTATTCAACCCTTCAAGTAATCCTAAACCTCCCACATCCGTTCCAACAGGAAGAGGGCTGCCTAAGGGAGGGGGGCCTGCAGGAAGGGCCACCCCTTCCTCCAGAGCCACCGACTCATAGGGACCGTGGGAGATACAGGACAAAGGAGATCCTTCCAGAGAACTGACCAGAACAGCCAGGTCCCATTACCTCCAAGTTAAGGACACGTGTGGAGAATGCACACACGTGTGTGGACATTGTGGTGTCACCAAAGTAGATTACAGCCCAAATCGTGCTGTTTGCCAGCCGGAGTTCGCTCGTGCTTCTCCAAGTGACGTCACTTTGATCTTTCACCTGACGGCCAGAAGGGCCGCCCCTACTCAACCCTTCTAGATTGGGGATTTTGACTCCATCATGTGACTCAGGCCTGGAAAAACAGAGCGCTGCATCTCCCGTCCATTGCAAATCAATGAGAATCAGGGCAGCGACTGTTGGAAGATAGGGCCACGATGGAAGGAAGTTGGACCAAGAAAGTGAGAGGAGGAGCCAGCCAATGAGTGAGAGAGAGAGAGAGCATGCTAAATAACGAGAAATCACAGGTCTTGGTGACATTTAAACTTTTGAATTAAGGCCCACTGGAAATTCTACATCTACTTCCAGAATTTTTTTAAGGATTTTATTTATTTAAGAGAGACAGAGACAGAGACAGAGATGAAGAGAGAGGACTTGAGTGGGGAGGAGAGAGAGAGAAGCCGGTTCTGTGCCAAGCAGGGAGCCTGACGTGGGGCTCGATCCCAGGACTCCAGGACATGACCCGAGCCGAAAGAAGATGCTCACCAACTGAGCCACCCAGGTGCCCCTACTACCAGATTCTACTCATGAGAAAACAAATATCTTCTTGCTTATGTCCCGGAATTAAGAGAAATCTTAACCCAACAAAGAGTAGCCTGCAATTGTTCGATTTCTGAGGTTATTCCAGGCCCCCAAACCTCCATCGCTTGTAATCAAAGGGATTCTGACTCATTCAAATGACTCTTCAGCCAAACAATGCTCAAACTCACTTCTACTGAAAAAAATAAAAAAATAAAATGGAGTTACTTTTTTTCTCCTTTTCCAATCTCAGACTGACTGACAAAAATTCAAAACATACTGTGCTGGCCAAGCTGTGGGGAAATAGAACACTTCATACGAGGTTGGCGGGAGAATCAGTGGATTACAAGCCCTGTGAAGGGCAATATGGAAAGACCTATAAACACTGCAAGTGCAAACATGTCTCCTCAAGTCTATCAGCATTTCACACACAGGTAAAATGAACTATACACGAGGCTACTCATTTCAGGAGCCTGTGTCTAACAGCGAGGAAATCAACTTACGTGTTTATCATTGGAGAACTGAGTCGATAAATTTAGGGGCATCCACACAACGGGAATACTTTGAAGCTATAAAAAAAAAAAGAGAGGGAGAGAAATTTTTAGGTACTGATACACAAAGATTTCCAAGAGACAGTATTATACAGAAAAATGAAGACAGAGGAAAATGTTACAGTACACATACTATCGCACAAAATAAAAGAAGATAGCTTTAAAAAAATCTTTTCTGGTATATGCCTAAAACGTACTCTGGAAGAATGAAAGAAACTAAAAATGCTGGTAACCTTCGGTGCGGACTTAGCGGAATGGAAATTTTTTTCACTGTGTTCTTTTGTCCTTTTCATTTGTTCTTCGGAATCACAGAAATGCATTACTTATTCAAAGATTAACATACTTAAAAATTGAAAATGTCCTAACTAGTTCCCAGGAACTACAGAACAATAAAAACAGGTCACAGATGCTGTGGCTGAACTGCTTCAGTTGCAGTGGGCCTGTTGCTGCTTCTAGAATTTCTTGTCCATTGCAGCCCTGAGAGATCTGGGCTGGAAAGCTGGAAATAGATGTTCTAGGTTGAGGGTGACACCTGCAGGACAAAGTGAGAATTTTTCAGTCCGTGTTTTTGTTTCTGTGTTTGTTTTGGGTTTTTGTTTTTGTTTTCCTTTCATCACTTTACTTTGACTGACAGAGAAATTTAGTAGGGCATGGAGGAGAGGCAGTGAATAGGAATTTCCCACAGGAGTTGCTAGATATGAAAGTTTTGCTAATGGTAATAAAGGTACAGCAAACAAATTTTATGTGAGATACGCAGGGAAGCCTTATGGAATAGAGGGGGTAAAAGTAGACTCCTCTTTACAAATATTGGCCTTATCACTCCCCAGCTGTCTATGGCTTCAGACAAAGCCACTTCACGTTTCTGAGCTGCACAACCTACACATATGAAGTAAGAATAATAATGCTTACCTTACAGGGTTGTCGCCTCCTAACATTTTAATGGAGATTCACAACCAGAGAAGTCTTAACCCAACAAAAAGAGTAGCGTGCAACTGTTCAATTTCTGAGGTTATTCCAGGCCTCCAAACCTACCCCTTTAGGAAACGAGATGTTTAACAGATGCAACCCATAGAGAAACTCCTCACCGAAGAGCCACACCTCAGATGGGCCCATGAAAGATAAAGAGAAGAGAGAGCCTTCCAGAGTGGTCACACTCTCTGACTAATGAGCTCATTTCACCTCAGAGTCAGAGGTCTTGGTAAGTGTTCGAGGCCAGAGGTCACTGTGGGCTGCTCCCGTTCTCCTCTTTTCCAAATGCAAGGTTTTATTTCAAGTATCACTGTCTTTCCCTATAAATGTATAATGTGACTTATGGTTTTCATTTAATCATCGTTTGCTGGACTATGAGAAGCCACATTAGGACCCAACTAAGAAGAATATTAGTCACCTGAAGATTCTGGATTGGAGCAATAACTACTTTCTTTATGAGCTTAGGGTTGTTTATCCCATCTCCTTCTGGGATGTGGTTGAACATAGTGTTTATTGTGAATAGTAGCTGCAGGATATTGATAGGGCCATCTTTGAAGATATATGCATGTGTGGGAGGGTGTGGGATCCTGTGACTCAGGCCTGGACAAGTGCGAGAGCACAGTCCCCTGCCCCGGTTGTTGGTTCAAGGACAGACGTGCGATACAAGTGAAGTCCATGAGAGTTAGGCCTAGGTCTTTGTGCCGAACATGGAGCCGTGAAGATGAAAGGCTGGTGCTGCCTGAGGATATTACAAGAGGGGAGACCATCTGAGAAGAGAGCCAAGCAAAGGGAAAGTGGAGAGAGACAGAGTAAAACAAAGACAGGGAAACACAGAGAGAGAGAGAAAAGCCAGACTTGATAACATCCTTTGAGTCATTGGATCAAGGTGTGTCTCTGTCTCTAGATACAACCACTGACTTTACTTTAATGTGAATCTTATTTCTTCTCTCTTGCTTAAACCAGATTAAGCTGAGTTTTCTACTACTTGCAACTGAATGAGTTCTTATTAACCTATACCAAAAAATGTTATGCCCCCTCATAAAAAAGAGAAATACATAAGAATACTACACAGAGAGAATTTTTCACCTATTGCACTGCCAAAAATCCAAACACTTGATAACACGTGGTTGGACAAGCTATGGAGTCGAAGGCATTCACATACACGAGAGGATCACATATAAACTGCTATAATCCTTAAGTGGGCAAGCTTGGAAAATCAATAAAAGTTACAAGTGCACTCACTCTTTGACCCAGAACTACCACTTTTATGCACTACATTGTGCATAATATACTTGTACTGGAGAAAGAATGATGTTCTGATCATTCTCTATTTGCTTCCCCACCTCATTTCCATTTCCAGGCCTTTTCTGCCTTGCTTTTTGGTCCAGGAGGCTGACCTCACTGAGTGTCTCACACGGGGCCCTCTACCCTTTGATTATGCTGTAGGTGGGGTTCATCTAAGGGAGGGGTGGGACGTCAGCCAGGAGACTGAGAGGGAGAAGACAGGCCAAGATGTTTATTCCACAAGCTGCTGCCTTGACAAGAGGGATGCTAGGAGAGATTTTGCTTCTCTGTCCCCATGGCTAATGTCAAATGGTGCCTTCCATAGCATTGGCCACCGCCAGACTCTGATGACGTCAATTCTTCTCTGTTGTCGCTCCAGGCCAAATGCTGGTACCGGATTTCTGCTGCAGCTAATCCTGGTTTTTTTTTGTTTTTTGTTTTTTTTCTTTTTTCAGTTCCCTTAACCCTACTTATCTGTGATAATTTTATGTTTGGGGATGAAATTAACACTTAATCAGTAGACTGAGTGAGGCAGATTGCCCTCCATAATGTGGGTGAGACTCATCCAGCCAGTTAAAGGCCTGAGTAAAACAAGAGGCCAATTCTCTGCCCCTGGTAAGAGAGAATTCTCCTCCTGAAAGTCCTCAGACTGGAAGATCATCTCTTCCTGGTGGTCCAGACACTTCTGACCTTCAGTCTCACATTGGAACATTGGCCCTGAGGATTTTGGATTTTGGATTTTGGATTTGTCAGCCTCCATAATCGTGTGAGCCAATTCCTTATAATAAATCTCTTTATATATGGATATATAAGCTGTTGATTCTGTTTCTCTGGAGAACCCTAACTAACGTACCATCTGCGTTAAAATATTTCCTTCATTAAATTCTCTTCAGTGAACCCTCTTGAATATGTCATTTTTTTAATTCTTTTTTTCTTTTTAAGATTTTATTTATTTATTTGACAGAGAGAGAGAGATCACAAGTAGGCAGAGAGGCAGGCAGAGAGAGAGGGGAAAGCAGGCTCCCTGCTGAGCAGAGAGCCCGATGCGGGGCTTGATCCCAGGACCCTGAGATCATGACCTGAGCTGAAGGCAGAGGCTTTAACCCACTGAGCCACCCAGGCACCCCTGAATATGTCATTTTTGTCCGGTGGGGGTATCATTAACTGATATCAAGAAGCAAACCTTCAGAATGGATTCTGTTGCCTGTATCTTTGATAAGCTCACAGATATTCTCTGCCAGAGGAATTAGTGTGCTAGTAATCCATGGTATGTGACAATATCATAATTACTCAGGTTATCACCGGTATAGGATGCAGTGCAAGTGGATGGCAAAGCATAGTCAAATGACTACGGCTCTTAATTGCTTTGGTAGCAATGGTCGTTATAATTTCTAGCCTGGCTGGTCCTGACTGCCTTGGATGGCTGGCGAAAAGGGGGCGAAATATAGGCCTAAAGACTTTGACTTTCAACTCCAGGAACAAGGAGAATTAAAAAGTCTCAGCGGGGGCCTTAAATAATTCTTTTTTTTTTTTTCCATTTTAACCATTTTTTATTAACATGTATTATTAGCTTCAGAGGTAGAGGTCCGTGATTCATCAGTTGCATGTAGTACCCAATGCTCATCACATCAGTGACTTTCTTCCTGCCCAGCACCCAGTCACCCCATCTCCCCACCCACCTCCCGTCCAGCAACCCTCAGTTTGTTTCCTATAGTTGAGAGTCTCTTATGGTCTATTTCCCTATCTGATTTTGTCTTGTTCTATTTAAATAATTCTTGTTTAGAGGGCACAGATGACTGAAAATTTAGTCCAAAGACTAACTGAATATGTTGCAGAGAAAAGCACTGGTTAAGTGTTCAATGTCTCCAGGTATCACGTGCCAGTTAAGGCGCTAGATAGTGAGGGCAGGGTTCTGAGACCTCAAATAGGAATATTTGGGTAACTATACATGAGGCTGTGAATTTTGAACACTGAATTCTTGGTTCTGCCTGCCCCGAGTTAGCAGCCCTTCCCTTCCACCTCCTTCCCAAGGGAGCTTGACCTCCCATCCATATACTTCCCTTGTTGACTTAAACCCACCGCAGTCACCTCACAAGGGGGGTCAGCTCTTCCTCCACCCAGCCTCACCATCCCTCATTTCCCTTTTGACCCATAATGAGAGTTAAACACTGAATTGTCCAAAGGGAGAAGTCCAAGGTCTTTACTGGGAGGAAATAAAGCATACTCCTTTGTATTGGCAAGAATATTGGGAACAAATAATGGCATTGATTCTACGTGTGTTAGATGAAACGTGAAGTTGTATCAGGCCAAATATATTAATATGAATCCTCACAAAGGATTTGTGGTGTAATGTGTTGGCTCAAGCACCTGGGTATAGTTACTTGAAAGCTAGGCAAAGGGCTTAGTGAGGAACTTTCTGAGCAAGCTGTAGAGGGCATACTTCAAAGGCTTAAGTTGACGGGAATGTGGAAGTGGACCTATTTATACAGAGGTTGCATAGCCCCCCACCCATCCTAATTATAACCAGCAAGAGGACCAGAAGACGTTTACCGAGACATTAAGGAATGCCTTGGCCGAAGGGAACAGCAACGTTCTTAAAAAGCACTCGTTTATTTTTTTATTTTATTCTATTTTTTTTAAAAGATTTTATTTATTTGACAGAGAGAGAAATCACAAGTAGGCAGAGGCAGGCAGAGGGAGAGGGGGAAGCAGGCTTCCCGCTGAGCAGAGAGCCCGATGCGGGGCTCGATCTCAGGACCCTGAGATCATGACCTGAGCTGAAGGCAGAGGCTTAACCCACTGAGCCACCCGGGCACCCCAATAGAACTTTTTTAAAAACCTATATTTAGTAGGCATGTGATAATGGTGGGCTACGCCTCCACAGAACTGAGCCTGATTTCCACGAACATAAGAGGACCCTGGAATGGTAGATGCCAATGGCTTTGCTTGACCATCAGAGATAAACATGGGAGTGGTTATTTTAATAGGTCGCAGGGTCCATGTGGTCATCAGAGTATTTCGATTCATAGATCCATCAAGTTGATATTGTGCTCACTGGGGCTGGTAAACAGGGCGTAGCAAACACTATTGGTGCCATGGATCAAGACTAAGGTGCAACCGTCCTGCTCTTGGGACTTAGGAGCCAACAGTCCCCCTGCTACTTGTCAGAGAGGAATGCCCTATGAGCATTCTGCAAGCCCCAACATCACAGGGCAGGTCTAGGTGGTTTTGGATTTTTTTTCTATTTTATTAAGTTTTAAATTTTAATTCCGTTATAGTTAACATACACAGAGGTTTTGAATTACCATCTCTTTGGTCAATACCTATTATCCCTTTGCAAAGCACTTGTGACTTGCACCTGGACCCTGGCTGAGTCTGCATTTCTGACCACCGGACACCAAGACGCTGTGTGATCCAAACTCGCTCACTACCATTCTCTGTTCTTCAGTGCCCTGCTCTGAACCCCAGCACTTCAACTTTAGAGAGCTTATCGCCTGGGCTTTTCTGCCCTCTGGCTTCTAGTTGGGACTGACGAATGCGAGGAGACCGGAAGTCAGGAGGAGAGAAAGGCCAGAGGTTTACCCTTACTCGGCCCCACTGTCTCCTTGCCTCGCTGTGATTCTGGCAATGGCTGTGTTCCGCTACAGTCGCAATGCCTGGCACAGAAGTTTCCACAGCTCCTGTCTTCCACAGTCCCAGCTCTTGACAGTCCCAAGTAACACAGTTTTCTTCCCTTTCGCTTCAAACCCAGGATGCTAAACCACCTGTGGATTTTAGCGCATCTCTGGTCTTCACTGTCCTTTGTGGCTTCCCTTGATCCTACCCAGCCTTCTGTAAAGAATCACTTCATTACACTCTCTTCGGTTAAGCTCTCTGGAAGACATCCTGTCTCCTGCAGGACTCTAGCTGGCGCAATGACTAACATTTAAGGATTACTCACTGCAGCTCCTTGGGCTATGGGCAGTCTGGGGACAGGCTCAGGAGCACTGGTCTGGGGACAGAGGGACTGCATTTTGCTCTACCACTCACAGTTCTGTGACCAGAGGCAGGTTATTTATTCTCTCTGTTTCTGAGATTACTCCTTTATAAAATGGAAATAACAACCAAATGTAATGAGTTGTAGAGAGAATATGTAATATCACTTGTGCACATCTGTAAATGCAGGGTGAGGGCTAAGTGTGGTAAGCAGAATTTCTAAAACATAGAAGGTCATCGGGGTAGGACTGATCCAATCCCGTGACTCCTTAAAAGCAGAGAGCTTTCTCCTGCTGGTGGCGGAAAGGGAAGTCAGGAAGATTCCAAGCTCTGGGGCACCTGGGTAGCTGAGTGGGTTAAAGCCTCTGCCTTCAGCTCAGGTCATGATCTCAGGGTCCTGGGATCGAGCCCCACATCAGGCTCTCTGCTCAGCAGGGAACCTTGTTCCCCCTCTCCCTCTGCCTGCCTCTCTGCCTGCCTGTGATTTCTCTCTCTGTCAAATAAATAAAAATCTTTAAAAAAAAAAAGAAAAGAAAAGAAAGAAAGATTCCAAGTTCTGAGAAGGACTTGGTGCCGTGCCGTTACTAGTTGGAGAGGGAGGGATTGTGGGAGGGGAAGGAGGCTTCTTGGGGGTCAGGGAGCGGGTCCTGGCTGCCAGTGTGCAAAGAAACAGAAAACCTTGGTCCCATAACCCCCAACACTGAAATCTGCCCACCCCTTGAATGAACATGGAAGTGGAACCTCCAGGAAGAGCCCAATGGAGCCAACAATTTAACTTTCCCCTTGTGGGTCCCTGAGCAGAGAGCCCAGCCACATTCCTCTGGACTTTTTATATATAGAACATGAGAAAATAAATGGGGTTGTTTAAGCCACTAAGTTTGTGATAACTTGTTATGGCGGCAATAGAAAAAGAATACAGATCGCTATTCTTATTATTATGAAGCAGTTATAAACAACGGAATTGGAATCAAACTAAATACCCAGCAATAAATAGTTAGACATTCATACACTACAGTACTATGTAGTTGTTTCAAAAAATACAATGAAGCTCTTTATGCATGGCTATAGAAAATTCTTATATTTAGGTTTATGTGGGAAAAAAAGTATAGGGGCACCACCTGGGTGACACAGTTGATCAAACATCTTACTCGGTTTTGGCTCTGGTCATGATCTCAGGGTTATGGAATCGAGCCCCGCATTGGGCTCCATGTTTAGCGTGGAGTCTGTTTAAGATTCTCTCTCCAGGGGCACCTGAGTGGCTCAGAGGGTTAAGCCTCTGCCTTCGGCTCAGGTCATGATCCCAGCATCCTGGGATCGAGCCCCATATCAGGCTCTCTGCTCAGGAGGGAGCCTGCTTTCCCCCCCTCTCTCTGCCTGCCTCTCTGCCTACTCGTGATCTCTCTCTCTCTCTCTGTGTCAAATAAATAAATAAGAAAATAAAATTAAAAAAATCTTTTAAAAAAAAAAAAAAGATTCTCTCTCCAGGGGCACCTGAGTGGCTCAGTGGGGTAAAGCCTCTGCCTTCAGCTCAGGTCATGATCTCGGGGTCCTGGGATCGAGCCCCGCATTGGGCTCTCTGCTCAGCGGGGAGCCTGCTTCCCCCTCTCTCTCTGCCTGCCTCTCTGCCTGCTTGTGATCTCTCTCCTCTTTGTCAAATAAACAAATAAAATCTTTAAAAAAAAAAAAAGGTTCTCTCTCCCTCTCCCTCTGCCCCTCCTCGCCCTACTCTCTCTCTCTCTCAAATAAAATAAATAAATCTTTAAAACAAAACAAAGTATAGAATAAGTCTGCATGATATGCTGCCATTTACATAATACAAGGAGGCAAATTATATATTTATACTTGTATATACCTATGTATGAAAACTCTCCAGAATGCTACAGCAGATTAATAGCTGTGGTCACATGTTTTGAGGCATCATGAATAAGAACTAGATAGATGGGGACACAGTAGGAGGAGATTATTATATACCTTTCATTCTTTCTGGCCTTTGCATCCTGACCTTTGCATAAATAGTCTTGATTCAAAATATTTGAAATGATTTTTTAAAGAAGGAAAAATAGAATCCTAATCTATACCCTGGAGCTACAGAACTCTAAACACACGCATGGGTTTAGGACTATGAACCACCAGCTCCATAAATCGGTTTCTTTTATCTAGAATCTCTGGTCTATGGCAGCTCCGAGAGATCACCGCTGAAGGGCAAGAAAGAGATAGTCTATGGTTATGGCGGCCTCTGCAGGACAAACTGAGAATTTTTGTTTGTTGATTTCAGGTTTTTCTGAGACCTACACTGGAAAGAGTGAATGCTGAGTCCCCAGTGGACTAGCTCAGCAGAAAAGCTTTAAGAATGACTGATATTTAATAGTGACTGATAGAGACATAGTCACCCAGCTCCCATGGGGTAGGAAGTGCCGAGTGGCTTCACATTTTCTCTGGGTCGTACAGGTAAATGGTCTGCGGGTTCTGGGAGCATGAGTGGCTTTGGGTGCACAAACCTGCCCCTTTTGAACAGTTATATTCAAGAGTCTAATAATAATATAATTATTATTATATCTAATATCTAATTAGAATCCAAGAATCTAAAAATAGGAAAGAGTGCATATCATGTGCCAAATTTAGGGCCGGGTACACGGTGAATTTTCAGTAGCCAGTAACCAGCGCATTCTTGCATTTTCTGTACCCCCTAGTATCGTTGAGCTCACAAGGCCGCTGCTCTGCAAGGGTCGCCCTGCTTCAGCCCAACCCCCACTTCGAGGCTTATTTAGCTTTTCTCAACTTTCCATGAGCCAGCTCATCGCATCAAACACAATTTAGCTTTCTTGAATCTCTTAATATCAAACCAGCATAGCCCATCTCCCCACTCTTCACTGCCCTCAATAGTCGGGGCCATTCTTTTTGAAACGCTAGGTGTATCTGTTTGATTTTGCAAGAAAAATATCACAAATTATGTTTATACATTTTTTAACCCAACTGACACTAACATGTATTTATCCGCATAATGACATGACATTTTCTCCTCCGGGATTGTAATTAAACTTGAGCCTGACCTTTCCTCACCTTCAGAACATAAAGGTTTTTCTGAGTCTCTGTTGGCCTTATGTCTATATGCACAGCGTCACATTTTTAGAGTGATAGGCTTCTGCATGTGTGTAAGACTAAAGCAAAATAGAATTTGAGGTCAAGAGCTGGAAGAAATTCATTAGAAATTTTAAACCATGAATAAATGTAAAAGGTTATATAACTCAGTGGAAAGAATTCTTACTGGGTTAACAAACTAGGCAAGCATGATTATTTAAAGAAAATAAGTATAGAGTCATATTATACCTAAAATAGGAGGGTTGATTCCCTGCTCCCACGATGTTTAAACCAACTAGAGAAAAGAAAACCAGACGGTGAAAGGATGTGATGATTATGATTTGAAGTAGTGCGGGATCTAGACAGAATTAGGGGAAAAACAAGGGAAGAAAGAACCCTGTGTTTCCAAGCAGATGGTGCCGCATATCATAAATATTGTGATGAAGATAATGACCCTGGGGGTTCTGGGCTGGTCAGATGACACTCTCATGGGGATTTCAACAACCCACATGACAGGAATTACAGAGAGGGACTAGTCGTGATTAGTAAAAAAAAAAAACTATGCTGTAATAGACATAAGATAAGCTCAGCCACAGAATCATGAATACAGAATACGACAAATAAAGTGGTAACATATAATATGGATAATTACAAAATATTGCTAAAGGATTCAGACATGAGGTCGGAAAATTATAAGCCACGTGGCAGTAAACGGATAGATATACAGATATCATGTTCCTTGAAATTAATAAAGTTAAAACAAAGGGAGGCCGGAGGCAGTCATCACTGAAATGGATATTTGCAGATGAAAAATTAGATGGCCAACCCCAAACAACAATTGAAGAGCTAAAACGTGGAAAGATTATAGAAAAGCAAAACAATACTGATAAAATTAGGAGAGATGGCCTGGGCATAATGCACGCTTATAAAACAAATTGTTGTTCAGACAAGCGTAGATGAAATGAAGATTGGAACATTTATAAGGCAGCCTCTCCCCAGGAAAGAATTACAATTATGGAAATAACTAAAAGTGTGGGTTGGATGTTATGATGTCCCAGTTGAGACAAACATGGTTAGGATAGAATTTGTCAGCTGAAAGATATGGAGAAGATTATTGTATACCAGAGTGGACTAGAGAGAAATAGGGAAACAAAGTATATTAAGAAATCTGTTAGAAAAGGGGCTCCCGGGTAGCTCAGTGGGTTAAGCCTCTGCCTTTAGCTCAGATCATGATCTCAGGGTCCTGGGATCGAGCCCGGCATTGGGCTCTTTGCTCAGCAAGGAGCCTGCTTCCTCCTCTCTCTCTGCCTGCCTCTCTGCCTACCTGTGATCTCCCTCTCTCTGTGAAATAAATAGATAAAATCTTAAAAAAAAGAAAAGAAAGAAAAAGAAGACAACTCCCTCTTTTTATTATGGACATGAGAAACATGGGCAACCTCCAAGAGACAGAGTATTAGACTACATACTTAGGGACAAATGGACTTTATGCAGCCCAACCAAAGAAGAGAGAAAAACGAATGGATGGTTGCAGTTAAAAAGAACAGGGAAAAGCTCAGATATAGGATTAAGAGAAAGCCTGGGGGCGCCTGGTTGGCTCAGTGGGTTAAAGTCTCTGCCTTTGGCTCAGGGTCGTGATCTCAGGGTCCTGGGATCGACCCCTGAGTCCAGCTCTCTGCTCAGTAGGGAGCCTGCTTCCCCCTCTCTCTGCCTGCCTCTCTGCCTACTTGTGATCTCTCTTTCTCTATCAAATAAATAAATAAAATCTTTAAAAAAAAGAAAGGAGAGAGAGAGAGAGAAAGCCTGGAACTCCTAACTAGCAACTTGGCATTCTTTTATCTTCCTGGATCAGAAGATTTTCTCTATATTATCTGTTAAAATGTAATTGAATTTTTAATGTCAAGATTACTAGATAAAGGATCAGAAATATCAATAGTTTTAGGAAAAAAGCCCAGGAGTATATAAAGGCAATAAAAAGACAAAACCTAAAATGTTAGGAAAAACACTTATAGAATTTATTTAGTATTTTTATTGTGGGAAAATGTATTATAACTTTGATTCATTTCTTAAATGTGTATAGATGACCTGCTTAGATTTTCTTCTTGAGTCAGTTTTGGTAAGTGATATTTTTCTATAAATGTGCCCATTTCATCTAGGTTTTCAAAGTCACTGGCTTCAAATTTTTGCTGCCGTGGCAGCTCAGGGGTTCCTTTGTCGTATTTTTTTGAAATAATTAGACTGATAAGAAGTTACAAAAATAGTACCAAAAGGTCCTACATGCCCTTCACCTAAGTTCTCCTAATAGTAACATTGTACAATATGAAAACCAGGGAGTTGATATTGGCACAATTAACGACACACAGACCTTCCTTGGATTCTACCAGTCTTTACATTTTTTGCTACATTTTGTAGTTCTGTGGTCTATAGAACTATAGAAAATAGAATAGAAATAGAAATTTGGTCACTTGTATAGATTCGTATAGCTACCATCAGAGTCATAGGGAAGATATGTTCCATTATCTCAAAGGTCCTCCAATGTGCTACACTTCTATATTCATATCCCCTTGGCACCTCCCTCCTTAACCCCTGACAACCACTGATCTGTTCTCCATCTGTATAATTTTGTCATTTCGAAATTATACGAATGGAATCATATGGTGTGTAAGCCTTAAATATTGCCTTTTCCTCACTCAGCATGGTGGATGATATTGAACAGCTCTTTACAGGCTTATTTGCAGCCCATATTCCCTCTTTTTTTAAAAATAGATTTTATTTATTTGAGAGAGAGACAGAGAGAGCACGAGCAGGAGGAGGGGCAGAGAGGGAGAAGCAGACTCCCCCCTGAGGTGGAACCTTATGCAAGGCTCAATCCCAGGACCCTGAAATCGTGACCTCATGACCTCACCCCACTTAGCCACCCAGGCACCCCCATATTTCCTCTTTGGTTAAGTGTCTGTTTCCGTCTTTTTCTAATTGTGTTATTTGTGTTTTTATTGTTAAACCTGGAGAGTTCTTTATAGCTCTTGGAGGCAAGTCCTTTGTCAGGTACGTGATTCGCAAATATGCTTTCCCAGTCTGTGGCTTGTTGTTTTAGCCTCTCAAAATGGAATTTTTCATAGAGCCTAAGTTCTTAATTTTGACGAAGCCCAATTTATCAGTGTTTCTTGTGTGGCTTATGCTTTTGATGTCATATCTAAGAATTTTTTGCTTAGCCCTAGCTCACAAAGATTTTTTTTTTCTAAAAGATTTCCTCTAAAAGTACTATAGTCTTACATGTTCTCTTATGTTCCATTTTGAGTTAATTTTTGTGTAAGGTGGTAGGTTTACATCCCAGTTCATCTTTCTTGCTGTGAATGTCCACTTGTTCTAGCACCATGTGCTAATAATACTCTGTCAAAAATCTACTGGCCATACTTCTATGGGTCTATTTATATGTTGTCTGTTCTGTTCCATTGATCTATGTATCTATAACTCTATAAACCTGTCTTGATTACTGCAGCCATACAGTAAGACTTAAACCAAGGGAATCAATCCCATTTCTCCAATTTTTATTCTTCTTTTTCAAAAATATCCTTTAAATGTTTTATTTATTTATTTGAGAGAAAGAGAGAGAGGGAGAGAAAATGAGTAGGGAGAAGGACAGAGGGAGATACAAACTCTCTGTTGAGCAGGGAGCCCAATGTGGGGCTCGATCCCAGGACCCTGAGATCATGATCTGAGCCGAAGGCAGATGCTTAACGGACTGAGCCACCCAGGTGTCCCTGTAGATACTTTTTATGAGATTGTTTTGATGAGATAGTTTTCTGAGAATTTTATCATGAATGGGTGTTAAATATTTTTTAATGCTTTTTCTGTGCCAATTTATATAATTGTGTGGGGTTTTTAAAAATCTGTTAATATGTTCAAATACATTGATTTTTAAATATTGAACTAGCCTTTTATTTCTGGAATGACTCTTGCTTAATTGTGATACATAATTCTTATATCATAAGCTATATATATATCTTATGCATACATATATATAAGATAAAGAATACATACATATTACTGGATATAATTTTTATTTATTTATTTATTTATTTGTTTATTTTTATTAACATATGATGTATTATTTGCCCCAGGGTACATGTCTGTGAATCGTCAGGCTTACACATTTCACAACACTTACCATAGCACATACCCTCCCCAATGTCCATAACCCAGCCACCCTATCCCTAATCCCCCTGCCTCCCAGCCACCCTTAGTTCGTTTCGTGAGTCTAGGAGTCTCTTATGGTTTGTCTCCCTCCTCATCCGATCTTGTTTCATTTCTCTCCCCCACACCCCCACGACCCCCTGCCCTGCCTCTCAAATTCTTCATATCAGAGAGATCATGTGATAATTATCTTTCTCTGACTGACATATTTCGCTTAGCGTAATACCCTCCAGTTCCATCCATGTCATTGCAAATGGCAATATTTCATTTCTCTTGATGGCTGCGTAGTATTCCATTCTATATATACACCACACCTTCTTTATCCATTCATCTGTTGATGGGCATCTAGTTTCATTCCATAGTTTGTCTATTGTGGACATTGCTGCTATAAACATTCAGGTGCATGTGTCCCTTCAGATCACTACATTTGTATCTTTAGGGTAAAGACCCAGTAGTGCAATTGCTGGGTTGTAGGGTAGCTCTATTTTCAACTTTTTGAGGAAACTCCATACTGTTTTCCA
>CM053614.1:57773052-57841588 GCA_028646535.1 Procyon lotor | reverse complement strand
ATAATTGGCTGCTCCCATGTTAGGGGCATAGATATTTACAATTGTTAGATCTTCTTGTTGGACAGTCCCTTTAAGTATGATGTAGTGTCCTTCCTCATCTCTTATTATAGTCTTTGGCTTAAAATCTAATTTATCTGATATAAGGGTTGCCACCCCAGCTTTCTTTTGATGTCCATTAGCATGGTAAATTGTTTTCCACTCCCTCACTTTAAATCTGGAGGTGTCTTTGGGTCTAAGATGAGTTTCTTGTAGACATCATATTGATGGGTCTTGTTTTTTTTTTATCCATTCTGATACCCTGTGTCTTTTGTTTGGGGCATTTAGCCCATTTACATACAGGGTAATGATCGACAGATATGAATTTAGTGCCATTGTATTGCCTGTAAGGTGACTGTTAACTGTATATTGTCTCTGTTCCTTTCAGGTCTATGTTCCTTTTAGGCTCTCTCTTTGTTTAGAGGACCCCTTTCAATATTTCCTGTAGGGCTGGTTTGGTGTTTGCAAATTCTTTCAGTTTTTGTTTGTTCTGGAAGCTTTTTATCTCTCCATCTATTTTCAGTGATAGCCTAGCCGGATATAGTATTCTTGGCTGCGTATTTTTCTCATTTAGTGTTCTGAATATATCATGCCAGTCCTTTCTGGCCTGTCGGGTCTCTGTGGATAGGTCTGCTGCCAATCTAACATTTCTACTATTGTATGTTACAATACATACAATTGTATTGTAAAAAGAAGCTTGGGAGCTTCTTCTCCCGAGCTGCTTTCAGGATTTTTTTCTTTGTCACTAAGACTTGTAAGTTTTACTAGTATATGATGGTGTATAGACCTATTTTTATTGATTTTGGGGGGGTCCTCTGTGCCTCTTGGATTTTGATGCTTGTTCCCTTTGCCAGATTAGGGAAATTCTCTAATTTGGAGAATTAGATCTAAATCCAATCTAAATTGGAGCAATTAATTTTCTCCAATATACCTTCTGCCCCTCTCTCTTTTTCTTCTTCTTCTGGGATCCCAATTATTCTAATATTGTTGCATCTTATGGTATCACTTATCTCTCAAATTCTCCCCTCGTGGTCTGATAGTTGTTTGTCTCTCTTTTTCTCAGCTTCTTTATTCCCTATCATTTGGTCTTCTGTATCACTATTTCTTTCTTCTGTCTCATTTATCCTAGCAGTAAAAGCCTCCATTTTTTATTGTACCTCATTAATAGCTTTTTTGATTTCAACTTGGTTAGATTTTAGTTATTTTATTTCTTTAGTTCTTTTATTTCTCCAGAAAGGGATTCTCTAATATCTTCCATGCTTTTTTTTGAGCCCAGCTAGCACCTTGATAACTGTAATTTTTTTTTTAAAGATTTTATTTATTTATTCGACAGAGGGAGAGAGATCACAAGTAGACAGAGAGGCAGGCAGAGAGAGAGGGGGAAGCAGGCTCCCTGCTGAGCAGAAAGCCCAATGCGGGGCTTGATCCCAGGACCCTGAGATCATGACCCCAGCCGAAGGCAGAGGCTTTAACACACTGAGCCACTCAAGCGCCCTGATAACTGTCATCTTGAACTCTATTTCTGACATATTACTAATGTCCGTATTGACTAGGTCTCTAGCCATTGGTACTGTCTTTTGTTCTTTTTTTGTGGTGAGTTTTTCTGCCTTGTCCTTTTATCGAGATAAGAATAGATGAGTGAGAGAGAAAAATACTCTGGAGTTCTGCAGTTTTCACTGATTGATTAACTAGGTCTTGGCTGGATATTCTCGCTGATCTTCTGGGGGAGGGCCCGTTGCTGTGGTTCTCAGATGTCTTTGCCCGAGGTGGAATTGCACCACCCTTGCCAGGGGATGGGCCAAGCACTTTGTTCAGGTTCGCTCTCAGGAGTCTTTGTTCCCTGAGCGCTTTCAGTACCGCCCTGGAGGCCGGGAATGAAAATGGCGGCCTCCCAGTCTCGGGCGGAAGGAGCCTAGAGCTCAGGGCCTACTCCTCAGCACACCCTCAGAGGAAAGTAGTCAATCACTCCCGTCTCCCTGGTCCCCAGTCTGCGCTCTGAGCTCAGTCAGCCCGTGATGGAGCGCCTCTATCTCTGTTGCGTGGTCACGTCTGGAGTCTCCAAACCCAGCAGATTCCTGCTGTGCACTCCCGCACTGCTCCTCCCAGAGAAGGAAGGAGGGGATCTCTCTGGAGCTGCCTCTTGTGGGGTCCCTGCTTGAAGAGCAGTGGCCTGACTGTGCCTTGGATCTCAGTGTAAGGTAAGCCCAAGCTGATAGCCCACTGCACGGCTCCTTCTCTACCGCCGGCTTCTCTGCCCCAAAACCTGGGAGCTCTGCCACACTCAGAGACCCTCGGTCCCTTTGTGACCCCACAGGTCCTAAAATCACACTGTACCTGCGAGGGCTAAACCCCCGCTTAGCCTCTGGATCAATGTCACTCAGTGGAGCAGACTCTAAAAGTTCTGATTTTGTGCTCCGCTGCTCTGCAGCTGCCGGGAGCTGGCCCCTCCCCCCACGGTCTCTCTTCCCATCACTCTGGAGTCACTTTTTCCACACATCCTACCTTTCAGAAAGTGGTTGATTTTCTGCTCCTAGAATTGCTGTTATTCTTCTCTTCTCTCTTCTGTTGAGTTTTCAGGCTTTCAGAATGATTTGATAACTATCTAGCTGAACTTCTGGGATCCAACTCTATCTCAACCTCCTACTCCTCTGCCATCTTGCTCCTCTCCTGGATATAATTTTCAGTATTTTATTGAAGACTTTTATGTGTGTAGTTTTCTTATTTTGTCTGTCTGATTTTAGTATGAGGGTAACACCAGTTTCATAAAATAAGTTGGGAGACGTTTCCTCTTCTTTTATTTTCCAAAAAAGATTGTATAGAAGACATTAATTTCGGTTTAAATGTTTGGGAGAAATGTCCATTTTTTACCATCTTGGCTTGCGGGTTTCTTTTTTTGGAGCTATGTAATTTCTAAATTAACTTATCAGACTATTCAGATTATCTGTTTCATTTTTAGTGAGTTTCAATAGGTTGTGGTTTTCCAGGAATTGATTCATTTCCTCCAAGTGATCAAATATATGTGTGTACAGTCAATGGTAGTGTTTCCTTAATACCCATTTAATATGTGCAGGGTTTGCATTGACATTCCTTTTCTTGTGCCTAACATTGGTAATTTGCATCTTTTCTCTTTTTTCCTCTGTCAGTCCTGTTATGAATTCATCAATTCCATTGATATTTTTAACCAACCAGCTTTCAATTTTATTGATTTTTCTCTACTGTTTTTCTGTTTTCAATCCATTGATTTCTTTTTTTTTTTCAATCCATTGATTTCTATGTCTTAATTATTTCCTTCATTCTGCTTGTGTTAATTTTGCTCTTCCTTTCTAACTTCTTGAGGAGGAAGCTAAACTTACTGAATTAAGATTTTTCCTTTTTACTAATATTAGCATTTGGTGCTAAAAATTTCCTTCTAAGTAGTTTGACTGCATCCCACCCATTCATTTTGATATGTTTATTTTCATGTTCATTTACTTCAGTGTAATTTTTTATTTCCTTTTACATTTCTTCTCTGAATCATGTGTTATTTGAAAGTGTGTGGATAAATTTACAGATGGTTTAAAGATATTCCTATTTTCCTTCTAATGCATTTCTGGTTTGATTACATAATAGTCAAATAACATATTTTGCATGATTTCAATTCATTTAAGTTTGCTGAGGCTTCTCGTTAAACCAAAGATGGTCTTGGTGAATAATCTGTGCTCAGTTGAAAGGAATTTGTACTTTGCTGTTGCTGGGTGGAGTATTCTATAAGTATCAATCAGATCTCATTGATTGATGGTATTTTTCAGTTCTGCTATATCCTTACAGATTTTTTTCTCTGTCAGGTGAATCAACTATTGAGCATTGAAGTCTCCAATTGCAATTGTAAATTCATCTATTTCTCTTTTTCACTTCTCTCACTTCTATGTATTTTGAAGCTTGGTTTTTTGGTGTACACACCCTGAGAATTGTGTTGTCTTTTTTGGTGGATTGACCCTTGTCATTATGTAATGTGTCGTTTCTTCTTTGGTCTGAAGTGAACTTTACCTAATATTAATATAGCCACTCACATTTTATGTTATTAATATTTGAATGGTATACTTTTTCAACCTTTTACTTTTTTTTTTTTTTTTAGGATTTTATTTATTTATTTGACAGAGAGGAGAGAGATCACAAGTAGGCAGAGAGGCAGACAGATGGAGAAGGGGAAGCAAGCTCCCTGCTGAGCAGAGAGCCCGATGCAGGGCTTGATCCCCGGACCCTGAGATCATGACCTGAGCTGAAGGCAGAGGCTTTAACCTACTGAGCCACCCAGGCGCCCCTCCACCTTTTTACTTTTAACTTAACTATATCATTATGTTTAAAATGAGTTTCCTGAAAAGATGCTCAACATAACTAAGCATCAGAGAAAGGCCAATCAAAACCACAATATCACTTGGAGAGTCAGAATGGCTAGAATAAAAAAGATAAGAAATATCAAGTATTGGCAAGAATGTGGTTTACTCAGGCACTAGTGGTAGGAATGTAAATTGGTAGAGCCACTGGGTAAAACAGTGTGGAGATAGCTCAAAAAATTAAAAATAGAACTACTATGATCCAGTAATACCATTACTGGGTATTTACCCAAATAAAGCAAAAACACTAATTCAAAATAATATATTCACCCCTATGTTTACTGCAACATTATTTACAATAGCTAAGATATAGAAGCAACCTAAGTGTTCATCAATAAAGGAATGGATAAAGATGATGCTGTGTGTATGTGGTATATGTATACATATGCATGAGATTCTGCCATTTGTCCATCCTGACACCATGGATGGACCTACCAGGTAATATGCTAAGTGAAATAAGTCAGACTGAGAAAGACAAATACCATATGACTTCACTTATATGTGGAATCTAAAAAATAAAATAAAACTAGTGAACAAACAAACAAAAAGCAGAAAAAATAATTACAGGGAACAACTGATGGTTGCCAGAGGGAAGAGGAGTGGAGACATGGGCAAAATGGGTGAAAGGGAGTGGGAGGTACAGACTTGCAGTTGCGGAATGAATAAGTCACAGCGATAAAAACAAATGTAGGTACAGCATAGGGAATATAGTCAATAGCATTGCAATAGGGTTATATGGTGACAAAAGGCATGTTATACTTGACAGGAGCAGAACATACACAGTTGTATATGTATAACATATACTTTATACAGTTGTTAATGCACTTCAGTAACAGTAAATAAATAAATAAATTTTCTTGCTAATAGCATATAGTTTGGTCATAGTTTGTATTCACTCTGTTAATAGGTTATTTAATTATGTATTTACACAGCATACAATGTTGTAATTTTACTTTCACTTGACCAGAAATAGTAATTTTTAAAACTTATAAGGAGAATGATATCCTATTTTACTTACCCCTATATTTACTCTTTCTATGGCTTTTTCTTTATTCTTGATGTTCTAGGCTTTGTTCTATTATTATTTTCTTTCTGTTGGAATAATTTCTTTCAGCAATTCTTTTAGGTCAGGTCTGCTGATAATAATTTTTTTTTTTTACTTTTTCTTTTTATTTCACCTTTATTCTTAAAATCTATTTTTGGTGGATATAGAATTGTGAGTTTATAGTTCTTTTCTTTCAGCAATTGAATATATTTTGGCACTTCTTTCTGACTCCTATCATTTCTGATAAGCATTTCACTGTTATTTGAATTGTATTATTTGAAATTATATTATATTGAAATTATATTATTGAAAATTTTCCTTCTGGATCTTTTGTGATTTTTTTTTCTTTGGTTTTTAGTTTTCAGAAGTTCTATTATGATGTGTCTGGAAATGGACTTCCTTAGGTTCATCTTGTTTGTGGTTTACTCAGTTTCATAAATCTATTTTTTATGTATTTTACCAGATTTAGGAAGTTTTTCATCATTTTTGTTAAAAAATTTCTCAGCCCCGCATACTTTCTCTTCTTCTTCTGGGACTCCGATGACACAAATGTTACATCTTATATTTTTGTTCCATAGGTTCCTGAGGTTCTGTTCACTTTTTTTTATTGCCTTTTTGACTGTTTTCAGATATTATAATTCCTATTGATCTACCTTCAAGTTTTTAAAATATTTTTTGCATCTATGTTCATGAGAGATATTGGTCCATAATTTCCCTTTCTTGTTATGTCTTTGGTTTTAATTTTAGGAAATGTTGGCCTCATAAAATTAGTTTGGAAGTATTCCCCCTGTTCTATATTCTGAAAGGGATTGTACTGGTACAATTTCTTCTTTAAATCTGTGTGTGTGTGTGTGTGTGTGTGTGTGTGTGGGTGTGCCCGCGCACGTGCACGCACGTGTGTGTGTTATGTTAGTCACCATACAATACATCATTAGTTTTTGACGTAGTGCTCCATGATTCATTGTTTGCATATAACACCCAGTGCTCCATGTGGTATGTGCCCTCCTTAATACCCACCACTCGGCTCACCCATCCCCCCACCCCCTCCCTTCTAAAACCCTCCATTTGTTTCCTGGAGTCCTTAAATGTTTGATGGAATTCAGCAGTGAACCCATCTGGTCTTGGCACTTTCTTTTTTGGAAGGTGATCAATTATTGATTCAATTTCTTTAATAGATAAAGGCCTATTCAGATTGTCTAATTTTTCCTGTGTGTGTTTTGGCAAATTGTAGCTTTCAAAGAACTCATCAGTTTTATCTAGGTTATCAAATTTGTGAGCCTAGATTTATTCATAGAATTCCATTTTGCCCTTTTAATGTCAGGCAATCCATAGTGGTGTCTTCTCTTTCATTTCTGATATTAGTAATCTGCATCCTTTTTCTCTTGATGAGGTTGGCAAGAGGCTTGTTGATTTTAATTAACTTTTCAAAGAGCCAGCTATTTGTTTAACTTATTCTTTCTATTGATTTCCTGTTTTCAATTCATTGAGTTCCGCCCTGATTTTAATTATTTCTTTTTTCTACTTATTGTGTATATAATTTGCTCTTCTTTTTCTTAAATATCCAGCCAGCAATAGAAAGCTCTAACTTGGGGCACCTGGGTGGCTCAGTTGGTTGGGTGGCCACTTCCGGCTCAGGTCATGATCCTGGAATCCCAGGCCTCCCTGCTCAGTGGGGCTCCCTATTCAGCAGGGAGTCTGCTTCTCCCTCTGATCCTCCCCCACTCATGCTTTCTCTCTCCCTCATTCTCTCTCTCTCAAATAAATAAATAAAATATTTTAAAAAAGAAAGCTTTAATTCTGTAAGATGACAGTGTGTTAACTACTTAACTATAATTTAAAGATTAAAGGAAAAGACTATTAAGAATATAGTTGATGAATACACAATATAAAAAGAGATAAATTATGACATCAAAAATAATAAGGGAAAGAATAAAGAGGTAGTTTTTGTATATAATCAAAGTTAAGATGTTACAAGAATAATATGGACTGTTAATTTATAAGATGTTTTATATGAGTATCATAATAACCACAGAGCAAAAACATAGAAGATTCATAAAAGACAAAGAGGAGAGAATCAGAGCATACCACCATGGAAAATCACCAGTTCATAAAGATAGGCTCAGGAGAGGGAAAAAAGGAATGATTAAACTACAAAACAGTCAGAAAGCAACTGATAATATGGCACTGGCAAGTCCTTACATATCAATAATTATTCTAAATGTAAGTGGATTGAATTACCTAATCAAAAAGAGTGGCTGGATGGATTAAAAAGTGAGACCTAACTATATTCTACCATTAAGAGACTCACTTTAGCTTTAAGGACACTTTCAGGTTCAAAGTAAAGGGATGAGCAAAATTATTCCATGTAAGCGGAAACCACAAGAAAGTAGCTATACTTATATACTTATATATACTTATATATACTTATATATACTTATATATATATACTTATATATACTTATATATATACTATACTTATATACTTATACTTATAGCCAAAAATGGTAAGAAGAGCAAAGTAGGTCATTATATAATGATAAAAGGGTCAACTCATCAAGAAGATACAACCATTATACATATGTATGCAACTATAAATATGTATGCACCCGACATTAGAGCACCTAAATATATTCCGCAGGTACTAACAGATCTGAGGGGGAAAATAAACAATACAATAATAGTTGGGGACTTCAATACCCCATTTTAAATAATGGATAGATCATCCAGACAGAAAATCAATAAGGAAACACAAAATTTGAATTATTTTTTAGGCCAAATAGACATATACAAAGTGACCAATAGGCCAAAGAAAAAATCAAAAGAGAAATAAAAAAATAAACAAAATGCGAACACAAAATACTAAAATTTATGGGACGTAGCAAAAGCAGTAATTCGAGGAAAGTTTATGGTGATAAATACACTAAGTTGTTCACTATGGTGATAAATACCTACACTAAGAAAAAACCAAAAATCTCAAATAAACAACCTAACTTTACCTTTCAGAGAAAAACAACAAACTAAATCCAAATTAGTAGAAAGAAAATAAAAAGATCAGAGAATAAATAATGAAATAAAGTTCAGAAAAACAATAGAAAAGATCAACAAAACTAAGAGCTGGGTTTTGAAAAGATAAACAAAAATAACAAAACTTCATTTAGACTGAGCAGAAAGGAGTCTCAAATAAAAAAATGAAAAAGGAGACATTACAAATGATACCACAGAAACACAAAAAATTATGAGACTGCTATAATTATATATGAAGAAATTGGGTAACTTAGAATAAACTAATTCCTAGAAACATACAACCTACCAGGACTGGATCTTGAAGAAATAGAAAAACTGAACAGATCCGTAATGAGTGAGGAGATTGAATCAGTAATAAAAATATTCTCCCAAAAAAGAAAAACTCAGGACCAGATAGTTTCCCTAATAAATTCTGCCAAATATTTAAGAGGAATTAATGCCACTCTTGCTCAAACTCTTCCAAAAAATTGAAGAGGTGGAAACATTTCCAAAGTCACTTACAAGGCTCGTATTACTGTAACAACAAAACCCAGATAAGGGCACTACAAAAAAAGGAAACTATTATAGATGTAAAACTTTATAACAAAGTATTAGAAAATTAAATTCAATAGCGCATTAAAAGGATCAAGCACCATGATCAAGTTGAAATTATTCCTGGGGTACCAGGATGGTTCAACATATATGCGAACAATGAATCATGGAACACTACATCAAAAACTAATGATGTACTGTATGGTGACTAACAACACAATAAAATAAAAAAATAAAAACACAAAAACATACATAAGTCAATAAATGTGATACATCATATTAATAGAATGAAAGGTAAAAATCATGATCTTCTCTGTAGTTGCAGAAAAAGTATGGGACAAAACACAACAGTCTTCCATGGTAAAAACTCCCAACAGATTGGGTATAGAAATTACATAGTTCAACATAATAAAGGCCATATATGACAAATCCTCAGCTAACATCATACTCAACAGTGCAAAGTTGAAAGCTTTTCTTCTAAGATCAAGAAGAAGACAAGAGTGCCCACTCTTACCACTCTTATTCAACATAGTATCAGTGCAGCCAGTCTGGAAAAACGTATTGAGGTTCCTCAAAAAATCAAAACTAGAACTACCCTACAACCGAGCAATTATATTACTAGGTATTTATTTATCCAAAGGATACAAAAATAGTGATCCGAAGGGGCACGTGCACCCCGATGTTTATGGCAACAATGTCCACAACAGCTAAAATATAGAAAGAGCCCAGCTGTCCATGGACAGATGAATGGATAAAGAAGATGTGGTATATATCTAGGAGGAAAATAGCTCAAATGACAGCACATTTTTTTTGTTTGAAACCAGGTTAGGAGGCCTGAAGAAAGTGGTACTGTATTTTTTAAGTGCTGAAAGAAAAGAATTGCTAACCCCAAATCTTATACCAGGTGAAAATACTCTTTAAATGAAGTGGAAATTCAGACATTCTCAGATGAAAGAAAACTGAGCGAATTTGCCACCAGCAAAGAATGAATAGAAAGGAAAGAATGGCTAAAGAAATTTCTCTAACTAGAAAGGAATAGCTAAAGGAACCTTCAAACAATAAGAAGAAGGGGAGAAAAAGATGGTAAGCAAATGTGTGGGTAAATACAATCGGCTTTCCTTCTCCACTTGAGTTTTCTAAATTATGTTTGGTAGTTGAAGCAAAAATTATAACACTGTCTGAGGTGTACAGTATAACAGTATTTTTAAAATGACATTACAAATGGGAGAGGAAAAAGTAACACAAAAAAAGGTAAGGTTTCTCTACTTCATTTGAACTGGTAAAATAACACCAGTAGACCATGATGATTTACATACAGCATATAATATCTAGAACAACCATTTTAAAAAGTATACAAAAGGGGCGCCTGGGTGGCTCAGTGGGTTAAGCCTCTGCCTTCAGCTCAGGTCATGATCTCAGGGCCCCGCATCGGGCTCTCTGCTCAGCAGGGAGCCTGCTTCCTCCTCTCTCTCTACCCGCCTCTGCCTACTTGTGATCTCTTTCTCTGTCAAATAAATAAATAGATAAAATCTTTTTTAAAAAAATAAATAAAAGATTTAAAAAAGGTATACAAAAAAACGCACTCAAAAACATAAATAAATCAAAATGGAATTCCAAAAACTGTCCAATGTATCTATAGTAAGATAGAGAAAAAATAGAGAAATAAAAACAAAAGAAGAAAAATAAAATAAAACAAATGAACTTTATACTTTAACCTTAACATATGAATAATTTCATTAAAATTTATTTTAAAATTGATAGTATAAATCTATTAATTAAAAGACAGAGATTGGCAGAGTGGGTCAATAAAACACAATCTACTATAGTCTGTTTATAAAAAAAATCTTACTTCAAATATAATGATACTGACTAGTTGAAAGCAAAAATATGGGAGAAGATATATTAAGCAAGCATTAATCAAAATAATATAAGAATGGCTTATAGAATTCCAGAGAAAGTAGACTTCAGATCAAAAAACATTACCGGAGAGAGAGGATAGTTATACAGCAGTAAAAGGGTCAGTCTACTAAAAAAAGATAGTAATCTTAAATGGGTATGGGTCAAACAACGGAGCTGAAAATTATATGGGACAAAATTTGATAGAACTCAAAGGAGAAATAAACAAATCTACATTTATAGTTGGAGACTGTAACACCTCCATGAAGAATTGAGAAAACAACTAGGCAGGAAATCAACAGGACATAGAACTCAATAACGCCCTCAGCTAACAGGATCTAATGGACATATAAGGAACACTCTTTGCGGCAAAATGAGAATATACATAATTTTTCAAACACCCATGGAACATATACCAAGATAGACCATATCCTGGTGCAACAAACAAACCTCATTTATAGAACTAAATATGTACATTAGAAAATAGAATAAAGGGGCACTTGGGTGGCTAAGATGGTTAAACCTCTGCCTTCAGCTGGGGTCATGATCTCCAGATCCTGAAATCAAGCCCCGTGTCAGGCTCCCAGCACAGCGGGGGGGCTCGGCTCTCTCTCCCTCTGCCTCTACCCCTGCTTGTGCTTTCTCTGTCTCTGTCTCTCTCTCAAATGGATACATAAAATCTTTGAGAAAAAAAGAAAATAGAATAAAATTTTAAATCAATAATCTAAGGTCTCACCTTAAGGGCCTAGAAAAAAAAAAGGGAGAAAAATAAATCCAAACAAGCAAAAAAAAGAATAATAATAAAGATAAGTGCAGAAATTGGTAAAATTAAAAAAATAGAGAAAATGAAAGGAAATAACAACTGTTAATATACAAAACAACTTGGATGAATCTCCAGAGAACTTCACTGAATGAAAAAAGCCAATCCCAAAGTTTACATAATGTATTATTCCATTTATATAACATTGCTGAAATAAATTTAAGAGTTTTATTTTTAAAATGAAAAACAGATTAGTTGTCAACAGGAGTTAAGGAGGGGGTGTAGGCAGAGGGGGAGTAGGTGTGGATATAAAAGGGTAATATATATGTTCCTTTTGTTGATGGAAATATTCTGTATTTTGATTGTATCAGTGTCAATATCCTAGTTACTATATTGTACTATGGTTTTGCAAGGCATTATAATTGAAGGAAATTGAGTAAAGGACACATAGGATCGCCATCATTTTTTAGAACTGTGTGTGAATCTACAATTATGTCAAAATAAAAAATTGAATTAAAAAGGAATATATAGTCACAATTTGCAAAACTCAATAGTGATTAAACAAACTTCTCAATCAAAAATGATTAAAAGATTTATACATACTGTTCACCAAAGAAGGAAAAAGGGGCATGAAAACATTTTCATCGTCATTAGTCATTAGGGATGTACAGATTAAAAGCACAATGAGAGGGGCACCTGGGTGGCTCAGTCAGTTAAGCATCTGCCTTCATCTCAGGTCATGATCTCAGGGTCCTGGGATTGATCTCAGAGTCTGACTCCCTGCTCAGGGGGGAATTTGCTTCTCCCTCTCCCTATGCCCCTCTTCCCAGACCCCCTTCCCCGCCCCCTAGCTTGTGCTTGCTCTCTCTCTCAAATAAATAAACAAAATCTTAATAAAAGCACAATGAGATACTACTATACACATATCAGAATAGCTAGAATTTGAAAAACAACAATAATAAGCGCTGAGAGGGAGACAGAGCAACTTGAAGTCCTAATAGTGTTGGTGAGAATGCAAAATGACATAGCCACTTTGGAAAACATTTTCGTAGTTTCTCGTAAAGTTTAATATCCTTATGCAAGCCAATAATCATACTCTGTTCACACAAAAGTTAAATATGAATGTTTATAACAAATTTACTTATAGTCACCCAAAAGTGGAAATAACCCAAATGTCCTTTCATTTGTGACTGAATCATTAAGTCATATTTACATCCGCACAACGGGATACCATGCAGCAGTAAAGAAGTACAAATTCCTGATGCAATAACGCGAATGATTATCAAAGGAATTGTGCCAGCTGAAAGACGCTAACTCAAAAAACTACAATACTCTATGATCTCATTTACATGACATTCTTGAAAAGACAAAACTGTGGGGACAGAAAAATCGGTGGCTTCAGATGATGGGGACAGGGAAGGAGGTGTGACTAAGCAGTGACACAGGGAAATTCTGGGGGAGAAAGAACTGTTATCCATCTTGAGTAAGATGGTAGTTATGTGAGTTTAGGCATGAAAATAGGAGTAGCTGGGGGTTGAAAACCAGGAGACAAGGATGCCATCCTTGGCTCTGCTCTTAACTAGCTATGTGACCTTAGACAATTTACTCTCCTCTGTGTCTCTCTCTCTCTCTCTCTCTCTCTCTCTCTCTCTCTCTCTCTCTCTTTTTTCCATTTAGGAATAAGGAAAATGACCTATATGATCTTTAAGCCCTCTTCTCTTAAAAAAGTGTACTATTTTGACATTGTAGTGTATTCCAACAGCTGCTGCCCTGGGAATCTGAAATCCTGAATTTTATACTACTCTGCCACTTTCTAGCTTTCCTCTTTTAGACACATTGCTCTACTTTCTGAGACTTCATTTATTCTACCAAAAGAAAGTGGATAATATGCCATTGCATATATATGCCACATTTTCTCTCTCCATTCATCCACTGATGGACACTTGGGTTGTTTCCGTGTTGGCTATCGTGTGGCGAGCAGATGTCTCTTCTGGATACTGATTTTATTTCCTTTGGATATGTATCCAAAACTGGAGTAGCTGGATTATATGATGGTTGCATTCTTAAGTTTTTGGAGAACTTGCATACTCTTTTCTATAATGGCGTACCAATTTCATTTCCATCAAGAGTGTACAGGGGACCCTTCTCTCCACATCCTCGCCAATACTTGTTACCTCTTGTCCTTCTGATAACAGCAATTTATGATGATATGAGTAAACCTGGAGGATATTATGCTGAGTGAAATAAGTTAGACATGGGCAAACAAGTACCATATGATGCCACTTAAATACAGCATCAAAAAAACCTGAACTCCTAGAACCAGAAGGGAGAACGGTGGTTGCCAGGAGGTGGAGGAATGGGAACGGTTGGTCAAAAGGGACAAACTGTTGTTCTAAGATGAGTAAGTTCTGAGATCTAATGTACCTCATGGTCATTTCAGTTAATACTGTAGTGTATACTTGAAATTTGCCGAGAGTAGACCTTATGTGTTCTCACCACATAAAAGGTGACAATGTGATGGATGTGTTAATTAGCTCAATTGGGATAATTACTATTAATGTATATGCATATTAAATCATGCTGTACACATAAAAAATCACAATGTACAACCGAAATACATGAAGCTTTTATCTGTCAATCATGTCAATAAAACTGAAAAAAATAAAAATTAAATGAAAAAGACATTTAAAAAAATAACAATTAAATAAAAAATAAATTTTAGGGGCACCTGGGTGGCTCAGTGGGTTAAAGCCTCTGCCTTGGGCTCAGGTCATGATCTCAGGGTCCTGGGATCGAGCCCCACATCTGGCTCTCTGCTCAGCAGGGAGCCTGCTTCCCTCTCTCTCTGCCTGCCTCTCTGCCTACTTGTGATCTCTCTCTCTGTCAAATAAATAAATAAAAATCTTTAAAAATATATAAATTTTAAAAACAAGATGAAAGTGATAATATTTACCCTACAGAATTGCTGTGAAAACCACATTAGGTATTATTTATTTATTAAAGAGCTTGGCATATCAAAGGTGAATAACAAGTCTTAGAAGGGTCCACCTATTCAGAATTAAATGATCTTTAAATTCTTTTAGGGTTCCAAAAATCTATGTGGGCAACCAAAGTTAGTTCTTAAAATTATATATTAAAAAAGAAAGGAAGAAAAGAAAAAAATTTTTTTGCTGCAATTCTAACATAAGGTCTCTAGAGGTCTCTATTACCAAACAAATCAGCATATATTCTACTGTTGATTTTGGAAGTTTAGAAACTGAATCTATTTAATCTCTTGTCAAATTCCATATTTTCCAAAGACATTTCTTGGCACTTTGGAGGCCACATCATTTGATTTTCTGATCACATCAATCTTTCCTCAGTCAGGGTACTGAAGACCCTTCTAACACTCATTAGCAACTTTGGACTGAGAATAGAGCAGATACTATCTGCAAACCATATTACAATTTTTTAAAAGTGAATCTAATTGTTTCTCTCTCTGTGTCAAAAGCCACTGGCCCCAGACATTACCCTGTTCCTTTCTAAACTCAGGTTATCTGTCAAAATAAACAGTGAAACCAAAAAATGGAGGGAGGTGGTAGAAGAAAGAAAAAAAAATCTCAAGGCAGTGTTTTTCTTAACCACTGTTAACTCACAGCATGCTTTATATTTCAGGCTGTTTCTATAGCGCACACATGTATTTAACTAAAACAAACGTTTCACAAAGCAATAATTATCCTCACAGAGAGAGACACACTTTTATATTTTCTATTCTATTCTGTCCTATTTTAATAGTGCTTTTGACACACTGGATACTTCCGTGAACCACTAAGGTTTGGAAAAACGCTGCCTTAAGGAGATGCAAAAGCTAAAAAGAAGTACTTTGGTCTTGCATGCAATAGTACTGTTGGACTACAAAAGATTTTGTCAAGTGACCGGTCAAGGTGGCAAAAATATGCACAACGTGAGTCCATTTCTACAAAGAATGTGAGTGGACATATATACTTATATATTTAAAGCGGTTGGGTAGGATGCTGTGCCAGATTGTGCCTTCTTTTCCAACTCAAGTTAGAGCTGGCCGTAAGGAGACTTCCATTAAGATTTGGAAGACAGAAGCAAAACAGCAGCCATTACTCTCAGAAAGCTACCGTGATCAGATATGGTGGGATGGGGGGTGGGGGGTCAAAGCTCCCCATCCATCTGGTCTTTCTGATCTCTGGCCCAGATGTCTAACAGCAGCCCAGAGCTCATTAGAAGAAGATGCTTGGGTCTGGATCTGCAGAGATTAAGTTATGTAGAGGAAATAGCTTCCCATAGTCTCCTACATGAGCTCTTGCTCCGGGACCCACACTACTGGTCAGACACACTTGGCTTGTTAGCTTTCCCTCCCAATCTCCAGGACTTGGCTTCCCCATGCTATTGCTTCCCACACACTGTCTGACTCCCCTTCCAGACTTTCATCTCCTCACTCCCAGCATTTTGTAAGGCCCAATTTCTATAATAAATGTCTTCTTTCCATAATTGTCCTCATGGTTCTGCTTCCCTGACTAAACCCTGAATGATACAGGTAAATATGAATCAGTTGGCAGTAGCTACATCTGAAGAGGAGAATAAAAGTGATAGGAAGCATAAAGGATGATGAAAACTTTTCACTGTAGGATGTCTAAGTCATGTAAAGTTTTACAATAGAGTATAGTCATGTATTATTTACATTCTCAGAAGAAAGAAGGAGAGAAAAGGAAAAAAAATGCTTTTAAGAGAACAAAACACACTCAGACACGAAAGTGCAAAATAGAAAATAAAACCACCATTTCCTAACATTCTAGAAGGCATGTAAGTGACTTTTATTTATTTATTTTTTAAAATTTTTATTAACATATAATGGATTATTTGCCCCAGGGTACACGTCTGTGAATCGTCAGGCTTACACATTTCATAGCACTTACCATAGCAGATACCCTCCCCAATGTCCACAACCCAACCACCCTATCCCTACTTCCCCTACCCCCCAGCAGCCCTCAGTTTGTGTAAGTGACTTTTATATTCAGGTAAGTGACTCTGAAGGTGAGAGTGACAAAAGTTAACTGTTCTAGACTTTTCACAAGTTCAGTATCATGGGGGGAAAGTGGAATCCCTAGGCTAGAGCATGCTTCTCAGACCTCAAGGTGCATTCAGATCCCCTGAGGATCTGGTTCAAAGCTTGCTTCTGATTCAGCAGGTGTGGGCAGGGCCTGATATCCTGCATTCCAAGTCCATTCTGAGGTGATGGTGATCATACTGATCCATGGTTCACACTTTGAGTAGCAGGGTCCCAGAAAACTAAAACAATGTAAAATCCAACGCTGAGTCAACCTAGATCAGATATTGGAACTGAGGGTGTGGAGGAACAATAAAAGTCACTTGGCAGGTGATTATGAAAATGAGAATGTGGACTGCATATTGGAAGATGTCATACAACTGAGGTGAATGTTTTGGCAAAATACTGTTCTTTTGGTTATATGGAAGAATGTGCTTAGGAAAGGCATCTCGAAACATTTAAGGTGACATAGATGATGTGTGCAACGTAATATAATTGTGGAGATAAATTTTTCTTGTCAGTAATGTATATGTATATTATATTATCATTACTATGTATAATACATATAAAATACCTATTTTATATGCGTATTACATATTTTATATATAATTATTTTTTCATATTTTATTTATTTATCGGAGAGAGAGTGAGTGAGAGAGAGAACACAGGCAGGAGGAGGGGCAGAGGGAGAGGGAAAAGCAGACTCCCGCTGAGCAGGGACCTGACTTGGGGCTTGATCCCAGGAGGCTGGGATCATGACCAGGCCAAAGGCAGATGCTTAACTGACTGAGACACTCAGGTGCCCCTATAGTTATATATTTTATAATAAAATAAAATAAATTATACTATGTTATGTATTTATAAATATAAGTAAATATGTAATATAAAATAATTAAAATATAATATATAACTATATGTTATATATAATAATGTACAATATTATATATTACTATGTGTTTTGTAATTTATAATTTAGTAATTCTTTTTCCTCGAAAATGGAGAAAGGCAAAGCAATAGAGGCAGAGAATGGTGAGTAAATGGCCCCAAGCATCCAGCAAAGGAGGTGAGATGTGATGCACTAGTTTGGAAATGACAGTGTTCCACTTTACCTGAGCCCTGCACTCCTGCAAAACTGCAATGGTTAAGAAATCCTCTCATACTGCAAAGAACCACCCACCCTGCATAACTTAAATAAGATTTGGAGATGAGCTCCTTGTTTACTTAAGACAAAGCCGATACAGACCTTCCAAATTCCCATCCTTTTTTTTTTTTTTTTAAGATTTTATTTATTTATTTGACACAGAGAGATTGCAAGTAGGCAGAGAGGCAGGCAGAGAGAGAAGGGGAAGCAGGCTCCCTGTTGAGCAGAGAGCCTGATGCGGGGCTCGATCCCAGGACCCCGAGATCATGACCTGAGCCAAAGGCAGAGGCTTTAACCCACTGAGCCACCTGGGTGCCCCCAAATTCCCATCCTTTGTCATAAAAGGTCAGCTGAATTTCTTGTTCCTATTGCCAGTTTGAAAAAAATGCCCACTTACATACGTTGACCAAACTTTAGGCAGGCTCCTCTCTTTCCTCCAGAGCCCTGAACTTTGGCCCCAAAGGGGAAGCAAGCGTTGGAATAATTCCTCATTAACCACACCTCCTGTTTTACTGTCAGTCAGGCCACCTGCTCACCCTACTCCCTCATTTCCAGCTTTTTCTAGCCTGTTTTTTTCTCTCCATAAAACAAAAGTCTTTTCTGCCTGACCACTGATAGGCTTATAGATCTTACGGTGAGGAGATTTGTCCTCCCTCTACGAAATCTCCTTCTTCTTACTGGAATAGTTTTTTTGCATAAAGTCTCTACTTAAGTCCAAAAAAAATTTTTTTTTAATTTGATAGAAGTGTGAAGTGGGAGAGATAGTTGCTCTGCTTGAGTAAGAGGTGAGAGAAGGAGGCACAGGCAGGGAGTTGCCAGATCAGGCGAACTCTTGGAGCAGGGACTCAAGAGTCCCAGAAAGCACCTGCTACAAGGGAGAAGGGTCCTGGAAGGCCCTTGATCCCTGCTTAGGTGACTCTGTGACTCCTCAGTGTAATCTCATAAATTATTTCACTCTTGCTGTAATTGGATATTTTTGGGGAGGTGGCAAAGGAGTGGATTTGCAGCAAGTGGATAATGGCTATTATCAATAGTAATAGCTACTAGTTACTGAACTACTAGAACCTGCAAGGAGCTAAACAATGAACTTCACATACCTTATCTCAAATTCATACAACTCTGAAAAATGGGCCTCATTCTCCATATCTTATACCCTAAGGAGCCGTTTCTTTGAGGCTGCTAAATGCTGAAAGTCATGGTGAATGAGATGCACTTTTCCTGGATGCCCGATATGTAAAATGCTTTTGTTTGCCATCTTTGCATCAGTGTTTCTGGAAACTTCCTTGTCTAGCAGTTCCAGGGGGAAATCCAAGATCTCCCACCCAGAGCCATGCCCAATTGTAGTGCTCTTCTGCTCAGCAGAGATAAACTGATGAATTCTCAGTCTATCCTGCAGACCATCCACACCATAAGATAGGTCTCAGAACTCATCTCTCAGTAATGCAACTTACCAGAAATTCTCAAGGCAGGAAAAAGACCGGTCATGCCCTTCCTGCAATCTAGATTTCAGTATGACTCTCAGGGTTCCCTGGCTCCAGTACATTAGTTAGAATCCTTCTTTTCTTTTATGTTTTCATTTTGAAGGCATTTCCTGTATTTTTGAATTGATACTACATTTACATGGCTCTTAAATTGAAAGGTATAAAAATGAGCAGTGAAAAATCCCTCTTCTACCACTATCACCCATCTGCCAAGTTTTCATGCCCCAAATAGAAAAACTACTATTATTAGCCTCTTGTGTATCTTTCCGGAGCAATTTTATGCATATGCACGCAAATAGAAGCATATATTCCTTTGCCATATTGTTTTACACAAATATTAGACAAGCTGTTGTGTAATTTCTCCAGATTAATATGTCTTATAGGTCTTCTGCATTTTTAAGTAACTGTATGGTGTCCCATTTCATGGCTGTATTGTAATTCATTTAATCAATTCTGTACATTTTAGGTTGACTCTGAACATTTTGCTGTTTAATAATAATATCAGTACTACCACCACCGCTGTGACTAATAGCAAGCACTTACTCTAGCCTGGCACTGTTTTCAACATGTAACTTATATTAACCCATTTAAGCCAAACCATAGCCCTAAGAAGTATGTATTTTTGTTATTACCATTTTACAGAGGAAGAAAAGGAAGCAAGGAAAATTCACCAGATGATTGGCCCAACATCATCCCACTAGCAAGTGGTAGATCCAGAATAATAAGTTGGAGAAGGCAACGGGGGTCTGAAATGCTTGATGGGTGGAGCCCAATGAGTCTTTGGACACAGGGATGGATGGGGAAGGGAAGCCGTGGAGTAACTCCTCCCCCCACACATGAGAGAACAATCTACTTCCAAAGACGACATTCATGCAGGCTGGACATTGTCAGCCCCCAGGACCCAGCCCACAGTCTGGACACAGATGTGTCTGGCTGTGTCAAAGAAGAGCAGCAAGTAAGAACATCTCCTTTGGGACTTGGAGGGGTAGCATCCTGGGATTCAAAGTAGAAAAACAAGAAAGAAAATGCCTCGGAAGACCCAGAAACATCTGCCCAGGCTCACAACTCAGCCATAAAAAGATATGGATGCTGTTGGAAAAATACCCGCTGGGCACCAGCAGTCACTTCTCAGGGACACAGCCTTCCTGTCATTATCTTTATCTTCTAGTCCACACTACGGCCTAAATGGTGTCACTATGTGGCTCGGGTTTCTCCTCAGCCGAGCCCCATTATCAACCTTAATACTCTGGTCTCTGTTTCCATGACAGTCTTAGTCTGTTTAGGCTACCGTAACAAACATACCCTAGACTGGGTGGTTAAATAGACCTCTTCCCAAAGGTCCCACTTTCCAGTAGCATCACACTGGAGGTTAAGATAGTTAAGCTGAGGGACACAAGCATTCAGTTCATCGCACTGACCCTTCAAGCACCTTGATCTCCTGCCTTCTTGACTTCGATGATCTGCCTTATGCCGCCTCAGTGGGACTGCTGCCAGCACAGATGGTGCCTTTGTGCAAATTTGGAAGATTCACAGCTGGATGCATTCTAGATCTGGGATCCAGAAAAAGAAAGCTGCTCTTGTCTCTCCCGCTGGGTCTGCACTTTTATGGAGTAAACACAAGAACAAATTTGACTCTGGCCACTTCTTCTACATGTTGCCTGGCAACACCTTACCTCAGGCCTGCCCCCTCACACCTCATCATTTCCTGCCCGGGAGCTTTTTTATTGATGCTATACTGTAGGAAGTTGGTAGGAAAACGCTGGACCTTCATGCAAGTAACTTGGAAGTGGACAGCGGTTATCCCCCTGGAGTAACCTTCACTAATATGAGATGGGAATCCATGGGTAAACGTTTCTTTCTTTAGGTACACAGTCCTGAGTTGCATTTTTAGGCAGCAAATTGTCCTCATTTTCTATTGCTGCTGTGGCAAATTGTCACAGATTTGGCGACTTAAAACAACACGGATTTGTGATCTCACAAATTTGTTCTGTAGGTCACAAGTCCAGGATGGCTTGGTGGGTGTCTCCGCTCTTAGTTTCACAAGACCAAACTCAAAGTGTCTGTGGGTCGAGACTCTTCTCTGGATGCTCTGGGGAGAATCTGAATGCAAGCTCTTTCAGAATGTTGGAAGAATCTGGTTCATTGGGATTAAGGACCAAGGTTCCCATTTCCTTGCTGGCTGTCATCAGGAGGATGCCCGTAGCTCATAGGTCCCCTCTCCAGAGACAGTAACATCATGCTTAACCCTTCTCACATTTAGGATCTGTCTGACCTCCCCTTTGCCACATCTCTAACTTCTTCTCTCCAGTCTCCAGCCAGGAAAAGTTGTCTGCTTCTAAGAACTTACAGGTGATTAGATTCTGCCCACCTGGGACGCCTGGGTGGCTCAGTCATTAAGTGTCTGCCTTCGGTTCAGGTCATGATCCCAGGTCCTGGGATCGAGCCCCGCATCGGGCTCCTTGCTCGGCGGGAAGCCTGCTTCTCCTGCTACCATTCCCTCTGCTTGTGTTCCCTCTCTTGCTGTGTTTCTCTCTGTCAAATAAATAAAATCTGTAAAAAAAAAAAAAAAAAAGATTCTGCCCACCTGGATAATCCAAAATAATCTCCTTATTTTAAGATCAACTGATTGGTAATCTTAATTACATGTGCAAAGTCTTTTCACTGTCGTACTTAGATTACTGTTTGGTTGAATAGGCAGGGGGTAGGGGGCTTGGGGAACATCTGTAGAGTTCTGACTACCACATAACCGGTCATCCATGGGGTGGCCATCTTGAGAACCCATCTTCATATTAGCTCTCGATTCTTACCTGCTCTGATCTCACTGTCTCTCACCTCTGCTTCCCAGATCACCTTCCCCAATAAAGTATTAGAATTTAACATTTGTCTCAGGCTTTGCACAGTGGGGAACCAGTCTACAGTGTTAGCAGTGGCCCTTGAAAGCAGCCCCTCATGACGGGATTCTTTTTTTTTTAAAAGATTTTATTTATTTATTTGACAGAGAGGAGAGAGATCACAAGTAGGCAGAGAGGCAGGCAGAGAGAGAGGGGGAAGCAGGCTCCCCGCTGAGCAGAGAGCCCGATATGGGGCTCGATCCCAGGACCCTGAGATCATGACCTGAGCCGAAGGCAGATGCTTCAACCCACTGAGCCACCCAGGCGCCCTTATGATGGGATTCTGAAACTGGTTCACTCATAAGTCAAATGGCTTTAAGGACCCCATTCCTGGAGTCATATGGCATGGTGATAACTTCTGACATGCCACAGCATTTCAATTACTAAGGTTGTCATCTATAGTTTAATGGAGTGAGACACAGGTGGAATGTAAGATTTGGAGTAACCATAAAAATTGTGGAGACAGCTCTTTTTTATTTTGAGATCACCATAGATTCATATGACAGTTGTAAGACATACAGAGAGATCTCGTGTAGACTTTACCCCTCAATGGCAATATATTGTAAAACGGCCAAAATATTGACATTGATACAATCAAGTTACAGAACACTTACGTCACCACGAGGATCCTTTGTGTTGCCCTTTATGGCCACACTCATTTTCTTCCCACGGCCTTTGGCTTCTTATCTCCTGGCAACCACTAGTCTGCTATATTATTCTGTCATTTCTAGAGTATATCATCTAAATGGAATCACTTCACTATGTAGTTTGGGATTGTTGTTTCACTCAGCACAATTATTCAGAGATACATCCAATTTGTTGTGTGTGTCAATAGCTTGTTTCTTTTCATTGCTAAGTAGTAGTCCCTGGAATGGACGTACCATAGTTTGTTTAACCATCACCCACTGAAGGATAACTGGGTTGTTTCCAGTTTTTGCTACTGATTTTTAATTTAATAGCATTGTGGTCAGGGAACATATTCTCTAATAACTTAACATTTCAGTTTTAAATTAAATTGTATTAAAATAAATTTAATATTTAATACTTGAGGTGATCCTGTGGCATTGAGCAACCTGTCCCACATAGAAGTAACCAACTCAATAGTGCATTTTTTCCTGTTTCACTACCAATGTCTCTCATTTTTGACCCCTGGTCATATTCCGGAGTTAGATATTGGCACATAAGCCTTTTCCTCAGGCTTTCTGGTAAATGCAGGCTACAACAGGTGGTACTGAGTTAACCTCTTCTGGGGTGATTAGCCATAATCTCAGAACATGTTCTGTGTGCTGGTGCTGATAGTCGTGCAGAAGGTAGCTAGAAGCAGGGACGCTGTGGAGGACTTTCAGACCTTACTTTAAATGACTTTGCCCTTGGTAATTCTTTAGGGCTCAAAGCATACAGGGAATTATCAAGGGCAAACCTATAATCTAGGAGAAAAGGTAGATGAATTGACAGAATGGGACAACACATGAGGGGGTGTGTTTTAGAAAAAATCATTCTGAGATGAATGAGTTAAGAGATCATATTTAAAAATTCTTAAAGACAAAATTCACATCTTGGAATCTTGACGTGTATGCAGTTAATCATCATGGTATGCGTGAACTCTGGAGAAATTAGAATTTGGTAGTAGTTGTGAGCTAAATAAAGACTTAACCAATAAACAATACCTTCAATTCAGGATATCATAGACTGTCAGGCCAGGATCTGTGGTCTTATAAGGGCTTATTGTCAGATACTTAGGAATGCAGAGAAGAATAAGAAGGGAGATATCATGTCTGGTAGAATTTTCTAGTTTTATTTTTTTAAGATTTTACTTATTTAATAGAGAAAGACACAGTGAGAGAGGGAGCACAAGCAGGGGCTGTGAGAGAGGGAGAAGCAGGTTCCCCACTGAGAAGGGAGCCCGATGTGGGGCTCAATCCCAGGACCTGGGATCATGACCTGAGCTGATGGCAGATGCTTAACAACTGAGCCACCCAGGTGCCCCAAGAATTCTTCTAGTTTTAAAAGAGTGACTCAAGATATTTATAAAGCCTACCCATCTTTCAATAGCAGGAAGGGATATGAACTATACGAACATTCTGATGTCCTCAGAAGGAATTTGGAGGAATCTGAGTAAGTAGACTATTGAAGGAGGCAGTGTTGGAACTGACCTTGATAAGGTTTGGCACTGCAACATTGTGACCTATGAGGAACACCTTGTTTCTCAACAGGGGCTGAGCCCGGAGCCAGGGAATGGTGCTGAATTTAAAATATTGAGAGCCTCTGGATCCTTACAGAGAGAGGTGGGAAGAAATCTAGGAGCAGTCATGCTGAATATTTGTGTGCTATATTGAATTTTCACAACTCTAATAATACTTTACAAAAATGCCAAGTTGGAAGGCTTGAAAGTGACATTATAACAGGAGTACCCCCAAGGAAAGAAACCCTTAGGATTAGCTAGTTGATTCAGTCTGTCAATGAGATCTGCTACCTCACTCATAAATTAAGATCTTTAGATATAAGAAAGGATATGGCAGTTAAAGTTTAGGATTTATATAAATTGCAATTTCTTTTATAGTCTAGCCCTATATCAAACTGCCACTAATGTCACTACTAGTACTAAAGAGGGCGTGAATAGGTACCAATGGATAGCAGTACTAGAAACTGTACTTTTTGATAGGTCAAGGCCGAGAAACAAAAACGTAGATGCTCTGTTACCTCCCCAGGCTCAAATCTCTGATACTATGTTGCCATTTGGGATGGAAAGGACAGCATTCTGAAGACTGCGCCATCTATCCACAGCCATACCTTGAGTGTTAAGTAACTTAAAACTTTCACAGACATCCAAATGAGAGCGGAAGTCTGGCAAAGAGCTCAGTGCAGAGATTCAAAGGGACAGAAAGTAGTAGAGTCTTTGAGTGGGGAAAGGGTAAATCTTCTCTATAGGCCAGAACCCTACTCAGGGAATGGCAGAAAAGTTTTAGTTAATAAGGGTTTCTGGAACGTACTGTAATGCTGCATCAGTGGGCTGTGGAAAGAGCTAGCACTTTCTCAGCAACATCACCTCATGGTACTAAGGAAAAGCATGTAAGTGTACCTCTGAACTTTGGCTAAACTAAACAGAAAAACAATTCATTACGATGTTATTATGTAGCTCACAGATCTGACAAGAAAGTGAAAGGCTTTGGCTCAGATAACGGGCAGGATTCCTGCTAGACTGGGAAGCAGATATCATTTCCACAGTTGTGCAGCGGGACAGGTCTGTTAGGATCGCTGTGGGGGCTGGGCACCATATTGCCTATACCTCCATGAATTGTCTCTTATTTTCTTTTTGTCTTTGTGTTTCTTCTTCCACATTCAAAATCCCAGATAAGGAAGGAAACATTTAGTATTCTTTAGTTTACATGTGAGATAAAATCTCTGCCTCTTACAATGGGCTGTTTTTCTGGGTTTTTTTTGTTTTGTTTTGTTTTGTTTGTTTGTTTTATTTTGTTTTGCTTTACAATGTAAATGGGTTTTATTTGCTGGGCAAAGATCACCTGCAAATGTCAGTTCTCTACCGCCTCATGGGCTGCTCAATATCCCACATGCATTCTTTCTCCCAGAATTTTATTTTTCTGGAAAAGTTTGGAGCTATTTCTTACTTTAAAAATAATAAAACTTGTTTGTGTATCTATTAAAGACTGAAGGCCTGAAGTTTTCTTTTTGGGAAGGTTTTATATTAATGATTTAATTTCTCATTAATTTACATTATAGAAATTAGGAATATTTGACTATTATCAGTCCAATACTTATGTTTTCTTTTTTTAAGAAAAGATTTATTTATTTATTTGTTTGTTTGTTTGTTTATTTGAGGGAGAGAGAGAGAGCAGGGGGGAGAGGCAGAGAGAGAGAGAGAGAGAGAGAGTCTCAAGCAGACTCCCCGCTCATGACTTGAGCCAAAACCAAAAGTCAGATGCTTAAGTGATTGACCACCCTGATGCCCCTTTTTGCAGGTTTTCGTAAATGGTGTTTTCTAAAAATATAATATCATCTACATTTTCACATTTATTGGCATAAAGTTGCTTGATTTACTTTTAATGCCTAGAAGATCTCTGGTGAGATCTACCCTTCTCAGCCCTGATATTTTTATATTTATGCATTCTCTCTTTTCTGGATTAGTCTTGTTAGGTATTTATTAATTTTCAATAAATCAACTTTTTCTTTTGTTGACTTTTGCTATCAGAGTCTTATTTTCTACATCATTGATTTCTGCTCTTAGCTTTATTATTTCCTTCCTTGTGTTTCTTTGGATTTGCCTTATAGGTTTTTATCTTCTTGAGACTTCTGGTTTCAGCTCTCACACGTAAAGAGCTTGGAAGTTATCACACATTCTTATAGCAAAGAAGCAGCTTATGTAAATCTTGAACCACAGGAACAAACAACTTAACCTAATAGATGATATATACTCCAAACAACGATAGCAAAATATGCATTATTTTCAAGTGCAAGTGGAATTTACAGAGCTAAAGTATGTGCTGGGCCACAAAACAAACCACAATACACTTAAAAGGAATGAAATAATTTAGATATCTTTTAGTTTATGGGTTACAAAAAAATCTTAGGCCAAACTCCATTATCCAGAAAGAGTCTCAAATCCTGTCTCTCCATCCAGAAGAAGGACGAACTCATAATATATTTCCTAGTTCATGAAAATAATGCCACTAAGAAGCTGTTTATCTTACTTATCTTGTTACTTATTTATCATCAGTTCCCTATAGTTACATCAGCTTTCCTTCAAATTCTGTTTATGACAAGGACATAAATGACAGTTTCCTTCAAACTCTGTTTAGGACAAAAATAATAATTTTGCTCCCATGCATAACTAAAGTAAAAGAAAATTCTGAGATGCTTAGAGGCCGCCTGTTGTTATCGGACCATGTTAACACTGAAAGCAACCTCCCGGTCACCCAGGACAATGTCATGGTCTCAGGTAAGATACCAGATGCCAGGAGAGAGCCCTGGTAGGAAAAAAGTTAGAATCCATGCTACCAAATAAAGACTAAAGCAAGGTCTGTCAGGCAGAAGCTTCCTACCCTTGAAGAAGCTGATAGGGAGCAGGGGACACCAGTGTCCTTGACTGAATTAACATACTCCCAGAGAAATGGAGGAAGAAATCCTCTCACCTTTGTGAGAGAAGTTAGAAGATGAATGGCTAAAAGGAGCAAGATGAGAGTGATGTGGGGGCCAAGAATCCTCAACCTTACAGAGGGGTGGTATAACCACCCCCCCACCAAGGGGAGGAGGCCAGGCCTCTTGCACCGATTTAAATTTTGAGCTGGTAAAATGTAAGCCTATTGGACTTAATCATTGTGATGCAAAGAAACACCAAGAAAAAGGTGTAGCATTTTTGGAGGTGAAACAAAGGACAAAGGGCAGTGCTCTGTAGGGGTAGAGGGAAATTTAGCCATGGCCTTTTCTAACCTACCAAAACCTGGAGAAACTTATGGAGGTCACTTGCCACCTCCTTCCCCCACTATTTCTAAACCTTGAGTAGGACTTAGAGAAGGAGACTTTTTAAAAAAGCAAAACCATGAACAAGGGTTATGCTGAGCTCAATACGGAAGTATGAAGGGGTTGATTTTTCAGGTACACCCCATTGAGGTACTTCACCAGACTCCCCCCATCCAGACTGGAGCTGGATAAATTCAATGATTAAGTCTGGTTTGCGGATGGAACCAGATTCTGGGGAAAGGGGTCAAAAAGGTAAAAATTATAGATTGCCGGTTGGGAGAGGATAGGAGGAGAAAAATTTTCCCCAAGGATTACCAAGATTTGGACCCACGGGATAGCCCTGTCATCCTAGATAAAAGGGTATAAATATACCAAGTAGATGTGAGGAAAAATTGAGGAGTGTAATTAAGCCACTTTCAAATCTCTAAACCACTCTGGACTCATTCTGTGTTGGAAAATATCGCTCTAATATGAAATATAGAACATTTCTTTACACTCTATGGAACTCTGTGGGTATGCTCGAGAGCCAAATGGCAAGGGTGCTTAATAACCAACCCTACCACCTCAACTTCTACCACTTAGGATGTTGTATCGGCTACTTACCAAATATTCCCCAGAAAAATAATGAACATACAGCTCTTTGAAAGTATATGAGATTTCCTATTTATCTATCTCCTGCCATTCTACACCCTACACTCAGTATTATTATTTTTTTTTCCAAGACAAGCTATTGATCTTATTTTTAGATACTTAAAAACATGATTAGTAATATCTAGAACTTTACCAAAGTCTAGATTTAGGAATGAAGGTGATGCGGCGGAGACAGCTGGTTATCCACCAAACTCTGCTATCCCCCCGCCCTTTTTTTTTTTTTTAAAGATTTTAATTATTTATTTGAGAGAGAGAGTGTGAGTGAGAGAGAGCACAGGCAGTGTGAAGGGCAGAAGGAGAAGCAGACTCCCTGCTAAGCAGGGAGCCCGATATGGGACTCCGGGATCATGACCTGAGCCAAAGGCTGATGATACTTAACTGACTGAGCCACACAGGTCCCCTGATGTCTCTTTCCGTGATAAGACTTGTGGCTGGGCTCCTGGAGGCTCCAGTAGAGACGTCTCCCAGACCCTTTAATCTAGATGTGGTCACATGACTGAGTTCTTGCCAGTGAAGTGTACGGAGACAGGATCTATGTTGTTTCAGAATCTGGGCCACAAAATGTGAGCTTACTTACTCCCTTCCCACTTCCCACAGGCTGTATGCCCCTTGCCTGTGAGGCGCTTACACTATGCAGATGAAGGCCTGGCTCTGACAAAGCAACAGGGTGGAGGGATCCTGAGTCTCCTCCATTGCCTTTAAAACACGGTGGTTTGGAACTTCCTAGTTACACTGATTCAACCTTAGACCAAGCTTATGAAGCAGAACTTAGTAAAAAGTCGAGTGACTTGAAAGGTGGGAGTTTACTTTTCCCTGATTTTTCATTTTGTAAATTAATAACCTAAATGATTAACTTAACTTTTTTTCCACTAAACGAAGGCATCGCAATTTTTTCATAGTTAGAAACTGAGCAGAGGGGCTAAGGAGTTCTGTGAACCATGAGATCAGTTACCAAATCACAGAACTGTCAAATTATATAACCTTGCTGTAGGAAGTTATAAAAGAAATGTAATTCCTTCAGTGAGGAAATGACCCGGTCAAACATTTGCTTAAAAATACGTATTAGAGTGTCATTATCTTCCTCCCTGCCCTTACATACAGGTACATGCACAAGAGGGAAAGCCCCTTATTTAAGAATCTTAGACAGAGAGAGCAAAACTTACCATAAAAAGGTTGAGCTCATCATATAAATGACAAGAATAAAGACAGAAAAAGAAATGTGGACTTGAAGTTAAAAATATCCCAAGAGGTCATTTTTAGGGGCATTAGTTGGCACTGACTCAGAGACCCCGAGCATGTTCTCCATTGGCTGTGTAAGGCTTAATCACTCATAACTAGTCTCGTGGAATTTGCTGCTAGAATTGGTATCTTTTCCTTCCTTACCACCCATTGCTGTGCAAGTGTCCATAAGAATTGTTTGTAGGGCTGATGGAGTTTATGAATCAGAGAACTTCCCAGGATTTGGAGCACCATCATTGATTAAAACCTTATAAAGGGCCAGAGTGTAGCACCCTGGGGCGGGGGGAGGGAAGGGGAGGAAGGACAGCTGCATAAGACACACAGACACGGTGGGAGGAGGTAACCATGGCCCTAACCACAGATGCCTCAGGAACAGGTGCAGGTGGCAGGGAGAAAATGCTTGGGAATGAATGTGGGGAGGCTTCTGAAAATCTGGTGGTATTAGAACATCCTGATCAATTTACCCAATTATTATATTTATTGTCTTCGGTATAATGTGCTGGTTTGCATAGCATCTGATTTCTATAGAGATGATTTATCAGGACCTGCATGCATACGTGTGTGTTATTCTAGGGTAACTTTTAGAAACCCTTCTCCTGACATGGGATGTTATTTTTTTTTCTTCCTTTCAGTACCTTTTAAAGTAATTATGTTTTTCCATTGTCTTTTTGTGCTGCTTTCTTCCATTAACAGTAAGAGCTGAACAGCTGCTACCATTTTTGTCTTACCATCCTCCAACTCCAAAAGTAGAAAATTAAAACAAAATAAAACAGGGGCGCCTGGGTGGCTCAGTTAGTTAAGTGCCCAATTCTTGATTCCAGTTCAGGTCATGATCTCAGGGTTGTGAGATTGAGCAGGATGCCCAGCAAGGACGCTGCTTGATTCTTTCTCTCCCTCTCACTTTGCCTCTCCCCCGTCTTAAAACAAAAACAAAAACAAAATATTCCTGGAAAACTAAAAATCTGTAAGAACACAATGCTAAATAACAAATAGTTCACAAGATTTAATAATAGTCCTCTCTATGTATGTGACATTTTTTTCTAATGCTTCGCCCATGTTAACTCATTTAATTCTCAGGGCAATCCAGTGAGGTAGTATTGGTTTCCAAACTTTGGAAGCTTCCTGGGTGACATTTGAAACTCATACCCAGAGGGCAGAGAAAGACCAAAGAAAGAGGTGGGCCACTCCACATTGGTAGATGACAGGTATAAAAACCAAGGGAACTGATGCACACAGCCCATCTCAAGCAGCTGCAAAAATAGATCCACGCCTACCTGGAACTTTTTTTTTTTTTAAAGATTTTATTTATTTATCTGACAGAGAGAGATCACAAGCAGGCAGAGAGGCAGGCAGAGAGAGGAGGAAGCAGGCTCCCCGCTGAGCAGAGAGCCTGATACAGGACTTGATCCCAGGACCCCAAGATCATGACCTAAGCCGAAGGCAGAGGCTTTAACCCACTGAACCACCCAGGTGCCCTACCTGCCAGAATCTTACAAGTCTATCTATAGGCCTTAGTGAGGTTTGATCATATATACCATCCAGATGGGCTAAACAACACATTGCTTTCATAAGGCTCTATCCATGGAACAGCTCTGGTTCTGAGAACAGAGGACAGAATGTACATTCCAAGGACAGGGAAGGGGTGAGGGACCTCCTATTGCCCAAGTCCAGCTTGAGGGTCAACCAGCAGTCATGTCCTTTCAGTGACCTCCTCCAAAAGGTAGGTATTATTAATATCCTCATTTTACAAATGAAGAATCTAAGGCAGAGAAGTTAAGTAACTTGCACAGGTCAAGTAGATGTTACCTGACCTAGATATCCTGGCCCAAATTCGAGTTCTAAGAAGTCTATGCAAAGTTGATTATAGCAGACTAAATAAAACCCCAAAAGAAGATACAAGTGCTTGTATAGCAGGCGAAGAACTTGGGTCCTGGCATCAAACATCCCGATTTAGGAGCCTGGCTTTACTCTTTATAAACTGTGAGAGCTTCAGCAAGTTACTTAACCTCCCTGAGTCTCATCTTGGCCGTGCATCAGCCGCCTGGATGCTGACCATGATATCAGACGGGAAAGAGCCTTGCGGAACATAAGAAACTGCACCCCTGGTCCTCAGCACATAGCAGATGCTTGAAAATTATTTGTTGGCTATCAGTTGTTACAACAGAAGAGCATACGTTGACAAGAGTGGCAAAATTGTCATTCATGAGGGCCAAACCTTCTGCTTTTCTACTCTTTCAAAACCCTCTCGTTTCTCTAGCACTTGAGGTAGAGCCTATGGATGGATCACGTCCATTAAGCATGAAGTACACTGATACTGCTTTGATGATGATGTTAGAACCAAAAAAAAAAAAAGGTCTTCCTTGCTCTCTTCTCCTGCTACTGGGTCATGCTCACTGACAGATATCCCAAGGTTTAAAGAATAGTTGGCAATCTGTGAATGGTCGTTAAAATACTGATTTCAAAAAAAAAAAAATATTAATAATAAAATAAAATAAAATACTGATTTCTCCTATTTTTTCCCCTGCCTTAAAGAATGTTCACCCATAAATTATACCTGACAAAATATTTGTATCACAAAAATTTCTATCTGATTTGGAGAAAATGACTTAAACAATAGATTCTGATTTTGACTTGAGGCACTGTGAATGAGGTGGCCATTGCACACATATGCAAAAGGTAATCTAGAGAACTGTGAAATGTAAAGGGTCACTGAGGCTACGTATCTAGTAAATTCATGGATAGGACACATTTTAGGAGTTGAGTGAATGTGTCGACCCTTAAGTTATCCCTTCATGCATGCATAAAATTCTCAAAATTCTATTGGAAGATAAATCCTTAACAATAAACCTTAGTGGTTGAAAATAAAAGTAAACCATATGCTTCCAAGAAGAGAGGGAAACATTTTCAAACTGTTCGTAAGCCAATTAAAATTGATTCAGGGAATAAAATTGTTAGAAATAATGACAGGAGGACTTTACCTTAAATTAGGGCTGGTTTCAAAGTTTCCTGACTCACTGTATCTGACTTTTCCTTTTGTTTTCTTTATTTCTGCTTCTGTGAAACTTTCTGTTTCTCTCTCTTTCCCTCCATTCCACCATAGAAATGAAACAGGAAATTTATTCTTTTTGTTGGCTCTGTTGAACAAAACATGGATTTTTATTAATCTGTTGCCTTGAAATGTTTCAAAAGGATTTTTCTCAAAATACACATTTGTATTTGTAACTCCTCATTATAAAAAAAAAAGGTTTTCAGACTTTTAACTGTGGTTAATCATCCCATTCAACGTGATCTTATATGACCTTATTTACACCTGACAAGTTGTAATGTTAAAAAACTACTTGAACAGTTCAGTAATTTGGCAATCTATTTCCATCAACATGAGTCTTTAGTGAGTGAAAAAGCTTGACTTAAAAATGACGATGTAATATGAAGAATGTCAAAGTAATGAAAGATATACAGTAGCTTTAGGCAGCTTATGATATTTTATCTTCCATTACTTTTAGCCCATATGGTAAGAAAACCTAAATAAGGAAAGGTATGTGAGAAAGCGAAATTAAATATAATTTACTAACAAAAGACAAAAAATTAAACTGAACTTTAAAAAGGCTGAAAAAGTTTATTCACTGTTACTTTTTAAATTTTTATATATATATATTTATTTATTTATTCATTCATTCATTCATCCATTCATTGTATGCAACAGGAAAGAAAGGCAAACGGAGTGGGAGAGAGAGAGAGAATCTTAAACAGACCCTGCGCAGAGTGTGGAGCCTAGATCCTAGCCTGGGGCATGATCCCACAACCCTGAGATCATGATGCGAGAGGAAGCCAAGAGTGGGGTGTTCTACTGACTGAGCCACCCAGGAGCCCTTTGTTCACTGCTATTATTAAATCGTTTTATGCAAAGTGAGAAAAGCAAAGCAAAAAATTACCCTGAGGCTCAATGACAAATGGCCATAGAGCTAGCTTTTAAAGATATTCATGAATCATCCTTTATCAACTTCAGATCAGTACTTAAAATTTGAATACACATGCATATTTTTGCAATAATAAAAAGTTCAATCTAAAATATTGATTTGGAAGTCTTTCAAAATACGGTAGACAAATGAAAGAGGCAAAAAAATGGTCTACGTAAATCTTAAGATCTTGTTCTTAGAGAAGAGCATTAAAACATTGAAAGGTTTCTCATGTGGTAATCGGTTTTCCTGCTAAAAACATAAAGGGAACACTCTCTTTCTTTCACTATCTTCCCATTTATTCATTTATTCGTAGTGAAGAAGTGAATCCAACATATGAATAAATGAATTCAACTTATATTTTATAGTTCGGCCATATTTTTAGAAATCATCTGGTCAGTACTGTGAATTACATTACTCCGTTGTTTGTGAACCTGGTCCCTATACGCATACGGCAAGAAAAGACTGAAGAAAGAGACCCAAGAAAGACTGGAAGGTGGCAGTTTTTCTACACGAGAGAACTTACGTTTGAGGCTTGTCTGGAGCAGCCACAAGACGAGTAGATCTCCACACACACCTACCAGAATCTTGAACGTTTGTACAGACGCCTGAATGGAGTTGAGCCACAAATCCAGACAGTCTCAATAACGCATTGCTCTCTCAAGGCTGCGTCCTTGAAAATGGCTCTCACTGTAAGAACAGTGAGCAGAATGGCATTCCAAGTACAGGGGAGTGGGTGAGGAGCCTCTGATTTCTCAGTCCAGTTTCCCAGTCGATGGGTGGTTACATCCTCTCGATGACCTCGTCCGACGTACCGGATGTGAAATTCTGTGAAGAATTTCACTTAAATGCTTAGCACATGCAGGAGAGCAAAGACCTGGAGGTCACAAGGGCACCGCTGGCAACAGGGCTCTATCGCTTCACCACAAGCGTGAAGGGCACCTCCCTGGAGACGAGACGAGGGAGTGTCTATTTCAGTTCCAGAGAATACTGTAGCATATCATTAGAAGGTCCCTGGGGAGGGATTCCTTCAAGGCTCATTGCATCTCAATGGAACCTGAGTGGCAAAATAACTACTTGAATGGTATGTGCTGGAAGCGGTGTGCTGGGAGCAAAGAGTAGGATACAGGGTATTTATCCAAAAAGTGAGAGGGCACAATCATCTTCATTTAACCCAAATCCATCCTTTTATCCTAACTCCCCAGTTAGCAAGGAGGTGCAGCCCTTCATCCATCTATGGCTTCTTGTTTCTCACGTCTACAATGTAGAGCGTTACCCATTGCCAACTGATAAGATTGCTTGTCTGGTTAGGGAGTTTTGAAAGGAAGAAGCTTATAATATACTGTTCGTTTTTAAGTGGCTTAATGCTGTTAAGCTAAGTAATGCTGTTACTGGAATATCCCTCATGTCTAACAGGCTGATTGGCACACATAATGTGTATTCATCACAGAACAATTAGAAAATAAGTATAGACTCAAAAGAAAAAAAAATCCATAGTTGAATGACACAAAATAGCCTGCATTAACATTTTGTGTAACCTTTCAGTCTTTTTGCCATGTCTATCCACATAATAACAATGTTTACCATTCATTTAGTATTTACTTGGTGCCAATCACCATGCCAAGTTCTTTACAAGTATCTTAGTTAGTCCTTATTACAGTCTTAAGAGATGGGCACTATTATACCCATTTTACAGATGAAGATATATTGGGGCTATTGTGTTTAAGCAATTTGTGCAGAATCACACAGCTTGTGAATCATAGCAACTAGTTAATCCAGGTGTGCCTGACTCAGAGCTTGTATTCTGGACCTGAATGTTACATCTCTGATTTATACAACCCTTCAGTACTAGAAAGTTGTGTTATTTTATACAAACTGTTTTATAATTCTTCTTAAAGTATTACTCTCTAATAAAGTAAGCATAAGAGGAAAAAGAAGTGAGAAACATGTAATATATAAAATTTGTTTTCTAAAATACAGAAATTATTTAGATGTCACTTTTCAAATAGTCAAATAATATTAAGAGCACATGAGAAATAACAAATAACAAAGCACCCTAAAGGAAAATGCTCAGACTTGCTGGTAAAAGGCACACAAATAGTACCAATAAACATATATTTACTTACTTAGAAATAAATACAGATAACTTTTTTAAAATGTTGGGAGAACTATGGCAGATAGAGCTATTAGCATTTAGGAACAATCTTTCCAAGGAGTAGTTACAAGAACTATAAAATGCTATTTCTAGGAAATAACCTAGAGAAATAATTGACCCAGAGTGTGGTTACTTTCTTTTGGCAAGGTAGGTTTATTTGATTCCTAGAAATATACTTATGAAATAAACAAGTAAGGAGGCAGAACACAAAGAAATATACCCTGATTTCACAGCTGGTACAAATAAAGATTTATATTTAGACACCGATGGAAAATGAATTTAAAGCAACAGAAATAATTTACGTTTTATAATCACTGGAGTTGTACCTATAAATTTAAGCACTTAAAATTATTTTTTAAGACCTAAAATGTTTTATTTTTGCTGTATAGTTATTTTCGTGGTTGCATTTTACTATGGATTGTTAAAACATAGACATTTTGGCTTAGTATCATCCTTGAAAGAAAAGCTGATGGAAGGAAATATAGGAAGGAGGGGGGGTTAGCCTCAAGGAGGCAAAAGTGAAGGGGGTGGAAATATGATTACAACACAATTACATGACAAACAAAGGTAATTACAGTATAAGTGAAGTTACATTTGGAAGTTATTCAAAAATCATTTAGAAAAATCTAAAACTATACCACTGATAGCAGCTCTGAATTCATTTTTCCAAAACTGAAAGGAAATTTTACGTGTGTATTTAATTATTACAGATTCTTCACATCTACTATATAAAAACATTGGCAACATCCTGTAATGAAGTGTCCAGAAGACAAAAAGCAGGAGTTGCTTTAGACATTGGAACCATTGATTTCCTCATAAGTCACTCTTCGATTTCTAATAAATCTTCAAATACTAATAATGCACCCATTTCTGGACATCTTTTATTGTTTTTATTTGGCACAAATTGACCAACTTCGGTCAGATAATAGAAAAATACATAAAACATATCTCATCTGATATATATCCCATACAAAACCATATATGACATTTGGCAGTGGTTTTAAATTAGTTTCCTTACAGGTTTTTTTTTATTCTGAGCACGATGTAGAGCATATGTTGTCTTCAGTGGAGAATATTTTTAAGCATTTTTTTTCCTTCAGTTACCTTACAATTTTAAAAGCTGATTCAGATGAATCACATTTCTTTTCTGGGGTTTTAGAGCCCTTGGGCCACTGAGGTTAATCTTCAGTTTTATTTCTTTCAACCAAGATACAATAGACTGGAGAATAACTTCCAGAGGAGATTCTCAGGCAGATGAGATCTGCTGTATAAGAATGTTGTTGGAACCAGGGTGAAGTGAGGCTCTAGGAAAGTAAGTTAGCCAAGGGAGCCAGCTGTATCTAGTACTGATGAATGACAGACAGGTGCACAAAGGCAGAAGAACCTGTCTTGAAGGCTGGTAGTGACCCTGGCGTCTAATTGGTCCCTGAAGTCTGGTAATATCACAGATTGGACACTGAGTTTGGAGAGTACAAAGCTCGAGGACTTTTCATGCAGACTTAATAATAACTAGAGCTAACATTTATTGAATGTTTCCAATGATATGTTAGGGGCTGTGCCAAGTGCTTCACTGGATTAACTCATTGAAATATCACAGGCTACAAGTATCATTATTACCCCCTTTTTGACTTTGAGTAGAATTGAGTCCCAGAGGAGTCTAGTAATGTGTGCAAATATATAAAACCAGTAAGCAGTAGATTTTTAAGTTCACACTCAAGAGAGTCCGATTCAGGGTAGGGGATTTGGGCCACACCACTGTTTCTCGGGAGGGCTCTAAAGCAATTCTCTTAAAGGCTAGCAAGTTAGAAATTTGTCCAGTATGTTTTGTAGTAGCCATTTAACTCTTTCTTGGAGCTGTTCTTTCAAATTTTGGAGCATTAAGTAGATTAAGAGATGAAAGAGGTATGTTTGCAATGAGCAGTTTATAATTTGTAGAGGGTTTAGGGAAACCCTATACTTTCTGCACCAGTTTTTTTTATAAACCTAGAATGCCCTAAAAAATAAGATCTATCAATAAAAATAAGGTCTATGCCTGCTACCTAAGCCCATTCTCAAAGGCACATTGTCAAAATTTGTCTCTAATGCTATACATCCACCCAGACCTCTTCAACAAGCCCTTGCAGGTCATAAGAATTCACCAGCTGTTATGCATTTTCTCCTTCTTGATCTCACATGGCAGATGTCTTCGATTATTCTACTTCTTTCTCTGAGTCTTATATTAAAACCAATTGTCTTTTCATTAGATTTTGAGTTTTTAGACTATAGAGATCATTTATTTCTTATTTATTTACAGTCTTATACCCAATTTCTCTACTATGCCTGGACACATGATAATGAAAATAATTATAACTACTTGTTTAAAATTTGTGCTGGGGATATATTATACACCATTCATGATGAATACAACTTGACAAATTCAGTTCCTCTTAATCCTGGCCTAGATTCTTCTAATGAACTTTGAATTAGTCTTTGCTTGTTCTAATCCCCTATCCATAGAAACTCCTGGATGACCCTTCCCAAGTGTTATTTCCTGCTCAAACATTTGTAATGGTAGTACGCCCTCACCTCGCCTTCAACCTCCCTTAAGTCCCAGTATGTTCGCCCATGAGTCTGCCATATTCCAAAAAATTTGGACCACTTGACATTACTGAGAATATGTTCTTTCTCTTTTCCGGAGCTTTGTTCATGCCTGAAAATGTTCTCCCTCTTCATTTCTACTGTTAAAAGCCCTATCTATCCATTTCAAATATCATCCATATTCATAATTCTAATCTCCCCCATCCTAACCAGATGAGTTTATCAGAGTTCTCTTTTTTTTTAAGAGCTGATTTTTTTTTATTAACATATAATGTATTATTTGCCCCAGGGTGCATGTCTGTGAATCAACAGGCTTACACATTTCACAGCACTTACCATAGCACATACCCTCCCCAATGTCTACAACGCAGTATCAGAGTTCTCTTAACATACTGTATTGCTTTGGCCATTTTCTTATTGTTTGCCTTTAATTATATGTTTGCCCCTCCTTTTTTTTTTTTTTTAAAGATTTTATTTATTTATTTGACAGAGAGGAGAGAGATCACAAGTAGGCAGAGAGGCAGGTGGCGCCCGATCCCAGGACCCTGAGACCCGAGCCAATGGCAGAGGCCCTAACCCAATGAGACACTAGGGTGCCCCTTTGCCCCTCCTTCTACCTTCAATTGGATTTTAACTCTTTGTGAAAAGGGATTATATTCTCCTCATGTTTGTACCATCTGAAGTTCCTAGCACAGTGCTTTGCAGGTAGTGGGCAACAACTCCCGATTTGGGAAGATAGTAATGCACGAGCAGGAAGTCAAGTGGACAAGGATTCCAAGCTGGGGAACTTGGGCAAGCTAGTTAACTACTTTGATTGAAATCCATTCCTCTAACTGTAGGGATGACATTTTATCTACTACACAGTGCTAATGAAAAATTTAAAAGAAAAGTGTGTGTAGAGTTTAGCATCTATTAAGTATACAATACATGGCAGTGGTAAGTATTTCATATTTTTTTTCTCTGAAATATCCTGAATTCCTTCCATCTAATGACATTCCATTTGTCTCTCTTTTAGCCATATTTACGGTCACAATATTTTGCCAGGCAGACAAAATCGGAAAAAGGACGGCCATTTTATAGAGAGGTATGACATAATAATTACAATCACATCTATATTTATTTTGAAATTACTGTAGTAGTTGTCGATTAAATAAATTCATAAATATTTACTGAGCATCTAGTATGCATCACTGTTGTAGGTATTGGGAATGCAGCAGCGAATAAGACACAGTACTTGTCCTCCAGTAAATTCCTTGCTAATGTATGTGGACAACGATCCCACAGATATTCGAGAGGCACAATGAAAAACTTAGCTATAAAATGGTGCCAAGTCGGCATTGATTAGAATCCCAAACCCCATTTCTGGGTCTCAAAACTTAGCTGTTACAGTAAGCCTTGGGGGGGGGTTCAAGAATGTTTACCCAGATTTTTTAAAAGCTAGGATTCTAAGAAGCAATGTTGTGGAGGCAAGCTACATCTGTATCTTTTTCTTCCGGGAAAAAAATAGGGCGAAATCAGACTATGTCTTTGTAGCAGATGGATCTGAGCTTTCTCTGTTTCTACTTCAGTGACCTTAAAGTAGTTGTCTGGGAGTGAAAGTTGTTCAATGTCAGCATGTCCGCAGCAGCTCCCAAAATACCGAAGCTCTTCTGTTCGCAGCAACTTAGGTGAGTCCTGCCCATTACGCGGAGATGGACGGATTGACCTCCCCAGGTGCTCCGCTGGCCTCGAGCCCTCGGGCCGGCTCCACCCCCTCGCTGCGAGACGCGTACGAGAGGGCGAGCGGAGGCCCTCCCGCAGGAGAGGCGCGGGGCGTGGGGCGTGGAGGGCGTGGGCCGGAGGCGGGGCGAGCCCCGCAGCCTGGGTGCAGCGAGGGAGCTGTCAGTGTCAGCCTTGCGGAGGGAGAGGAAGTGCTGGGTCCCCGAGGAGCGCGAGCCAAGCGGCCGGCGCAGCGTGAGACAGCACATCCTGCGCGCGCCGGGCCCGGGAGCGCGGGAGCCGCTCGAGCCTCGACCCCGCAGCCCCCCTCCCCGGGAGCCGCCGCCGCGCTCGCTCCGGGAGCCCGGTTCCGCCTTCGCCGAGCGCGTCCAGGTAAACAGGCGGGGGGTGTCGTGCTCGCCCGGCCGCCACCTCCGCGCGCCTCCTCGACCCTCCCCGCCCCGGGGTCGTCCGCGCCGGCAGCCGGGCAGGAGTTCGGGCCGCCGCAGCCGCAGCCGGACCCTAGCCTCGGCCCCCTCCCCGGGGTCCTGCGTGCTCCGCGGCGCCCTAAGGCGGCCGGAGCCCCCCAGCGGCAGCCCCCTGCTGCAGCTCCCCGGGTTGAACCCAGAGGCGAGAGCAGAGGAGGTGGGGTCGTGGTGTCAGCACCTTGTCGCCCACCTTGCGGGCTGGGAGGGGCATCCCAGTGCGCCCCGCCTCGCTCTTGTCCTGGGCAGCAGAAGGCTAGCGGCGGTGAGATCCGCACCCCTCTGGGACACCAGCTGACCGTCCCTGGGGGAGGGGGAGCTGCGGAGGGAAAGGAAAGGATGCTGTTTGATTACATTTTCGGCTGTCTGTACAGCTCTTAGATGCTGTTGCTACCCGCCAAGTCGGAGGCAGCGAACGTACTTCCAGCAGGGCATTAATTAAACACTTACGCAAGAAGATGCCAGTTTCTCTCCTGCAAAAAAAAGTGTGGTTGGGGGTTGTGTTTTCGTAAACACCTTCCCAGCCGCGTGGCTCTCCTTCCCCCAGCTCCCACCCCGGAATCGCTCTGGGCTTATGAATCTGTGCGTCGTCATCATAAGGCCAGTGATCCCGGCAGCACTGATGGGAACTGAGTGCGGGAGTCTCATGACTTGTATCTCGGTTAATAAGGTTAAACAGAAACCCAGGATCAGGACAGGAAATTACTTAGATCGGAGACTTAACAAAATGCAGAAGATGGAATATATTTTGTATTCTGGCCTCTACCGCATCTAGGTAAGGGGCAAGAACAAGTAGCCAGCCATTTTCTTGCCTGGATTGCCTTCCAAGTGTGCTCTGGAGACTTATTGCAGTTCAGGGTTGTGAAAAATTGTTTCCAAATATTCCAGATAAGGAGAAAGCGGGGCTAACAGTAAGACACGGGGAACTGCAGAAGACATCATATGGCTAATATTAGGACCGAGAGGGGTGATGGTCTGTGTATATATTTTCACTGTGAAAATTACAGTGAAAGACAACTAGTGTTAGCGCATTTGAAATGGAGAATCCGGTGCAAGTTGCATCCTGAGGGTGCTAGCGGGAACGTGATTAATGTTTCCTCTGGTTGTTTAAAATGCCAAGTTTTCTCTAAAAGTTTGGGTGTGAGAAACAAGGACCCCAACTCTGCTCTTTTGACCGTGTTTCTCAATAGAAATACTCAGACGCTGCTACTACACAGTCATCAAATGCTCTCTTCATAGGCACCAACTTGCCAGTGTTTCTTAAGTTGTGAAGATTCAGTGCTCCAGGAGCCACTTTTTTGGAAAATCTTGCAGCACCATCTTTAGGAAGTTAGGACAGTATGTCCGGGTGTCCAGTTCAGGCTCTTTCTAGCCTGTCCTGCTCTGGGCCCAGTTTTTGGCCCAGAACATCTCCCGTGTCTCTCTTTTTCTTCCTTGTCCTGGGGCTCAGGCACTGATGCACCTGCTGCCCTCCCCTTGGGCCCCGAGGATGCTGGGTCTGCTGCACAGCGCCCCAAAGCAGAGGCGTGCCTCCGCTCCTCCACACACCCAGCCTTCCCTCTCCTACCGAAGCGTGTCCTGAAGCTCTTTGGTGTTTGAGGTCCAACATCATTAGATGTAATCACCCTTACTGACAGGGACAGAGAAAAGAAACTCAACCCACAGGAAAGTAGGGCAGTTCTTACAGTGGTGGTCCCTGGTTCCCAGTTTCTGACAAACTTCTGAGATGGTAAGAGGAAGTCACACAGCATTTATGCCATCATGCTTTATGTCTAAAAGGGGGCTCTATTAACTCTCTTCCCAGCCCTTCTACTTCCTCCACCACTTCTTCCCAAGTCTATGTTTAATGAAAAAGCCTTTCCCCTGACTCCAGCACCGAGTCAAGTAATTCTTGGGAATCCATCTTTGGTGCTGCTCTGTCCAGTCTTGTAAAATATATACCACGTCCTCGAACCATGTCTTTCAACACAGACTATGCACAGGCTTCATTCAAAGTCAGTTACCTAAATGGGCTATTCATGCTTCCCCGTCAGCCTGTTAATTTTTGTCACTTAGCCTAGCCCCAGATGGCAAGGTCCTTTGCAAACTTAAGTATATTCTTTCATCATTTTGTTCTCTCTACACATTGCTCTACCACATAAAACAAAGGTGGATGATACATTGAGCAATTTAGCCATGCTCAATACATTTACTGAATTTATTACATCACCAACACATTTACTAAAACGGGTTGAGCACTTGACCAGGCATTGGATTTTAAATTACTTCTGCATGTATTAAGTTATTTAATCCTCACAAAAATCTTATGAGTTATATGTGTTTAATCCAGATGAGGAAATTAGGATAAAATTATATTAGGTAACTTTTGGAAAAGTGCTCAGCAAATTCTAGAGCCAGGATTTGAACCCGGGACAGTCTGAATCTCCTCTTCGGTGCTGCAGAACAATTACATTGGTTAATTTTCATATAGGGATTATTAATCTCTTTTCTTATGTTAGCTCTTTTAAAATTTTAATTTCTGATCCTTTGCCCAGGTAAAAAACATTCTTAGCTTGCATTGTAACCTTGGCACCACCGTCCAGGTGCAAACCCTGAGTTGCCCACATGTTCACAAAGGCATCTCCTGATTTTTTTTGTTCAGAGGAGGCTTCTTCAATAGGGATCATAGGCATTGTGCAGGGCAGGCCCGTGATGTGTTCAGGTGGTCCTTGAGCCTGATCGTCTTGATGCGAAATTCAAAGCGTACGTACCTAAATGCAGCCTTCTTGAGGGAAACATGGTATTTGTGACTAAAAAGAGATTAAGAACCACTGGTTCACATGCACTGTTTAGGAAAAAGGGTAACAGCTGAGGTCACTGATGAAATGTGCTGAAAACAAGGCTGAACTATCCTGTGAGCACCAGCCCAGAAAAAGTGTTTATGGCTATCAGCATTGTTGGCATTTCACTACTGAAGCATACTAGGGGTGCCCCAATGCAGGTATGACTTCGGCTATGACACGCTGCAACCAAGATCCTCACGCGTGGCAGGCAGCCTTAGCGCTGCTTGGCATTCATTGGCTACTCACTCTGGTTATATTCAGGTTCATGAAATCATTCTAACGTTCCTGTAAGGCTGAAATCGTTATCTTCATTTGACAAACAAGGAATCTGGTGCTTGGAAACATGAAGCCATTGGTCAAGGCCACCTGAAGCCAGTGTAGTGGGAAGGCTGGGTTTCGAGTGCACGTTGGCCAGATTCCAAAGTTTGTTTGTTCTGTTCCCATCTTATCTCATTGTTTTTCCGTGTGGGATGCCGACACGTACTGTTTTAGTGTAGCTTTCCACTGTGGCAGGACAGAGTCCCTCAAGAACGTGCTCACATGCTCATATGAAAAGCCTAACTGTATTATCAAAGGGGAACAAGCAAATTAGACATCTCTCAGTGTGGTGGAGGGCAAGCAAGCCCCGCTTTCCCTTGAGGCGTGCTAAAGCCCCCTACATGTGATTCTTAAGTGTCACTAGGTATCTTGCTGAACGCTAAAGCATTGCAGTTCCCAATTAAGACAGCCCAGAAAGCTGACTTTGCAGGAGTAGGTATTAGCCAAGGCTTTATTCAGTGAAAAGATGAATTTATTTCAGGGCTGAATTTGAAGCTGCTCGGTGTTCTGGGGCTTCCCTGATAGCGTGACTGTGGCAAGATCCAGTACACTAACTTGCTACTAAATCTTGGGGAGGACCTCTGCTTCCCACACAGCCTCCGTGTCCTTTAATTTTCGGTTCATATCAATCCTGAGATCCTCGCAAGCAGCTGCTCTTGCTTCCCAAATATTACTTAAGCCCTAACATTTCTGTGCTTACCCATATTGTTGCTCTACTCTTAGAGAAGGACCCATTGTTTTCATTTTGGGACATAGACCAGTGAATGCCATCAGTGTGGCAAACACACAGAGCAGAGATTTATGTTAGAGTCAAGGGCATTCTTTATGATAAAAGTAATGAGTCTCTGGCCCTGTGGAGAATGATTGCATTTGATCATCAGCTCTGCCTGGGAACAGGTACCAGTGTGCTTTCTTAGGCTTCAAGGTTTTTTTCTCTAATCACCTCTTAAAGAATTTTTTAAAATTCTGCTGCTCTCTTACACACGCTTTAAGTTGGCATCTGACAGTTTTCATCATAAATTTAAAGACTCACAGTGAATGTGATTTCCAGAATATTGTAAACTTGGGTGTTTAAAAATAAAACAATGATGTCATTCTTTGAATCCAATTAAAGTCTAAATACTATACCAACCTCTCTGTCAAAAGTATCTGAAGAAGCTCTCACCAGACGGTATTTTTATACCTTGTGGTCAAGCGCTGCAGGCAGATTTGGGGCATCAACACTCACAGTAAGATTTGGGGCTTTTTTTGGGTCTGGTAATGGGGAGGAAAGGCTTTTGCAAAAACGGAGGTGGGAAAGGAGGCCGTGAATGTGTTCTAAGGCACATTCTCTGGCAGGGTCATTTTTGGGAAAGAAATCAGCTAGAAGCTTCAGATTTGGAAATTAAAATGTCATTAATTCTTCTCATGCCTGCGTGTCTTTAGAAAGCCTTGATGGGCACCAGGGGCACGCAATGCTAGTTATAGGAGCACGCGTGTATCTAGCGCAGGTGTCGTTGGTTATAAATCACTGTGGGCAGCGGCCTGGAGTTGGGTCCACGGCCTTCTGTCCGGGTGGCTCAGACTCAGACTGGGCAGGACTGGAAGGACCTGCGGGGCTGATGGTCCCATTTCCTGCCCTCAGGCGGGTGACTGTGTGGAGAGCTGTCTCTCCTCTATATAGTGATTTACATAAAAGATTGACTTACTCTAGTGTGTTTGTGCTTTTTTTTAATTTTGTTTTTTTAAGATTTATTTATTTTAGAGAGAGAGCATGAGGGAGAGGGAGAGAGAATCTCAAGCAGACTCCCTGCTGAACACGGAGCCCAAGGCATGGCTCGATCCCAAAATCAAGAGTCAGACCCTCACGGGACTGCGCCATCCAGATACCTCTCTGGTGTGCTTTTAGATCACTGGTTGTCAGCGGGGGTGACTGTCCACCCCAGGAACATTTGGCATTGTCCAGAGACATTTTTGCTTGTGACAAGTGGGGAGAGAGGATGGCTGCGGGCATCCAGCAGGTGGTGGTCAAGGCTGCTGCTGAACAGCCTCCAATGCACAGGACGGATCCTGTGACAATTATCCTGCGCAGAATGTCAATAGACACTCTGGTTTTCTACTGAAATCTTTCCGGCTGTAATTGAAGCCCATTTCTTTGTTTGGTCTTTGACAACATAAAAGAGTACGACATCTAAGAGGCTGTGTAAGATATAGGAAAGAAGAAGCCAGCTGTCTCACTGAAGCCACGGAGCCTCAGTTTCTTCATCTGTAGAATGGGGATAATGATGCCTGGCTTGCAAAGTTATCGTAAAGATTGCAGATAATGAGAATACATGGTATCCAGTCAAGGTGTGGAAGATGGTTTTATTATCCAACAACAGTCACATGGTTTTCTAGCCTTCTCTCCTCAGGGATGTGTATGATCTTGCCTTCCTTTGAACTGAAGTTATGCTCTTGAAAAAAATTTTTTTTTTTACTACTTGAGTTATACTACTTATGTGCCTGCCTTTTTTCCCTTTTAGACTCCAGGCTCCCCGAGACATCCTTGTATCTTTCAGCAGAGAGTCTTACACATGGTAGACATGTGTAAAAACAACAAGCTTTGTTGACCTGAAATACTAGCCAGAATAAATCCCACTTAATTTTCTTTTTATTATAAGATTTAATTCTTTCCCTTTGGATCATTTTAATGTGTTTAATAAAAACATTCACTTCCTGAAATGTAGTTTCCATGGCACGTCTGGGCCCAATTTGGATGTAGGCTTGGTAATGCCTAGACTTCTGGAATCCTTGCCTTCCTGAATTAGGATCATGTGCAACATTTCTGCTGTGAGAAGGGGAGTCTTGAGAGAGACCACTTTTCATTCTAGAAATGACAGGCAGGATGGTTTGAGTCTTGTGTTTCTTTTATGAGCCCCCTGGGCTATTTCTTTTGATCTTTGGTTTGATTTCTTTGGTGGAAGGTTTGCTTTCTTCAGTTTCTTCTAGTGGTAGGAAGGGAGATTTTGATTCATTTGTCAGATTTTTATTTTATACTCATGTCTAGAGTGAAGCCAAGAATAATATGTATATTTTAAATAGCTCTAATGAGTAAATGATGACACAATATTTTATATCCTTTGTTTACAGTCAGTTTCCCTTTTAGAATACAGGTTAGATGGTCTACTCTGACCTGAAATAGTACCCATTTCTTTGTGTAACAAGCTGAAGATTTTAGGAATTGAAATGGAATGAAGTCTTCTCCTGTTAAAAGTATTTTAGGTTCTGTAATGCACATTTGGAAGCTTTTATAAGTTTATCAAGCTGTTGAGTGTTTTGGTGAGCCCGTGCTTCGGGGATGACCATGCAATTGTGTCTCAGAATCAGCTTGTGGAATTTCAGAAGTTGGGATTTGGGGGGCTGGAAAGATAGCAGGCTCTGGGGGGAATGTGTGTTTTGACAGTGTCCCCTTTTAAAATGACCGCACATCTCCTGTTTCACCATCTGCCGGGGTAGTATCAGAATAGCCAGGGGATGTGGGAATTGGTGTGCATTTTGTGGAAGAAAGAATAACAGAAAACTTCTCTGCCTGTTTCCTTGAAAAGTGTGACTTTGTTCACTTTCAGAGGGTATAGGTTACTGCTAATTTGGAAAGGGGATCTTCCCTCTTTCTTTGAAGGCTCTCAGGCACAGGGGAAAGTGAGAATCTATTTACATAAGTTAAAATGTCAAACTAAATCTCCCAATGCAAATATGGACCACCAGGGACATTGTAATAGGCCAGGTTTGGGATTTTAAATACAGATTTTCTTGCTTCCTCCTTTAAGCTTTTTAATATTTTTCAAATGCTGCTGAAAAGTAATTGGCCTATCAAACAAGGATGAAACCCCAGATCTTCTGCCATAGCTCTTAAAGGGGGGGATCATACTCCTTTCCCTTGAGAGCTCCTTGTTTTAGAGATTAAAGAAGTATGAATTGCTAAAATTTGAAGGCCAACCACAAACTGTAAGTTTTAGTTTCAAGTAGATGAAAAAGTCAGGTTACAAAACAGTCGTAGGGGAGGAGGAAGATACCCTCTTCAGATGTTCCCTTGCCCGAGGATGCTGTGGCCAGGCAGAGCCATTTACCTCAGGAAAATGGGCAGGACTTTGCTTTGATGTGCCAGGGTATTGGAAACATCACCCCTTAGCATTGCTGATACCACCTCTGCCTTCCCAATCCAGGGGAAGGTACGTCTGGGCAGCACTTGGAAAGAGTGTTTTCTAAACTCTCCAGCGGGGCGGGCATGGGGCTGGGGGTGTGAAGATTCAGAATGAAAGTGGCTTTAACCAGGACACATGTTCTAGTGACTGTGGGGTTAATGACACGGAGTGCTTTCTCAGTCTTTATACCTGTTAAAGATAAAACTGTTCATCCCCTTGTTGGAGGAAGGGTAAGACAGGCTTTATTCAGGGGGCTATCATGATAGATGTCCAGGTCCCTGCACTGGGAGTTTGCAGAGGGGAGAGAGATTGGGAGCAACTCTGAATACAACAAAGGAAAGTGGGATTTCTAGTCAAGGAGTAATCCAGGGGCAGTGGATGAAAAATTACTAAGAAGACATGTCCAAGGTACGTGGAGGGCAATCAGGCTAAGTCACCCTAATAGGATTCTTGCTGAAGGCAAGCCAGGGTGATCAGATACCACCTGGGAAATGGTGGAGGGTGAGGAACCTCATCAGGTATCGATTAGATAACAGGGATCAGATGTTGAGGGTGGCAGAGCCTAGCTAAACTGACTTTTAACAGGACTTTTTTTTTTTTTTTTTAAAAGATTTTATTTATTTGACAGAGAGAAACACAGCGAGAGAGGGAACACAAGCAGAGGGAATGGTAGCGGGAGAAGCAGGCTTCCTGCCGAGCAGAGAGCCCGATGCGGGGCCCGATCCCAGGCCCCTGGGATCTGACCTGGGCCGAAGGCAGACGCTTAACGACTGAGCCACCCAGGTGCCCCTTAACAGGACTTTTGCTGAAATGGGGCTCTTGAGAACATGCCGAAGGATAGGACCAAGTTACAAAAGAGCTCAGAGGAGCCTGCCTAGCCTAGCCTTTGGTCAAGGAAGAATCTTGGTCACAGCCTCTTACTGGGGGGTGGGGTGGGGTGGGGGGTGGGTCCATAGCAAAGCACAGGTGGGGAAGATAAAGGGAGGGGGTGCATCTTCAGTTCCCAACACTGAATCAACGAAGGTGGAAAGTAACGAGAATGCTGGATCACTGCGGTGGGCTGGGCCATGGGAGTCTGTTGATCAGGTTAGGCTGCGTCACGGCACAGTGATAAACAACTCCCATGCATCAGTGCAATAACCCACCAAGGGTTTTTCTTGCTCATGTTACGTGTCCAGTGTGGGTCAACAAGGGGCTCTGTTCACCATGTCCACTCAGAGACCCATGCTGAGTGACGCTTCGTTTTGATATGTATTGAGATGTATAGATATACCTCATCTGTCTCCTTGACTAAAGCAAATCAAATGGCCCTGCCTGCCTCCAGAGGAGTTGTTAGGTCTATTCTTAGAGCTGGGGAATAGGAATTTGTGTGATTAACCTAAATGACTGTGAAAGGGAAGGACTTCCCTGGGTTCTACCTATTCCTGCTGCTAACCAGCTTCTAAAAGACATCCTAGGAACCTCACTGACCTACAACTACACACATAATGGCTTCAATATTCAACATTATAGCACCTGAAAGAATGCCCACATAGAATATGAAATTTGGGGGCACCTGGGTGGCTCAGTGGGTTAAGCGTCTGCCTTCAGCTCAGGTCCTGATCTCAGGGTCCTGGGATTGAGCCCCGCATCGGGCTCTCTGCTCAGCGGGGAGCCTGCTTCCCCCTCTCTGTCTGCCTGCTTGTGATCTCTCTCTCTCTCTCTGTCAAATAAATAAATAAAATCTCTAAAAAAAAAAAAAAAAATGAAATTTGTTGGAGTGATCTTAGTTTGCATTGTGAATAACAACAGGGTCCTGGATTAGTGATCTCACAAATCTAGACTTTACTGATAATGAATAAAAGAACTACATGTCGGTAGGGTGAAAGCTAGGTCACTTCAGTAGTGTTTGGTCCTAGTGAAGAACATGTATTTAGTACCCACAGGGGGCTGACCATGAGCGCGACTGAAAGCTTTGTGAGCACATGAAAATAAGCATGTATCGATCTTTTTTTTTTGTTTTTTTTTTAAAGATGATGAGTTTTTTTCAAGTAATCTCCGTACCCAACGTGGTGCTTGAACTCACAACACCGAGATCAAGAGTTGCATGCTCTACCTGCCAAGCCAGCCGGGTGCCCCAGAACAAGGTCTAGATCTTAGGGACTGCTGTCTAATCAGGGAAAAAATTGAAAAGTTTAATATATATAACATATGGCTATGTGTTATCGCATATATCGCATGGTTATCACATAAGGTAAACCATGGTAAATACCTAATAGAGGTAAAACAAAGGTCCAAGAAGGGAAGTGATTAATAATTAAGTGAATAATCACTTCTTTGAATTTTCCAGCCGACCAGATACCACTGTCAACCTGGAAAAATCATTAATATTTTATCTTCATCTTCCTTTTTTGTTCTTGGGTCTAATTTGATCCCAGAACAAATCATAACAGTGGTCAAGAGGCTGTATGAGAGCGTGACCTCTGCAGCTAGGGTTCAAATCTCAGTGTCCCCCACTGCTAGCTCTGTTACCTTGACAAGTTATTTTGCCTCCTTGCACTTCATTTTCTTCTACTGTAAAGTGGGGGTGATAATAATAGGGCCACTTCCTAATGGTGTGGTGAGGTTTGAAAGAATAAATCCTACTTAATTTTCCATTTCTTATAGGATTTAGATTTTTTTCCCATGGATCATTTTGATGTGTTCAGTACAAACATTTGACTTCCTGAATGTGTACCCCATTGGATCTCTGGGCCCCAAATGAAAGTGGGCTTGGTAATTCCTAGGATTCTGGAAACGTTGCCTTCTGAATCAGGGTCATATTGAACATTTCTGTCTGTGCCCACCAGAGCAGTGCTGGGCTCAGGGTATGTGCAACGAAAGGGCCCCAGGTCAGTCTGGCTTGTGAGGCGATCTTAGTCTAGAGACTGTTAAGGGTATCAGGTTGGCCTCTATTCTTATCTGGGAATTCAGGCCTGCTGAGAACACATTCCTAGTTCCCCAACTTCTATCCCCAGCATTTCAAAGTGATATTAAGTTAAATTCTAATGTGATACAGATCCATTGTGGCTAAATCATGGAAGCATTCTGTGTGTCTGAGTCCAAAAATTTAAAAGGTCCAGGTGGTTGGGCCTAGCACCACAGGTAAAGGTTGGAAGACCTAGAGGCCGGGTGTGATAGAGGGAAGTCTGTGTGGCTCATCTTGGCCAATGTACACATTTTCTCTCCTTTATGTCATCTTTGGATCTCCCCTTCTCCCACCACTCCTTGAGTACAGCTTGACTCGTTGCTGCAGAGTGTTTGGGCTGTAAGCAGATGAAAGTGTAGACATGGGGATTCTATCTTTCACAAATACATATTGAGGACACCTCTCTACTGTAGCCCAAACTTCTAGGAAAAAGGAAAGTTTATATCAAGATAATGGAGAACATTCAATTGACTGAACCATTAAACAAAAATAGACTGGGCTACCTTTAAGGTAGTGAGAGTTCAAGCATGCCACCACCAAGTGAGGATTTTCTGTGAAGGGATTATTTTATCAATGAGAGGCCAGACTAGTATTTGGTAATCTCCATGTTCTTTTTTCTCTGGATTTAAGAACCTGTGATTTTCTGTACTAGAGAGAATTTTGCCCCTTCCTTCTTTCCTTCCTTCTTTCCTCCCTCCCTCCCTCCCTCCCTTCTTTCCTTCCTTCCTTCTTTCCTTCCTCCCTTCCTCCCTCCCTCCCTTCCTTCCTTCCTCCCTCCCTCCCTCCCTCCCTCCCTCCCTCCCTCCCTCCCTTCCTTCCTTCCTTCCTTCCTTCCTTCCTTCCTTCCTTCCTTCCTTCCTTCCTTTTAGTTTTGTTTATTTGAGAGAGAGAAAGAGTGAGTGCGCACAGGGGGAGGAGCAGGCAGAAAGGGAGAGGAACAGAGAGAATCCCAAGCAGATTCCCCACTGAGCATAGAGCCCTACACTCATCTCACCACCCATGAGATCGTGACCTAAGCTGCAACAAAGAGTCAGACACTCAACCAACTGAGCCACACAGGCGCCCCTGCTTTGCCTCACTCTCCTCACTGGCCAGGTTCTGCCATTCACTAGGACCACCATAAATAAGAGGGCAGGTGCCAAACTGGAACAATAAATGTGACAATCTTTGTCTACTTTCTTACCCATAGAATTGTCCAAGTTGTAACTTTCTGTTATTCATTCTCTCATTCAGTAAACATTCCTTAAGCATCTTCCTGACACTGGGAATGCTATGGCAGTGTGAGGGCGGGTGGAAGGAAATTGAACAGCTTATGACACCATTAAAGATAAACAAAAAAAACTTGCCTCTAACTTCACTCCAGACTGGCCGCCTCATCTTTCCTTTGTGGGCTTGGGCTCACTCTTTCATTTGTTCATTTATTTGTTCATTCAGTGATCTCTTAATGTGCCCTGATGACATTCAAAGTTGGCTCCATCCTGCTAACAGCAGGGGCTAGACAACTCTATCATTTCAAAGGCAGAAACTCCCAACTACCATATTCGTTTTCATAGCATGAAGAGAAAGCAAACTATGAAACTCCTGGGGGTGGGGGCCGGGTAGAGTCCTCACCCTGAATGCTTATCTTATGCAGAGAACTTATTATGAATGCTGAAGTACCTATTTTGAGCACTTGATTTCTCACTTTTTCATCATATACAGCAAAGGTGTGATGTGTAAGGGACGTGTTAATTCTAGTTATTTGCATTGCTTGACACATTTGTATGGATTGGGTTGGTTTAACATGGAAATGTTTGATTTTTTTTTTTCAAGACCCTTATAGGTTTTAAAATAGATAACTTGCTTCTGAAGTGAAGAGAGACCAAAGAGCAGAAACAATTGATCTGAGTTATGACCTGAGAATGTGACACCAAGCACAAACCTTTCCAGCTTGTCCCCCGTTGCACCCTGCCGCCTTGAACCCATTTGACCTTACGCTCCAGTCCAAGGAAACTGTTTGCCATTCCCCAAATGCTACCTCCTGTCGCTGCCATTTCTCTCACGCTCATTCTCCTTCTGCTGGAAATGCTTCCCCACACATTCTACCTGTGTGTCCATGTGTGGCTCTCACGGCCCCTCCTTTAGGAAGCTCACTCTGGGCTCCAGTTCCTGCATGCCCTATGTGTGCTCGATCTATCTATTTTAAGATTTTATTTATTTATTTATTTATTTATTTATTTATTTATTTATTTATTTAATTTGACAGAGAAAGTGTACAAGTGGGGGGAGAGGGAGAAGGAGGCTCCCCACTGAGCAGGGAGCCTGGCAGGGCTGGATCCCAGGACCTCAAGATCATGACCTGAGCCAAAGGCAGATGCTTAACCTACTGAACCACCCAGGTGCACCCCTCCTTGTGCTTTAAACCTTTATCATGTACTTATCCCATTGTCCCTTGCAGTGAAGCTGTTGTTTTTAGACCCTACCATATGTGGGAGAAGAAAAATAATTTTCTCTCTACTCTTCTAGGTTCTTGTCTGAGAATTCCCCCTCCCCCCTATTAAAAATACAGACAGATTGACAGGAGGAAAACAAAACAAGTTTAATAACTTGTATACTTCCTTACACATGGGATAGACCCAGGAAATGGAGTAACTTTCTAAAACATCTCAAGCCACTACTTAAATAACATTTCCAGCTAAATACAAAAGAAGATGTTGAGGTTGCCAGGGAGGGGGTAAAATTCAACAGGAGTGAGGGTGTTATGAAAGTTTAGGTCCATACCTTCTTCACTAAAAATAGTTTCTGGAGACTGAGTCATCCTCCTCTTCCTGGTACGGAAAGGCAGAACCTTTAGAAGTGGAGACTTCCCTTATACATTTAAGTGACTCTTATAAAAGGGCAACTTCTACTAAGTTTTTAGAGCTTCCCTTATATCTGTTGTTTCTTAAAAATAACCGACTTAAGATAATCCTTATGTCAAAAAGTCACATTTTGGGGTGGCATGATCTATCTGTTCCCTTTCACATGTTGTAAGCTTTTTGAGATAGATGTATCACAATCATTTGTATAAGTCTCACAGCATCCAGGAGGCATTTTGCTTTGTAGGGGCTCAGTGAGTATTGATTAAATTGCATTAATGTAAAGATAAATTTAGCATCATGGAGACAACTACTTGAGCTTCCCGGCTCTTAGCAAACTAGAAAATTTTGTTGATTAGTGCACTTCTCTCTCCTTGCAAATGCTCAGAAATCCAAAGTAGTCTCACATTTCCTTCCATCAGGTAAATCATCCCACTCTCTTCCCCCTTCATCCTCTACTGCTTTCCTATAAAAGGTGACTGTTCAGGGACTGGAGAGGTGGAGAGAAGAGATGCTCTGATCTGCCAAGGAATTTGGGGTCGGGCGGCTGTATGTGCCTATGCAAGTAGGTTCCTGTTCCCATGCTAAGAACATGAGTAGATGATGTTCTTGGCCATCGACACCCTCACCTGGAGTCAGCTCTCCTATTGCAGCTGCAGAGATGGAGATATCATTAGGACCAGTGAGCAGTCAGCTGTACACATAGGCAGGATTAAGGTCTTAAATCTTAGTTCTGAGGGTCTAGATATTAGACTGTTCTTATGTAACCCAATTTGTAACCCAAATTCTCTAGTGGTCTAGTGACGAATTCACACAAGCAAGTATATGTTATATATTAGGCAACAAATATAAAGCCAACTTACTGACTGGCCAGGAGAAACCTAACTTTGCATGGGATCACAGTGCCCTTGCTTATAGGTCAGTTTTTTGAAATCTGAGAATTCAGGTTGTTAGGCCCTTGGTATCAGAGGTCTGAGCCCAGTGTGGTTGGGATAGTACTAGCCTGAGGGGATTACGGGTAATCCTCAAGGTCTGGTCCAGAGGTAACTTGGGTATCAGAAAATCAAGCCGATAATTCAGTCACATAATACATTCAAGAGGACTGGGCAGGGGGGCAGATTCCAAGTGTGGCAATCATACGACAACTAAGGACACCAGATCACAGCAACAGGGTTGAGAACGAGGGTGGGGAACAAACCTATGAGAATCTCAAAGCCAATGGAGCTTTGACACTTTATAGAAAGCAAGGCTGGGAAGAGAGAGGAGCTCATGAGGGCACAGTTTTGAAGCCAGCTTTGCTCACTCCCTCAACAAATATGATCAACTCTCTACCAGTCACTTTTCTAAGATGGCAATACATCAGTGAAGAACATAGACCAAATCTCTGCCTTCAGAGTTTAAATTCTGGGGGAAGGCACAAGCAATGAAAGATACCCAAATATGTTATAGAGTATGTTAATTGGTAATACACTTAATGAAGAAAAATAAGGCAGTAGAAAGGTGTGAGAATGCCGGTGCCATGGGGGAGTGGCGTACTCTCTTCAGTAGGGTGGTCCAGTAAGGCGTCTGGGAGATGAAATTTGATCTGAGCTTTGAAGAAGCCAGTCACTGAGATACTTTGTATCAGGCTGGGGAAATAGCACAAGCAAAGAGGTGGGAGTGTACCTGATGTGTTTGAGGAACAGCAACAAAGAGGGTCTGGAAATGAGGTCAGAAAAGTAGAGAGCCTGGATGGCGTAGGGCGGAGGCCCCTGGAAGACTTTAGCTTTTACTCTGAGATGGGAGCCATTGGCAAGCTTTATTAAAGCACATGATTTGGCTTGTGTTCTAAAGAATTACTGTTACAGCTGAGAAGAGCCTGCAAGGAGAGGGGCAAGGGTAGGAACTAGGAGGCCATTGTGGAGGCTTCTGGAATAATACAGATGGGAGATGTTGGTAGTTTGGACAGGGTCATGGCGGGAGAGGTGGTTCTGGAAGGCTGATTCTGGAAGTGTTTGGAAAGTAGAACTTGAATACTTTGCTAAGTGTTCGGATGTGGGATTCGTTAGAGAAATCAGGGATGACTCCAAGATTTTTGGCCCGAGTTAGCAGGAAGGCTAACTCAGGAGTTGCCTTTAGCTGAGGTGTGGAAAGACTGAAGGTTGGCTGATGTCCATGAGCCAGAGCATGGGAGTGGTGGTCACAGCTGGTGTTTCAAGGTGGTGACCTGATGCCACTGTGGTGACATCAACTGGTCAGGATGTCCTTCTGCCAGACATACTGCAGAAAACCTGAACAAGTGTCAAAGCACTTTTCCATTTTCCTTCAATTTTAAACGTTTTTACGGTTGTTCACCACTCATTATGTGGTGGTTTTCCATGACATGTGGCCAACCCTCCCTGTGATGCTTGGTCCTGTCATTATAGTTCTGACTTGGGTGATGGCCTGTGTTCTAAGATAAGTTCTAGTTTAACTCTCAGAAAGTGATCATGCTACATTTCTATTATTTCCAAATTCTCGGAGTGTACCTGCTGTCCTCATCTCCTTCCACACCTAATGCCACTCAAATCAAGAATTCACTTTTATGTCTCCACTCTGCCATTCCCTAAGGCTATGACTGGTTGGCATAGGTATTATTGGAGTGATGTTCAACCAAGGACATCAAACCTTGATGGTGACAGGCATTCCTTGGGGGTGATGGTGACAACCCAAGGAATGAGGACAGCGTAAGGGGTAGAAATGGAGGTAGATGTGTCCATGACAGTTACTACTTACTTTGGATATTTTGTTACTCCTTAGTATGGTCTTAAAAATTGAGATATGGGGCGCCTGGGTGGCTCAGTGGGTTAAAGCCTTTGGCTCAGGTCATGATCTCAGGGTCCTGGGATCGAGCCCCACATCGGGCTCTCTGCTCAGCGGGGAGACTGCTTCCCCTTCTCTCTCTCTGCCTGCCTCTCTGCCTACTTATGATCTCTCTCTCTGTCAAATAAATAAAATCTTTTAAAAAATTGAGATATAATTCTTCTTTCTCTTTAATTCTTTCTGCCAAATTGGTTTTCTTCAAAAGCCAATACGCACAAGCCTGCCTCCTATTTTCACTCAAAGAGACAGATGGTTAAAACCGTCTCTAGCTAAATTTTTTTTCTTTTAAGTCTTGAAGTAAAAAATACACATGAGTACCAGAAAGGTTTAAGCCTTTTAGGACTGGTTAAGAAATCTGTTGTGAACACTGCCTCATACCACTGAGTTATCTATTCACATACCGAATACTGTGTGCGGGGCCCAGTGAGGGATTTTGCAGTCAAGCTTTTCAGATGGGTATTTGCTTTCTAAAAGGAAGATAAAAGTTGTGCTGATGGGACAGATAGCCAATTCCCAAATCCCAGGGTCACTTGGCATCTGTGCTGACACGGCCTGCAGGAAGCGTGTCATGGTCGTGCATTTCTGGCAGTATTGATTTTGTGCACTCTTACGGATGAGCATCGGTAGCCAGAAAAGCAGGTCAATCTTTGTAAGTACATCTGCCTCAATGTGCTTGTGCCTTGAAGTATCCAGGTTTTTATTTTGTATTTTTTCTCGCTTGCTTTCTCCGGTCGATTTAAACAAATAGAGCTGAGCTTGCTTTGGTCGTTCTGTGCTAGTGCGTTCCCACCAGTGCTCTGGGAATGGATTCCAAGTTACATGAGTACTTGGATACTCACCTCTTGGCTCTCAGCGTGGTCAGAGCCTAGGTCAGTCTCCTGTGATAGTGAATGGCTTTCTCTGTTTACCTAAGTGTGCTCTACAATTAGCGTCTTGATCTGTGGGTGTCGTGTCATGCAAAATGCTGGCCGAAACAGGACAAAGCTAGACATATGTTTATAATTTACCATTTGCCAGTTTTAAAATTGAGGTAGCTTAATATACCTCAAATTCTTTTAACTGCAACTAACAATAATAAAATAATATTTATCCATAACGCTGAATATGTGTATGTCCAAAACAAGTACCGTGGGCGAGTTGTTGCCCTTATCACGTGCCGTGCGCTCTAATAGTTCCGACCTGCTCATTTAGAAAACGGCCACCTGTGACTACCAGCTAACTCAATTTTGTAACTCACCAGTGGGTCACAATCCATGTTTAAAAGGGCTGTTGTTGTGTGTATTGTAAGCTAGGAAAAAATTGGTCTTGTACTTGTTCAAATCGTTGCTGCTGTCTCGGAGAAGTTCCGAGCCCGTGAAAGCATGGCCGGGGCAGCCCTTTGGCTGTAGGCTGACCAGCGGGTCCAGGTTGGCTGGTGTTTTCCTGGTTTTAGCACTGAAAGGCTGGCATTCAGAAAACCCCCTCACTTCTCAGCAAACTGGGACGGTTGGTCGCTCAACCTTTGGGATCTGATATCTGGCTGCATGTCCACCCTCGCTTGGCTCCATCTGCTTTTGTACTCTGTGCTCCATCCATATCAAATTACTTGTCTTGCAGACTGACCATTCTCTCTCCCACCTCCCTGCCTTTGCCCAAGCTTCCCTCTGCCTGGGAGGCACCCTCTCCTGCTGACCTCAAGTCTCCTCTTCTTCTGTGATGGCCCATTATGTCACCCTCTCCACGGAATCTTCTCCCCTCATCCTTGTGAGCACAGTCGTACCACGGACTACATTGATTTACGGGATCTTTGTGTTTTTCTCAGCTTTCTTATTCTTTATTGCCTGTAGAATAAACATGAGAAGGAAAACTGCAGATATGATGTGGGTGGCTATGGCAAAGAAAGAACACAAAGGAAAGCGAATGAGGCAATGTAGACGCTAAGGCCAGTAGGGTGGAGCAAGGGAAGATGAGAAATCCTACAACTAGAGGCATGTGCCGCAGTTACGAGCATGTGCTCCACAAGCCAGGTTTGAGTCCTGGCTTTCCACATGTCAGAGGTGCTGCCTGGGGTCCCTCCTTGGCATCAGTGTTTCTGCACTTATGGTAACATCAGCGGGGATTGATGGTTCTTAAAATCAGGTAGGCTTAATTACAAGTTCCCGAGTATTTTGTAGTCAGTCTGGGAGAGTATTGAATTAATTGGTTTTAAGATGTCGAGATATCTTAATAACTTATATTTTTAGATGATTAAAACAGATTGACTGCAAACATTTATATTGCTGAGTTATGTTGAGAAAATCTATTCTGATTTCATTATTTAAGCTTTGCAGTTTTTCCTTCCCTTATTTTTATTGGCGTGTCTTGATGATATTTCTTTTGGTATGACAGCTTAAATTTGTTCTTAGTTGTAAGGTGCAAGAGCATCTGGGCGGCTTGAATTTCCCTGTTCTCTATCAGGATAGAATGCCCACTCGGGGCAGGCCTACTGGCCAGAGCTGCCTTAGTTTAACCTGGCTGCATGGAAGATCCGGCCCTTTTATGGGATCAGCAGAGTCAAAGGCAAAGCTGGTCATGTCTGAAGATTTGCTTGTTATCAGTTATTTTAAAGATCAGCCCTACAGGTTACCTGAGAGTTGTTTATTTTTAGACACGTTCACTCATCGTCTTTGCAACTCAGAGAAACAGCTTCAAGTGCAAGACGGCTGTATTCTAGAACACTGATATTTTTACATCACTGTTAAAAAAGAACGCTCAACTGTCACTATGACAATTTATCCTTAAGGCATTTTGGGCAATAGAGTCTAGATTTCTGAATTTGTCAGTTGAGATAAACAACAGAGGCTGTCAATTATAAATAGAATGGATTTTTGGTAAATTATCCTTTTAGAGTCAGAAAACCAAGATTAAAAATGTAAATCAGGCAGGAAAAAATTACATCGGTGGATATATAATGGAAATGATTTCGGAGAAAAGATGGTTTAGTGGATCAGGCAATGTTAGGATCATGTGTTCGTTGCAATTTGTACTGGTGGGTGACAAGTCAGTTCCCACCCCCTTCCCGTGGGAATAGAAATTGGTTGCATAATTAGGGAGGACTTCTGAGTTTGGTCGTTTAAAAGCTTAGTGCACTGACACAACTTATTGATGATTAGGAAATTTGATAGTGAAATCACAAATTTTTTTTTTTTTTAAGATTTATTTATTTATTTGAGAGAAAGAGAACATGAGTGGTGGGAATGGGCAGAGGCAGAGGGAGACGCACGCTCCCTGCCTGGCAGGAAGCCAGACTCCGGGCTCAGTCCCAGGACCCTGAAATGAAGCCCTGAGTGGAGGGCAGATGCTTAACCAACTGAGCCACCCAGGTGCCCTACAGATTTCTTATTTCTGTCTAATGGTAGTTGAGCAGTTCAAGATCTATTTCCTGAGCACTCACGGCCAGGCACTAGAAATACAGGCATAGATTAGACATGGCCCATCCTTTTGAGAGGTTTTCAGTGTAGCAGGAGAGAATCCTATAGACAGGACAAAACCAGGCAGCGAGGCGCATGTTCCAGCAGATCATGCTCTGGGTGATGATCTGGGGCCACCAGCAAGGAGTCCTTGGCCCTGGCTTAAAGCCCTAGGAGGCCTTCCTGAAGGGAATGTGATTGAACTGAGGCAGACAGATAAATAGGAATCATCAGGTAATGAATGGTGAGAACAGCATTTCTGGAATTTGTAAAGGTTCAAAGGAAGGAAACAGCTTGATATATGCCAGTAAAATGTGAGCTAAGAAGTAGAGGGATATGTGGACAGAGAGATGGGCAAAAAGGGCATCTTCTGTGTATGGTAGGGAGTTGGGACATGTTCTGCATCTTTTTTCTTTTTTTTAAGATTTTATTTATTTACTTGATGGAGACACACAGAGAGAGGGAACATAAGCAGGGGGAGTCGGAGAGGGCGAGGCAGGTTTCTTGCTGATAAGGAGCCCAATGTGGGTCTCGATTCCGGGACCCTGGGACCATGACCTGAGCAGAAGGCAGATGCTTAACTGACTGAGCCACCCAGGTGCCCTGTTCTGCATCTTTGAAGGAAGTCATCGAAGTGTTTTAGTCAAGGGAGTGCACTCATCATATCTGAGCAACAGGAGGATCCCCCTGACACAGTATGGAGGATGTGGAGAGCCTCAGGGAGTAACGCTTGCTTGGGGAAAGGAAGATCAGCGAAAAGAGCACTGTGGTTGTTAGATGAGCCACGTGAAGACTGGCATTGGGTGGCATGAGCGGACACGGATAGGCAAGGGCAGGCTTGGAAATCTTAGGTGGCGAAAATGGGAGGCATGGTGAAAACTGGCTGTGAGAATGTGGTGAGTTTGAGGATTTCAGGGCTGATCAAGAAGGTGGGGCCATGAGGTGGCAGCATTGCACAACACACTTTGTGGGTGGCATTGGATAGGCTGGCGTGAGCGGGAACATCTCTCCTAGCAGGAGACTTTCTAGACCCCGAAGCATGGCTTCACCACCCACAAAGGAAAGAGAGAGTGTGTCTAGGCGATGCCGCTCCCCGGTCAGGTGGGGAATCTCGGTGTGGGTGGTGGTTATCTATAGCTAGCAGTTATGGGGTGAAGTTTTGCAGGGTAGGCAAAACAGGTAGGCTCTAAATGCCTAAAATATGCTTATCTGAGCTATATTTAAAGAAACTGGATATATCAGGGTTTGTGTTTGGTGCCATAGGGCGCTGAGCTGATATTCTAGCTTGATGTGAAGAAGTAAACAGTGTAGGGACCAAGACACGGGGGCCATCTTTAACCATTTACATAACAGCAAGTGTTTGTTCAATGCCCTTTAGGTGTCCCAGATGAGGCCGAGGAGCCACTGGGCAGGTTTCAAAGGAAGGTGACATCATGATGTGTGGAGAAGTTGCCCCTTTCCATGTGCTTCTCAAAAACGCCCCTTTAGGTAGAGCAGCTCCTTTCTGTTTGCTCTGAAGTGCTTTTGAACGTCTAGGATCCTAGATACGTAGTCTCATATAAAGTACAGAAAGGGTAGGCTTCTTTATTACAGTAGGGGTGGGCTTCTTTACCTGACCTCCCATCTGGGCAGGCACTACGTCTTTCCCTCTATCTTGACCTCGCATTGGGTGCTTCTGCAGGACTCTGCACTGCCTCATGTCTTAATTCACTCTAGCTTCCCTCCTGATACTCCCCAAAGGGCTCTCATCTCCTTTCTTCTGATTCTCTTTCTTGGTTCCTTTTCTGTCCTAATTCTTAGTGACAAAACACTGCCCTCTGGTTGTCCAAATTGTCCCATCTTTAGTTTCATACTCTTTCAAGGATGCTACTTGAGATGCGCACTTCCTAAGGACTCTCGACTTCGCCCGATATTAACTCCAAGATAGGCTAAGATGTGAATGGCTGATTCCCTTAATTGAGGAACGATACTTTTAACAAAGAGAAGCTTGTTGAGTCTCTCAATTGGTAGAATGCACTGTCGGGGTCAGAAATAAATCAGAATTTCCCAGAACTTTTTGGCAAAGATGACAATGGTTTTTGAGGCCTGCGAGTTCTGAGAGCTCTCATCTCTACTCTGTTAACTAGATGAGAGGGCAGATACCCTCTGGATTGATTTTTCTCTCTAGCATAATGGGCCTCTGTGCGGAGGGCTTGAGAGTCTCTTCTGTGTAATGTGCCGCGATTGCCTGTGCCTGATTTATAGCTTCAGCAGGATGATTCGGGGAGCTCAGAAGGCTGCAACAGTGCAAGTGCAACCAGAGATAATATGCAGACACAACAGTCTTAAATATAGCTCACAGATCCAACAGGAACGATACGAAAAGCTTAATTTAGAAATATGGCCTGATTTCCCCATCAAGAATTAACCCAATGTGAGTAAAATTGAGAAGAGCCCAGAAAAATCAACATAGATATTTAACTGTATGTGTGTACTGAGATTTTTATCCCCTCCATTAAAAAATGGTTCTCCATTGACATAAATAGATCCTTCATACGTAGATGAAACTGTTGCGGTCTTGGGGTCTTGAGGTCTTGGGGCCACCCAGTATTGGCTTTGGTGGTGTGTTTGGGAATTTCAGAGGCAAAAGCAAGCCTTTTCTCCTGTGTCAGCTCTTCCATGCAGTTTACTTATGTCACCACCAGGTGGCGGTAGAGAGTGACTGCAAGGTTGGACTGAGCAGGAGCTACCATAAAAGCCTTTTAAGAGCTTCCTTTTGACTAAAATGGGTAAAATCTCAAATAAGTAAACACCGAAAGAGAAGCATTATTTGGCAAAAGTATTAAAGAATGAGGAGCTCTGGTATTTCCAGCTCTGATTTGTCCACTTAATGGTAGTGACCTTGGATAAGTGCATCTCACTTTCCCTATTTATGGATGGGTAAAATACTAGTACTGGATTATATAACCTTTGAAGCTCTTGTCTTGAAACAAACATGTAAATTTGTAATGGTTAAGACAGCAAAATTAAAAGAACGAAAGCATTCAAGACTTTTCGCACGGCAGGGAAGGCTACATTTTATTAGCGGCCATTTAGTTTACCTTCTAGCCAGGCTGAGGCCCATGAATTTGTGCGTGTAGAGAGGGGAGGAGGAGAACGAGGAGCGAGAGGCCTCTGTTTCTCTTCCTTATCAATGACCTGGCTTAAGCAAGTCAGAAATGAGAAATCTTTTATATATAATTCTATGGGGCCCTTCCTCCCTAGCCTTCTGTAGGAGCCTTCCTCCGAAAGCCCTCTGTTGCTTTATAGCAACACTTAGCAAAATTTTGTTTGTCTGTAGAACTTTAGAGGGTTTAGAACCAACTCCAGCTTATCAGAAGCAGGTAAGGCAACGTGTGGTCTGAGGCTCCCTGGGGATCCCAAGATTTGTTCGGGACTCTGTAAGGTCAAAACTATTTTCACAAAATGTTATTTTTATTTGTCTTTTTCACTGTATTGACGTTTACAAGGGACGGCGTGAAAGTAACGGTGGTGACCCTGCTGATACCTTAGCAGGAATAGAGAAGTGGTGCCACCCTGTGCCAGCATGGGCTTTGGACTCCCCAACCACACCCTCACAGTTTAAACAAAGAACGTCCCTCATGAAGCAGAAACAAAAATATTAGTTATATTAAATCTCTACGCTTGAGCACAGTCTTTACTATGTGACCAGTGGGAACACAGAAGGCACTTCTGCTGTCTCCCAGAGTTCAGTAGTGGTCTTGAGATGGGATTTGTGCAATTGTGTGAGTTATGAGCTACACTAGCTGCAGTTTTTTTTTCCTGAAACACTATGTTTACTTGAAGGAACAATTCACAAACTATGATTATTCAAATTTGGGTACTTGGCAGCAATTTTCTCAACAATCAATGGCATGAGCTTGTCACTTCAAGAACATAACTGGCAGTATTTGTGGCTAATGACAAAATTTGAGCTTTCAAGGAAAACTTAGAATTTTGGAAAATTTATATCTGCCACCGTGACAGCTTGACCATTCCTAGAGACTTTTCTGAAGACTTTGGTAGTGACATTACCGAGTTTGATTTGGGGATATTGTACAATGAAATGTGTCAACATTTGAGAGGTCTGCATAATTTTCTAAATAATTTTCTAGATAACAAATGCATAATGTCATAAAATCATACATGAATAAAAGATTCATTCAAAGTTTAAGATAGACCAATAAATTTTAATGTAACAGAGTATAAAAAGTTCATTGATTGATGTCACTGCGTATTCACATGGCAACAACTTTAAGAAACTGACATTTGTTGAATTTTGGTGTAATACTGAATATCCACAATTACCTTAAGAGACTACTTAAATACTCTTACTTTTTTAGAATACGTATTTATGTGAAATCAGATTTTCTTTACAAGTTCAATAGTTTATCATAATAGACTGAATACAGAAGCAGCTGTAAGAATCCAGTTGACTTATATTAAGCTAGATATTAAAAATATAAGTGAAAATGTATTATACTCTTCTTACTATTTTTTTTTCTTTTTGCTTTGGAAAGCATGGCTATTTCTTCCTGAAAATTTTATGTTACTAAGTAACAAGTTTATTGTTGTTTTTAAATGAATTATAAAATATTTCCAGTTTTATTGATTTTACTTTTTAACATGGTTAGTGTTGATAGAGGTAACCCATATAAACAAAAACTCTTTGAGGTCACCGAGAAGGAAGAGTATCAAGGGTTGCTGAGAAAAAAATGTTTGAAAACTGCTCATCTATACTATGAGTAGACCAGGCCTAGGCATCTTCCTAGTAAGGAGGAGGATTTTATTTAAGTTTTGTATTTACAGTGTGCTGATGGCTGTAGAAATTTAGCAAATAACCCTTCCACGTCTTTCACCAGCCAACTCCCTCTCAAGATCTGTAACCCTTCTTTTACAGAAGGTGAGACATCGCTGTAAAAATGGACAAGTGGTTGTGGTCCGTAGCATCCCTTGGCCACGTATCCAAGCGGAAGAAGGCAGCTGTGTTTTACGAAAAGCCAGGCAGGTGAAACAAGGTTGTGCAAGATCAAATTTCGTATGCATACCTGGTGGCAGATGAGAAGTTCAATGGCTCCTAGTAAAGAGCTGACAGGGGCAATTGTTTCCAGGCAGAAAAAGAGAAGTTGTTTCTGGGTATTTTTTTCAATCAGTCTGGCAACAGCTGGGCAATGATTTGAATCTCCTAGGATTCTGACTTAAAGCTTAAAAATACATTTGCATATGCCAGCATTAGAAATGGAATCTCAAACTGCTGCCAACGTAGACAACCGAAAGGAAATAGAGGTCTATAGTGTTTGAAAGCTAAGCCTTGGGAGAGTCTATTACTTGGCAGCTGTGTAAACAGAACTAAACCCTTTGCTTCTCCTGGTTAGATACTCGGTTCTAGACAGGACTAAGCCATCCCATGATGGTATGTGCTGAAGTGAAAATGTAGGCTGTGGGTGTCATTGGGTTCAAGGAAGGCTGAAAATTTTCTTTATGGATGTGTGTGGACATGAGAAGTGTGAAGGAGATGCTAGGTTAACTGGAAAGACACGGACAGGTGTGAAAATGACTTCCAGGGGCACCCAAGGGTTCATTTACCTAAGCATCAGACTCGGTTTCAGCTCAGGAGTGTGATCTTATGGGTCATAAGATCGAGCCCCACGTCGGGCTCTATGCTCAGGGGAAAGTTTGCTTGAAGATTCTCTCCCTCTGTCCCTACCTGCACCCGCCCCCCCAATAAATAAATAAATCAATCTTTAAAAAAGTACCTGTTTTGTTTCTTCCTTCCTCAGTGTCCCTGTTTTTCTCTCATGTCTTCTCCCTTCCTTCCTCTCCCCAACTTTTCCAACATTGAGACTTAGGACCATGAGGCATTTCCATGACAGAAGAGCAGGAGTGACCTTCCGTGTAACTTCATTAGGGAAGAAACCATTTCTCCATGTGCCTTTCTGTCCTCTGGGGAAAGGGGGGACATAGGGAAGGATGCCTTCCTGGACAGCTTGATGTGTAACTGTTATGTTCAACAGAAACATTGAGAAGAATTTTACTACTACGAAATTAAATGACTACATTTTTTTTTTTTTATTTTGAGTAACATTTCTTTAACCACGTACCTTCCGTTTTATAATCCATTAGATTGAGAAGTTCCTTCTGTTTGCTCTGAAGTGCCTTAGACTCTTTTGGAGTACAGACTGGGTTTTCTCACTCTGATTATATTGCTACTAAATCCATTACATGCTATAGCTTTAATGTATTTCTCACTGTAAAATTTTTTGAATGACTTCAGTGAATGTTGAATGATGACTTTGGTTATTGAATTAGGATGGACTTAGTGATGGGGGAAAGAGCAGGGTAAAAAAAAAGTAATAATAATAATAATGAAAAAAAGGAGGAGAAGGAAAAAGGGAAGTAGAGAAGGGAGAGGAAGAAGAGGAGAAACAGCTTTCTTGGGTGTTTAATATTTTCCAGGCATCTTTCTAAGCTCTTTACTTACATTGATTCATTTACTTGGATCAAATGGCCATTTACTGGGGTCAGAGATGGGCTGAAGCAAAAATTAGGAGAACTGAGATATTTGGTGGAGGTGAGTTATAGTGAAGCAAGGGAATAAAGAGTAAACCAGGGTTAAGAAGGGAACTATGTTAGCTACAAATTTTCTATGCAACAAACATGCTTCTATATAAATTATTTTGAATTTTTCCATCTAATTTGTTGGACTACTGCTAATATTTCCAGTTCATGGGAATCGAGTATATCCAAAATTTTTATTTTGAATCAAAAGTAGAGATTTTCCCCAAATCATATAGATTGTCCTCATTAATCTTGTCTTCCAGTGTTTGTTTATGAGACCTGTTTTCTAAAACAGTGTAAACATTAGATGTCAATGTTTTAATTTTGGAAGATGTGATATTACAAAGAAATTGTTTTTCTTCTGTTATTGTTCAGTTCAATCATCTTCCTATGTCCTTAAACCTTGCTAGTCATTTGTTATTTCATTTTCCTCTGTGTGAGTTTTTTTTTTTTCTATTTCCTTTGGAATATTAAGAGTTTTTGTTATTGGTTGCTAAGAGATCATTTATGACTAAGGATATTAACCATTTGCCATGCCTTGCAAATGAAATACCTTATTTTCTTGCCAACAATTTTACTGTGATGTTTTACTTTTTGGTTGCACAAAAGTTGTGTGTTGAAATATATTGTTCTGTGTTAAAAAGGAAATTAGAAGTGGGGGATTGAAATTTGGCAAAAAAAAAAAAAAAATTATCGGGGTTAAGGATTGGTACATGGAGCCCAGAGACATGGAGTAGCTGATTTGAACTTTTGGATCGCTCATGTTGTGGTTGGTGGGGAGTTAACCTGGGGGACAAGAAAAGAAAGCCAGGAGGTGAAATGCGGTTGTACCTAGTACAATAGTAGAGAAGGAGAATTTGCAGGAGAGCGACAGTTAAGATGCAGAGATGGGAGGAGCTATGAAGCCTGGGCTGGGTAAGGGATAATAGGCAAAGGGAATGTCACCAACAGAAAACACATTTGGAATATAGGACCCTGCGATGAGGAGAGCTGAGCAGGCATCATAAAGGTGCATGATCTGACCTCAGAACGGATGAAGCTGGTGAGGAGGAGCTGTAATTGGCCCTAAGCCAGGGCGGGATTAAGCCCTAGTTGGCTGGTGGGTGGCAGACTAGGTTGGTGATCAGACAGGCAGGAGACTTACACCCAGAGGTGGGTTTGATTTCTCTGCTTGGCCCCTTGCCAGCTTGAGATGAAAGAGGCCAGCTCTTTGTGCGTGTGAAGTAAGTAAGCAATAATTAGCAGCAGGTCGCTCTGGCTCTCACTTTCATAAACTGAGAGCGTCCGGATTGCCTTGGCAGTGACCTGCATTAGCCACAGGAAGCCTTATAACTCACGTCCCCCATGCTTTGCCCCTCAATTTCTTTGCTTGATGTGCAGGGAGATTGAGCGAGTCAGAGTGGCCAGCCCCCTGGGAAAGCCTGGGAGCTCAGCGCTGACACTGCATTTCGTGTCGCTGTTGCAGCTATTTACTATGTGTAAAGGCCCATTCATTTACTCTAATGTGGACTTTCCAAACCCCTTGTGAGGCCTCCTCTTGAGATTTCTTATTCTCCTAGGTGTTGATGCAAAGTGTCTATTTTGGAGTAGATCCAAAAAAATCAGTAAGTGGAAGGTACTCTCTAGCTGTCTTTTGCCATTGTGGCTCTACAGCTTTTAAAAAGTGAAGTGTGTTATTTGAAACGTCACTACCTCACATTTTTTAAAAGTTCCCCTTGGTGTTTGTGTTGTGTGGTTAAAAAAATTTTGGCTCTGTGGCCGGTAACACCAACTGAAATGGCCAGCGTTGTCAGACATATTTATCAGTTGTAAGAAGAACTTTGCCTCTTCACAGAAATGTATGGAAAAGATACGTTACTTCCTACTCATGAATGAAGTTTTGCCAGAAAATCATGACACATGTAGGATGTTGCGATTACAGGGTTTGTTCCTTCGTGAGCATCGTGGATAGCTGAAGTGGTGACAGACCTTTTTGGTGGACTAGAGGAGGGCCAATGGCAAGTGGGGAAAGGTGCAGGAGAAAACTCTGGGAAGTTCCCCCTGGCTGTGGACAGCACCAGATGACACACCTATGCTATGACAGTGATCTTCCTGATTGGACATTTCATTTCTGACAGCCAAGAAAATTGTCAAAAAT
>CM053614.1:57728242-57772552 GCA_028646535.1 Procyon lotor | reverse complement strand
GTTAGGTCTTCAGCGGCTGTCTTCCCTGATGCGTATAATGTTAGGCAAAATGAAATCTCTGTGCCCAGACTCAGTGGAGGCATGTTTATTGAGTCTGTAGAAGTTTGAGCAGGACACATCTCTAAGGGTTTATGTCAGCCTGTTTTCTTTTCTTGGTGTGGGAATGAATTGGTTCGTTATCGTCTAAATTAGAAGGCATGGTAAACGTTCTTTTTTGATTCTCTTATTTTTTGTTGTTGTTGTTAATAAACTTGTACAGAAAATGTCTTGCTTATTCTGAGGTTGCTAGAATTCTTCCCACCAGCAGAGACTATACCATTGTATTGCTTCAAATATTTATAAATACATAAAAAGGAAAGTGTTTATGTCGCGTGAGACCAGACCTAACTTAATTTGTTTCCTTAATTCTTCGACATAGTCTAAGTAATACAACCTGTGATGGTCAAAAAGTCACATTTTCAAGCCTTTGAATGATCTTTTTTTGCAGTGATAATACAGAAAAGTTATTTTTATGCATTCACGTTTTTTTTTTTTTCTTTTCCTCCAAGGAAACCAACATGTCTGACAAAAGTGACTTAAAAGCTGAGCTGGAGCGCAAAAAACAGCGCTTAGCACAGATAAGAGAAGAGAAGAAACGGAAGGAAGAAGAGAGGAAAAAGAAAGAGGTAAATACTGGGTATTGAGGTGTTCCAGGAAACAAGGAAAATCACTTGATTCTGAGGGGCAGGTCAAATGGATAGAAAGGATGCTCTAGGAGAATCCTTTTATGATTTCTGAATAAAATGTGAGGCTATCTCCATACTCAGACTCCTAAGATCATTGTCACCTGCTGGGCGAGGTCCCTAAGCCCCAGGTTCACCCCAGATTGGAGTAGAACACTGAAAGTGGTTTGTGAAATCTCTATTGTTAGATAGTCCTTAACCTTTCTGTAACTCGGTTTCCTATCCTTAAGATGGGAACAGCAATATGTTTTTTGTGGGGTTGTGAGAATTAACAGTGTTCATCTTGTAACGCACTTTAGTATCCAGGTTCCACTTAGTGTTTAATGTGTGTTAGTTTTAAGAGAAAAGAAATTGAAAAAAACTTCCGGGCAGAACATTTTAGGAGAAAAATAGAAAAATGATGCTAGTGGATTTCCATGGTTTCCTAAGGGGTATGAATTTTTCAGGGTAAAACAAGGATTGAAGATCTGACAGGAGGAAGGCTGCATTTCCCTCCGTTGGCAAGAGGGTAGATAAGATAGTAGTAGATGCTCCCTGGACATAGACCTCTGGCATGTCAAGGCTAGGAGAGATTTAAGGGTCTTTCCACTGAAACCCTTCTTTATGCCAAGAAAGCAGCAGAAACCCAGAGAAGAAATGTAGCTTTTCTGTCTGTCACACCCAGAATCTGGGGCTCTTGCTCCCCAGTTCTGTGTGTTGCTAGCATATCAGGTTTTCTTCTACTATCTCGATCCAACAGATAATATATTTTTAATTCTCCAATTTGTCGTGATCACGTGGAAATAGCCCACGTCTTGGACAAAAACCAGATGCCAAAGGTAGTTTCGAATAGCTTTCTGAGAAGGAAACTTTATATGGTGTGATGCACTTTGTGTGTCTGGAAACCGGATCTACTTCTGTACTCGAGTTTTTCTGTAAGGAAAAAGAAAATGTGTTTTGATGCCTTCCAATCTAAATAAGTGTTGTTTCATACAATAAGGCTGGGAGACCAAGGTAACAGATTTATAACAATTATTTTCCAACAAAGTAAAACATAATTGCAATTGCGTTTTAGCCTTCTGGCATTTCGCATCTCTGTTCCATTACACTTTGATTGATGCTCTGGTTTATTCTGTCCTTGACAGTGCACATAACGTTTTTCTCTTGGAGATCTTTGCTGTTATATATGCAGTCTTTGAGTGAAGCAGAGGTGAGAATTGACAAGGAATGGCTATTCATTTCCATGCAAAGCCAAAAAAAGCGTTAGGTTATTATGCTTCCTTTCCTTCACATGTCAACACTTACTATAGTTTTAAAGCACCTGTTATCCTTTACTAATAACCAGTTTCCTTTTACACTGACATTCTAATATCCAACTTGAATTTCATAGAATTACTACAAAATGTGATGTGGTACAGGAAATCTGGTTCCAAATTATGCTGTCTGCTTCATCTTTGTCATTTTACACATTTGGGAGGAAATTACAGGCAAACAAGACTGATGGAAACAGGCCACCCTTTTTGTTTCTGTACCAAGCAGCGTTGCCTGATGGAGATTGGGTTTGTTGCACCCCAGACGGAGCCCGGGGAGACGGGCAGTGGCAGGTGGTGGGACGCGTGTTACACCTGAACTCTCCCCATCCCTGGGTCTGGAATTAAAGTCACACAGTCTTACTTGCCTCATTTCCACAGGTTGAAGCCTGCGATCCCCTGCCTTTGCTCTAGGGACTCCTGTGGCCATTCAGAGCCCTCATTTTCCATCTCAAAGTTTTTAATTCGAAAGGTGCCATGGGGTCAGACTTTGGGCTTCACTGGGCTCTGCCATCTTTAAAGCCTGTCCTGGCCCTCAGCAGCCTATTTCCCCCTGCAACAGATCCCTCCCTGATTCAGTCCAGGTACCTTCTGTAGACTCTGATGGCTTCGTTTGTCTGAGCAGACCGCGCTGGAAGAGGCAGTAAAGCTCAGTAGTTGTGCACAGAGTACTTGGGGTTCAGTGCGGCCAGGAGACCTGGCTCTGCCCTTCACAGGGTGGCCTTGAGGGAGTACGGGACCCTTCTGACCCTGCTTTCCCTTTTGTAAAGTAGAAAAGAGATCAGTGCCGACCTCACGGAGTCCTGTGATGGTATAAGGAGCTCCTGGAGCGCAGGGAAAGGCACAGAGGAACTGGTCGGTGAGAAACGGCTGCCAGCCCGCTCCTGAGATTGCCTGCCAGCATAGGAGAAGGCCGCCCGAAGCAGTCGGCTGCTTCATTTATCGGGACCCTGCCGACCAGGCCATCTTCCAAAAAATACCCTGTTATTGGAAGGTCTTTTAATTCAAGGCTTCTAGTTTCCTGGAATTAGAGCATTTTATAGCTGCAGGAAACCTGGAAATAATTTATTCTGATCCTTTTTTTTCCCCCCAAATAAGGAAACTGGACCCCAGAAGTCTAAGTCTTAGAGGCAGCCTTCCTTATCTCCAGGCTCAGCAAGGATACCCTCTTCCAGCCCATGGCCCCATACCGAAGTCTGGGGTCATTCTGGTTTTTTTTTTTTTAATCCTTTCTCCAACTTGTAGTGATCATCGGATCCTGGACAGACATGACATCGTTCTCTTTTCTTCCCCACCTCCTCTCTCCCTAAATCCACCTTCCAGCCGGCCTTAGCTGCATACATAACACCTATGGGCTGGCCACACTCCCTCTCGCTGGGGAGTTTGTGCCTATTCTCCTCTGTTTGCACCACTCTCCTGCTTCTCCCTATCGCCCTTCACGTGGCTGGTAACTACACGGTTTTCTGTTGTCACCTTAAATGTTACATCCTCCAGAAAGCCTTCTCTGATGCCTTCCTCCCCACCCCGTGCGTGACCAGTTAATTCCGCCCCTATCCTTGACCTTATCAAACCACTTAGCACAGAGCATTAAATTTGCATCTTCACTTGTCTTTCTCTCCCAACAGAGTACAGGCTTTTGAGGACCGGGCTGGTGTTTTTCATTGGGTCAATGTCTAGTAAGGATTGGGCCACATAGTAGGACTTCAGTAAAGGATTATAGAGTGAGTGCATGAATGAGCACACAGACCGGTTAGCACTAGTCTGAGATGCGGCTCACAGAAGCCCTTTCCAAACATCTGGAATTCTTTCCTACAGGTATCGTTGGAAATTCTGATCTCGAGTCCGTGGGATGCTCCAAGTCAAATGTCACTGACTCCTTTTGAAATTTAAGATTTTCTAGTTTTTGTGGTGTTTGTAGAGAGTTAGAAATAGCCTTAATCTTACAGGTTGGATTTTTTTTTACCTATTTAGGCTTATATTTTAAATAAAGCAAATTTAGAATAGAAAGGGACCAAAATGCTCTTTAATGCCAATCTGAGTGACTATTTTTACCATGACTGCAAATTGGTGTGAATTAGGACCACCCAGGTTGATTATCTCCACAGAATCTAGAAAACTATACATGTATAAAATTACTGCTCTGCTTCTTTGGGTGTCAGCTGCTTTCTTGGTTGTGGTATTACAGATGAAATCTGATTTTAAAATAAATACATGGCTACCATTAAAGATTCAGACCCAAGTTTAGGAAAAATTGGCTTTAATGTCATGAGGTATGCTTAAGGGGGCCACCCTGAAGTTTTGTCCTGTCGTTGGCCTTCTGCGGAATCACAGTAAGGTAGGATGAGGTTTCCTGGACTGTCTTCACTTGGTCCTCTAATATGGAGCCATCTTTGAAAAACTGACGGACAGTTCTCAGCTGACTAATTTTCTTCCTTTGATTTTCCTCTCTGGGTCTCAGCTGTGATTACTCTTCACAAACAGAATATCACTTGCTGGGAAAGACACCTAGCACATTTTTTAATTGCCAGCACTGCAAAATCGCTCCTATTGAGTCGTTAAAATAGATTAGGATTCTGTAGTAATTCCATAGGGAAAATCAAAATGTTCATGATTAGCGCACTTGGTATAGCTCACTGCCTTGGATAAAGTAACACTTTATTTAGTTTAAGGTGCTAATTGGTAGCAGTTAAGAATTGCCTTAATTTCCAGTAAAGCTCCAGTCTAATTTTGCATTTTTCATGGTCACCGTTGAGTGCTGATAGCTTGCTTAAGCTTCTGTTACATCTAGATGGACGTTTAACTTTACTCATGTCGGTCATTACATTGCCTCTTTCCTTAAGACTAAGGAAGGTGGAAGGCAGAGAATGAGTTGTAGAGGCACCTAATAAGAAAAAGAGTGAAATTTTGGAGGTGGAGTTCAGATGTATGTTTCTTCAGTGTATGCAACAGCGTTATACATGTTGATGTGTGATTTACCCTCCTGTGTGTTTCTTGAATGCTTAATGATAAAAGTTAGAATACATTAAAAAAAAATCTGTGCTTCTCTGCATAGGACATACATGACAGAAGTTAGAGATGATATGTCCTGCGTTCATGGGAAAGGAAAGGACAAAGCAAATCTTGTTCTGTTCGCTCTGTTTAAGCTCCATTAGAACCTCTAAGTTTCACTACCCCAGGCACTCTGTTGTCCTTCACTACACTTTTGTTGAAAGAATGAGGCAAGGTTAATGAATCTTTTTGTTGCTAGGACATCGTAATGGCTTTGTTACGAGCACTTGGTCACTGGAAGTTTAGAGGACTCCCTCCAGCAGCTGTCCTGAAAAGGGGCTTGCTGACTGGTGTGCAGTTGGAAGAAATTGGCCTGAAGGATGTATGATCCTGAAATTCTATAGTTAGAGAATAACAACGACCAAAGACAGATATGAGTTCATTTATTCAATACATTTTTGTTGTTCACATTTTTTATTAATATATAATGTATTATTTGCTTCAGGGGTACAGGTCTCTGAATCCTCAGGCTTCCACAATTCACAGCGCTCACCATAGCACATACCTTCCCCGATGTCCATCACCCAGTCAATACATACTTTAATGGAGCACCTAATATGTCAGGCTGGGATCTAGATGTGAGGATATAGTGGTGAGCGGAATAAAACATGAAATAAAACCCGTATCTGCCCTCAGAAGGCTGGCAGTCCTGTTAGGGCTAAACTCTTTACTGTGAAACCGTCTTGTTTCCTATTGGCTTCCTAAGACGAATTTTGCTTATCTTAGTTCTTCCGTTTGTGTTTCAGTAGCTGCGATGGTAATTCCCTTACCCTGGACTTCCTCCATCCTTCTTTCACCTCTGTGATCTGTGAACGTTGATTTAGATCCTCACCCTGCAGGGGCCCCCTTCCTCAGCATAGTTCTCTCTTGGCCTCTGTTGTGTGCATAGACTTTGGAACTTGCTTCAGTAGTTTCAGCGTTAATGCTGGAAGACAATGTGAACTTTGCTATCTTCAAAGATGAAACTGCCATTTCAAAATTTTGGGTTCCGTGACAGCGCCTGAAATTCTCTCGAGCTCTCACTGGCACTCATCAGCCCCCACAATGGCAGTTTTCTCTCTAATGAGGGGGAGACTTCAAAAATAGGAGAGCATTCTAAGCCTGAGGCACATAGTAACAAAAGTGTCCAGCCCAGCAGTACAGGCAAAGATGCGTTTTGCTCATGATCACTGTGTAGGTTATCATCTGGGAGTAAAGCAAAAGTTGCATAAACTTTTTCTACTTTAGATGCCACAATGTAAATTATGCTTCGGGGCTTTGAAATGTACTCTGCACCATTGAAGCAGATATATATACCTGTAAGGGTACCTAACTCAGGGAGGAAGTTGTGTCTGGGACCTGGATAATAGGGTTTTGACAAGCTATGAGACGGCTTCGCTTTTGTAAACTCACACAGCTTTGTCCAGAGGTGGCTGCACATCAAATATGATGTTACCATGTTTCAGATGTGGGACAAATGCCTTGTCTTAAGTAGTTAACTGTGTTAGGGAAAAAAAAAAAAAGAGACCTGAATGTTTAATGACCCCATAATCCCACCACTATTGATGTCACTGTTCTGTAAAAACCACAAATGGGGGATGGGCTCTGTCTATGAGAGGCTTACACAGGAGGTGTTTTGTTTTGTTTGTTTTTTGTTTTTTATTTTTTGTTTTTAACAGGATTTGAGAAAGAAACCTCTAAATGATTTTTCTATATTTTTCTAAATGATAATTTTTTCCTTTGAGTTAATATGTTTAACGGGAGCCTATGAAACTCGAATTTAGTAATACTTACATATCAATATTGCTCACATGCTTTAATAAATACTGTAGTCTGGTTTAGTTTAAACCATGGCAAACTTAGATTGCTGATACAAAGAGTATATTTTACAGTTACAGATTTCATAACTAATTTTATTTTTTAGCCAGATTCCAATAATTCTTTGCATAATTCCAACATGGGGTGTGAATATTACAAACATACGTTCACCAAGAACTGATAGTATGTGTTCCCAGAAGGGACAGCGAGGTCGGAAAAAAACAGATAGAACTTTCTTAAAAATCCACATCCTCGTCAGAAATATTTAGCCCTGATGGTTTCTTTCAAAACCGGGTGAGAGAAGCTTTCATACCATGTGACAGAGGCAGGGTGAAAAAAACCCTCCAACCAAAAGAGAAATTACCAGGTTAGCAATTATTAAGTGGAGCAGTTACAGTGTTTTTTCATCCCTTATACACATGATTATGTCTGTTTAGGGCTTTTGCTTGGTCTTCGTGCCATGCATTTACCATTTTCAGTTTGAGCCAGGAAAAGCATACATTTAGTTCTGTTGTTAACTTTTCTTTCTGGCATCTACTCTTCTTAGGCTGATATGCAGCAAAAGAAAGAACCTGTTCAGGACGACTCTGACCTGGATCGCAAACGCAGAGAGACAGAGGCTCTTTTGCAAAGCATTGGTATATCGCCGGAGCCCCCTCTAGGTACTTAAATAGTGTTACTGTTTTCTTAAATTTGTCTTGCATGGGCTATACTATGTCCAGCGTTTACTATGCTTTCATGTCTCTTTTATTTTGATTTTTAAGGAAATTCTGTGGCTTATGGTTCAGGTGTATTTATTTTTTGAATTGAGGGCCTGGATGGAGATGGGGAACAGACCGTAGTGTTGGTAGCAATTTGCTGCTTATTGACTGATTATACGGTCAACCTTCTTACTGTGGACTAGTAGATTATTTTGTACTTGTTAGATGAGTTGCCACATGGTAAATACAAGAAATCTTGGAGGTTTTTTTTTTTCTTAAATTGTTCTTCATTTTCATCACTGAATCCCAGCGTCTCTCTGCCAACCTAAATACTGTGAATCTGGTTATGAATTTCATAACTACCACAGGCATAGAGGAATGCCATGATGAAAATAGAAAGCTCAGAGGGAAATGTGCAGGAAAACTGAAAATAGTGACAGATTAGCAGCTACTTAACAAGTTTAAATTTATTCGACTCTATTGTAGATCTTGGTTTCACTGCTAATTGGCATTCTCCCTGCAACACCCCTCCTCCAACAACTCATTCATTCCTAGTTAATTGTCCATGATCTCATTTTGTCAGTAGGGTTTGGATATTGAACTATTTGTTTCATTTGTGTTAAAGGTAAACCTCTACATGATGTGTTTATTTTGTCACTTAACTATATATCTCTCATGTGATAATTTATTTTCTTTTTCTTTATCCATTTGCTTTCCATACATTTCAGGGTAATCCTAGGGTGTCTGTAAAGCTACACAATACCCAATATAGTAAAAAAAAAAAAAAAAAAAAAAAAAGAAGGAAAGAAACTTTAAAAATAATGCATATAAAAAATGCAGTATCAAGTCTTCATTTCAAAATGGTTCATTTTCTTCAAATCTCATCATTGGCTTTTATATTAAAATAAGTTTTCATTTATTTCCATAGTTACTTAAATGAGGAATAAAAGTTATCCCATGTATGACAAAATGACAAGTATTTTATTAATATAAATTTAATAAGTCTATGAATTATTAAGTATTGCTGGATATAATTTAATACAAACCTAAAGCACCATAAAAAAGCATTTTATACTGAACCTCAGTTTGTATTAGGTAAAATCATATGTCTCACAATGATAGAAGAAGTAGAAGAAGCCCCTATAGGATGTTGATTAATCTGTTTAGCTTCTTTATGGTGTAGAAGATGTAACCTGTGGGGTGTTTGACTGATAGGCCTTCTTTGCGGAGCTGATAGACTTTTTAATACTTAGTTGACCTGTGGCATAATTTAGACACTTTGCAATAATCCATTATAGTTTGCCTCAAAATAGCCTTTGAGATTCTATTGCAGTGTGAACGCTGGTCAAACACCATAGTAGTTTGTCCTGCTTTCCTCTCTTCTATGTAAAGCCATCAGTTAAACTTTTAGGACAAAACAGTTACGTGTCTCTAAACCACGACCACCATGACCATATTCTGAGCTACCCCTGCATTCCTGCCAGGGCACCTGGCAAGAGTAGAGCCCATTTTCAATTTTCATCCATCTCTCCAACTTACCCTCTGACTTCCTGCAGCGGGTAATCAGTGAATTAATTGTGGGACCACATGAAATGCCTAGTTTCTTGACAGATCCGCCATTGTGTTATAGGATTTGGACAAAATAGTTAAGCCCTTTACTCCATTAAATAAATAAAAGGAAATTGCACATGATTGAAACCAAATGGGAGTCCACACTTACGTAGTGAAGTTCCTCTCTGCCCATATGGCTTCTTTGGCGTGTGGATATTGAGAACCCATTGAATTCGTCTGGCCTGGAGCCATCTTGGCTATTTGGCGCAGCTTCTATCTGAAGGACATTTGGCTTGTACCTGAAGGATAGAGAAAAGGAGAATACATTTGCATTTCCTATAGCTTTTTTCTTTTCTATCCTGGCTCTCAAATGGTCAGCTTGCACTGACCCCCTTCTTGGAGCTTCTCTCTCCTGTCTTCAGAAGGGCAGTTTACTTCTCTGCCCGTGGCTGTGCCTTCCAGGGCTGCTGGAGGCAAAGGGAAACAAGTTCCAAACCCAGGAAACAATACAATGGGATGAAACTATTAATTAAATGTAAAAATAAAGCAGCCTGGCATTTCCCTTTGTTTCGCAAGAGATTTTTAAATTACCAGGTTCACCATTTAGCCTTTCTGTATCTGTCACTTGGTCTCTCAGAGCAAATGTAGTTTGTATTCCACGGAGAATGGATTCCGCTCCAATGTAGACATGCAGCAGCCTTGATGGACTCTCCTTGGCCATTTAGAATTAGAATTACTTGTTTCATACTCTTTCAAAGTTTTATAGACACCCATTTTACTTTTTAATAGGTCACATCTATGCTAACAAAATAAAGTGGAGAATTGGAATTATCCGGGTAGTTCACCCTAGAAAGATATTTGACTTGAACAGTCTGGATAGCTGTTTTGATTCTCCATTTCACTTTGTTAAGGTGGACATGGCCTTAGAATCCCGAAGTTAATTCTGTCTAAATTCATTTCAAATTTTAATTTCTAAAATACAAAAAATTCACTTGACTTTCTTCCTTTTCTTTCCTTTTTTTTTTTTTCCTTTATCCCATCTTAATCTCTCCTGGCCATACAACCACTTTAATTTGGGCCCATTTGTTTTGATCTGTCTGACACTGCTCTTCCCCAGTGCAGTCGCTGCATTTTTTAACATGGGATACCTGTTATTTTCATTATTTAGTCCCAACCCCTATGTCTCCCTCCTCGAAATCAGTGAGCACTCCTAGTGAAGCTGGAAGCCAAGACTCAGGAGACCTGGGACCACTAACAAGGTAAGAATTGTCCCTTTATAAAGGCCACAGTGGATGCCAATAATATTAGAAAAGAGAGGCCTAAGAAAACCAGTACCACCCTGTGGTACGGTGTTAAATGTCCATGAATCTGCAGGTGCACCCAGCTGGTTTATGTTTAAGTTGATGGTGGCTTGCCACTTTAGTGGTATAGAAATCATTTTGAACACTAGAAATGATAAGCTTGTATGTTCCCTTGAGTGGGCTAATTGAGCACCCTGTCTCTTGTTTGACAAACACAAACACATCCGTTAGCTTCGGCTTAAAAAAAAAAGAAGGACCAAAGGCAAATGGAATATATATCCAACTTCTCATTATTCTACTTTGTTTTTGGTTTCCATGGGAATTTTTGTGAAGAGAACACTGAGATGCTCTAACCCTAAATTTAATTTTTTAAGCATGTTGTTTATTGGCTTAATAGAGTCGACTAATTTGAGAACTCGGTCCCCAGAGTGTTTTTATTATCGTTACTAATTTTTATGGTCATCAGGATTGACTGTTGTTTTGTGGGTCAACTGCCAAATTTTTAATACCCTGTATGTACTCAAAGGATCACGAAACTTCTGAAAGTGGATATATAGACGTTTTCTAATTTGACCACTGAAGGGGTATCCAAAAGGTAAAGATGTGAAGAGGGAAAAGAGAAGTCTCATTAATATGCATAGTCATGGTAACGTCCTTAATCCACTTGGCTTCCATAAGATTCCCACATGCTGGGGCACAAAGGCAGGTGATCTGAATGAGCGGGGTGTGGGGTCCTGTGGTGACTGGTTAGGGAGTGCCCTTTCATGAAGGCCAGGTGGTCCCCTCACAGCTCAGACTGGTTGAGCTCATGTGGGAATATGGACCCAATCTTTCCACATCTTTCAGTTTTTCTTGAGAAGCTAAAAATTGAAGTATTTATGCAACAGTCTCCTAAATGTTAAATGTTAATGGCTTTGTTAAAGTAGCTGTGGGCCAGATTTCGCCTGTGGGCTGGCAATTTGTGAACTCTGTCTTTGACTCTTAATTAAAAGAAAAAATCATAAAATTATTTACTAAAACTTCAAATGAAAGAAGAAACAATCATCCGCTATACCACTGTTCTAACAAATCAGCCTTGTCTATGTATCAATCCTTTCAATCCTTGTGCATCTGCATACATTTCTTGCTACCATGTATGTTATCGGATGAGAGGTATAAAATTTTGCATTTTTCTTTTTCCATTTAACACATTTTCATAAGCATTATCTTTTGAAAGTACATCATGTCCATATAGGCCTAGCAAATTTTCACGGAGAAAAAGGTGGAAATCAGAATAGTAGTAGCCCGAGCTGTCGGGTGTTAGTGGTGTGTGTGTTTGTGTGTGTGTGTTTGTGTGTGTGTGTTTCTTTTTTTCTTTCTGAAACCAACATGTAAGTAAGACTGGAATTGCCTAACCCATATCTGCCTGTTGGCATGTTTCAGAATTGAGTATTTTGTTTTAATAGGGCATTTGGAAACCAGTGGACACGGCTTTTAATATGGGGAGAATGGAAGTAGAGGTTTTTGTGGGCACCAGGCTGGTTTATTTTAGCAAATCGCCTTTCTGATTTGGGAGCAGCACACATCTTCTCTCATCTTTTGGTTTAAACACTTCAGAAGGTCTTTGAGGAGAGGAAAAAAAGTAACAACACAGTTATGTAAGATCTAACATTTGTACAAGAGCTGGCACTATATAATTATATTCCTTAGGGGGTCGACTGGCCTATCATTAAGTTAATATATTTGCCTATTTCTATACAATGCTGGTGTTGTGTCATTAACGCTTCCTTCAAGGGGTGCAGTTGGCAGCATTAAATACTATTACCGACTTCACAGTTGATGAGCCTTTTGAAAACTTCCTAGAGAAAGCTGAGTTATGCTGCTGGTGCTCTGGGAACAGCAGCAAATATTTCTTCTCCAGAACATCACTCTTCATTTCTTCACTAACTTACATGACTTTTTTTTTTTTTTTTTTTAACTTAGTGAATCACTTTGGAAAAGGTGAATCACAAATCCCACTGAACTTCAGTTCTTGATAGGAACATTCTGGCAAGAATGGGCAACAAGAAATCAATGACCAAATCCCTTGCTGAGCACAGGTTTCATAGGAATGCAAGAAAAATGGCATTGGGGAAATGATGATTCTCAGAAAAATTGAGCACAGGGTTTGCCTCAGGAGAAGACATTAGGAATAGCTAAGTAAATCTTGCCCTGATTTTGGACTAAGGAAAATTGCATGTAAATTTATGTTTTGGCTTCCATAAATAGATATGAGATTTAAATTTCAGAAGAACATTATACTTCGGTTTTTAAGATTCCACTTGGAATATATTTTTCTATAGAAGAAACATCTTTGGAAACAATTACTATTAACTTTAACACTTCATAAAACATGAGACTGGGAAAAGAGCTTGGTAAATCCTGAGAGTACAATTCTGTAGTCACAAATTTGCTGAAGTGTGTGGAATTTGGGCTCTTTGAAAAGTGGAAAATGTTTCAGAAGATAACTCAGAAATCAAACAAGCACATCTGGTCCTACGAAAAGGTGCACCTACATTCTGACATCCATGTGCCAGTATCTCAAACCAAAACTCAGATTTTCTTTGCAGAGCCCAAATTAACAAACAGTTCTTATGCAAACCCTGTGAGTAGTTAATTTGCAAATTGGCACACTTAATATACCCTCTTATACTAAAAAGGTTAAAACAAGGCTTTAACAAAATCAAGTATAACAAAGATTCCTTTTATTGATTTTTCAGAGCAGTTGAGTTAATGTTTTAAAATAAGCAAATAGAAAGTAGAAATGTATAATCATTTTTCAATTTCACTAGTGTGATTAAATTTTTCACTTAAAGGGTCACAATTTGTTTTGCAATTTCTGCTTCTGTTATGCCTCCTTCTCATTTACAATTTACATTTGTGGCATTTCTCTCTCTCTCTCAATTTTGGTAGAAGCAATTAATCATTGCTCAGTTAATCATACTGGGCAAAGAAGCTCTTAGATATAAAAAACTCGATTTTATTAATAAAACATTTGAAAGCCTCGTTTTACTTATAAACACAGATTTAAAAATCCTGAATATACTATATGCAGCGGAAATCCAACACAATATTAAGAAGGTACTGTGCTATGATTAATTAGGATTAATTAAAAAATTCAAGGATATTTTAGTATAGGAAGTGTGTTATTGTAATTCAGCATATAAAAAAGGTCCAAGAAAGAAAAGTGATCATTGTAGTATATAGTTAAATGACACTTGAGAAATTAAAACACCTATTCCCATATTTGAAAACTTTTAAAAATATTAACAGAAAATATTTTTTCTCAAAATGGTTAGAAATATTAATCTGAGACCAACAGCCTGCATCTTTTATACACAAGAGTAAAGTGTTTAGTACTGTATAGCCCTTAAAGAAGAATGACTTATGTTTAGTTGAAAACTTGTCTCTCTTCCTCAGGAAATGGCAGGTTCCTTGAAGTCAGGGAGTAAGTGATATTTGAGATTGTATCCATATAGCGAGTTTTTGATACATGTGGGTTGAATGAATCAACTATTATCCTAATTTTTACAGATGAGGACCCTGAGGCACAGAGAAAATGAGTAATTTTTTAAGTTCACACAGAACGTACAGTGCTAGGTTTTAATCTAGACAGATTGATAGAAATTTTCACACCGGATACCACTATCTTACATGATCTCTGACAACAATTGATATAAGTGATATATACATGACTGACCCCAAAAGATTATTATTAGGATTAAATAAATTAATATCTCTAAAGCACTTAGGAAAGAGTCTGTCCTATATTAAGTATATGTGAGTTTTAGCTCTTATTGTTAATATTTTCTGCAATTTATTAGTCACACTTTTCCAGTGGAAAGAGATCTTTTTAGAGTCTCTCATAAAACATGTTAGTGTCGCTTTCAAGTTTGATAGTGCTCTATCTTCATCCCAGTAACCATGTGAAAATGTTGAACATGAAAAGGCCAAAGACAGATTGTGGTCTGTGTCCCTGGAGACCATTTTCTGGGTTGCCCAACTCTTAATGCCTAACCTTCATATATTCCACCAGAAATGATTATCTAGGTCGTGATAATCATTCGCCCACATTTCTCCTTCTCCTTATGTTTAGTAAGACGTTTAGTAAACCATAAAGGACTCACGGAGGACTTTGCACTAGGGCCCTTCTGATGTTTGGCCAGGATTCGTTAGTCTTCTCTGTGATGAAGCAAAACTGAAGGCTATATTAGCCTGCACAAATCTGGGAAAGTGTGTTGACCTCCTCAAGTTCACCAGGCCACCAGTGTGGAGGCAACACTCTGTCCCAGACCTGACTCGAGGAAGAAAACTTTCAAAATGATTTAAAAAATAAAGCGTGTGTTAGTTTGATAACATCTTGTACAATCTACTACTGTAATAGGAGCACCCCTCCTGTAACATCTTTAACAAAATAGTCAGAAGGGGAGGCTACTGATGTGCATCCTTGCTGAGAGGTAGCATGGGGGATGAGGATAGGAACAGAATTAATTTCTATCTCTTTTTTCACCGTCTGGCCTTGACACCTCACTAGGTTCTACTTTCCAAACAATCGCGATGTTCGAGTCCCCCCATTTTATTTTTAATATTCTCTTATTATTATGGAAACAACATCAGTGCCTTCTATGCAGTTAGAACATATGGACAAACCAAAATTAGAGAAAAATCCTATTCCTGCCACAGCGGTTAGCTCTCAACACTTTAGTGTGTATTCTTTCATACCATGTATATGCCATCAAATGATAAATGATGCCATTATACAAACTGTTGAACTTGCTTTTCTAATCAAATGTCCCTCTTTTTCTATTTCAGTACGTTTTCATCTTATGTAATATTTACTATTTTTAGCTTTCCCCAATTGCCCCCACAAAATCCTATTGTATTTAAAATAGATCCCTGTCCTCCCAGATATGAGTATCTATTACCCAGAACTCTTATATGTGTAGAGTTGCTCTAGGGAGGTAAGGCCCCTCCCAAGGGATCCTCAGTACAGCAGCAGAGGAAATGTCTTCTGAAGCACTTAATGAGGGAACAAAGGTACCACGGTCATTAAGGCTTTCCCCCTCCTGTGCACGTCAGATTAGAATTCAGGACCAAGGAGCAGATATTTGCAGACACTGTGCTGTTCAGTTTAAACATTAGGCTTCTATATAGTAAATACTAAGTTTCATGTTGATGGGATACTTTGGTAAAATTTAGATATTTGATAAACTCTCTCTTTCCCCGATCTATCTTCTAGTGAACCCTTAAGTAAGGAAATGAGAATAATTTACTTGTAGTTAAGCTCGGTGGGCAGTACGTGGCTATCACTTTCTTTTCTGAGTGATTTCAAGAGAGGAAAATGTGCTAAGAGGCAACACCAGCTTAATGCCCAACAGAAAATCCTCAGGACTTTCATTTTTATCCACAACTGGATTTCATAGGGTTTTCTAGCACTCCGTAAGCCTCAAAGGACTTTTGATCCTTTTTTGGCAAAAACATCATCTTCTAAGGGGCTCCGATGACTCAGAGGCTAATGGGAAGATTTTAAGGTTTTGGTAAAGGTGAAAAAGTACAATAAAATAATACAAAACTTTGGAGGACATTTAGTAAGCCTATGGAATTTTGTATAGACACGTTTTTAAAAAATTGTCATTATGTGAAGAGAAGTTGATAGATTGCCACCAGTTAGTTGACTTCAAGGAGGCCGATATCACAGATTACAAGGCTGGCTAAAAGTCAGCCTCCTTGGAAATTAGAATAAAAGACACACTAAAGGCTTTTCTTTTTCTGTAGCTCATTAACTGATTGAACATTTTTGGTCTCTTACTCTTCTGTCTTCAGGAGAGTGCCCTGTAAAGCTATCTACATATGGTTACAGTGACCCAGTAAATGAGGGGCTACTGAGCTTTCTTGTAGAGAAACTGCTTGCTTGACAGCAGATGCTCTGGGAAAGATCTGGGGAAAACATGTCCTTCTTCTATGGTAGGAAATCTTAGACTTCTCTTTGGCTCCAGCTCAGATGGAGCTCGCGCACGGCTTAGCGTGGCCGGTGGTGGAGCTCCACGTTAGGGCTCGGATGTTAATCAAGAGAGGGAAGATTCCCACACAGTAAACCAAGAAAAAAATTTTAAAGGCCCCAATAGAAGTACGTATTGCACTACTCCAGTTATATTTCTGACATCAGAAGATCTTTATCATCATCGCTGTACGTCCTAAGTCAGGAAATAATTGAAGTTGGGAAGTAAAACATTTTCATTATTTAAACGCCATCCTTAATTAATTGGCATCATGTAAATGACAGTGACAGATGACAGATTTTTAAATGTCCTTATTATTCAGTGGGTTACCTTTGGAAACGGCATTTAGAAACATTGGTAACCCCGATTGGCGACTCTGTATTTGGCACTCTGCTCACACAGGCCCAAACCGTTTTCTTTATCTGATTGGTGCCTAGTGACTTGTTTGACAGAAAAGGCTCCTGGAACAAGCATTCAGAGACCATGGGTTTCAGGGAGGTTTGGTCTTCTGCCCTGGAGCTGTGTCTCCACCTTAGAGAGAGAGAGGAAAGAATGTGAGCAGTTGAGTTCCAGTGCAGTTGCTTTAAGGATGAAATAAAGTTGCTGAGTTCATTTGGTGGAAAAGATAGCTGGACTTCTCTTTGGTCTTGGCACAAATCTCAGCTTGGGAGCGATGAAGGATTTTAGGCCAGACAAGCACTGATTTATTCTTTCATTTTTTAGTCAAATTAAAAGTAAAAACTATTTCCTTGGGAATCGGCTTGCCCTCAGCCTTCACACCCCTCCGCAGAAATGGCAAGTAAAGAACATTCCTTTGTTTCTTCATTTATCCACTCACTCATGAATAGTTGAGGATTGGTTGTGTGAAAGACACAGTAAATGTTAGACCTGCAAGGAATAGAAAGATAAAAAATTCTTCTCACTTCTAGAGAGCCTGCTTCCAGTAAATTGACAGATTTAATTTGAAGCCATCTAAGGAAATGTTGCCATGTAATTACAGCTCTCAAATATTTGTACTTGGAGAGACGAGCAATAATGTCATAAAGCATTATTCCCAAATCCTCTGTAATTAATTTGTAGTATATTCATTTGGGACAAGTGGTTCTGGTTCATTACTACCCGACATAGAGTCTTGACACATATTTGGTACTTGGTAAATATGTATTAACTTGCATGTGTGTGTGTGCGTGTGGTACACAGCTTGCAAAACATTGGGTAGGTTGGGTGCAGGATGAGTTAGAGGGATGAGGACAGGTATAGCAGCATAGCTCAAGGTTGCTGGCCCAGTTGCCTGAAGGTGGATGTTGCTGAAGGAGAATTTCCCACAATGGTTAGAGGACTGAGGTATAAGGCAGGATTTTATCATGGAACCACAGCAGAAATCCAGTTACTGGACTCGGGGCAAAAAGTCAGAGTGGGCCCAACAGTGTGTGTGGCTTGATGCTGAGGTCTTTGGGCTTTGTAACAGTGCTCAGCACTTCCTGTAGGTCGTCCTCAGATTTGGTCTCCAATCCAGGTTTTGGACTGTAGATTTCCATAGAGAACTGCAAAGTAAGAGGTACTAGCATTTCTCTATTCCTGTCCCAGAGAGAGACGAGTCATTTCTGAATGAGGTTATTGAGGAAAATATATCTCGAGAGCAAGACATTTGAGCTGGGTCTTAAAGAATGCCTATACTTTGGGCAAGTGGAGTTGGGAGAAAGAGCATTCCAGATGATGGAAGAGGCTGGGGGAGTGTGGGAGGTAGAATGCATGTGAAGGAGGCAGTGGGCCAAGAGCTGAGTCTGAGACTGGGAGGGCCTTTGTGATGGTTGCCATCCCTGGCGAGTGGCTGTGTGCTGAATGCACTGGGGAGCTCGTTGCGAACACCACTACCTAACCACAGGTCTGGGTGAGGGCTGGGACGCTACTTTTGTAACGCTTTCAAGGTCTAAGGACTAGAGGGGAACTAGTCTGACATAAAGCCTGAAGGTCTAAACTAAGGTCTCAGGGTGGAAAAGGAAACAAAAGTCAGAGGAGACAAGCAGGGCAAAACGGCTCTGGTGTGCCGATGGGTATGTCCAAAAGGCACGTGGAAAAGCGGACTTGGAGCTCAGTGGTGATAAGGACTTTGTGGTTATTTTTGGCAGAAAATGGATAGACAACTGTGGGGTCACCTAGGGTTAGGGTACAGAGGTGAGGGAAGGAGTGACCCTGATCAGGAAATGCGTGGCTTTATGGGGTTGGAAAGAATGGGGCCCTGTCAAAATTGGCCATGGGCTTAATGACCTAGAGGCTGTCACCACCACCACCATCATCATCAATCACCATCATCACCTTCATTTTTGTTATTATTCTTGCTTGTGATGCTTTGTTTCCATAGGTTGAGTTTCTGGAAGTCAAACCAGTCCAGCAACAACTCTGTGTTAATGGTTCTTGCTGCCCACTGGGGTACTGCTCTCCAAAAGAGCTCTACTGGTTTTCAGTGCCTCCAGCAGTGCATGTGAGTGGGGCGTTAGCATGACAGAGGACAGAGTTCTTAACTCCTGCCTTCCAAATATTTATCAGACGCCACTTTCTTATAACCAAAAAGGTCAAGGCAAAGACACTCTTTAGGGAAGAATTTCAAGGCTTCCTACTCAGAGGTTTAATAAAGATGGAAAGAGTGGAAACCAGCAACTTAGCGACGGTCAGAGCTGTAGAGGGAGATGTTAAACACTCATCAGGGAGCAAGAGATATGTAACAGACATCTTGTCTCTCACTCTGAGTTACGCTCTGAACACATGGCCGGGGATTGTTGTTCTTTTGGATTGGTTTTGAATGTTTACTTCTGTCTAATACAGTGAAACTGAGCACATAAAACTGGACCAAGGGAGGGAGAATTTTATAAGAAGGTAGGGATGAATCAGTAGAAAGTTTATAAAGCTTGGTTAGTCTCTGACCAGGTCACTGCTAATTTGAAGAATGTTGATGTTTTATCTATTTTTTTTTCTAAAAGAAAGTAATGAAAAACACATTGTCTCCCAAATTGTAGACTAAATGTTACACGATAGGCCTTTCTAGACGAGATGCTGGGGGCCACATTGTCTGGCATGTTTGGGGTCGAATTAGTGAATGATTATTATCCATGGTGTGGGAAGCTTCTGTATCTACTATTTTGAAACAAGGTTGGGAAACATCCAGAACTGCCAGTCCAACCGTGTGGGACTGTACAACCGTGACAAGGCTCCTTAGTCCAGAATAGATAGAGAATTATTGGTTTCTCTCAGATCTATACAAACAGCAGTTTCCCTGTGCAAGATCAGAAATCCTCCCTAGGTTGTCAAAGAGTTAACCTAAGAAATAACTGAAAACTGATGAGTATAGACAAACGCAGTGCTTAAAAATAAGCAAACAAACAACACCAGGATGATTTTCCACGTAGGAAGAGCAGACGAAATCTAACTGACATAGTTAAAGGAAGATGACATAAGTCAGAAAGGGTTTAGTTGGGCATCCCAGTAATGGGCTGGGGGAAGGCTGACTGATGACACAGGGCTACGTCTGGTCCTATGGAGAGGTGGACACGATGGGGGCGGGAGTAGGGCAGGGGCAAGCTGTAGGAGTAAACCATCCACTGCACTTGCTCCAATCCCAAGGACCCTGTTGGTCACCTGGCTTCCCAGGAGGCTGGCCTTCAAGGAGAGAAGGCTTTATGGGGCGCGCACCATTGCTCTTCCTGGCAGTTACTGTTCTCATGATAGGTTGGCAAATCGACATCTCAAACATAGCAGACCCTTAATTAGACCCAGCAAAGCAACTCAGTGGCTGAAGTCCAACAAACCAGGCACGGATGAAAATGAGTTGATGTCCAAATCCTCACCCCGTCCTTCCAAAACCGGATCTCTGATCTTTACAGAGGGAGGGAGTTCCCCTGCTCTGGCTTCCAGAGGGAAATCCAAGTACGGTCCAAGTCCTGGCTGGCCAGCACAGAGCACACCCTCATCGAAAGGAAGTGATAGCTATTGCTATTATTAGTCTTTCTTAAGGCATTTGGTTTTTTTTTTTTCCAGCTAACATTTTTGAAACTTTAAACTGTGCCAGGCCCTGGACAAGTAATGACAACTGTTTCCTGTTTTTGTATCAGTTGTCCATATGTCATTAGGTATAGATATTCTTACATCTCATGACTTAACTAAAATGTAAGATCCTTAAGTGCAGGTCCCATGTCCCACTGCACACCTGTGTATGACTTATTTTCTGCCGGGTTTCGTCCTAAACTATTTATACATCTTTTATCTCTTAATAAGAGTTGTCATTTCCTTAGAATTCTTTTCATCCTCTATCACAGTATTCTACCTATTAGGTCTTTCATAAGTAGTTATTGAATAATCAAATGAATGCCCTTGTCAAAAATATTCTCTCCCTGCATGCACTGATTGGTCCATTCCAAAAATGACTGAAAGCAAGAACTGATTACTATGGTAAACAGGGTGGTTTCTATATGAAAATATTCTGTGGGAGTATATTATGTTCACCTACGTTTATTTACTTACGGTTTCACTACTTTCATTAAAAAAGAAAAAAACCACCTGGAAAGATCTCAAACTGCCCAAGAAGCTGTAGGGGAAGCCCTCATTTTATTTTCAGTGATACACTAGCTTGATATTAAGATGTTCGGGAAGTAAGGTCTGTGTTGATTGGTTATAAAGCATAGCCCTTGGAGGAGAGAGGACGGAAAGGCAGTTTAATCATCATCTGACGTTTTCAAATATCAGGCAGGAAGAAAGCTTTAAGGATCTCTGGGCCCGCGTCCTCCCTTGGCTGAGGTCAGAGACCTTCCTCAGGACACACGGTAGAGCCACAGCTGGAAGGCACTCCCCTCAGGTGGGGCCCTCCCTGAGGTCCTGCCACCTTGGAGAAGTTTCTCTGCACACTTGCACAGAAAGAATTCAGCACACATTCAGTACACATTTCTAGGTGGCCCTTGGAGACACAAACAACCTTTGCCTGTTTGATGTATTGGCTTTAAGTGCTTTTTCAAAGAGGAAGTGTGTTCTGTACGAACCTGACCACCCCGCAGATGACAATGGGAAAAATGAGAAGACAATAAAACTAGCACACTTGATTGCATCGTTGGCTTGACACCTTACCCTGCTGCTCATTACTGACGACGACTGTTTCTTTCACTGAATAATGCATGTGTGATGGGGGCCAGGACTGCGGTGGGTCGGTTGCAGAGACCACCGTTGTTGCTCTGCCCGGGGAAATGCAAACTCCAGACCGCTGATCTGTCAACTCCTTAAGTGAGTGATTCTGATGGAATCATTTTTACTTCTTAAGGGTACAGTGAGTCCAGATGAGCTGTCCGATAAGTAACGGGGCAGCCGGAGCACTGGGACCTGCTGCATTCTTCACCTGCCTGGGAGAAGTGGAAAAGGTCAAAAGAGGTCATCCCGTCAGAAACCTCCAGGCACATTGAAGGCAAAGTAGCTGATCCCACCCCTTACAGGGGAAGGCTTCTCACAGCCAGCTGGAGCCAGACGCTGCTGTTCTGTCTATAGCTGAAGAAATGCCCTTAAAGATAAAAGGTTTGATCCCCAGAGACATGTGAACAGCAGCTGTGAATCACTGTAATGGATTCTGTTACGTCCACTATTTACAACCATTATACTCACCAACAAGGGGAAGGAATCTGTGCCCAGACCCTGGAAGGCCTTGCTTTCCTCGAGCAGAGAAAGAGTCAGGAGCAGGGGTTCTCCCCCTTGGCTGCACGTTAGAATCACCTGGAGAATTTTCCAGAATATAGATGCTTGGGTCTCGCTCTGCACATTCTGGTGTAATTGGTCAAAAAGGGCCCTGGGCCTTAGGCCAGGCTTGAATTAATCACAGGTTTAGAAGCTGAGATGTTTGAGGATCCGTTATTCGGCCTGCCTGCTGACTAAGGAAAGCAGTCTGGCCCAGTCATTCTGCAGATGTGGCTCCCGGGTCATCTATAAGCCGTACCTGGAAACTTGGTAGAGTACAAATGCTCAGGCCCCCACCCTTGCCCTACTGAGTCAGAGTTTCTGGGGTGAGAGGTCAGCATTCTGTATTTTAGTGTAAGGCCTCCACATCATTCTGATCCTTGCCAGAGTTTGAAAACCACGGATCTAAGTCAAGACCTTGCTGCTCCAAGTGTGGTCCACAGACTGGCAACATCTCTAACCCCTGGAGCCTGTGAGAAATGTCACAGACCTACTAAACCAGAGTCTGCCTTCTAATTGTGCTCCCAAGTATGTGTGTGTGCACTGAAATTTGAGAGGTCCAGGTCTCAGGAACAGCGGCAGAGTAGTGTCCTCACTGGACTTGAGTCGTCATGTTTCAGGATGTTCCTAAGAGGACAAGAGCACAGCCGGAGCTGGTAAAGGCAGCTGTGGCCGGCATTCTGCTGCCTCTGGAAGAGGAACCTCTACGGGATCCGTCACACATGTAGGGTTCGACTCCGGGAAATCTCAACAGTAGATATGTTGAATGTGGTGGTAAGAAGACAAGCCACTGTTGGTCAAATAGTTACTTGGAGCTTTGCAGGTATCGTTGCCTGTTATCCTTGTAGCAGACCAGAGAAAGACCATCTATCCGTTCATCCGTGCGCTCAATGACTCCTGTGTTATGTAAGTGTGTGGATGCTGCGCGCTTCCCTAGGCGTAGCTCTGTGACCTAGGGATGTGCCCCCGCCCCCATTATGAGGCTCAAATCAGGATCGAACAGCAAACAGTAGTACAAAAATGGATGTATAATAAAAAAAAAATAGGTGTTATGGAGAAAGTGGTATAAGGGAAGGGGATGAAGGAAGTGCCACAAAGTAGTGAGGGAAGGAAACCTCTGAGCAGGTGACTTTTGAGCGAAGACACACAGACACTCTTAGGGGGGCAGGACATCAGACATGTCACAGTGCGGGAGGAGAGCAGTGGTTAAGCCTAAGTTCGGAAGACGGCCGTAGGCTGGGTCAGCCTAAAATTAGGTTGTCTCCTAAGCCACGGTAAGTCTTCACGGACAAGGAAGCCGAGGAGGGCTTCTCAAAATGGATGGCCTGGGACTTAATTAACCCACCGTGTGCGGTCAGTGAGTCTGTGGTGAGACTGCAGCCTGCGCCCCCGACAAGCTCCAGGGGAGGCTGGGGTTCCTGGCCCCGGGCCTCGCCGAGACGAAGCGGAAGGGACGGGCCTTGGGAGAGGTTCCTATCTGCGCTCTGTTTATGCAAGAGCTGCTTTATCCCCTTTTATTGTGAAGGAGAAATGACAGCGAAACCCGAGTGCCTTGCTAACCGGTGAGACTTTGGGCTGTCTCCGGCGTCTTAGAGGCAAACGATATTCTCAGTGATCATCTCAGTGTAACATATAAATGAGAAACATCAAAACCCACGAGCCTCGAAATCCAGGGCGTTGTTCTTGCAGCAACTGACTGGAGCAAGCCAGAAGTTGAGCTGACCCTGACGGCAGCCTCCACCCGGCCCGACCTCCCCACGGACGCTCTTGCTCTCACCTGCTTGCCGCCTTGCCTTCGGTTCTCTTCACCCCCAGGAGACGCTTGGTGCTCCCCGGTGTGCGGGGGCTTTGGGGTGTCAGAGAAACATGAACCAGTTCACGTGCTCAAATCAGTCAGGCTCGAGTCGAAAACAGAGCAAAACAACAAAAAAGAGGTGAGGAAGTGTGTGGGGTTGGAGTATTTAGCTCTAGGCTTCCTTCCATGAAAACAAGCACAGCTTCCAGTATCAAACCGATGTTCAAAGGGAAGGACGATTGCTCGCTTTCGTTTGTCACTTAATATTCACGGGGTCTTCCTTGCACCTGGGGATGGAGGGGCGGGGGAAGCCGGGAGATGTTCTGTGTATGTATTGTATATGCCATTGCCTTGATGAATGACATGGTTTGGTTTGGTTTGTTTTCCTCCCCTTTTGTTAATTCTCTGTGTTCTTTTTCCTTTGTGCTGCACGATTAGGACCCTGCAGTGGGACACAGACCCCTCAGTGCTCCAGCTGCAGTCAGACTCAGAACTTGGGTATATGTCTGCTCTTTTGTTACTCCTCTTATTATTTCTTTGCTACACTTGTGCTGAAATGCTGGAGCTGTTGTTTCTCATGTTTTCTCCCCTTTTGTTGAGCTTCCAGTTTGATAAGTTTATTTCCTTCCGTTAGTTTTCCTTATGAAGTGAAACCTTGAACGAAGTCTCTCTTTGTGGAAAATACCACAAAAAGTTGGCTTTTGATTTCTCCTTCTAAATTCCTATTACGGCCTAATGACACTTCCCCTGAAACCAAAGTACAAACATACACCCACACCTCTGCTTCAAGGTGGGGCTTGTGCACCCTGTGGCAGGAGCTACGCTTGACTAGACCCTAACCATCTTTCCCCTCTACTAACGAGCTGCCTTGGGTTAATTTTTGTCTAAAATTGGTATTAAAATGTCCTGTCTTTGTTTCCTTTCCTTTTCAGTTTTTTTAAGAATTTGATTTGAACTAAGTTTGAACATGTAAAGATCCCTGCTTAAAGAAAAAGCAAATTTGTTGCATTTCTCAGTATTAAGAAGTTGCAAATATTCTATGATGGATGAGGTCTCCTCCATTGTAAAGATCTTTTTTTTTTTCCCTGATGGAAATGTACCGTCTCAGGTTAAAAGACAGCTCCAGAGTGGAAAATTTGTCCCCAAAGAATAGCACACAAAAGCCTGTCCTAGAAAGGAGTTCACTTCTCTTGTAGGATGGGAGTTAGCCGTGGGGGTGCATGAAATCTTTGCAGCTAGGTGTTTGTACCGGTCGGTGCTCAAGCTCCCAGAGAGAGGGTCTGTGTTTGTCTCTTCCCGACTTTGCATTCAGGGAAATCCGCTTGAAATCAGCCATGGTGGGAGTAGTCTTACATCGTAAAAACTGGCAAATGTGATAAATCAAGGGCTCGCTCCTTTGCCTTCACACTTGGCAGTATGTCACCGGCTACCTCTGTATGTAAATAGCACATTACCGTATTTTGCGAAAGTATCCTTTTCTTCTTTCTAAATATAAGCCAGTATATTTCAAAGTGGGCATTTATTTGTTTATTTCGTTATCATTTGTTTTGAATTCTCAAGATTCCTGGGCACGCTATCTGTGGATTTCTATCAATGTCAGGGCCTGGTATAGGTGGGCATGGAGGTTGGAGGGCTGTCTGGGCGTCAGGTTAAATGTCATCTGCCCCTGGCCCTTTGTGTATGCGAGAGTCCTCAGCCGACTCACAACGCTGCTAAACCAAGGAAATACTCTAACACTTGAGGTAACTGAGAACACACTTCCACCGTCAGTAAATTCTTAGCTATTTAGTTCTGTAGTTCACTGTATGTCATATTTCAATTTTTATTATTTAATCAAGAAATATGGCTTAAATCAAGCAAAGGAACATGAGCATATAGTGTTACAATTCAGAGGAATTTCAGAGTGCAGTCCTTCAGTATTTCATTGTGTTTTTAAAAAATGGAAGATGGAACTGGCAGAGACTCTAGCCTATGCACTTAACAGATTTTTAGACAGATTGTGGCCTTGCTAAATTACACTTGCTTGATGTGGAACAGTTGGGAATTTTCCCATTTAGATGTGTTTTCCAAGCAAAAATTCAGTTGACTATGCAGATTAAAACTTGTGACTTATTCTGGGGAGATGGCATATCTGTGGCTCCCACCTTGCCTGCCACATTTTACTTCAGAGCAGGCCCAGTGAGTCAGAGAATGATGAGAGATGAGTCTCTCAGCCACGGAGCGGTCGATCGTGGAGAGCTTGTAAGGAGCATACAGAGAAAACTTGAGAGAGGAGATTATTTTAGTCAGGTTGCAATTTTAAATACTGATTAATGAAAATTTCCCTTTGCCGATAGTCCTTTCGTGCAGAGCAGTCTTCCCCTCATACACAGTTTGATGAACTATACCTCAGGCAGCAAGATTTTTCTAGAGGTAATTTTATTTCCTCCTCTTGATCTCTGGCATGGGATTGATCGTCCTCTGTCACCTGATTGTTTTTTAATTGAAATATAGTGGACATTTTTTTCTTAAAACAGCTTTATTGAAGTATAATTGATCAAAAAAAAAAAAAAAACCTTTAAATGCACACATTTAAAGTGTTCAAATTGATGTTTTAACATGTGTACACGTCGATGAAACCATCACCATGACCAAGATACTACACGCATTCATCATCCACATAAGTTTCCTTACACCCCTTTGTAATCATCATGTTGCTTCTCCCCATCCCCTAAAACAGCTGCTCTGCTTTCTGCCACTATACGTTCATTTACATTTCCTGGGATATAGAATAAATGAAACCATGTGGTGGGTATGCTTCTGACTGACTTCTTTCACTCAGAATAACTATTTTGAGATTCTTTCACGTGAGGTGTGTGTCAGTAGTTCATTCCTTGTTAGTGCTGAGTAGTCCCTCATATGGACATGCCGATTTGTTCATCCAGTCACTTTCTGATGTATATTTGGCTTATTTCTAGGTTTTCTGCCCATTACAAATAAAACTGATGAACATTCGTGTACAAATCATTTTATAGACATATACTTTCTTTTGGGTAAATATCGCCAGATTGCATGTCTGAATCATACAGTGGCTGTACATTTAACTTAAGAGACTGTCAAGGTATTTTCAGAGTGGTTTTAGTGTTGTACATTCTCACCAGCAGTGCATGAGATCCTCAGTCTCTCCCCATTCTTGATGACACTTGCTTTGGGTTTTTTAAAAAATATATTATTTTTTTAACCACTATTGAAGAGTGTAGTGGTATCTCATGGTGGTTCTAATTTGCATTTCCCTAGTGACTAATGGTGTTGAATATCTCTTTATGTGCTTCTTTGCCACTTAAATATCTTCTCTGATGAAATGTCTGCTTAAATCTTATGCCCTTCTTGTTTATGAATTGGGTTGTTTGTGTCCTCATGTTGGAGTTTGGGGAGTTCTTTGCATATTTTTTAAATGTATTTTTTCTATATTTAGATTCAATTAAGCCAACATACAATACATTTCTTTACATATTTTGGGATACAATCCTTTGTCCGGTATATAGTTTGTAAATATTTTCTCCCCATTTGTGACTTGTCTTTTTCATTCTCTTAACCGTGTCTTTAAGAAAACAAACCTGTTTAATTTTGACAACTTCCAGTTTACAAATTTGTTCTTTTATGGATCATGCTTTTGGTGACATAACTTCACTATTCAATAGGAATTCCTTAAATAGGTTGTAGAATACAATCTCTTATGAAACCATTTGAGTTTGGGATTTTATCATGGGGGAATATTTAAAAATGCAAATGCAGTAACTTTAATAGTAATGGACCTGTTGAAGTGATCTGTATTTTTCTGAGTGAGCTTTGGCAGTTTGTGTCTTTGGAGTAATAGGTCCATTTTCTCTCCATTGGCACATTTATTGACCTAAAACTGTATGTGTATTCCTTTATTATCTTTTAAATATCTGCAGAATCTATAGATATAGTCACCTCTCTCATTCTTGATATTGGCAAATTTTGTCTTATGTCCTTTTTTCTGGTATGGCTAGAGGTTTATCAATTTTATTGATCTTCTTAAAGGACCAGCATTTGTTTTCATTGATTTTCTCTATTTTTCTATTTTCTATTTCACTGATTCCTATTCTGATACTATTTCTTTTGCTTACTTTGTGTTTAATATGGTTTTCCTTCTTTAGTTTCTTAAAGTGGAAGCAGAGGTCATTGACTTGAGATCTTCATTTCTAACATGGGTGGGTAGTGCTATAAAATTACCCGTAAGTACTACTTAGTGGCATCTTGCAAATTTTGATATATTTTTGTCATGTTCATTTAGCTCAAAATACTTTCCAGTTTCCCTTTTTGTCTTTAACTGGTGAGTTATTTGGAAGTAAGTTAATTAGTTTCCACATATTTGGGGATTTTCTATAGATCTTTCTGTTATTGATTAATTCAACTGTGGTTAGAGAACATGTATTTTTTTTAAAGCGTTATTTACGTATTTGAGAGAGGAGGAGGGAGAGGGGTGGGGGAGTGAGGGAAGGAAAAAGGTAGACTCTGTGCGGAGTACAGATCCTGACATAGGGCTCGATCTCACCGCCGCGAGATCACGACCTGAGCCAAAATCAAGAGTCGGCTTCTTAACCTACTGAGCCACCCAGGTGCCCTGAGAACATATTTTGTATTATTGGTGTCCTTTTAATTTGTTCAGACTTACTTTATGTTACTGAGATTCTTTGGGTCATTTGGTTTACAGTTTTCAACAAATTTAGAAAAACCTGACCACTAAATGGTCAAATATTCAAGTATTTTTTTTTTTTTTCTGTTCCTTCTGTTCCTCGGGGAACTTAAATCACATGTATATTACATAACCCTAGATTTTCCCACAGTTAGCTTGCTCTGTACTTATTTTTCTTTTCTCTCTGTGTTTTATTTTGGATGGTTTCCCTTGTTTTGTGTGTGTGTTCACTAGTCTTCTGTTTTACAATTTCTAGTATTCCATAAAGACTACCCAGTGAATTTTTAATTTCATACGTTGTGATTTTCAACTCTAAAAGTTCAATTTGGGTCTTTAAAAAAATCTTACATGTTTCTACTTAACTTTTTAACACTTGAAATACAGTTTTAATAACTGTTTTGATAGCCTTGCTTGTTAGGCCATCATTTGTATTAGTTCTGGGTCAATTTCAATTGATTGACTTATGTCTTTTCATTATAGTCATTTTTTTTTTCCTGCTTCTTTGCAGGGCTGCTAATTTTTGGTTGATGTCAAACATTGTGAATATTAGTTTTTAGCTACTGAATGTATTTGAATTTCTATAAATCTTCTTGAGATTTGTTCTGAGGTACAGTTAATTCACTTGGAAATGGTTTGATCCTTTCAAGTCTTTCTTTCAAGATTTGTTAGTTTTGACTGAAGCAGTGCCCAGTCTAGGGCTAATTAATTCCTGCTATTGAGGCAAGACCCTTATCTGCATTTTACACAATGGCCCATAAATCTTGAGGTTTTCTAACCTAGTAGAACAGGCACTAATCCTGTTCCTGTGTGAGTGCCCAGAACTGTTACCTTTGATTTTTTCCGATAGTTCTTTCCTTGGCCTCAGATAGTTTCTTCACATAGATGGTTAGTGGACTCGGTCAGTACTAAGCTGAATCCTAAAGGGCATTTAAGATCTTTTGAGTTTTCTCTTTGTGCAGTTTTACTTTCTATTATTTTGTCCTGTCAATTCTAGCTGCTTTGGTCTCCCTAGACTCTGCTCTGTCTCCTCAACTTAGGGAGCCTGCTAGATTTCGCGTGGATTTCTTCCCTGCAGCATGGCCTGAGAATTCTCTCAGAGCAGTAAGTTGGGGAACTTACCAGACTCATCTTTTGTTTCCCCTCTCTTGTACATCACAATTCTTTGTTGCCTGACCTCCAGTATCTTACAGACTGTTGTTCCATTCAAACTGTTCCCCCCGCCCTTTTTTTTTTTTTTTGGTTGTTTCAGGTGGAGAGTAAATCCAACTTGGCTAAAGCACAAATATTGTGTCACTTGATTCTGGTTTGTATATTATCTTGTATGTTTACTAGATCAGTAAAGCAAATGGCAATGTAGAGACATAAGGGAGATGATAAGGCATTTAGGAAAAAAGCTTCAAGAATATTATAAATAAAATGAGAAAATAAGTTTGACTCCTTTTGGGTTTTTGTTTTTATTTTTGTTTTATTCTTTTGGTTTTTGTTTTGTTTTTAACCAGGCAAATACTTATGACAGCACCCAAAATGCTTTGCTTCCTTAGGCTATTATAATGAATTAAGTGAATTGAAGATGATAGAAGTAGAGAATGAAATAATAGGATAAGAAGAGTAAATTAAAAGATCACAGAATAGGGCGCCTGGGTGGCTCAGTTGGTTAAGCAACTGCCTTCAGCCCAGGTCATGATCCTGGTGTTCCGGGATCGACTCCCGCATCAGGCTCCCAGCTCCACCGGGAGTCTGCTTCTCCCTCTGACCTTCGCTCCTCTCATCCTCTCACTTTCTCTCTCTCAAATAAATAAATAAAATCTTAAAAAAAAAAAAAAAAAAAAGATCACAGAATAGAAAAGAAGTCTGAATAAGCTGGGAAGTGAAACTTGAGGTTGCAATGGAGAAATTTGAGAGAGGGATGATATTTTAAATATCTTTATTGTTTTATGAAGGAAACATAAGTACAGACATCACCGTGAGATTGTCAGTCTTTAGGGAGATGAGCTGAGTCAGCATTAGGGTGTGGGGCAGGGACAGAAGCAAAGATTCTCAATGATGACTGGACATCCATGCGCAAATGGTATTTTGTGGCCCTTCACTCAAAACTTTTTTTTTTTTTTTTTTTAACTTCACTCAGAACTTAAACCCAATAACATACAGGAACGTTCAGTGCCTTCTGATTTTATTGAAGCCTCACAATTTTATTTTCTCCACATCATAGTATATTAAGTTCTTGATGGAGTTTTTAAGATATTTGGAAGCAAACTGAGAACGAGAAAACACTGAGGCTGTGAGGGATTTGGCGGCTCCTTCTCTGAAGGAGGAACGCAGGGATGCCTTCCACACTTGGGAGACGGTGGTAGAAGGTGATGACCTCTTCTTTCTCTTGAGTTTCTCTTTATTGTTGGCTGCGGGAGAGGCTGGGCGCTGCCAGGCTCCTACCTGAATCCACCAGGCACCATCCCAAACGGCTGAGGTGAAAAAGAGAGACCGCCCGGTCAAAAACAGAAATTAAACCAGTTCTACAAAGGCACCAGAAAAACCTATATTCTTCAGGATGGTGGTAGGTGTTTGAGAAAATCTAGCCCGGCAGTTTTAGAGGACTTGCCACATGTTAAAACCATTTCCATTTGCCTAACAGAATAGCAATAACTTCCTGAGCCTTTGGTGAAGTAACCCTCTTTTTACTTACTCTTCAGGTTTTGTCAAATGTCCTTACACATTATGTTTAGATCTCGGGGTTGAATTAATTTTTAAGGTTTTCCATGTAACAGTGTCGAGTATTTTTTTAAGAATAATGCGGGTTGTGTTCTTGAGAAATCTCTGCCTTTTTAATAACACCTAACCACACTTTCTACAGAAATGGAAATAGAGAACAGCAGCTTATAATGTGTGTGAGTATCGATGGGTAATGGTAAAATGCACTTCGGAATCTCTAAAGAGAGAATAAATTTTGATCCATGAAAAACTTTAATAAATTTGATTTCACAGACCCAATTACAATTTTGTCACAAGAGAAGGAGAAGTACTTTACTTGCCTCATATGCTACTCGTTTATCCAGTCCTCAGACCTTCCTTGGGAAGCTGCCTGCTGTCAGTCTTCATTCTATGTTCTCAAGAACCTTGAGTGAGCAATTAGAGGATAGTTTCTCTTTCACAGTAGCAGCAAGGATTTTCACAAAACTGTATTCTTTTTTTATTCCATTTCAGAAAAATGAAAATAGCCAGTTGGCAAGGGTGTATGCTTATACTTCAGTACTAAGGGGCTTAAAGAACTGTATAATTTTATAGCTTTATATTGCAACCTTCTACAGCAGGCTGCTCATGAATATGGAATCCATAAAAGGCCTTTTCTATCAAATTTTTATCATTATTATCTTTTTATTGAATATTAGAGAAAACACCCTTCTGTACCTTCTGTCTTTATAATTCTGAGCTTTCAACTTCCTTTGTAAAGCGAGCACTAGCTAGGTTCTGCTCTATGGGTTCTGCCGAGCCTCCCCCAGTCCAGCCAAGCTCTATTATAACCGGGACCATTTCAATTTCTCTCTCCTCCCGGAAATTTGCAAGATTTACTTGTGATATGAAATTCAAGGCAAACCCTTTGGCTGTGCCTGTTGACTGAGCCAGACTTGACATTTGCTTCTGTTCAGGAAAAATACTTCAGCTGCCAAGCTAATATCTCTGCACAGTAAGAAGTAAATATCATGGAAACGCAATAAATACCTCCTCGAATGATTTTTAAAATGCAAACGCAGAAAATGGAAACTCATCTTTTTTGAAGTAATCAGAAAAGATCAGCCCTCAAGTTGCTTTCCAGTCCTTGGGGGAAGACACCCACTTGGAACCCAGGTGATAAATGGAGGGCAGTGAGGAGCTGCAAGGCCAGGTTCACTTCCACTGGGTGATGCCCCATAGTCACCTCTCCTCTCTGTGGTGCCCCCTTCCCCACCCTAGGTATCAGTCCTTGAGATGTCACACCTTGACACCTAACTGCACTACGGTATGGTGCTTGGAGAACAAATTAACCTTTATTGTTTTTTAAACCTCTTTCACACTACATGAGTTTCTGGGTCCTTGGCTCCCTATATTCTTTCTACATATGCAGCGTTTTCTCATATGGCTCTCACTGGGTGGCTCCAATGGCTCTATTTTTTTGTTTTGTCTTCCTTTCTGAGCTTTAGTCTTATACTGCATACAATTGGAGAACCCTTCACCACAAACTCATCCACTGAGGTACTCATTTTTAACCCCAAAGCCTACCTTTCTCTGGATTCCCCTGTGTCTTAGAGTCTCACCACTCACTCTGCCTCCCCTAAGGTGTGAGGCCTTGAAAGAATCACCAATTGATTCCTTTTCCTTCTCCCTCCATAAACTGCTAAGGTCTACCCTTCATCCTTTCCCACAGTCACCAAACCACAGCATGTCCTTTCTGTGATGGCCTTTCCCCAGGGCCATCACCACCTTGGAACAAGTCTTTGCATTTGTCAGACCATCAGTTGCAATTCCAGTAACCATGTCTCTGGCTGCCTTCTATGAATTAGTGGTTGTCTGGATTCTCCATTTGGTTACTGAACTCATCCACCCTTTGTTGGTAGATCCCTTTTCAGTTCCCTTACACTCAGTTTCTAAGGTCTTGCACATAGTCTCTCGTCCCTCACTTGTCAAAGAGAGAGGTTTAGACGTGCTCTTCACATGGTCGATGTACTAATGTTCCTCTGCAGCGGTCAGTTTCTTACTCAGTGACTTTTAGTAATTTCTCATTATCTACAGCATGAATTTCAAGTTCTTTAGCCCAAGATTTTAAGCTGTCTAAGGGTCTGGTCTCAATCTACCTCTCTAAAATTAATCTTCCATTGCGCTTCAGCTTAAAACGTCTATTCTGAAAACCTGGTCTCTCAGGAAGAAAATGTGAATTCGGTCTCCAGATCTTTGCACTGGACCACCTCCCTGGGGGCACCCTCCTCATTCCTTTCTACTTGACCAAGTCCTACCTATCCTTCAAGACTCACAACAGACCTTCAATCCTCGTGAAACTTCCTTCATTTATTGAAACACGTAGTAATCTGCCCCTTATACTCCCCTGTCCTACTTGCTGTATGAGTCACTCACGTTGACCCTTATTATCTTTTACCTTTCATTCCTGTTTGCCTTTTGATGTATATGTTCAACTTGTTTTTCTGCCTGTAATGTTAGGGATCTGGCATAGTGCCATGCTTCAGAAATTGTTTGTGGTTGCTGATAATGATGGTGGCTAAAGTAGTTCCTTTGCCAGTTGTCAGAGACACTGTACGTACCCACATAAGATGTTTGGACAAGGAAGAAAATGGAACCATTGCCATTCTTGCTGTCTTAGGGAATCTTCTTTGAGAAACCTCAAGGAATTTTAGAAGTAGCACTAGAAAAATTCTTTGGCAGCACCATTAATGTATCATGGGATGAAATGTTCACATGCAAATAAGCAGGAACAAAACCCAGCAGGCCTGAACGCGGGTCCGGTGAAGACATTCTTTTATTCCTTAGCCTTGACCTACTTTGGCATCTGGCTAAATAACTCCTTGTCTCTGAGAAGATCTGCTCCTGATTTGATCTGCACAAATTCCAAGTCTCTTCCCTGCTCCAGACTTCCCATTATTTCAGTGACCCTTTTTGGTTTCTTGGCTTTTGAGGCCCTGTACTGGCTTTTGACCTAAGCTCCCGACTGCCACCTTATCCACTGTCACTCCTCTCCTGCCATGGGGTCTAATCGATATATCATCTAGCATTATGATTGCCAGTCTTTGAACACTCTGAAACTGCTATGCCAAGATTACGATTGAGAGCCTTTTGTGATGCACAGTTTGTTACTTTGTAGAGTTTCTTAGGTGCTTGAAATATATTTTTACTTTTCTTCATATAGATGTTTGCATTGTGACATTAGGGGAAAAAAAATCCTACTACTGTCACGTTCTGTCTTACAGCTTTGTTTCCCAATATTGATGATGAGTTACACATGAATCATGCCCTCTGATATAAACAGATCTTTAAGAACTAGCTGATCGTATCTGTGAAATTCTCATGACAGCCATCTCACTTAAAGCTTTAGCTATCTGAAGCCAGTTCCCTGGTACTGTTGGGTGCCTTTATGAGTCCAGTGGAGATAGTACAGCAATATTTATGCAATATTTTTCACTAATCCTGAATGTGAAATGCAGGAACATCGAGTTTGCTGTATATAATTCACTGTGGTTTGAAATTAGAACAGTGGAGAGAATATGAGTTGTATTATGTCTAACTGATTCAGGAAGAATTTGATGATGCTCATAGCAGTGATGGAAGAATGCTCAAGTGCTCTGAGAGCTTTCGTGAGCTTCTGGAAGCTTTCGGTCCCTCTCTTGAATCCATCCTTCTATAGTCAGATTTGGCTACTGCTTGGGTTGTAGGATTGAGGTCCTGTATTGGGCTCCTCACTCAGCGGAGAGTCTCCTTGGGATTCTCTCTCCCTCTCCCTCCCCCTCCCCAGGCATTCATTCTCTCTACCTCTCTCTCTCTCTAAAATAAATAAATAATCTTAAAAAAATTAAATGGGCACCAGAACTTGAGTAGGTATTTCTCCAAAGAAAATATGCAAATGCGAATAAACACATGAAAAGATGCTCAGCGTCATTAGCCCTCAGGAAAATGCAAGTCGAAATCACATCAAGACACCACTTCACACTCACCAGGATGGCTGTATTAAAAAGACAGATAATAAAGGTAGATAAGGATGCAGAGAAATTGGAAACCTTTTACACTGTGAGTGATTATAACTTTAGTGAGGCCACTTTTGAAAACAGGCTGGCAGTTCCTCAAAAAAGTGAAACATAGTGTTGACCCTAAATTCACGGTTAGGCATATGCCAATTCTGAGAGAATTCAGTTCAGGTCCAAGAGAATTGAAACCATATGTCCACACAAAATCTTGTACACAAATATTCATAGCAGCATTTTTATAATAGCTTTGCAGTAGAAATGATACAAATGTCCATTGACTGTTGAACGAATTAAAGATAATATGGCCTATCCATAGAGTGGAACACTATTCATCAATAAAAAGGAATGACATATTGATACATGCTATGTGAACCTTAAAACATCACTACGTGAAAGAAGCAAGACACAAAAGGCCACATACTGTATTATTCCACTTACGTGATAGTAGAAGGTACATTAATGGTCACTGAGGGCTGGGGAAGGGAAATGGGAAGACTGCCAGTGAGTACAGAAATTCTTCGGGCGTAAAGAAAAAGTTGTACACTTAACGTGGTAGTGATGGTTGCTGCACATCTTTGTAAATATGTGAAAGCCCACTAAATTGTACACTCTAAAGGGGGGAATTTTACAGTATGTAAATTTTATTTCAATAAAAATAAGATGCCCTTCATCTTAAGTCTTTGATCAAAGAGCTCTGATCCCCTTGCCATCCATAACCACCGCCGCCCGATCCTTACCCTGTCAAAATTATTTTCTCAAATTCTTTGCCTTTACTCTTAAAGGCAACTAGATAGTAATTTCTTTGAAATCTAATGGGTGCGCTTTAACACTGCCCGTGTAGGCACAAAACAGTGACTGTCTTCGTATTTTCAGGTCACAGGTGCAATAGCTTTAGAAGCTGAAGTTCTGGGGTCTGTGGTCTCGAAAAGAATGGAAACCCTTTCAGGACATAGGCACAAAACCAGGGTATCCTGTTTTGGTAGATAATTCTTTGCAAGTGTTTTTTTCCCTTTACTACTACAAAGAATGTTTAAAGTCTTAATCACATGAAAAAATATCAATAAAGTTTTTTGTCTGCTTTCACTCATCCTTGAAATGGGAACCATAGAGCATGTATTTGAGATGAAATTATGAGAATTTCAGTGTCTATGTACATGTTTCTCATGCTATCAATGATAGGGACGGGATCTTTCGATTTAGGGGTAAGTGTGTCTAACACTAACTTTTTGCAGCTTTGGTGGGTATCACAGACCATGCTCTGGTCACACTTGGGGTTTTATCTTTCTTGGATAATGAAACTTTGTAAGCAGCTTATTAGCAAAGCCACGCTAACCTTATTGTGGTTGGATAGACAGGAGATCTCAACTGAACCAGCAACAGAAAGGGAAACGGGCCCAGAGAGTCAGACAAGGGAGTAATTTCCTGCTGGGGATTCAGAATGTCCAACCTAAGGACAAATGGACAGAATGTGGGTAGATAGGACTGTGCTTGTGGTGAACTGGGAACATTTACATCCGAGTGCCAGCAAACAACCTTCTCGAACTTCAGATAGCTTCACTTTTTATTCTTTAGCAACACCCAGTTTTTCTTTTCAGAAGAAATATTTCAGTTTCGGTGCATTATGGCTTTGCTCAGCCAGCTTGTTCGGCTAGGTTGACAGGGCCCGGAGGAGAGAAAGCTTCCAGGACTTGTGGCCAGGAATCCCACCCCTGCCATGGGGAGATGTGGGCCTGTGTCACTCCGAGACAATGCCATGTTAGCTTGTGAGGGAGTGTGGTTCATTGCCCAGGGTCTCCGGCATCTCCCTCCTGACCTGCTGCTTTTGATCTAGGACAGACTCTGGCTAGTACCTTCATATGTTGAACACTGCCGTCTCCTTTGCCTGCCTCTCATCTCTGGTTCCTCTTGGTTTATCTTTGCATGTGGCTCATCTCATAGAACTTTCTTTATAAGCTTGGTCTAGGAGCATCCTCCCTTTTCAGTAGGAGTGAGGTCTCATCCTCTAGGATTTGGTCACGGGTTGGGCAGCGCCAGGTGAATCTGGCTAAGTAGTGAAGTTTCTGTTCCCACACATTGCCCTGTATTTCTAACTTAGGGGTACTCAAGCTTTAGTGAGCATCAGAATCACTGGACCCTGACCCCAGAGATTCTGTTCCATGCGGTTCAGGTGGGGCCTGTGAATTTGCATTCTAACCTGTTCCCAAGCTGTGCTGCAGCTGCCAGGCAGGGACCACAATTTGGGAACCGCTGCTCTAGGGCTTCTCCCATCTGGGCTCTCTCTAGATTTGTTAAATGTGGTCATAGTGAATCCAAATATAAGAGGCCTTATCGTATTTAAGTGATGTTGAATTGCTTTCTTATGGTTATTTAGAACATGATACATGTTTAGTTCAGTACATTTAAAAATCTATTAAAGTCTCTTATTTTGGAATACATTATCAAGGTGAAAAATATAGGGTATAATTTAATAATATGCCACGTCCACCATGGCATTTGACAGTTAAAGGCTCCATGTACATTTCTGTATGATGCCTTCTGCTTTTTCCTTCTTCTGGTCTTCTCTTCCTCCCTCACACATTTATTTAGTGCCTGCTCCATACCTGACACTGAACTGAGGACCAGGGTGCAGAACTGAATCAGTAAGGGATGAGTAAGTTTCCAGCCACGTGAGATGTGAGAAGAGGTGACTGTCCTGGCCGGACCAGGGGCTTTGGCAGACGGACGTAGCTGCCCCCACAGTGGCAAGACGATGAGCTCTGCAGGAGGGGTTGTTGGATGGGCAGAAAAGCTATCCCAGAGCCAGGATCGAAGAGCTGGTATGGAACTGCTAGCCTGCTTCGAGGGAAAAGGAATCATAGTTGCATCAGTGCTACAGTGGGTCCCCCCCACTTTTTGGGGGGGGATTAAGCAGTTTAATTTGCATCCTTGTATAAAAGAATTATGAACTGGTAAGTCTTGAATAAAAATAAATACGATGCTCAAAGTTTATACTTTCAAAGAGAACTACTGGCTACTTCATCTCTTAAACGTAATTTAGAACAATTTTGTCAGCTGATAAAATTATAGAAATATTTTTTTCTACAAAAAGGGAAGTCGAGAAAGTCCTCGATCGCAGGGTTGTAGAAATGGATGGATTCTGGGTCCCCTGACGTGCAGGCCCTAAGATGGGTGCAGGGCAGACTCAATTGTGACTGAGAGCACACCGAAGAGCAAGTCTTCCGCTGTGGAAGGGTGCCACCTCCTGGCCAGCCTTTCTGTGAACCAGCCGCGACTGGGGACAGCAGGGTGGTTCTCACCAGGCAAACACTATCCTTCTGTTATGTCCTGGTGCTTTAGGGCCGGTCACGTCTCAGGAGTCCTCCCTCATGCTTATAAAATGAACACAGGTCCTTGGCCCTCCACTCTATTAGGTTTTAAGAGTGCGCCTCACTAAGGCGATGTTCATAAGACACGAGGAAAAAAGAGGAGAACAAGGTCAACAGAAGTTTTAAAGAATGTGGTCCTTAGACTTTGACCGAGCCAAGGCCTGAGTCTGTCACTTACTACTTTTGTGATTTTGAGCACAAAATCACAGTGACTTCACATCACCAAACCTCCGTTTTCTCAGGTGTAAAATCAGAATATGATGTGAAATTATAATGAAGATAAGATAAATATATGAAAACTCTTTATATGCATTATAACTACACAGTTACTAAAGCAGCAGCAAAAGAACCACCAGGAATAAAAGCATTTGATACTTTGTAGCTTAATCAATCTGGGGATTGCATGGAAAGATACAGTAATCTATCAGTTACCCTGCAGGAAGTGTTATAAGGGATTGCTTTAAAATTTGAGACCAAATCATCCACAAGTTTATTATCCGTGTATCGACCGACGGACACATTGGGAGGATCACATGATTGCAACCAGGCTTTTCTTCTGGACGGCTTGGGTGGAGTTGAGACTCTGAGCTGTCAAACGTGGCGTCAGGGAGGGACGGATTGAAACTTTTTGATAACTATTGAGAAAAGAAAATATTTTGTTTAGTAAGAAAAGCTCACTTATACAAGATAAGCTTTGAAAGCAGAGAAGGTTCACGGTGATAATACTTTCAGTTAAAGGAAAAGAAAATAGACTCTTCCAACCAGCAAAAACTATACATGTGCCCACACAAAGAAATCAGTAGTGTGATTCTTATGTCTCATTGACAGAGGCAATCTCTAAAGCTTCTCTCTTAAAGAATCTTTTATTTAAAGCATTCATAAATCTGTCTTCTCTGATTTTTTAAAACAGATGTAAACATTGTATTTATTAAAAAGATAAATTAAGAGTAGAGATACTTAAGCCAAGAGCTGCTTACTACGTGCCAGGCACAAAAGTAAGTGTTTTTACAAGTATTAGCTTCATTCACTCTTCACAGCCACTCAAAGATATGTACCCGTTTTACAGATAAGAAGCTTGAGGCTCAGCAGGTTTGTCCCTTGTCCACAGCTTCCACCAGCTATTCGGCTGGTCAGTGACCAAGTGTAGATTTGAACCGAAATTCGTTTTTCACTGGGTACATGACTTACCCCTTATGCCACACTGTCTTACCAGTTGCTTTTGATTTGCCGTGGTGGATTATCAAGTTACGTGTCCGTCCGCTTCCTATTTCCGGTGCCTGCTGCTGGTTATCCAGCAACCAAGACTACGGCTTCTGTCTTGTCAGTTAGGAGCCCTAGAATCCCTGCCTGCGGGCGTAGGTACCTTCTAGTGCCTCCCACAGATGCCCATAGAAGTCTAGGATCCAGGGTGGTCTCTTCATGCCGGGGGTGTCCCCAGTGGAAATGCTGGGATCAGTGCAGTGCCTGGGGGGTCAGTCAGTTAAGCGTCTGACTCTTGGTTTTGGCTCAGGTCATGATCTCAGGGTCGTGGGATTGAGCCCTGCATCGGGCTCTGTGCTCAGCATGGAGTCTGCTGGAGATTCTTTCCCTCCTCCTCTGTACCCCCCCTTCTCTTAAATCTCTTTAAAAAAAAAAAAAAACTGAAATGGTGTAATTTTATTACACCTGTGTTGAATATCTGTACATGTCTCTCTCCTACCTCTTTCCTTGAGTGAGGCAGCCTGTTCTCTTGGGCCTTCAGAAAACTGCTCTGGGCTATGAAACAGCAGGAAAGGCAGCACCCCAACCACTCCTGGGGTGTCTATTCATGCTTTCTTTTTCAATTGCTTCAAGGAAGACCCATGTCAGCAAAGAAAACATTCTTGTCTGATGTTCAGCTAATATACCTGAATGTCCTACTTTGAAACTTTGAGCCTTTTCCCTTGTTTGGCAACTTTGTTTCTAGCGTATTTGTGTGTTTTCTGCTAATTCTGTGTGAGGGGGCTGCGTGGAGTGTCAGGAACCCAGCCTGACCCTCTTTGGGGGCCCAGCCTTCAGAGCGAATGAGGCCTGTGAGGCCCAGGCTTGTGTGGGGCTTGTTGAGACTTCAGAGGGTGCCAAGCAAGTTCGTTCTCTAAATCTGCGTCTGTTTGTGTCTGCTCTGAGCACATCATAGGTGGTCCTCGCTTGTTTGAGTAACTCACAGAAGAGAAGAAAATTTTGTTTTCCTAGAATGCTTGGGAAATTGTACATGGAAGTTTCTAGCTGTGACATGCATTATTTTTCATTTTATTATTACTTCCAGAACTAAAAATACAACGAGTCTGTACCATCTGCTGGTAATAATTAAAAACAATAATATGAATAGAGATGGGTCCTAGAAAGCTAGAGAATGTAGTTGGGATTCCCTGTAGAAGCTATTGAGCTGTGTGTTTATTTCACCTTTCCCCTTTTCCCACAGAGACACATGCACATACTCTATGCCTTGAAATTTTTAAGAAACATGGAAGAATATGTCGCATGCTAATTCTAAATCTATTTGTGAAAAATAATGTTTCAGAAATTGTTTTTAAGATATACATGTAAATTATGCACATATGCATAGATAGTATATATGTAGTATATGCATCATATGCATACATTATCATAACATATATGTATGCATCATATATGCTTACATCATAACAATCCTAATAACAAGTGCTAGCAATATCTCCATTTTACAGATGACAAAACTGAGGCACAGAGCATTTAGTTTCCTTGTTCAAGATCATGCACAGCGCTCAGAAGCGGGGGGCTAGGGTCCATGTGATTAGCCACTAGACTCTGCTGCCTCTGTGATTTGGAGGTTCCCTGGGTGACTTGGGAAGTACTTTAGATTTTTTCAGTAGCTCAGAAATCACCATTAAGAACCCTAGGTGAGAGTTGGGTTGGTGGAAAAGGCACTGGACCAGGACTCAGGCCAACAGTGTTTTAGCCTCTGTTCTGCCATTTATGAGTTGTATATACTTGCCCACGTCTCTTACACTGCCCTTCGTTTTCCTCATCTGTAATGGAAATGGTGATAACATCTTCCCCTCTACCTCACAGAGGCGTCACAAGGACAGATGACATGACAGATGTTAAAGACTTGAAGTGTGACATAAATGTTCAGAAATGATTTTTCACATGATCACACATTAGTTAGGGGAATTCCAAGCTAAACCTTTATTCCTCTTAGCCCAGCACCCTCTTCACTCACCTGTGCAATGGTGATTTCTTTAAGCAGATTCGCATGCTGATAGGTGTTAGTTTTCCTTCCTGGAGAACTGGGGAGTCAGTTCCACTCCCCCTTGGCATGATCCTCTCATTACTATCAAGGCAAATATGTTGCTACACTCAGAAATCATCTTTCTTTTCTTCTGACTTGACAATTACTATTTTTCCTTGGTCCATTGCCCATAAGAGGCTAAAATCTCGTATTACCAATGAAAATTCCCTTTATAAATTTAAATCAAGTGAAATCAAAGGTGCTCCGAATGGAAGGGATCTCCTCTGAGCTGGACCAAGACCTTGTTTACAGGTAGAAAGACTGAGGGTCAGTGTGAGGGACCTACCTGACATCACCAACAGATTAGGGTCAAAGTGGCACAAGAAGCCACATGCCCCAATGGCCATCCCAAGGCCAGTCCTAGTTTATGGCCCAGCCCCTTGCACTGAGAAGTTGCAGGCTGAGATTTGTGTTGGTTCTGTGTGTTGTTACTGATAGCCCTTCTGCAAAGAATGCCTTCCTCCCTTAAGCTTTTATTCTTTGTCACTCCCAGGCGAAGACTGCACAGGCTGGGCGTGTCAAAGGTTACCCAAGTGGATTTCCTGCCCAGAGAAGTCGTGTCCTACTCCAAGGAGACCCAGACGCCTCTAGCTACACATCAGTCTGAAGGTAAACTATGTCTTTTGTTTGCTTTCCATATTATCTCTAGGAAAACTTGCCAGAATGTCATATCCTTCTGGTTCATTTTATATCTTACCATAACAGATCTTCCCAGGACGTAAACATAATGACACACTGTGAAAGTCTAAGACTCCTTTGGCCCAGATTTTAAAAGCTCTGGACAGGGAACCCAGTAGTACTCCTCCAAAGGAGCCGTGAACTTTAAAATGGGTTACTTAGGTGACACCGTCAAAACTGTATGAAGGGGAAAAGTCATCACCGAGTGACATGTGAGAAACCTTCCTGAATGTAATCAGCAAGAACAGTGTGAACATTAGAGGCGTCACCTTCAGGAGTCAGCAAACAGCAGCACCCCACCTGTACCTCAAAACCGGGTGTGTTGGAGCACAGCCACACCCAGTCATTGGGGTCTGTAGCCTGTGTGGCTCCTTTCTTGCTGTAATGGAAGGGTCGAGAAGCTGTGACAGAGCACCCACAGCTCACATAGCCAGAAGTCTTTAACCTGGCACTTTGTAGAAACACTTTCCTGACCCGATTGACTTTGCCAAACAAAACACATGAGAGTTTCTTACCATTTAAAGCTTAAAATCAGTTAAAATCTCCATGCTTCTTCGTGCATACTGGAAAACATCGGCTGGAAAATTCACTTGCACATCCCAATCACTCCAAAAATCACTACGAGAAATTGAAGCTGATAAAATGCTCCCCCTAGGAACAAGAAATCACATGCAAGCAAAAGAGGGAGAGGTGTATACTTAGGATAAGAGGAGGTTGCCTCCTTGGAAAATAGCATTATCGGGATAGCCAAGCAAATTCTCTTTTTACTTTACGGTATTTTATTGTTTGGTGTGGTGAAGAGAATGGGAGGGTTCCAGGTTCGTGGTTGTTATGTAGTAAATACTGAAGAGAAGCATGAGAATGAAAAATGATTTGAATGCCTTGCTTGGTTTACGGTGAATATATGTATTAGTGCAGTTCGGTTTGTGTGAGCTACAGAGCTTTTCGCTTTGGGTTCCAAACACATAATATCCAAAGCAAAGTGAAATCTGGTGCCTTGAAGTAGGGCGCTCCCTACAGGGCTTCTGGAAATCTTTCCTGGGTAATGCTGCTGCAGGGGTCACAGGACCTTGATCTTTCAAATCTGAGTGAAAGGATTGTTAGAAGCAAACAAGGAGCACCCTCTGGTGGTAAGATTTTAAACCAGTCACTTCAGCCACTCCAAGAACTGCATATTAATGTGGCGGCAAATAGAGAGTTAGAAAAGCCTTTGGGAGTTCACCTAGTCTATCCTTGGACCTCCAGGCAGATCAGAAAGATTATTAAAAAACAACCTCACCACCCAACCAAAACATTTGTTTGAGGTAATTTGCTGCCAGAGGTATTTGCAGAGCTGTAGCCTGAGGTATGTTTATTTAGCCGAAAATCTGACCCGTAACCTAAAGTTATACAGCTGAAATAGGAGAAGGAGTGAATTCTGTTTTGAAAATGTGTAGACTTCAGATATTGGAAGGGGTACAGACGTATTTACAAGGGAAGATAAATTAAGGATGAAAAGACCTCGACTCTCAACTTTTAAACTGGAACACATCAAAAGAAAAAGCCTGGGCATTCCGTTTTATTACCACAGAGAGCTTGGGCGCCCTCGTTATGCTGTGGTCCAAGCAGCAGGAAAGAAGGAATTTATTTCTCC
>CM053614.1:57651970-57727742 GCA_028646535.1 Procyon lotor | reverse complement strand
ATATATATGCGTGCACACGCATGGGTGGCTGCCCATCTTCTCCAGCATGTACTCAATCCAAAAACTGTAAGTGTAAGAGAGTTGCCTGGGGTAGTCTAGTCTAGCACTGTCCAATAGAAATATAGTGGGCAGATCACTACATTTGTATTTTTGGAGTAAATACTCAGTAATATGATTGCTGGGTCGTAGGGTAGCTCTGTTTTCAACTTTTTGAGGAACCTCCAGACTGCTTTCCAAGGTGGCTGCACCAGCTTGCATTCCCACCAACAATGTAGGAGGTTCCCCTTTCTCTGCACCCCCGCCGACATCTGTCGTTTCCTGACTTGTTAATTTTAGCCATTCTGACTCATGTGAGGTGGTATCTCATGTGGTTTTGATTTGTATTTCCCTGATGCTGAGTGATGTTGAGCAGTTTTTCATGTGTCTGTTGGCCATTTGGATGTCCTCTTTGCAGAAATGTCTGTCTGTGTCTTCTGCCCATTTCTTGACTGGATTACGTGTTCCTTGGGTGTTGACTGTGAGTTCTTTATAGATTCTGGATCCTAGTCCTTTATCTGATATGTCATTTGCGAATATCTTCTCCCATTGTGTTGATGGTCTTTTGGTTTTGTTGACTATTTCCTGTGCTGTGCAAAAGCTTTCTATCTTGATGAAGTCCCAATTGTTCATTTCTGCCTTTGCTTGATCTAGTAATCTGAAGGGGCACCTGTACCCCAGTGTTCGTAGCAGCAAGGTCCACAATAGGAAAGAGCCCTATGGAAAGAGCCCAGATGTCCATCGACAGATAAGTGGATAAAGAAGATGTGTGTGTGTGTGTGTGTGTGTGTGTGTGTGTGTGTGTGTGTGGAATGGAATATTATACAACCCTATAAAAATGAAATCTTGCCATTTGCAACGATGTGATGAAACTAGAGGGTATTATACTAAGCGAATAAGTCAATCAGAGAAAGACAATTATCATATGACCTCACTGATATGTAGAGTTTGAGAAACAAGGCAGAGGATCATAGGGAAAGAGGAAAAAAGGAAACAAGATGAAACCAGAGAGGGAGACAATTCATAAGAGACTCTTAATCTCAGGAAACAAACTAAGAGTCCTGGAGTAGAGGAGGGCGGGAGGGATGGGGTGGCTGGGTGATGGACTTTGGGGAGGGTGTGTATTGCGGTGAGCATTGTGAATTGTGTAAGACTGCTGAATCTTACGAAGAATATATCACATGTTAATTAAAAACAAAAAATGAAACATAATGACCCAGGGACCCCTGGGTGACTCAGTCGGTTAAGCAGTGCCTTCAGCTCAGGTCATGATCCCAGAGTCCTGGGTTCAAGCCCCATATCTGGCTCCCTGTTCAGCGAGGAATATGCTTCTCCCTCTGCCGCTCCCTGTACTCTCTCTCTCACATGTGCGCTCTCTCTCTCTCCCTCTCTAACAAATAAAAAAATCTTAAAAAAAAAAAAAAGAAAAGAAGCCATCATTAATTTTAATAATATGTTTTATTTAACCCAATATGTTAAAAACATTATCATTTTAATATGTAGTCAATATAAAAATTATCAGTGAGATATTACACATTCTTTTTTTTATATTCTTCAAAATCTGGTTTATATTTTACACTTAGGACAATATCCCAATTCAGACGCTAAATTTTCTTTTTTTTTTTTTTAAGATTTTTATTTATTTATTTCAGAGAGAGTGGGGGAGAGAACATGAGCAGAGTGGAGGAGCAGAGGGAGAGGGAGGAGCAAACTCTCTGCTGAGCAGGGAGCCTGATGTAGGACTTGATCCCAGGACCCCAGGATCATGACCTGAGCCGAAGGCAGAGGCTTAACCAGCTGAGCCCCCCAGGTGCCCCAGACACTAAATTTTCACTGAAAATACTTGAACAGTAATTAGACTTCTTAAAATTTACAATCGAAACAGGAGATTCGAATGCCACAGTTGCTCCAAACATATTTAAAAGCTTTTCAATGATGGACTCAAATATCAGTTTTTAAAGTTAAAAGTAAAAATGCCGTTCCCTGGTTGCATTAGGCACATCTCAAGTGCTCAATAGCCACACGGGGCTAAGGGTTCCTATATTGGACAGCTCGGGTCTACCACAGACCATCATTTCACAGGTTCAGAAGCTGAGACCCACTGAGCCAGCCTGATCTTCACTTCACCATGGCTGGCCAGAGGTACTGGGGGAAGGAAACACCCCCTCATTTGTAGCGAACTTCTTCAAGGGCATGATGGCATCATAGATTTTCCTTCCTTTTGTGAGATATGCTATGTCTCAGCAGGTGTTAGATGGTTGGACAGGAGCAAAATTGTACTCCAAGCAGGGCCAGTTCACAAATAAGCCTCATTCGGTCATCATAGAGACAATTACCAGAACTTCCCTCGGTTGTCCCTTCATAGTCCAGGGTTCAGATAATGGGATGTTCACTCCTTCTGCCCTATCTTTGTGCTGCACAAGGGACTTCCAAAGACTGTGTATGACCTCCTTGTCAGTTATCTACACCCATACAGCTTCCCTCTCCCTTCTCCCCACATTCCGTGTGAAGTGATAAAAGAAAATGATTAAGATTTGAATTCTAAACTGTGTACGGTTGAGCTCTAAATCTTCTTACACCTTGGTGGCCCCCAGGAGCATAACTCTTTGATACAGAATTGCCAAATAATCATTTTCCAGAAAGTCTAGGTGGAAGTATTTATTTGGTAGCTTAAATATGAAATCAAGCAATTCTTAGGGTTGTAATTTTTTGGTGGAAGCCAATCCCAAAACCCCTATAAATAAGTTGGGAAAACACGGGCTTTGGTAGTATAACCTTAACTCAAGCTCTTCAACTGGCCCCCAGGTTCCTGGACCTCACACTCTTTCTCTAAACTTATTATTTAAAGAACAGCCAGGTATTTGGAGAAAAGCCATGGTGGCATCTGGATGCAAATTAAAAATCTCTAGTGAAGATGACACACACTAATCTTATTTTTCGTTTCTGTTCTGTAGACAAGAACGGACACTGTTCCAGAAAGATACTGACATCTACCAAGTTTTGCTTCCTTGAACTAGGCCTGCCATTTCCCCTTTGACACTTGATTAAAGTGTTAATCCTCTTTCAGAATTTGCTGTAGAGGCTTCAGGCCCCTTGTTAACAAGGTCAGCAATTGAGGAATCCTCTCTGAGGACATTCATTTTCTTTGACAATATTAATCTCATATAATCTTGGCAAGTCTCTTGAAAGACAAAAAAAAAAAAAAAAAGAAAAGAAAAAAAAAAAGATGGGCTCTTTTAAGAATGTAGATGCCTCAGGGGTGCCTGGGTGGTTCAGTGGGTTGAAGCCTCTGTCTTGGGCTCAGGTCATGATCTCAGGGTCCTGGGATCGAGCCCCACATTGGGCTCTCTGCTCAGTGAGGGGCCTGCTACCCCCACTAAAAAATGCAGACACCTCAGAATTTTATTTTTTTAGATATTACATATATTGAATAGACAAAATTTCTGCTTAAAAAAAAAAAGATAATTGCTTTCCCTATCCCTGAAACTTCTTTTCAGCTGTTGATCAGGAGAGGTTTGATGATTTAGTTCTTGATTTAAATTACACACTGAAATAGATACTGGCTTAGATGCTGACCAGTTTTGATATTCTAAAGCAGAAGCCTCATACTAAAAGTTAACTTATTTTTTTTATGCACCTAGGGAGAGTGGCATAGGTGGCACAGTCAAATAAATTCATTTACCCAAAATATTCCTTCCAATAAAAATAGAAGGGTGCTAAATGACAACTAAAAATAAAGCCAGAATTCAATAAAAAAGACAAAATGCAGGGCAAGACTTGGTACCAGTGGACACTGTCTTATTTCCTGTACTTCTGTAATCTGTGGCTTTATAGAAGGGGGAAGGGCTCTAGAGCATTGTGTGACTCTTAGGCTCAAAATGAGATTACATCTTCATTACAGTACTATACTGGAAAATAAAATGTTATACCTTAGGAAGATGGTTTGGTAACTTTGTTTAACCATCAGTTAGCCACTTAACTAACCAACACATCACATTCTCTAGATCAAGGGTTAATGTACTGACGGAGTTGAGAAGTAAAAGATTTTGCATGGAATGAAAACATTGTCCTTTGAAAGATGCTATGAAGGATCCATTCCTTTAGTATTCTATACAACCTCAGGGTAATCTAAAGAGCCTCTTAACAGGAAGATGAGTAATGAGGCACAACCAAGGCCCTGGGCCTGGAAGCTCATGTTAAGAACATAAAAGCGGTTTGGAAATTTTTTTTTTTTTAAATCTGACTCCAAGGTTTACATGTGGTAGGTACATGATCTAAGTACATTTCACTGAGAAAATCACTAATACCCAAATTATAGACCTGATATCAAGTAAATATGTAATGACAGATCACTAACTGCTTCTCCCAGATCCATTTGCAGATCCAATCTCCTTGACCCTTCAAGGAATACCTTCTCATAGGTCCTCATCCCTGGTCAGAGGCACATCAATTCTGTGTACCAGCAGGGCCTGGCATAGCACTTAATATTTGGTGTGGGGATGGATGGATGACCAGACTTAGCGCAAATATTAATAGCAACTGTCTGCCTAAGGAGCCAGGTAATAGAAGAAATAAAAGTAGGTCAAAGGGTAAGAGGTGAGGAGGTGCTAGAGAATTCATAATTTTAAGCACTGGAAACTATAGTTAATTTAAGCAGGAAAGAACTTGAATGAAAGGATATTCTGTAACTCACAGAATCAACATGAAGATTGAAAAAGCACGCTCAGAGGACAGCTAGAAACCAACCAAGAGAAGCTAATTATTTTTTTATTAAGATTTTATTTTTTTATTTATTTGACAGAGGGAGAGAGAGATCACAAGTAGGCAGAGAGGCAGGCAGAGAGAGAGGGGGAAGCAGGCTCCCCGCCGAGCAGAGAGCCTGATGTAGGGCTTGATCCCAGGACCCCGAGACCATGACCTGAGCCAAAGGCAGAGGCTCCAACCCACTGAGCCACCCAGGCACCCCAAGAGAAGCTAATTGTTAAGGAGACAACCCAAACCCACACTACATAGAGTTTTTAGTAATTCTGTGACTTTGCTGGTCATTACCTAGGGGAAGCATGACAAGCAAGAGGAGGTATATTCAGAGTAAGTAGTTATCTGGTGAAAAGATGTTGATTTCTCTCCCCATGACAGAAAAAGATGAAAGTCATCAACCTCGCTGATTATTCTTTCAAGATGTGGTCCAATCTTGAGGGTGTAGGTTGACACTGGTTGGGCGGTAGCCAGGGCACTGAGTCAAGGCCATAGAGTTCCTGTATAGCCTACATTCTTGCCACCATTCTCTCAAATCTAAAGACTTCTTCTATGACTCTCTTTTAGGGCTACTTGTCTGATTTAGCACAGATGTTCTGGGTGCCATTAAATCAGTGGGACCATAATTTCTAAGTTGTATAGCTGCTTAAAGGTTAGAAACCTTTTGGGTCACCTGGCAAGTGGAATGAGTATGTTCATGGTAGCCATTCCGGCCACTCAGCATTATGACTCTTAGTGTTAGATAAACAGTGTATTTGCCATAGGCTTTGAAATTTACCAGACCATTAGACCTATAGAAACTTTTCTGAAATAGCAGGTCCTGTATATTTGAAGGTTTTTTCTCCCATCTTCTAGCCTACTTGTCTTACTCTCCAAGTCCTGCTGGCATGATGCCCTGAGGGGCAGGCAGGTGGGACAATCAAGGGCTGTAGAGAGAGCCAGAGGGCTGGCTCAGCCCTGATGTAAGATGATGAAGATACAAAAAGAAAGGAGGTGGTGGTTCTTTGGCTGTCAAGCAAAGTTTAGTGTAGAATATGGTTTGGGGGTTCTCCCAAGCCTGCGTAGTTTTCTCCATATTCAATTTTCCATTACTTGCTGGTCAGCACTGTCACTTTCACATGAGCAACTTGGTGAGGCTGGCCATTCAAAGGGCTTGCATTCAGGAGCCCACAAAATTTAAAATTTGCATTTGATTTTGGCAGACATGTATGCGGCCGTTTATCACAACCAGAGAAATTCCAGGAGTCTACGCCTTGAGCTAAAATAGAGATTTGAGTTTGTCATCTCTTCCTTAAGCTGTCCAGTCCCATTAGAAGCATCCACCTCACCCCAGTGTCTTTAAATTCTTCATGCCATTCGCACTACTCAGTGGCAGTGACACTTTGATCCCCTAAATCCTTCTTTTCAATGGACACTTCATTAAGGATCACCACAGAAGAAAAACTATCCAGCTATTTGTTGCAGCTGACAGGTTCGCATTCCCAGAGTCTGAGTTTTCATTTCCTTTAGCCCCTATTAGGGCAAATAACCAACACTAATTCCCTGAATGATGGTCTTCTGATACTCATATCTGTGCCATTTGGGGTCCGTGGTTGCCGACAACAAAAAGTAGCTGTGGTTAACCTGAACAGAAAAGGAATTTGTTGGAATGATATGAGAAACTTGATAGAATCAATGAATTAGAATTAGGTCAGAAATAGAAAGACACAGAGCAGCCCTCACCTCTACAGTGACTGTATTTGAAATAAGGCTTTTCGGAGGTAATTAAAGTGAAATGAGGTTGTCAGGGTAGAATCTTAATCCCATAGGACTGGTGGCCTTGTAAGAGGAGGAAGAAAGAGCTCTGTCTCTGTCTCCACGTGCACACGCGGAGGAAAGGCCATGTGAGGACACAGTGAGGAGGCATCTGCAAGCCAGGCAGGGAGCTCTGACACACCAAATCTGCTCGGAACTTGATCTTAAACTTCCCAGCCTCCAACACGGTGAGAAGATAAATTTCTGTTGTCTCAGCCCCTCAGTCTATAGTCTTTTGCGATGGCAGCCCAGGCTGACGGAGACAGCAGCTAACAAGGTCATGCCAGACTCCGTTCAGTCTGGTGAAACCCAGCATCCTGACTTCCTGTCACTGAACGCTCACAGTCACGCGGCTCAGATTGCAACTCTGTAGTCACCGCTGCCTGGGAAACCTCTGCTTCTCCTTGAAACCCAACAACACACGCTCGAGCTTTAAAGAGCGGTATGGAAGTCCACTTAGCTAGACCTAGGTGACGTGCCCTGCATTAGCTGTGAGGGGCCAGGCAGAGGAAAAGCTGCCCTCGCCCGGTTTCTGTAATGCTCAGGGAGGCTATGACTCTACTTTGATCTGTCTTGCTATACTCCCTGCCAAAAGAGACCATTTGGATGCTGGACAGCCAAAAATATATATTTTAAAAAATGCCCACTCTGATGGGAGAAGAAAGAGGGGGAGGTAAAAAATTATATTTATTATGTGCCCAGCACACTCATGTACTTACGGTGTTACTGTAGACTTTGCTCATCTTAAATCAGAAGTACAGGGAGAACGCAGCTCCTTCAGTCTGCTGGCAGCTGTCTATAATACTACTGGCTGTCAGGGGGACATGGGGAAAATGTATGAAGTAAAAGACTTTAGTGTCGTCTTTTATTTTAAACAATCTCAGTTGGTATGTACAGTTAAAATTGGGTGGAAATGCTGAAACCGCACTCCCATTTTCTCCCTAAGATCTTGGCCAAGTGTAGAGGGGAGAAGGTGAGGTTGGGATGATCTCATGGCCCTGGTGGAGTGGGGAGGGAGAGCAGGGGCCTTGGCCTTGTGCCAGTCCTTGCCAGTATGCTGGCTGACATCTGCTCTTCTCTGACAGGTTGTTCTTTGGCACCCTGAGCACTGGTGCCCAGTGCTGTGTCACGTGACTGGTGGACTAATATGTCTTCTCTTTGCGTGGCAGTGCTCCTAGGAGAACAGGCCATTTCCCTCTTGGTAATTGTCTTTTCTCTCAGCTTCCTTTGCCTTCTGACCTTGAGTCAATGCCCGATCCTCTATCCAGCCCCTGGCCTAGAAGTCAGTCCCCAGCCCATGCCGTACTGTAGTCTCTTTATCTACCACCACAGACCCTCGTGGCAGACTGGCCCTCAATTCAGCGTCCATGCCTCAGATGATGTGAGGGAGGCTCGGCTGCCCTCATCCATTCTTCTGTTTTATCATGCCGACCACCCCCACCAAAGCTGGGGGCCTTGCGGTGAATGAGACCCATTGCATAACGGTCTCCTTCTAGCTTCCCAAACAGGAAATATGGTTCATGGGTCCCTGTGCTCATTTCTCTTCTCAGTTTATTTTGCACTGCACCCAACCCAATGCTTCTCCCCAGAAAGTGAAGATCCAGATATATCTAAATATTTCTCTCTTCTTTTCTTTGTGTGCTCTTTTTCTTGCCACTTATGTGGAAATAAACTCTTGTGTTTAACTTCCCTCCTAGGCTGGGAAGGAGTACAGAGAAGGAAGGATCTTTACAGTTATTGATATTCTAAATAGTAAGCAATTTGGAATATTCTTTCTCCTTCAGTTAAATCTAGCTTTCCTTTGAGAAGAGAGCTGAATCTTCCTTTACTTGCTTTATTTTCATACTTTTGTATCAAATTCTAATCTCTCTTCTAGCAAATGAATGCCATAGGTAGATTAGAGAGAAGATCATTATGTTCAGAAGACAAATAGAAAAACACATTAATACTCTTCAAATATAACTCCCCCAACACACCAATACTGACCATTGCTCTTGATTAGTAATAGATTCCAGAAATACTGGGATTAAAGAACGTTACAGGGTATAACAAACCTTTTTATTTGGTTATAAGGATAACAATTGCTATGTTGACTAACTGAAGAGGTATATAAAGGTGTCACTTCCAGCATGGCAACACGGGGGACTTTGTGGATTTGCTTCCTAGCAAAACTAGTGAGCATTATTTAAGGAAAAACAAAACAAAACAAACCACCTATTTAAAGTCTCTGGAAATGACCCCAAGGGCATACAGTAAATGAAAAAAAACATTAAAACTTACTAAAACTTGGTAAGAACAGGAAGAGTCTATGATATTTGAACTCTCTTCTCTCTCTTCCCAGTTTAGCTTGAAGCAAAGTCTGCTTCACATACGTGCAGCAAAGAACACAGAGCCGCCTCTCCCACCAGCTCCCAGTTGGAGGGCTACAGTATCTTCCTGGGAGGGGCAGGACATTAGCGCGTCCTTACCTGCCACTAGCTACCTGTTACAGAGCCTACTTTCCAAGGAAGGGCAACTGAGAGGTAGGCATTCTTTTTCAGCCCAGCACAAACTTGAAAGATGAGGACTTTATCTTGACTTCAGCATTCTACAAATTCTTGGGCCCCAATCCCTCTCACCCAATTCATATGTAAAGCAGAGGCTCCACTTAGGGAGAGGCAAGCCAAACAGACCAGAGGCTACAGCAGGACCCCACTCTGCCAAGCACTCTACTCTGAAAGCAGGGCTATCACTCAGAAGTATGCCGCTATCCCCTCCCTCAGTGCTAGAGCCTTAGCTCAGAGATTTTGTTCAGGGGGAAGAAGCAGGCCGTAAAACGTAGAGCTTAGAATCTCTTCCCAAAGAAGCTGACTTGTTCTGCAACAGGGTTGAGGACATTCTCAAAACAATGAAGGTTATGGTGTAGAGCAAATAAGAGGCAAATGGTAGATGCATTTGAGATACAAGTTAAACCACAGACTGACTAGGATACCAGAGAGAACGAGGGAAATAGGCAGCTAAGAAGAGCCCTCCTGGGATCAGACAATCTCAAAAATTGATCTCAAAAGCTATTTTTGTAAAGGAGTCTGAACATAATTGGATCATTCCATGGAGGATTTGTGCCCCAGGACATTGCCAAAAACAACAGAGCAATCTGCCAGCAATTAGTGGAATTTATAGTCAAGGAAAGAGATGGTTAAAGAGACTGCAAAAGACCATCATTCCAGAATGACTTTGCACATGTCCAAGGCTGCCTCCTCCAAGGAGCAATAAATATCAGAGGCTTCTCACTATGTGGGGAGGGGGAGAACAGATGTTATGAAAATAATCTAGTCACTAAACAGATAAATAAGCAAATAACAATAACCAGCTCCTGGGGAAGGGGAAGGGGATCAACCAGAACCCAGAATTTCTACAGTATATTATCTAAAATAACCAGTTTCCAACAAAAAAATGTGAGGCATACAGTGAAAATGGGAGGTCTGACGGGAAAAAGCAGGCAAAAAACCCCCTGCCTATGAAAGTGAGTAGATGTAGGATATAACAGAGTGAAAACTCTAAAGTAGTAGTAGTTTCTCTCTCTCTATGTATATATCTATAGGTATATATACTGAGAGATATGAATATACAGATGTTTTTCAAAGAACTAAAGGAAATCAAGCTTTTTTTTGAGATCAGACTTTAAAAAAGTAAATGAAGGTACGATTATAGTATTTCATCAAGTAGTGAATCTCAACAAAGAGATATAAGTCATTTAAAAAGAAAGAACCAAATGTATTCTGGATTTGAAAAGTATAAAAATTGAAAAAATATTAATCAGCGAGAATAACAGTAAATTGAACTGGCAGAAGAATTTGCAAACTTGAAGATGGATTGATGGAGAGTATTCAATCTAAACATGAGAGAGAAAAGAGAGTGAGGAAAAATGAAGAGATCCTCAGAGAAATGTAGATACCATTAGGTGACTATAAATATATACAATATAGTATATATAATATATATTATAATGTTGAATGTATGTATTGAATATGTATATATTGAATATATATATTATATATATATATACACACACACAAAGGTGAGAGAGAAAGGAGCAGGAAACAGTAGTTAAAGAAATAATGGTTGAAACCTTATCAAATTTGATGAAAACATTGATCTACAAACACAAGAGTCTCAACAAATTCCAAGTAGGATAAATGCAGAGAGTTTCACAAAAGGCACATTCTAGTGTAAATATTGAGAGCAGCAAGAGAAAAATGAATTTTCACTCACAAGGGAGCCCAACAGGATTAGCAACCAACTTCTCATCAGAAACAGTGGCAAGCAGAAGACAGTGGTATGATATTTAGAGTGCTCAAAGGAAAAACTGGCAACAATAAATGGGAACCTAGCAAAACTGTCTTTTAAAAATGAGAGTGAAATAGAGACATTCCCAGATAAATGAGCACCAAGAGGATTTGTTGCTAGCGGAACCACCTTAGAAGAAACACTGAAGGAAGTTTTATAGGTTAGGAGGAAGTGATCCCAAATTCACTTCCACGGGAGAAAACAAAAAATGCAAGGAAAGGCAATTAATTGTGTGACTAGGGAAGACAATATAAATGCATATTTCTTGATTTTTCTTTCTTCGCTTAACTAATTTCAATAGCAGTTATATAACACACTATGCACATCATTATATCGCAGGCCCTATAGAAATGTATATTGCTGGTAGCAACACAAAGGAAGTGCTGGGGGTGGGGGGGCGGGGAAGAGAGCCACATTTGGCCCAGGGCAATGACTCCAGATGATAATTTGAATGCCCAGGAACAAATGACGAGAACCAAGTGTAGAGGCTAAATAGGAAAGGTTATATGTACGCAATTGCGCTCCTTTCTTCTCTTAACTTCTTTAAGCTATGTATAATTATATAAAGTAATAGTTATAGCAAGGCATTGTTGGCTTTGTAAGGCGCAGAGATGTATTATATGCATAACAATAACAGCGTGAAAAGGGGGAAGGGGGAAGAGCTATGTAGGGGTGGCATTTCTACATTTCGTTGGAATTAAGCTAATGTAAATCAGAAGCCAGAAAGAAATCAAGAAATAGTGAAAAAATTCTTAAAATTAAGGTGTTACATTAGAAAATATTCACTTAATGTAAAAGAAGGCAAGAAAAGAAACATAAGGCAGAGAGAAAACAGAAATAAAATGGCAGGTATAAATCCCACTCTGGAATATTAGTGAGTGTTGGGATGGGAGTGACAGTGGGAACCTGGATGGAACCAGACCTCCCAGAAAGGGATCCACAGGGTCCTGCCTGTAGTAGATCCAAACAGCAGGCAAGTCTGTGACAGAGGGGTAGGTAGCAGTGTAGACAAGCAAGTTATAACCCGAAGAGATAATGCACTGGCCTACAAAGGGCTGTCTGGGAATGTAATAGAGCACCACGTGACTAGTACTGTTTGCAGTAGAAAAAGGTATTGGGAAAGTTGTAAAAAAAAAAAAAATTAAGAAAATACAAAGGTAGCAGAAAAATATGTCATGTAAAGGTAGCATAGTATCAAGAACTGATGGTAGGCAATACATTTTTTAAAAAAATGACCGCGTGAAGTCATCTGAGATAGAAATATATCTTGAGAGTCAGCTGAAACCTATTGGTAGTGACTATCCGGACTGCTGTATGGGGAAGGATTCTGAGGCTCCATCCGACCTTTCCTCAATTAAAGAGGTCTTCCGTGGGCATGCGATGGAAAGCAAGCATGCCTCATGTTAGCAAACACTGGTTGAAACCATCCCTGAGGACAGTCAGGACCGAGACGGCGCAAATCTCGGAACTGTTATCAGTTATATTGTATTATTTATGTCTATGGGATAATAACCATTTTGAGTATTTTGCTATTTAAAGAAAAGTGTCAATGTGCAGTATTTTTCTTTGCTGATTTTCTGTGGTGTGTAGAAACTAGCATTAAAACTCTTACATGAAAAGGAGCTGTATCTGAGCATTAGCAAGGAAGTAAGGAACAAGCAGTTTCAGGGAAGAGGAACCGTGACAGTAGAGTGAGTAATGACAACCAAGAAGGAGAAAGAGAAACATGCCCAGCTCTTGTGGCACAAAGCCCGCATAAAAAGTTACAAACAAATAACTAGCCAAGGGTATGGAAATGAAGGCAGGAGAGCTCCGTGCAGTCTCCATACAGTTGAGACGGGCAAGGGGTCCAAATTTGGGATATTCAGTTGAAGGCAATGGAAATTCTGCTGTATGACCCAGGCTCTGCTGGGGGGTGTAGAGGTGGGGGGTAGAGTATGAAGGAAATGCCTACATTTCTTTTCTTCTGATTTCTTCTGATTTCCAGGAAGACTAGATTTTGAAGGCAAAACCTTTGACTTAGGCTTTTCTTTTCTTCCTCTAATAAAAGTAGAAGTGTATGAAGGTTGGTGGATGATAGCTACTGTCTAGCATTTCTTGACTGGGTGTAGCTAATTTATCCGTGCTCCTAGGCGTGGGTAATTCGGTCTCTTTATACTACTGTCATCCCCGACCAAGTAGAGGTAGTGACATCAGTGTTTGCTCTGCCACATGAGAGCTCTTCCAGGGCGTCAAATCCGGAGGAAAGGTGCAGTAAGCCCAGTTTTGCTTTCATAGTAAGTTCTAATTGCGAGCCTATCCCTTATCAGTAGCAATGATGATAGTTTGATCTGTCTTTTATTCTTGACCTTATTTCCCAATTAATTCAGAACTTGGACAGGAAAGAATGGTGCTATTAATTCGCCCTTTCAAACCCCCACCATCTTGGTGCCTAGCCTGGAAATCTAAACCCAAGCGTCCCCGTGGTAAGAGAGAATTACATCAACTGAACGCTCTTTCTGACCACATCTCTTGTTTCCTTCAGTGGGAAACTCAGTTAGTGTAATACTCCTGGCCTCTTGCCACCCCTTGACTCCCCTCCACCCTCAGCCCCCACCCCCAGAGGAGGTATGGTGACTGATCTGGTGGGTAGGTTTAGAAATATAAGCCGGGCAGTCTCAGTCTTTTGTCGGAGAAGCAAGGATGCCTGCAGCATACAAGTTACATTCTGCTCCTGTGAAACATTCATCACACTCACACTCAACCTGGGAGGCATGTCAAGTCTGGCCTTAGCTGTGAATGAGTGGCCAAATCTGCCTAATTCAGGAAATTAATTAGCAAGTCTCTTTGGCTTTCTCAGTAAACTACAGTTTCTGTCCAGTTAAGGAAAGTGTTATTTGGTCCCACTCCACTTTTATCTTTGTCTTATTTCTCATTTGGGTGCTATTTATTTGGTCCTCTAAGAGTCTCGACAAATAGTAGGAAAATCATGGCAAGATGTCAGTTCTGGAGAGAGGGAAGTACTGAAAAGAACATAAATTAGACAAGAAGAAAGTAACCAGTGTTCGGGGGAGAGGTTTACGTTCTGAAACAAGGAAAGAGCTCATTTCTCAAAGTGGATCTCAAGGTCAGAGAGGAGGCAATAATAAAGTCAACTTCATGCTGACCTCTGAAATTCTCTTACTCCTCTGAATGTGCGTAATGCTGGACCTGTGTGCGGTAGGACCAACTGTGCAAGTTAGGAAGTGGTTTGTGAGGGCCAGGATCCAGGAAAGTTGTTATACTTGGTGACTTGTTTAAAAAGAAACAAACAAACAAAACCCTGGATACTAAATTATCGTAGAGCCCTGACATGGAATAAAATTTCCTGTAAAAATATCAGTTCAGGTTTCTAAATTTGATAACAGTTCAGATAATTTTGTTGCAGGAAAACCTATATTGGACCGAGGAGCTTCCCTTTTTGTAAAATCAGGAAGTTTTTGGACTATGGGAAGAAGAGTTGGTCTCATTTCACAGCCCAAAAGCTATAGTGTGAAATTTCTTCCTTGTGGTCAATAAAGCAAGGCTCATTGTCTTTGTAAGTGTGGTACACTGAAGGCTCATGCTGTTGCCAGTGTTTTTGCTGGTACTGGGAAGTAAGTCTTAGCTGATGGCTCAAAGAAAATAGAAATAGCCTAGTTCCTCTACCTGATTATTCTCAAATGTCATTTGGTGAATGGAAACCCATTCACGTTCCTGATTCAGCAGTTGGGGTCAGGCATATGGATATGCATGGAATAGCATCACCGGGTGATATTAGTTCCAAGGCTAGAAGCAAAATACAAAATATGTAAGAATATGATGAAATGTGTCTAAGCTCTCAGTTTATTAACTGTTCCCAGAGAATGGGATGTGCTGTGTGCATCACTAATCTCTTCATTCCCTTGGTTCCCTTGGTCCTCTGGCTGAGGACACCCACATTCATACATGATTCCCTATCTTTGGGTCCCATTTAAAATTCCCTTCCTATTTTTTCTACAACAGCTTTGACTTAACAAAAAATCATCTTTCTTTTGAACAACCATTCTTGATATGTTTAGACATCACAACATTCATCTCTCTTTCCAACCCTTTTCTTAAGATGATATTATGAAGATAAAATGAGAAAATGATTGGAAAATACCTTTCCTTAAACTATTATTTCAGTGATAGAGATCGATTTCACTGCTGGGGGACTGAAGAAATATACGTGTCATACCAATTTTCCCCTCATGAGATGGATCAGGACAGTGTTCCTGCCAAAATTGGGGTTTTCTTAGTAACAATGTGCTTTCTTGGGATGCCTGTTTTCCCAAGAGGACAGAGAGTTATACCATATTTCTTGAAATACCTGGATAGAGAGTTTGAACAGCTGTCTTCTTCTCCCTTTAGCTCACACACAGTGAAAACCTCTGCAGAATCATCCAGCAGAACTAAATACTGTCCCGGTAGTCTTCAGGTTCTCTAGACAAGCAGTGATTTTGGCTGCCGGAGGGATTCTTGGGTGGGCTGGTGGTGAAGCATCTTCCAATAACCATTACTAAAAGTGTCAGCCTAGGTAAATTCATGTTCATCTGGGTCCATTTTATCTTATTTTGTTTTAATATAACCCAGATCGTGAGGCTCAGATGTTACGTTGAGCGTGAGTTTAGCGAGGTATGGTGAAATTTGAAGAGGAGGGAAAAAATGTTCCTTGCCACCCTTAGAGACAACATACTAAGGAAATAGGACTTTTCCCCTCCCTCTCTATTTTGGTAATCCTAGGCTTGGCATATTTGGGTAAGAAAATGAAAGGTTTGCCTACATAGTTGAAATCTCTCGTCACATTATATCATCTGAAGCCTATTTGTACGTTGGGATCATTTTATTTGGTTTCGGTTAGACATAAAAGTATTCTGTGGTCTCCTTTTTTTTTTTTTTTTTCAAGGCCTTCTGGCTTTTGGAAAATTGAGTGATTTCATCCCTGTCCGGGTTTCCTAGTAAATCTTGTATTTTTACTCAAATTACTTGATCAATTAGTTATGTCAGCTGCCCGAGATGTGCCTTTTTATTAATAGCACCTTTTATCAACTCATTGGAATTAGACATTGGAACCATGGTCTGAGACTGGTAACATCTTGCAGTAATTTATAAATATTACTTTAAAAAATAGCACCACAATTGCTCATTTGTGAACTTTTTTGGATATGTCCCCGTGTGAGAAATTGCATTTGTATTATTATTAGTTCTGACAAACTGGATTAGGTCTTGGCTATTGTTAAGTGGTTCTATCTGCCCTCAAATCTACTGAGAGACGCAGCATTTTTAATGAATTTAATTAAAACTGCATGTGGTTTATAGGGTTGCCTCCAGCCTATATGCCATTCTTCTTGACTGAGCGGGGTTTCTGCTAATGTATAATGATGTTTTATATGAGAGATGTTTGAAACTCCCTCATAGTAGCCTCCAGGTAGTTTCCATGGAATGACATGGTGATGAAATATTAAAATTTTAAAAAACCCTTTCTACTTAAGTGAGTCGTGTTTACACGAACTAATGTATGCATAAATGTGTTAAATATGTTTGTCGAAGCTGGGAGAGACATGCATCGTATTTCAACACCAGCAGTATGTTGGCGGTGAAAGATTTTTAAGAAATGCCAATCTGGCAACACTTTGGAGGATCTGTTATACGTATTATTCTTTGAAGTATTAAAAAAGAAGCTGTTATGAAATTTCCTCTTAACATTTAAATTCATTTGTCCAGGTAGTTTTAAGGATCTTCCCTAACCAACAGAACTATAAAAGAGATGGCTCTCAGCCTCAAATTTAAACATAGCCTTGGAAGATATTGATGATAGGACGTAATACCTTTTCTTAAAAATAAAGACATTTATTTTTAATATTTTAAATATTTTTAAAAGTAAATATTTTTTAAATATTTAAAAATTAAATATTTAAATATTAAATTTTTAAAATAAATATTTAAAAATAAAAATATTTTAAATATTTATTTTAATATTTAAAATAAAATTATTTTAATAAATAATTGCTGCATTTTCTTAATATTCTTTAAAGAATGAATTGTTTAGGGGCACCTGGGTGGCTCAGTGGTTAAGCGTCTGCCTTTGGCTCAGGTCATGATCCCAGGGTCCTGGGATCGAGCCCCGCATCGGGCTCCCTGCTCGGCGGGAGGCCTGCTTCTCCCGCTACCATTCCCTCTGCTTGTGTTTCCTCTCTCGCTGTGTTTCTCGCTGTCAAATAAATAAGATCTTTAAAAAAAAAAAAAAATGAATGAATTGTTTAATATACTTTACAGAGGGAGTCAGTGAAGTCCTCTGACTGCGTAGACTCAAAATTCTGGTTCTAGAAATTGATCTTTCTTTGATGGTAACGATAAGAGAACAACAGGAGAGTAACATATTTTGACCCATTTCACCCGATGTTCAGTCTTTGAAAATAGTAAACACTACCAAGGAATGTAACCTTTTATATTAGCTGTATTAAGTACATAACAGAACGTTTAATGATTTTGTGGAGCCCAGCAGGGCCGCAGTCAGGCCCTGCCGTAAGACTGCAGAGGGGAAGTCGCTTGGTGATCACGGGAACGTGGGACTAGGATTTCTTGAGAAGTCAGTGAAACAGACCACAAGTGTGAAAATCAAGAGAGGTCGGAGAAATACCAGAGGCAAACCCAGCTGATGGGCTGTGTCCACAGCAGACTTCTCTATGACTGCTCACAGCCTTAGTTTCTTCAAGGGAAGAAACCTCAGAGGGTTGTAGTGAAGACCAAACACAGTACGTAAAAAGAAAATTCCATGTGAAATGCTTAACACCATGCTTGTTGTCAGTATTCAGAAATTTTAGCTTAAAAATTAACAGTTGCATATAGTTTAACAAGATGTCCAAAAGTTTCCATAAAATATTCTGTGTATTGATTAAGAATCACCAAATATCTTCTCACTTCCACAAACCCTTTCTTTTTGCTGATGTGAGTGGCGCTGTTACTTTAGAATTTTTATTGTGTGATCTACACTCGCTCTTTGCTTCTTAAAACCAGTATTGTTTTAGGTAGCAAGATCTCTTTCAAAAATGTCTTTGAGTGACAGGACATTTACAAAATTGTATTTCCTTGCACTGCATTTTTCATCCCCTAATTTGGGAGGATAATTTCTCTGAGGAAAAGCTGAGCTATCAAAGGTCATATTATGAATTCTACTTCTAAGATTTGGGTGGCATTAGTTAATAATAGCAGCTACCCTTTCTCGAGCTCCTATTACTTATCCAGAGGGACATACTGTACACATATTTTCTCTTTAGTCCTCACCCCTATGCCAGACAGATTGCAGTACTCCACATTTTATAAAGAAACTAAGATTCAGAGAGCCTAACTTGCAGACAGATAGCCACGCCAGGATCTCTACTCTGTGCTTCCTGACTTGAAGCCTCTTCCTGTGATTCCAGCCTCACACCAGACCGCCTCTTTCCTTTAGAAGAAAACACGTTTCTTCCCCTGGAGCGTTTTCAGGGTTATCTTGTTTTGCCATTAGAGCTGACCAACCGTGCTGCTTGGCGGCACAAACCCAGGCCCAGAGGAGGCAGAGTGGAAAAAACGGTTCCGGAAATTCCAGATAATCGAGACACCGTAGGTGAAAAGATACCTCTGTCTCACCGAAGAACACAGGGGAGAGAGCAGCCGTAATCACAGAGAACATGTGGGAGGCATGCCTTTGCTTCGAGGTGTTCCATTTCGGTGATGAGTAGGCATGGAGGAGGGGGTCTGTGTCCCGGTTCCGTTCACTAGATCTGCCAGTGCTTAATGTAGACGACAGGGCAGCTTTCAACAAAGAGTAAATTCAAAAGGACAGCCTCGTCATGTCCCCCCTTGCCGAAAAATTTTCCGCAACTTCTGGCTAAGGGCCAAATGCCACATGAGCATGAGGGCCACATGAGGCCCTCCAGCGTGTGACACTAACCTACTTAGCCCGTCTCCTGTCACGCCCCACTGTCCGTAGCTCAGTCTCTCTGCCCTAGTGGTGCAGTTCCCTAACCCTGGCTGCATGTGAGAAACATGTGGAAGCTTTAAAAATAGATGTCTGGGTTCCCCCCCCCACGCCCCCAGAAATTCTGGTTTGATGGGTCTGGGGTCGGGTCTTCAGATCTGTCCAGGCAATGAGAATGCACAGCCTGGATTAGGGATCACTTCTCTAATCAAAGGGGATTTGGAAAACAACTTCTGTCTCCTGACTGCAGTTTTTACTCAAGGTCTTCTTTTCTCCTGAAATATCTTTCCTATCTCCTCCCTTCCCACCTCCTCTGGCTAACTACATCTTTTAAATTCTTCCCATCCTGTGAAGGCTCTTCTCTGAAGAAGCTTTTTCTCACTTCACCTCCCCCTTCAATGGAATGCTCTCTCTCTCTCATTTAAGCTTCTGCAAAATGTCTTTAAGACCGTATTTTAGATGCGGTCTGCATCTCCTGTCATAACCTCCTATCAACCTTCCTCATGAACAGGGGCTAGGTTTTACTGGTTTCTTTGTGTGCTACAGACTCAAAAAAAAAAAAAAATTTAAGTACATATATTTCAGATGTTGCAAACAATCTTTGCACAAATCCTTAGTGAAAAGAGTTAATATCATCCTCCATTTCTGATGATGTTTGAGTTGAGTCCAAGACTAACTCAAGCTGTATCTCATTGTTATGGGATAACATTCTAGGGTCTACAAGCTCCCTGTTACTATTTTTAGAATGGTGCATAGGTCTGGGTGCATTGTTCTTGGGAAAGGTTCCAGAGTTTCAATTAGAATCTCAGAGGTTCTGTGATCCACTGACTTGTTAAGAGCTACTGTCCAATGGAGTAAATCTCCTTAACTCAGCATGCAGGGGTGACAGTGGCCCTGTCTGCCAGTCACTAAGGTCCCATTTCTCTTCCTGCCAGGCTAGCCTAGCTTTAGAACACCTCACTTCTTTAGGTTGAATGGCTTCATAAAAATATCATTAGTCTAAAGACTAATCAAGCATAGCCTCTATCATTTAGATGATTAAACATTTTTAAAATGAAAAATAAAATTAGATTAAAGGTGCTTTTGTTACTGGCTCAGAAAAGGTCAGAATTCCTACCTTGACTAGATGATAGGAGTAGAGCAGCCCTGCCATTGTTTAGTACCTCAGAGGAGAAAGTGTTCATGTGCTTGTATAAGTGAGTTAGTGTGTGTATGTGGTGTGTGTGTGTGTGGGGGGTGGATGGGTGTGGGGGTGTTTATCAAAATATAATTTTTCTTAGACAAAAATTGCCAAAGATCTGGCTGTCTGCAAAAGGAGTAAAATTCATTTTGGTGAACCACCTCTGAGTTTCATGGGTTTCATTATTTGCTGCTGAAATATTTAAGACTGAAACAACAACAGTCAAAACAAGACTTAGTAGCTGTTAGAGGTAATTTTTCTATTCTTGGGCACAAAATAGCCAGAAAAGCATCTGTCTTCTCAATTGAACTGATTTGTAATTCTAGAATGTAGGAGGAAAAAACTGGAAGGACCTCCACTTAAATCTGTAATTTTGGTAATTCTGAAGTAATGTGACGTAAGGAATTTTGATCGGTGCTTAGTTCAGCATGGGAGATCTCCTTTCAAGGACTGAGAAATGCTTGGGAGAAGTCGTTGGAAGGAACTGTGGTTAGGGTTTGACCTGACTAAACTGAAACAGGACACAGGAGACAGTAACTAGGGAACCTAGTAAAAAGTTATAAGCTGAAGTTATGGGTTAGCAACATATATATGTATTCGCACCTGTATACATACTTCAAAATAATTGCCAAGAGTGAACATCAGACTAAATCAAATGAAATACTGATATGCCTTCCTATGAAAAACTACCAGTATTAAAATCCAGAATTTCCAAAATGCAAAAATTAGTAGGTGATTATTCATGTTTTCACAAGGGCCCTCCACTTTGTAAAAGAATCTACTACAGTGTTCCATTCAAGATACCTTTTATAAGATGTTAACATTGCCGTTTGGTTAATTTAGGTAGTTCTCCAACTTTAGCATGTGTGTGTTAAGCACAGGTCGCTCAGCCCCTACCCCCTTTCAGATTTCTAATTTGGGAGGTTTGAAGTGTGTCCTCTAAATTTGCATGTCTGGCAAGTGAAGTTGATGCTGCTAGGCACCCCAGTTTGAGAATGGCTTGTTTACTAAAATTCTCCCTGAGCGTAGCTTTAAGAAACAAATCTATGATGTAAGAGAAGGTACACCTACTAAGGATTTTTAGTGGGTGTTATGGGCTGAATCGTGTCACCCCCAAATTCGTATGTTTAAGTCCTATTCCCTCACCCCTACCTCAGAATGTGACTGTATTTGGAGATGGTGTCTTTAAAGAGGTAATTAAATTAAAATGAGGTCATTAGGGTAACCCCAATTCAATATAACTGATATACTTAAGAGGAAATTTGGACATAGACACACACAAAGGGGCTGAGAGAACACAGCCATCTACAAGTCAAGGAGAAAGACCTCAGAAGAAACCAACCCTTTTGACTCCTTAATCTTGGACATCTAGCCTCCAGGACTATGAGGAAATACATTTGTGTTTTTTAAAACACCCAGTCTGTGGTACTCTAATATGGTAGCCCCAGCAAACTAACACAGACGGTGGCCTGTGAAAGGTCTTCCTTTCAAAAGGAAATAGCTATTTAGAAAGCTTACTTTATTGTTTTGCATTTGGGCTAAGCAGAAATCAAAACCAGTAGTAAGTAAGAGAAGCAAATAGAAATACAGACTTAAAAGCTCTTAAACTTGTTAGTTTCTTTTCTTAGTTTCTTAATAACTCTTCATGTGTTTTGGCACAGTGGGCTTTGAAAAGGGAGGGTCAAAAAATAACTTCTTGGTTTTGGATACTAAACACTAGCATGTGTTGGAACTCTCTCATAGCTGTGCCTTCATTTCCTTTTTTCATCCTGGAAGCTTCGATATTGAGAAGTCAGAGGAAAAACCCAACTATTATATGCAGATAATCTGGGAAATATAAAGGAAGGAGGGCTTTGATTAGTGCTTGCAGTAAGGGCTTGTGACTCAAGAAAGTCTTGCTCCTACATTGCTTGATCCTTTACCCTCGGTTTTTATGATGAGAGAAGGGAAGGATAGGATGTCTGTTTAGCAGAAGTATCAATATACTTTATGAAAGGACCTTTTGGATTTCATAGTTTGGTTAGTAAATGTCTAGTCCTTTTGTCTAAGAATCCACAAATGACAAGCGTGAAACATCACTGCCGGTAACTCCCTTAAAGTTGTGTGTAACAAGAAATGCTGTGGGCTTCAGACTCTCATAAATTGCTTAGCTAAGAACATGAACCTTCCTCCTGTTGCTGTCCGGGGTCCATCGCATTGCTGGCACTCTGTGAGTGTCAACTACCAAGCATGCTGATTTAGGTACAAAGACTGCTGACTGTGCATAACCTAGAGATCTAGGAAATACCGAAGAAAAGCACAGTTAGACTCAGAAGACTTGTTTCTTCGAGCTGTCAAAGCTAGTGATGTCAGTGAAAAATATAGTTAACATAGACCGATGTCAAACAAAGCCAAGGGGCAAGAACAGGAAACAAAAATATGAAATGAAACGGTGGTGTGCTGACTGGCGTGGGACTTGGAGAGTTGGGTTCGGAATCCTGAAGCAGTCCACCCTGTGAAGGGTTCAAATAAGGATTTTGAAGTGAAATTAAAATTTATGTGGGCTCTCAGTGGATGACCGTTTCCCGAACAATATAGCATATCTCATGACGCCTTGAGTTTTATCCTGTGCTGTTGCATATGAAGAAGTTTGCTAGCTGTTGAATATATTGGTCCTATCCTACTCTCCCTTGATGGTGTTCATTACCTGCCTGTCCTCATCCATCCAGACTCAGCCTCCTCGGAGATCCAAAATTATTAGCAGCACAAGTATAGGGTGTACGCATGTGTGTCTCCTTGTCCACCTAGGTAGTGACCATTTCTTCATGGGTTCCTGTATGTAATAGTAGTTCATGTTCCCTATCTTATGCCAGTTATGATCTAAGGGATTAAGATGGAAGCAAGGCTGGCTGGCCCCGGAGAAGGACTCAGAGCTCAGGGAAGGCTGAGAAGGAAGCCAGAGAAACTGTCTTCTCTACGCTTCCCTTCCCAGGGCAGTTCTTTGCAGGAAGAGTCAGCAGAAGGCACTGAACCTCAGTCTATGACTTGGCTGCTGGGCTAATTATAGCAAGAGCTGGGCCACCGCAGAGAGACCAGGGTTGGCAACAGCTCGCTTATTGGAGAGACACAGCATGTAGGGGGTTTAGGTGGGACTAGAACAGAAAGACCGTCCACTAAGGCTTACGCAGTGGAGAGCTCTGAGCCCTAAGCTAGCTTCAATTGAGCTAAAAGGAAGGTCTTCATGGAGAAATGTACTGAGCTTAAGAGTGTCATAAACGTCAGGGCAAAATATGAGGCAAAGAGATAAACTGGAGAGGGTTATTATTATCAACATTAATAATAATAAGTATTATTATGTCATCTGATGTCTAGTACATCCTTGCTATATGTCAAGTCTTATACTGAGTACTTTATTTATTTATTTATTTATTTATTTATTTTTAAGATTTTACTTATTTATTTGACAGAGAGAGCCAGTGAGAGAGGGAACACGAGCAGGGGAGTGGGGGAGAGAGAAGCAGGAAGCCTGATGCGGGGCTTGATCTCAGGACCTGGGATCTGGGATCAGGACCTGAGCTGAAGGCAGACGCTTAACGACTGAGCCTCCCAGGCACCCCTGTACTGAGTGCTTTAAATTCCGTGTTTTATTTAATCCTCTCCGCAACCTTATGAGTTAAATACTATCATTATTCTCACTTTCAAATGAGATAGCTGACAAAGAGAAAATAAGAAATTTGCCTAAAGTTACACAGCAACTTAACACTAGGAAGTGGGTTCAACATAGCTCAGTCTGAATCAGAAACTCATACTTTTTCCACTAACTCAGGCAGCCTGAAAACACACCCAGGAGAGGCCAGTGAAAAATCAGAAAGCATGTTGCTTATTATTTCATGGCATCTCTGTGTGTTGTAGAAACTACAAAAGGCTATCAGTTATTACCTCTACCCTCTGAATGTCCATCCGTGAACTTTCTCATCAATTCTGTTTCTGTTCTATTTAGTCTCATATGTAAGCTAAAAGGTAACATTTGCTTTGTTTGTATCCAAGTGAAGTGCTTGTTTTTAAAATTTTAAAACCTAAAAGGGGTCGAATGTTGGTAAATATTGCCAGACGTACTGACTGTACTGTACTAGACATACTGTACTTAGTATGTACTAAGTAACATATTAAGAATAGTGAAAATTACTGAGAAGGGGATTTCTAAATGGGTGCTCAGGGCCATTGCTTCTGACCCGTAAGACCAACATGGAAAGTTTGTCTTTGGTTTATCAATGGTGGTGGATAAACTGGGATTTTTATCAGTGAAATGCCAGGGTCCACGGAACTTTAGGAAAAAGGGAAGCCTTTAATTGGGTGAGGAAAAGTAGAATTTGAGTTATAACGTCTTCCATGGGCTGTTTATAAGCACATGGTCATTAACATCTCTCCCCAGGTTCCGAAGCAGGAAGCAGGAAAGGCAACAAACCAGAGAAAATTCTGTGCCCCCTTTGAACTTTATAGAAAGGCACTTTATAAATCTTAGGAAGATGGATTTACATTATAATTTGTTTAGGGTGACTCTGAGTTAAAATTCTTTTGAAGGCAGGGCCTACTCGATACCCCATGTAGAAAACCACCTCTCGCCTCCCTCCCTCCCCCCAAGCAGGATAGATTCAAGTTCTATGTTAACTTGTTCTCTGTTGCCTATGATTTCTTCTCACCATCCTCTCTTTTGGACTTAGATTAAAAGTATTAAGAAATGCACTAGAAAGGGAAATAGACTATTCCAGAAGAATCTGGCCCCATGTCGTAAAATGGAATGCATACTCATCCCCAGGTGTTGATTAAACGACGCTCGAATTAGCCGTGGACAGTCACAGTTTAATTGGCAGGCAGATCTGCTTTCTGTGCAGAGGAGTATATTTGTATGTGTTCATTTTTTAAAATGTGTTCCAAACCCCTATAGTTGAGTTATTATTTTTTTTTTTGTAATAATGATATGCTTTCAGTAGCGTGTCATTTTCTTTACCCTTGTAGAGAGATAACGTGCAATTAGGGAGTGATGTCAGCCTGTAACAGTTTGGTGTAAAATTTTGGTCCCACCAAAATTCCGGCTCCTTAACAGAGCTGGCAGACACATCTTTTGGCAGCAGCTGCTCGCCATGTGATTTAAAACTTCCTGTCACTATAATTGATGTGTTTTTATTCTTTCCACTTCCTGAAGCCTGATCAGAATTAAAATTGCCGTTGGAATTTCCTGTCAAAGCAACTCATTTATTCGCTGAGCTCTGCACTTTGATTGGACACTGCCTTCAGCGATGGTCAGGTGGAGGTTGCTGGGAATTAGCCTCTCCACGCAGGGTTGACGGCCGCACCCGCCCCGTCTGCAAGTGCACACAGATTGTCCGTCATGTGGTAAACTTGGCCTGATGAAAACTCCACATGCAAAATATTAATGATTTGAATATCAAACCTGGCCACCTGCAGGGCACTCTGGGTTTTCTGTTAATTGAGGAGGTCCCCCAGAGGTTTTTTTAACGAATCGTCTCGCTGTCGAGTTTGGATTCTTGTTCCAAGATGCTCTTGTGTTTCTGATCTGTCCCTGACTTAGGTAACATGACTGAAAGGTTGACTTTTCTTAATCCCCATTTCTCCATCCTTTCTCTGCCTTGTATGTTACTTACATAACAAGCGTGGTGAGGTGACGGGGTGTAAAGGATGGGCAGTGGTGAACTGTGCCCTAGTAGGTGCTTGTTCCTCAGTCTGTGGATTAAGAAATTCCAGGTGTGGACACAGTAGTAGGCAGTGAGGGATCCATGTTTTATTTTGTTGTTGTTTTGTATTCATACCTGAACGAAAAAGCCACAAAATTACTGCTCTTTACAAAGGACAGAATCCCTGACGTTCCTCAGGAATTATTTATTTACTTCTAAATTGTCTTCTTTTCTGGGACATTGTAAGAAGACTTAATAAATAAATGTTGCTTATACTGCTCTTTTTAAAATCAAATATCTATATATATATATAGAGAGAGAATTATAAGTACCATTTTGTGCTTGTTGATTGTGTACATAATGCAAATAAGTTCTTTTTTTTTCTTAAATATTTACTTACTTAGAAAGAGCATATGTGTGAGCAGGGGGACATGGGGCTTAATCCCACTCAGAGCAAAATCTCTTTTGATTTGAGCCAGAATCATGAGTCAACAACTGGCCAGCCCCCGAGGCACCCCTACATTATGCAGATAATCTGAAGCAGTACTTCATTTGTTCCTCTCAATCAGCTCATGAGTCAAGGTGTCGTGTGTCATCATTTCTCCAACTTTAAAGATTAGGGACCTGGGAGAAATGACCTGAGAGTGCATCCTGAAATTGCATCATATATTGGAAGGTTACCTAGGCTTATTGATTTCCAATCCACTGCCCTTTTTTGGGATATTGTGTAGCTGTTTGGTGTTTTGATAGCTCCCTATTTTGTATTCATAAAATATACTGAATTACATCAAAAAGAAATAAGTAAAATTACTGTATTCAGTGTGAGGAGGTAAAAGAGGAAAATTTGTATAGACTGGAAGACAAGATTGATTGAAGTCAATGTCCTAAACAATGAGGACTGTTTTTGCTCATCCTGGTGATGAAGCCTTAAGATTCTTCTTGGGAATGGGACTCTCTTAAAAAATTATTGCTTATCGAAAACAATCTAGCTACTAGTGCGTATTTGTTGTTGTTGTTCCCCAAGTAAAGGTAGGTTTTGAAGTTTCAAATTCTCCAAACACTTTAAAAATATTTTCTCTGCCAAGAATGTAAATTCCATGAGCCTGGGACTTTGTTTTGTTCATTGTATATCACTGAGGACAGTACCACACAAATTATAGACCATCAACTGATATTCACTAAATGAATGAACTCCTTCGTGTCAAAGCAAGAGAGAGGAGAGCCTGTTATATCCGAAGGCAGAGTCCCCAAGCATGGTGGGCTTTCTCTGAGTAAGGGATCCCAACTCTGCTTGTTTATTAGAATCACCAAGGTAGCTTTAAAAATAAACAAACAAACAAACAAACAAAACCTGATGCCTGGATCCTCCCTGGTCTATTAAATCAGAATCTTGTGTTGGTTATTCTTTATCAGAAGTTATGTGGAGCTCACAGGTCAGCCACTCCACAAACCAGGTACCCTGGAGACTGGATTCCAGGCTTGCCCTCTCCAGACTGTCAGATCTGCTCTGTCGGTCCCCTCAAGCCAGAAATCATCCAGGACATTCTTACTTTGTTAAGTTGAGGCTCTCAATCAAAACTTGAAAAATGGAGACTGGAAAACCACTCTCTTGGGCACACATGGAATAAAACTACTAACCAACTGCAAATCATAGGTAAGGAGAAACCTACACGTGGAACCACTTTTATCCAAGATGCCCAGCACGTCAGGATATTCAGAGCAGACAGAAAAAAAATTACATCACTAGATTTCTTATCTTAGAGCAAGTTTGGAATATTCTGTTTTTTTCTCTGAGTATCTCCCAGACATTTCCTACTCCTCATTGTTACCTGACCTCTATTCTACCTCTGAATCCCTCTCACCTTCTGATTCCCCAAAGCCCCTGATTTTAGAGCGGCTGGCAGAAATAGCAGGTAGGTAATATGCGTATTATCATGGGAGGGGCTCGCCTGTATTATGTACGCTATCTGTTCCATGGAGCACGTGGTTTTGTCCTACTGATGACTGGAAAGAGTTCACCTATGCATTTCCTTTCCCTTTTCTGGCCACAAGCTTGGAGAATTCATCTATAGAGGGCGCCTAAGGCTACATGGGCTGGGAGTCCCATCCTACTTTATTTCCAGCACTGCTCCATTGCCTGTGCTCAGCATACCACTGGAAAGGAATCCAGGCTTGTGTTTTTCTTCAAATTTCCCTTCCCTTTTAATTCTTGTTTCCTTCTTATGGCATTCTGCTGTTCTTTGCCACAAACCATTGCAAAACAACCCGTACAAGAATTTCGCCTCCTTCTTGGCTAGGGTAGAAGGCTGTTTGGAAACCACAAAGCCACATCTCCAGGGAACAGTAGCTTTATTAATGTAATAATCCCCATCATCATGGACTGGTTACAATACACACATTGCTTTAGAAAGCAAAATAAGGACAACCTGGAGTTTGCTGGAGAAGCTGTACTTGAGGTTAGATGTGTACAGTTGAATTTGGAGTCAAGCTGAGGTCATTGCTAAGGAGATTTGGAATGGGAAATTTGTGTGAAAGATGGTTGCCCCGTAGAAGCTGCCCACTCACCATTAAAACTCATTGTGCATCACATCAGAACAGGAAAATACAAGGGTTTGATCCCAAAAGAGATGGGATCTTCTTACAGTCCTGGTTTCTTTGGTAAGAAGGTTCTCTAGTATTTAATTTTTGCCATCCATCCTCCATTTCTAAGAGAAACCCTAGTTAAAAAAAAAAAATGAAATTAAATGAAAAATTTTGGGGAGGAAGTTACATACCATGCATCTTCCATGGGATTTTCATTGTCAGTAACATATAGGGAATGAGCTGTACATTATTAAAGGAATAACAGAGAATTTATACTTTGCTCTGTGCCCTTCCAAAGAAGCCGAGTGTATTAATGGAATCTTTTCCCATTTAGAAATGGTAGAAAAAGAAAATCTCAAATATTAAAAGAATCTCTAATTTCCTTTTTGGTTGTTTCTCTGGAAGAGAGGAGGGAGAAAAGGAAATAAAGTGTGACAAATGAACTTGGCAACCTCTGTTTCAGCAACCACGTCAGCTTGGATGCAAATGGCTGGTGACAAAAGAGCCAGACTAAGTGCACTGGAGCCTCTGGGCAGGGCAGACTGCTGACAGGGCAGCAGCTCCGCCTCCCGCTGATTGTAGGCCAGATAACGATCCCTTTCAGCTTAAATGGTGCTCTGCAGTAATTGACCAAGGCCCAGTTGGGCTGCAGCAGAGTCCTTTGGAACCCGTTCAGACCAACTCTGACTGCCTGTGAGACTGGTTTCCTGGAACCTGAGGTATTCTACAGGCTGTGGTCCAAGGGACAGGGTTCTCTGAATGTTTAATAGAATGTATCATTGCATCTATTTGCTACACTCACTGTATTAAAGAATGATAATGAATGAATGAGAACTTTAAGTTTACACTAAGTATCACTTCTAATAGTCTGTAAGGTCAACAGGTCATTTTGTTTTGAGGATAGTCTGTACTCTTTTCCAGCTGCCCCCTGACCCCCTCCCTGAAGACAGTTGCTCTTGAACCATTTTCAATATATTGCTTTTTATGGACCCTAAATCCTCCTTTTAATATGAAACTGGCTTTAATTGACAAAAAATGCCATTTTGAAGATGTTCAATTCTCTGCCACAAGATTGCTTCCTGAGAGTACTTCCCGATGGAGGCTGTGGAATGCAGAGGACGCGAATGGATGAATGAAGCCTTGCATGGTTAGACAAGGGACATCTGCTTGAGGAGTGGCCAGGAACTTGGGTAATTTGAACTAAAAGACCAGTCATTTCTTTGTTCTGAACTTACACTAGAAATGACTGTGTATAGGTTTGGCCTCAGTCAACAACAGGAACTGATTTCCCTGGTGAGCATTTAGGAGAGTGAGAAGCAAGACTCCACCTTACCTCCCAGCTCTAGTGGACCAGTGCCCAAGTAGCCAGCTTCCCTGAAGCCACAGGAGCTGCCGGGCACTCTTTGCTTAGAACAGAAGTGCAATCTTCTGTTTCTTTATCTGCTGCCTGCAAATATTGGTATTTATAAGTGGTCCTCAGGGGACCAAAGAAAGACGGCGAAGTTCAGGTGGCTGCCTTTAACTTTCCACCAAAATAATTGTGTGTAGAATATGAACCCAGGAGATAATTTCATGCTGACTTCTTGTTCTCCAACAGAACATATTTTCTGCCATTGAGAAGAACTGAAGTGGTTAGCATGTAGAAAAATACATGGAATATTAAGCTAAAATATGCCTGTCTAGGGATCCATTTAGTTCCCCCCAAATAGCTCCTTTCTCTGTGAATGCCAGTATGTTTATATATATTTAAATGCCCCATTTGCTACACTGGTTTTAGCTTCTTGTTAGCATCACTTCTTGTTAGCATGATGTTCTGCAGCACAAGGCAGTTGGAGAAAGGAAACATGTGTCGAAGAATTTATGCAGTGTCCTTAGTTTCTTTCATTAAGAGAACCAAGAATAATAGGTGTGTATTATAAGTTTGGTGTGTTAAGCAATATGTTATAGCTATGTTTGACAGACATCTTGTTTACATTCATGTTCTATATTGGGGAAACCATAGCATTTTTAAGAAACATGGCATTTTTAGGGTAATATTTATACCATGCTTCCATGCAAGGGAAACTTAGTCGTCTAAAAACATGATATGTTTTAAATCCACTTGTCTCCTCCTCCAAACGAAATATTCCATGTGCTTTCTCATATAGTAGGGAGTTCAACATGTTCTTTATTCCACCCATTAGAATTACTGCCAAGGAAAAACCCAGCTGCGTTCCCTCAGTGTATTAAAACAATAGGCCATCTTATTTCATTCTGGTTTAATCCACATGTGAAAACTTAACCTCACCTTTCCCTCATGAAAGAACAGTATGAAAGTTATCTTTTTAGTCAGTTCTGTGTTTTTGCTTTTAAAAAAGCACTGGTTGTTTTCAGGCTGACTTAGGAACCTCCGTTAATGTCACTGAATATTGCAAAATGGTTCATGTCCTAGTGATGCTGACCATCTCTAATGCACAGTGTTGAAGTACCCCACAGCCCTCCCTAGGTGGCAAGTATTCTCCCCTACATTTACCTCCCCTTGGAAGAAACTTGAAGTGTTGGACAATTTAATATAGTGTTTCAGTAGTAAATATTCTGAAAGTGGAAAAGAAGAACATATCTACCTTCTCCCACTTTTTGAGCTTCGGTCACACTCCACCTCTCCAAAGTGCTTTGCCATAATTTGCCCTGATGCTTCAAACCTGGGTGGAAACATTTTCATTCTGAAGAGTGAGGCACCTTGTATTTCCTGATGCATTCTTGTCTCCCTCCAGCAGAGCATGGCAGAGTTCGTCATACCTGGTTCTAGCTCAGTAGTAATCCATGCCACAGACTTGACCCCAGATGAAGTAAAGATGGAGAAAAGATACGGTGCTGTGGTAAAAGGCAGACACAAACAAGGAGAGACTCAGAGTTTGAAGTGTTTCAACCCATGGAAAACTGGATTTCATATGAATATTCTATCAGAATAGAAATGATACAATATCATCATCATCATCTCTTTACCCCCACAATTCACAATTGAATGCTTCCCTTCTCCAGATTCTGCTAAGTGCTTGATATCTCTTCTTCATTTTGTTCTTACAACAACTTGATGAGGCACAAGGCTAATCATTCCTCTTTGACAGATAGGAAACCCGAGGCTTAGAGAGGTTGCATAGCTCATCCAAGGGTACAACCAATAACTAGTAGAGGCAGACTTTGAATCTTTGTTTGACTCTGAAGAAGAAGAATGGGCATCATTGGCAACGTGCAGTTAGTGGAACGCCAGAATGCTAGGGAGTAGTGGCTGCTCTTGTGGAAGAACTTGGCTTAGGGCAGAAAGCAACTATCAAAGAGAGTCTAAAGACAAGCGCTGCTGGAGAGCAGCTGCAGTGACCTAAGAATATGTTGACAGTTTGGCAACATTTTGTGGCGAAATAGGAGATTTTTTAAAAATCCAGTTTTGCTTTGCTGTGTTGGAGACATAGATGCTCTTCTGATAACTGAGCTTAGTTATCCTTTTATTTTAAGGGCTATATAGGACTTAGCCTGCCCCCAAATATGGCAACTGCCTTTTGGTACAGGGTCATCAACATTATACAGTTCACACTAAATCACTTCCAGAGTGCTGCTAACAAGGACCTGGACTCCAGAGAGACCTCATGTTCTTGATTCCAGTTCCTCTTTCCCTGGCTGTCAACGGAAAGTAGAGGCAAGGGGGTTTCCGAACAACTGCAGGATGGAATGATAGATAGAGGAGGAGGCTGTGTTCTAAGAACACACAACAGTGGTCTACAAATGATGCGCTTTACCTGACGGAATTTTGCAAGAGTAGTGACAGATACTCAGCACTGAGAAATTGGTCAGATTATTAATAACAGAAATGGTGGGCGCCTGGGAGAGAAAAAGTTGCATTATCAGTGACAGGCATAGGACAAAACAGAAGAACATTATTTTTACAAGTTGACTATATCTGGCTAGATTTAGACTTAGGAATATCCTTTCTGCATATAGAAGAATGGGACATGATCTTGGATTCTTGGAAAATCCTTTACCGAATCCCTAAAAAGACTCTGTTAGTTAAAGATATACAGATATAGATAGATATGTAGCTTCAAAGAAGGAGCTTTCTGCCTACCTCTTGAATATTTCCTCTTTAATCCGTTGGCATGATATTCCCAACACTCTTTTTGTCACATCAATGTCCTATTCAATAACTGTCAGAACCTTGAAATTGCTTATTTCATAAAGTCAAAACTCCTTATCACTGAAATTAAGAGGTTTTATAGACTGATTTCAACCTACATTTCAAGGCTCACTTCTATAATTCCCATGTAGCCGTAACTAGTTTAAAAACATGGGTCAATTTATTGTTTCTAACCTTTGTTTAATCTGTTATTCTCATCTATAACGCCTCTACTATTTTTACCTAGTGGAATGCCAACTGGGGTGTAAAGTTGATGGCATAGAATTATAAACTGTAGCAGGAAATAGACAAGGTGTAAATTGGCTTGGAAAGTAACTGAAGTCATAAATAGCAGTTAGCTTGAGAGGGGTAGAAGTAAAGAAGTTAATGTGTTACATGTGCAGAAACATTGCGACAGACCTTGGCCCACTGGGTCAGAAATTGGGATGAAATCAGTCAGTACCTTGGATAGCTCCCGGGAATTAAAATGAGTGCTGATGGGGTTCTGTACTTTTGAGTTGTAGACCTAGTCAACTGCAGACCCATAGTCTCTGGGCTTTTTTTTTTTCTTCTTCTTTTTTTAAAGAACCCACTTTCTTCCCTCTCTTCCCCTAACTTATCAACTTAGAGATTTAAAGATGCGTTCTAATTTTGGCCGTTAATCTGGTCTGACTTGTGCCTCAGTCCCTCACATGGGGTCTTGAATCACGCTGAAGGCTTTATTCCACTTTATTGCTGGACCCATTCTCTGGGGTCTTTGTCTCTCTTGGGGTGGAGTTAGGGGCTGGGCTTCTGATAACCCTCCATTTTTCTTTTTCATAGATGACAATTCATTATCCTGCCAGCATTTCAACTAGGTTAAAATTTGCCCATCTTCCAAGGGCAGATTTCAACTTTGCTTTGATATGAGAGGCACATTGCCTCTCCACTGCCCAGTCCAATGTAAAAGGAGCTCTCCTTCACCTCAGGTCTATCACTTTGCAACCTGCGACAGTTAATGATAAACTGGCCTTTATAAGCTGTTCTTAAATCTGCCTGGGTCTAAGATCTCCAGTTGCATGCTTCCAGGGGCATGCTTCTTCTAATGCTTCCCACTCAGGAAGCCTTTCAGATTATTATGTGAGCCGTACTTTTTTGGGGAGAAAGCGAGAACAAATTTTACATTTTCTGCCAGACATGTTCTGACAGTAGCCTTTTTCAATTAGGTGCTAAAGTTTCTACTATTTCTGGAAGCCTTCTCCTCCATGTGGTGTAATGAATACAACGTCGGCCATTGTGAGCCCTAGAGACATGGGTTTCCATTCTTGATCACTACTTATAGCTGTGACCTCGAGCACATGACTTCATCCCCTTTCCTGAGTTATAGTGTCTACATTTGTAGTTGGGAAAACTCCATATGATAACCATGGAAATTAAATGAGATAGAGGTAAAAGGTCTTGATCACTTGACATAGAGAAACTCAGTTTTTATTGATGCCTTTTCCTGTTTTCACACAGATATAGCCCTTCCTTTTTAGTCAAAGTTTTCCAGTGGTTTTAAAAACACTGCCTTTAGGGGTTTTCCACTGTGTTGCTCACAATGAGTCCCTGATTGTGGTGAAGGATTTATCTTCTACTTTCACTCATTCCTAGAACAGGCTTTTTTCTTCAGTGTAAAATCAAGAATTAGCATTGCTATAAGAGACAGATCTTTAAGCTTAATGCTTATATTTTAGAAGGCAGGGTAACATTTATCTTTGTGGAAGTCAGAGTGAAGTGAGTTTGCTCTTGCCCCTTCTGTTTGTAAAAAGCCACCTTATCCAGCAACCTGAAAGAGCACAGCCCTCTCAATCTCCGAGAAAATAAGGCACGAGTGCCAAACAAGGAGCCCTCAAGATATACAGTGGGCAGCTCAAGTCTTTTCGTGACTTACAAGGAATTGATTCTCAGAAACTGTTAAGGGGGTGGGAGAGAATGAACCTCAGGAGAACAAACCTGGGTATTTGGAAAAAAAAAAAAACAAAAACCAAAGCACTTTAGCTGGGCTTCCATCCCTTTAAACAATACCAGTCACAGAAATGTGGTTTCATAGTCATTTAAAATACAGTTTACAGAGGAATTAAGCTAAATCACTTAAGCTCTCCAAGCAGCTGCAACTCCCAGCTTCCTTACTGAGATCTGCTTGCAGAGCGTCTCCTTTGAAATCTGCAGCTCAGAGACAGAGCTGTTGATCACTGAGCTACTTGCTTTTTCTTGTCCCATTCTTCTCAGGTAATGCAAAAACAGTGGAAAATATTTGAATACAAGCACACTATTCTTGCCCCATCTTTGACTGCGTTAAGGGGCATTATTGTCATGAGTTTAAGTAAGTGAAGACCAGAAAATGAATTAGGTCACGAACTGAGTACTTTTGCAAGCCAGCATTGAATTCCCAGAGTGACTCCATGCATTTTGGGAAGAAACATCAGGGCTTCTGTCTTCCAGGAGAGAAAGCTGACACTCAAAACCTTCTACAGGTTATCTGTCTAAGCTCCCGTTACTTCCTCCTATGTAAGCCCTTGGCTCTGGCTAGGCTGGTCTCTTCACTAAGGTCAATAGAGCTGTCCCTGTACTTATGGCCTTATTGTTCCCTACACTTCAAATGTTTTTCCCTCTATTGTTTAATTATCTCAACCCTACCTATTCTGTTGCTCAAAACCCAAGACCCACCTCCTCAAAAAGATTCTGTGGCCCTCCTCAGTACAAGTCCCCATTTTCCAATTTTCACCATGATTGTACCAGTCAGTCAGTTTGATCCTTATTCCATGAATTCTTAACCAGAATGTAATCTATTTGAGGGAAAATGTGTCTTATTCAACATTTTGTGTCCCACAAAGTGTTGCATATATATATACAGCACTCCTTAAATATTGTTTGACAGAATTATCAGATGGAAAATTAGAAAATTATACGCTAATTGAATTCACTTTTTAAAAAACAAAATATGCTAGGGGCACCTAGGTGGCTCAGTCAATTAAACGTCTGTCTTTGGATCAGATCGTGATCTCAGGGTCCTGGGATCGAGCTCCACATCTGGCTCCTTGCTCATAAGGGACCCTGCTTCTCCCTCTCCCTCTGTTCCTCCCTCCCCAGCTCATGATCTCGCTCTCTGCCCCTCTCTCTTGCTCTCTCTCGTGCTCGTTTTCTCTCAAATAAATAAAATCTGAAAAATAATAAATAAATAAAAATATGCTAAATATGAGGGGTAAGAAATAAAGGAGTGAAACAGTCTTTTAAAAATATGCAAGTAGAAAATAAGGAAATATAGTGTATAGAAGCTTATGTAATTGTTGAATATGTTTTGCCTTCTGTGACTTAAATTTTAATAAATACAAAGTGGTATTTAGGTGTTGGAAAATTCAGTTAAGAAGTCTATCAATATCTTGTTTAAAGCAGAGAATCATACGGTGTTCTCTTTCACTTTGTTAAAACAGCAACCACATGGGGAGATGGTGTTTCTGATCATACATCTAAAATTTAATATAAATGTCTACACTTTTGTGTATGGTTTCATGAAACAGTAAAAACATTTGTTTGTGGAACTATATGATGGAGAACTCTAGCTTAGCAAGGAAGTTATTTTTCCACGCTTCAGTCTAAAAGCAAGCATTTAGCCCTGAATAGTGATCTATAGATAAAGCATCTATCTGTTATACTTTTAAATATCTAATATTTTGGAAGCATTGGCAGGCATTATTAATGAGAGAGTTTTAAATATTGGGGAGAAAATTATGCAGCCTTCTTTGTCAGAAAGCCATAAAAAAAACTGATGCATGGTGTTTCTTCAAAAGGAAGTAATAGGCCAAGTGGTTAAATATTATTGCTTGAACAGCCCTTCAACCCTGGTGAATTCTAGCTGCTCCATAGAATGTAGTCTGGGGTGCGGGGGGAGAGGGTTATGTGCAAAGGGTTTTCTTCCATGACCTGGGTGCAGGAGGGTAACCACAGCCCTTGAGGATTCATGAGCAGCCCAGGAATCTCGGATTCAGGTGTGATACTCCCTGGCATCCAGCTTAGAAAGAGTCTGGAAGGCTTCAGTACGTCCTGCGCAGAGCTTTCCACAGGGCGCTCGCTGTGGAGCGGTGCTGGGAAGTCCTGCTTTATCAAGTACTAAATGTGCCCTGTTGACTGTGATCTCGACCTCTCAAAAAAACTCAAAAGACTCCCTTCAAGATGAGACATAAGCTGCATTAAGAGACAGGGAGATGGGCTGAGAGGAGGTCTGTGGGACTGCGAGGGGAAAACGAAGAGTTGAGCCCTGCTCCCCAGACAGTGTTTCCGCTGGGGCTCTTCACCGGAACGGAAACCAAAGGGGGGATGTAAAGAATGATGAAATAGCAAAGCAGCCTGGGGTTGTAAACAATTCTAATGGAAAGGGAAAGAATGGCAGGACGAAAGTTCATGGGGAGGAGAAGAGGAGTCCGGTGATGAAACAGCCAAGTGAGCCCAGCCGAAAACTCGGGAGGAACTGGGAAGCAAGTTGAGCTCTAAAAATACCCAAGTTGTATATTCTAGTAGGAATGAGGATGCTTTCTAACCACATCCTTGGCTGTGGGAACCGTCTTATTGCAGATTACATGGGAGACAGAGATGTGTTCAGATTCATTTTTCGCTTATTCCTTGAACACATGTGTATTGAGCATCTTCTCCATGCCTCCTTGTGCCAGAGCCAGGGACACACGGTGGACGGCACTGACCTGCTCACACTCCTCTGCTCTCCCAGAAGGTAAAGGACCTTGGATCCTGAAGCATGAGTGAGAGGAGGGAGAAAGACCAGGAACTGGTAGAAGAAGGAAGGGGTGAAGCGGGAGTGGTTTTTATGAAATATGAGTGAATCACAGCCTTCTCTTCGGTAAAAACTCGACATGGCTGCTAGTTGCCCTTGAAATCAGATCTAAACTCCTCACGTTGTCTTTCAAGGCTGGCATTGCCTGATCTGAGCCTTGCTCTCCTTTATTTTCACTGCCCTCTTGCTCAGCGGTCATCTTCATGGGTTTCTTTCCTGCTCCTTTTGGACCTATTGAGTCCTTCCCCGACTCAGTCTTCGTCCCCACCTGACCTATCCTTTCCCGGGCTCTCAGAACAGCTCTGGGGCTCTCAGCCCATAGGCAACCTCCTCAGTCACGTTCTCCTGACCCAAAAGTGCACCCACCTCTCCTCTGTCCACTACATGACTTCTGGACACATCACCATATTTTTTATGGCTTTTTTCGTAACCTATGATTATATTACTTATTTGGTCATTCACCCGTAAGCCCCAGAGCTCAGGGCCTGTGTCGGTGTTGCAGCACCCGGCACAGTGCCTGCCACCTAGCCACAATAATTAGTGTTTGCTGACCCCCTGGCTTCTCTCCCCTCCTAGGAAGGCATATTGTGATTTCCCAAAATGGAGGCCAGGCGCACTCTCTGAGCCTTTCCTTTTTTCTTTCTTTCTTTTTTTTTTTTTTTTTTTTAAGATTTATTTATTTATTTTAGAGAGAGAGCACGAGCAGGGGGAACAGCAGAGGGAGAGGGAGAGAGAGAGAGAGTCCTCAGGCAAACCCCTGGTTGGCCACAGAGCCCAGTACCATGGGCTCCGGCTGGATCCTAGGACCCTGAGACCATGACCAGAGCTGGCCACTCAACTGGCTGAGCCTCTCTAGTGGTTCCGAGCAGAGGAAGGCCTGGGTTGAATCTGCACCGGACCACAACCATACATTCACTTTCCAAGGTAGGGAGGCCAGCCCTGCAGCTTTGCTTTTGGCTCAGCTGGTAAAACCCTGAATCCTGGACAGTATTTCAGCAAGTACCTTTTCCCCCACGCAGTACAACTGCTTGTTTTCATGTCCTTATCCCTCAACTTTGTTAACTTCATTGTCGTAATTCCAAGATGGGGCTCGTTTTCCAGCTATAATGCTAATTTGTCCATTGAGTAAGCACCTGAAAACCTTACGGGTCATTCCAGGTGTTCTCTGTACTCAGCCTGAGGTAGAGCTGACTTTACCCTCTGCTGGTTGCAGGTCCTTCTCTCTCCAAACACAGCCCCAGGATGGCTGCACACAGCAGTTGGTTTCTGTGGGCATACAAAACACAAGACGCTGCCAGTGAGATGAGCTCCAGGTACCATCTTCCTGCTCCTCTCAGGTTTCTGGAATCTGGACCCCTTTCTGCCAGGGCCCCAGAGCCCTGATCACCTTCTTTTATACTGAATCACCAACTGGCTCCTAGACTTGAGCTTTGCATTGACCATCCAAGGACTCCAGTCTGAGGACGGAGGGATCCAGTCTGGTTCCTTAGCTTTCCAGCCCTTGACTTGTCAGGATCTTAAGTCTCCCCTTGCTTACCTGCACCTTATCTGACTGCCACCCCCCCTCCCTGCCCCAAAAGCCCCTGTGCTCTGGCGCAGCCGTGTTGGAAATGTCTCTCTCTCAGCACTGGCTCTGTTCCCTCATGACATGTGTCTCAGTTTCTTTTCTTTCTTTCTTTCTTTACTTACTTATTTATTTTTAAGATTTTTTAAATTTATTTGACAGAGAAAGACACAGCGAGAGAGGAAACACAAGCAGGGGGAGTGGGAGAGGGAGAAGCAGGCTTCCTACTGAGCAGGGAGCCCAATGTGAGGCTCGATCCCAGGATCCCGGGACCGTGACCTGAGCCGAAGGCAGATGCTTAATGACTGAGCCACCCAGGTGCCTCTGTGTCTCAGTTTCTAATCTTGTTTTTATTGTAGACTTACTAGTTTAGCGCCTATCCTCATGCCCTGCTCCCCTCTCCCCAAGAGATTACTAGTTCTGGGAGGGACTGTTATTATACAAATTTAGTGGCTTAAAACAACAGAAATGTATTATCTTACTGTTCTGAAGGTCGAAAGCTCGGGATGAGCCTCATTCAGCTAAACTCAAGGTGTTAGGAGGAATGGCATTCCTTTCTGCTGCCTCTGGAAAAGAATCCACTTTGTGGTTTTACTCAGCTCCTAGAGACCATGTTTCACTGCTTGTGTCTCTCTCCCATCTTCAAATCCAGGAATGGCCGGCCAGTCGAGTCTTTCTCCTGCCCTTTGCCTCTGACACCATCTCTTCCACATTTAAAGGAATTGGGCCCACTTGGTAATCTCAGCTACTCTCTGTATCTTAAATTTAGCTAATTAGCAATCTCAATTCCATCTGCACCCTCATTTCCCTCATGCCGTGTAACGTAACATATTCATACATTCCGGGATCAGAGCATGGGCGGCTTTGGGGCGCTATTATTCCGGCTTCCGAAGGAATGCCTGCACCTCTCTTAACCAGTATCTATTCTGAGTTTAAGAGACATTCAGTTCTGCGTTCCTCTGTGTTTGGCACGGAGGAAATAGCAGCACATTAATTAATTGATTCATTTACAGGATAGAAAACATATGGGTGGAGAAGGGAGCTAAGTATTATGATCCAGCCATGACAGACAAAATCAGATTATCTCGTCCAATAAGTCCCATTAAATAAAATGTGTAGCTAGACGTTCCAGTGATTCTCTCACAAATGAGCAGATTTGGCCTGTGCGTCAGTTGGGGAGACTGCTTGTGGGGCTAACCGTACTGCTGGGCCCCGACGAGACTTCCCCTGGCCTCTTTTTCTTGCCTCGTCCCTACCTAGTCATCCCAGTGGGGCTGAAAGCTTTGTTCCTTGCTTCGTTTATCAGAAAGGGGGACTCGACTCAGAATTTTCCCTCCTTCCTTTTCCATCCCATACTTAGTCTGTCCCAAGGCCTGTGAATGTCTTTACCAACTTTTTTGTCCTTTCTTTTCACTCCTAGAGGGAAGATCCTAACTGTAGCCATTGTAGCATTATACCTGAAATAGTACACAAGTTCCTCAATTGATTCCTACTCTCCCACTACCCATCTAGTCCCATTCCCACCCAAATTAGCATTCAGGACTTCCGTGTCCAGGTGCCATATATTTTGTATTTCTTACTGTATTTTCTGATAACCCTAACCCTTCATCCACACATGTGTGCTCCCCATGAAGTGAGAGTTTATCTGTGGGTGCAGTAAACTTGGGCTGGTCTCTGAGGCATGGATGGGGACTGACAGTGATGGACAGGGCCCCCCAGGCAGAGGGGCCAGTGTCAGCAAGGATTTCGAAGCTGGTGTGTTGGGGTAACTAGAGCAGAGGGTCCTCATAAAAGAATCGTGGGAAATCAGGATGTATTGGGCTTTGGATACCTTGTCAAGGCGTTTGGAAGTTTAGGGATCAGTAGCAGCAGCATGATGACCATTTATAGGTTAGAGACTAGGTACAAGTCCTAATTCCACTGCTGGTTAGCTACATGCGCTTAGAAAGGCACCCAGGTTTCTCCACTGGAAGATAGAGTTAATAACAGCACCCTCTTACAGGGCAGTTTTGAAAATGAAATGAGCTAATGCACGGAAGTCCCTGCCACACGCAGCTGGCATGGGATAAACCGTGGCCATCATGACCACGGCCATCACCGTCTTCACCATCACTGTGTTTGTTCTGATCCTTATTCCTTTGGACAGTGGTGATTATGAAAGATTTATAATATTTTACAATGGAAGATGAGAAGGGCTAGCGTGATGAAAGCTGTGCTTTGCGGTCGTGACTCTTTTAGGGGGTTGGCTTAGAAGAGTTCTAGGTAGGTGATCTTACCCGAGTGTGGGTACGGCTGGAGCTCAGCTCAGAGCTGGAATTATGGTGTTTGACACTGTGCAAAAAGCAAACAAACAAGATGGGCTGATCCCACAGTTGTCGAACCCTGGGACAGGGCAGGGATCTTCACTGACACGTTTGGAGGTTTGAACTTGTCAGTGACCAAAGCAAAGTGATGAGAAGACAGGAGGTAAGTCGTGACAGCAAAGAGAAGTCCGGTTGAGACGAGGGACACGATCAGAGCCCGAAAAGAAGGTGGACAGACGGAACCAAGCCAGCAGAGTCGTCCCCAGAGAGGTACGGCTTGTGTGGGCTTGGATGGTTCCTTCAGGGGTCTAGGACGGCCAACTGGAAGTGAGAAGGAGAGCAAGGACGGGAGGTAGGGAATTTAACCCTGTTCCCTGGAGCGGGCTGACCGACTGGAAATGGGCTCAGGAAGGATGGAGAGGCCGAGCTTCGCTTCAGAAAAATGGTCGAACCAGCTAGGGAAACAGGAAAGAATGCTGGGAAGCAGTGGTTCTCAGATTTGAGCAAATATCGGAACCACCAGGAGTCTTTGCTTGAACCAAATTGCTGTTGCCGCCCCTTTTGTTCTCCTACATAGCAGGTCTGGTGAGGCCTGAAAATCTGCACATGAGTAAGTTTCCAGGTGCTGCTGCTGCTGCTGCTGCTGCTGCTGGTCTCGGGGCCTCATCTTGAGGATCCATCGTCCTGTTCTGATCGTGTGAAGGGTCTGTCAGCAGGGGCACCTGGGTGGCTCAGTCGTTAAGCGCCTGCCTTCGGCCCAGGTCAGATCCCAGAGTCCTGGGATCGAGCCCCGCATCGGGCTCCCTGCTCTGCGGGAAGCCTGCTTCTCCCGCTGCCATTCCCTCTGCTTGTGTTCCCTCTCTTGCTATGTTTCCCTCTGTCAAATAAATAAAATCTTTAAAAAAAAAAAAAAAAAGGTCTGTCAGCAGAAGAGTCTCCCTCAAGGCAGCCGTTTAGCAGTAGAGAAGAAACTGTCCTAACCAGGCTTGCAGGCTTGCTCTTCTCTCTGGACCAGTGGGGGGCGAGGGCCTGGCCAGCTTCCGAGGCAGGAGCGGGAGGCACGGTCTGGGTCTATGTCTCAACCTTCGTCAGCACTAACCCTGATCAGGGCTATCGTCCCACAGTTGTTGTCCTTCCTCTGCCTTTGGATCAACTTCTGAACAGTGGGAGGATCGTCCTAAGGGCAGGAGATCTCTGGGGTGCAGACTAGGTTGGACTTCCTGTGTGTTGGGATTGTGGCAATGGGCTGGTTTTATGCATTGGAATAATGCATGGAAATAGCTACTCCCTCATCCTCCTGAAATGAGAGTCAGCTTTTGTAAGTTGGTAGAAAAGAAAGCTTATGGAATTCCCTTGATTCATGCTCACCTCTATCGGCAAAGAGAGTCTATTAATGTTTTTACGTAGACCTTTTCCTTTGGTTTGTTTACCTAAGCAAGCTAGTGATTCTTTCAGGATTTGCAGCTTCATTTAGGAGCCAGAACCTGGTTCATGGCTCTACAGTGCGTGGGAAAAACATGTTAATATAATCGTAGCTTCAGGTTCATAGATGGATATTATTTATGAGTTCTCTTGAAATGAGTTTGAACCTTGACCCTTATTCCATAAATTGACCCTTGTCTCCAAGCAAGGTGGTCATGATGTGAGAACCTGAAAAGAAGGGAATTCAAGAGAATTTCACAGGGGATTCCAGGCACAGACAACACACAGAATTAAGGAAATGGTATCCTTGCCGATCGTTCAGATTATGAGCTTGGTTTTGAGTCTATTCACTAAAAAAGCTATGATTTATTATTCATTAGCTGTCTAGAGTTGTGCTTCCTGATATTTCTTCCATCAAAATGACAGTATTTGTATGGCCCACTGGGGTAAATGGAAGAGACATCACCATCCTCAGCCTAGCCTGAGGAGATCAGTAGCTCACAACACCCTTCTAACCAGTAAGTGACGAGCCTGCAGGTGTAACCAGTCAAGAAGCTCTGAGTTTGTGCAGAATTATACATTTGATCCTCTTGCCAGCATCGTAGCTTTGACCTATTTCATGGCGAAAGCAATATACATTAGCCCTGGTAGGCACCAGGTTAATAGGTTACAGGAAACGCCAGGCACGAAGGCCCAGTCATCCCTCCTGGGGAAACGTGTGCACGCACACACATATGTACACGTACACACGTGCGTGCACACGCATACGCGCACACACACACACACACACATGGACACACACGCGCTACTTTTTATCTTATGGCTGCCATGATCCCATGGCATCTTCTGTCTTCATTTCCTGAATCCACCAGGAAGCTTTGAGCTCCTTCCAGCAGCTGGATAAGATGGGGCTGCTGTTCTTGTCCGTGGCTTTATTATTTCTCTTCATCATGACTTTCTCTATTATTTATTTTATCCTTTTGTATTTTGGTTCTTTTTAGAAGCCACTTGAAATCCTTTCAGTGGGTTGTAGATTGAGCGAGGAAGCAAATAATTAAAAAAGAAAAGGCAAAACACCCATATTGGGTCAGTCATGGCATTTTTGTATGCAGACAGAATATTTTTGTCCTCTAATAAAATTGGCAACTGAATGTGATATTAGTCATAATATGAAATAATGTTTCTTTTTAAATGTGATGATCATCCTGCTTTATTTCCCCATCTGCAAGATGAGAATGATAATTATCCCTTTGAAAATATCATATGGTCAAATTAGTTAATGTTGGACAAGCACTTCAAAATGAAGATACCTAATAATTTATTAGTGGCTCCACTGGTGTACCATTTGAGAATGAAATCCGCCTGTGAGGAATTGGCATTTGCATTAATTCATGGTTTCCTTAAATTTCTTAGGAGGTCTCGTGTGTATTCATTCTGCTGGCTCCCAGCTTGCCTGCCTATGGCGCGTGGTCTTCTGGCTGTCACCTAGAGCAGCCTTGCTTGAGAACCAGAGTCTGATGATCACGTCCTAAAAGGGAAAGCGAGCCCATATGGTCGCCTGTGGACTTCTTTTAAATTGACCCACACGTTGGCTTCTTAATCAAAATGGGATTCTTTTGATCAGTCTTGTAGCATTTTATTTTCTACTCTCCACCCTTCAAGATACATTGTTTGACCCTGACAGGAATGATCTTAGTTCTAGCTTAAAAGAGACAAGTGAATGAGGTCTTTCGAGTGTTGTCATTTCCTTCCATGATAATTAACCTCTTCCCAATTCAGAAAGCATGAGATTACATATAGTCACAAAGACAGCCAAGAAGGACACACACACACACAATAATAATAATAAATATAGCAACAGCTCTCATTCACTGAGCATTCACTGGTATTTATGTGCCAGAAATCTCACAGTATCAGCCCCAGGCCAGCTGAGAAGCACGTGCAGATAAGGCACCAAGGGTCAGAAGGTTTCCCTGGTGCGTACGAAGTCACCTGGCTATAGAGAGATGTAGTGTAGGGATCTGAACCTAGCCGTATCTCCAAAGCTTCTGTTTTTCTATGTCATTTGTATTTTATGAACCCAAATCATTAATGAGTACTTATGTCGTATTTCTAGTCACTTCTGAAAAAGCTAATTTTTGAAAGAATTTATTGGCTACTAAGAGGAGCCACATCCTGATGGAGTGGAATGAAACCAAATGACCCTCTTCTTCCACCATGACTGTAAAAATCACACAAGTCGACCTGTGTGAGGAACTTTCAAAATAGTCGATTTGTTTTCTTGAGTCCCGACTGCCTCCCAGTCTCTGGCAAATTGTGGTCAAGTCACATCTGTAAATTGCAAGCTTAGAATTCCTCTGTCAATGAAACGAAATCAGAAGATTTCACTTTTCTCTTTAAAGGGCTCTACACTGATACAATATAAATCCTTACATTAACAGAGAATATTTTACTTGTCAGCTTTTCAGTTAGGTGAGAGTATTTCTTCTGTTTAAGTTGGGACATGTCAATAAAAAGAGTTCCCCATTCCAGCTCCCAGGCACAGAACCTGAAACCCTGCCTGGTAGTCCATTCATTAGTATGCGTCCAACAGCAGAAAAAGGTGGCAAACCCACCGAAATGAAAGGAGGTTGATTCGCCTTCGGGTAAAGAACCAGTTATCCCTCCTCTGAGAATCTGCGGGCGCCCACAACCTTGAGAGCTGATTGGCCTCTGGGCGTGTACACTCAGTACCCTAACATTGTGTCCGAACTGCCTAACAAAGAACATTTAGAAGTCATCCTGGTCCCTGTGTTCAAAATATTTATTTAAAGGAAACTAGCCACAGATGGAAATGTTTCTAGCTCAAAATTATCTTTCTCGAGTATAAAAACATTTCTCAAAATCAAATATTTCCCATATAAAGTCAGTGAGCTGTGGGCTCTGGGACTTTATTTTCCGTTGCCAATAAAAGCCTTTGATTGGCGAGCTTCTCCTTGCCTTAAATTTGAAACTAGTATGTAAGCAGAACTTGGATAAGAGTGGAAAAACTGGCTTAAATTATGTGAATTTCAGAAATATCACTCTGTGTTTATTTGTACAGTTTCCTCTAAAGGGGAAATTTTGTTTAATATTTGAATATGTTTATTTATAAAAACAGTGGTATAATCAGTAGACATTTGTGTTCTATTAGAAATGCATTGTTCCATTTTCTTTAGGTATTTTCTATTCTAGGGTCTTAGTTTTCATGTCTTAGAGTGCTTACCTGAACATTTCTAAGTAGCTAAGATTTCACAGTGAAGCTTTAACGTGTGATTATCAGCAGTTTTCAGTGATACCCGGTCCCCCTGTGGACTGGACGTTCTGTGTCTCTCAAAGCCAGTTTGGCTACTTTGCCCTAGTTTAGATCTCGCACACTACAGAAAAGCTGCCAGTAGAGGGCGCTGCTGGCTCACTTTTTGGAAAACTGCTCACTGCCTGATTTCAGCACTTTTAAAAACATACATGGAAATTATTTTTGTTCAGTCAGAGCAATCAGAATGAGAACACTGTCTTAAATTTGTCAAAATTGTTTCTTTGTGTCTTTTGCCATCTCATCTCCCCCAAGGCATCAATAAAACTGGCCAATTAGTTTTGCTTCACACATCTGCAGAGCCCTTAGCTGACCCACAGTTAGGATGAGTTCAGGGCAACCGGGTGTGATTATCTAATTTTTCCATCAGCTTGAGGTTCTTATGTGAAAGTTCTATTCATGGAGAGCCAAAGAAGGGGAAAATAAAAACTTGTTTACACTTTCCCTTTCCAGCTAGCCTTGCCAGTTATCCCTCGACCTGGTACAATGACAAGAAACCATAAGCGCAATCTTGGGCGTGGGGGGGAGGGGGTGTGTTCCCCTCCCCCTGGGGAGGGGATGTCCCAGGCCTCGGTAGGCAGAGGTCAGGGGGAGGTGGGAATGAATTTATAGACTCGAAAGCATCCTCTCCTCGCGTGCAGGCATTTCCCTTGCGTACAGTGGTGATGCTAGGAAACTATCTGAGGAGGAACCTTCCCATCTCTACCGGGACCACCATTCTCTGAGATGAGCTACTGACAGTCCCTCCATATTTTATCAACTACTATGCAAACACAGTCTCAAGACAAAAAAAAAAATTTTTTTAAGATTTTATTTATTTATTTGACAGAGGGAGAGAGATCACAAGTAGGCAGAGAGGCAAGTAGAGAGAGAGGGATGCAGGCTCCCTGCTGAGCAGAGAGCCCAATGCGGGGCTCGATTCCAGGACCCTGAGATCATGACCTGAGCCGAAGGGAGAGGCTTTAACCCACTGAGCCACCCAGGCGCCCCATCTAGCCAACTTTTTCCCTAGTCTCCTTCCAAAGAAAATGCTGCACCTAAGCTCTTCTTACAAAGAAATTCTAGAACCTCCACCACATATACAGGTATCTCCCCAACCCTTTACTCAACCAGGAGCACCTCTGAGTTATTTAAGACATCGTGGTGCAAAACGCCGCAACGATCACATCTGCAGGTCATCTTTATGGAGGTATCAGGAAGCACCAAAACGTCCTGATAAAGTTCTTGGTGAATTTGGGCTTTGTTTAATGTGGTTTTTCTTCACCATGTGGGCACTGGGCACTCACTGTCCTTCATAGCTGGTAGGTGCCACTTTTGGCTGGCCCTGTGGCTGGCTGCAGTCGCCTGTCCTTCCTCAGGTTGAAGAATGTCTTCCATTAGCTAATGGCTGCGTTCTCCATGAGGCATTCTGTCCCCTGGCCTAGGGCTGCTGGAGATCATCAATCAAGCCTCTTAGGTGAGGCCTTGGTGGACCAAGGGAAATCAGTATAATCCTCAACTGTAAACATGGGACCAGTGGTTGAGGTTTGGGATTTGCACAACATTTTAAAATGTCTATTTGAGTATCTAAAGTAAACCTTTATTTTAAAGAGAAGCTGAGGCCCAAGAGACTCTCTGGGTGGCCTTTAGAAGGTCAGTTGGCCCTTCTGCCTCTGTTTCCCTTTCTTCACATTGAAAGGAAAAAAAAGTAAAAAGCTTTATTTTCTGTTTCACAGAAGAATCCATTTAATCGGATTACCAATGAGAAGTGACCCAGCTAATTTAATTTTCCCCAAACAGGTTTTCTTTATGCCTCTCCACATCTTAGAGACCGTATTATAAACACTCTGCCTCCAGATTCTAGTGTCCAATAGTGATCACCCGGTGGTGTTTTTGGGGTGTGGGCTTATAGTTTTCCTTTTGTTCATTTCCTCTCTCTGCATCTTCTTCTCTAACATACTGACCAAGAAAGGTGGACAGGGATGCTCCCATTCTTCCTGGTGGAGGCAAAACCGCTTCTGGGTCATGAGGGAAATCATGGTGTTGAAGGAGAAAGGCGAGAACAAGGATGTGCGTGTGTGCGTGTGTGTGTATTTGTGTGTCTTTTAGCAGTTGGCTTTTTTGTCCTGGTTTGTTGCTATTGGCACCTTTAAGCAGTCAGGCTGAAGAAATTCCTCAGGAAAAAGAATGAACTAACTTCCTAGAGGTGAATAGAAGGTTTCTGAGGCCTTGGGGGGACATTTATGTAAAGCTAACTTTTCTCTAGGCTCCTTTGTATGGCTTATTTTAAATTCTTTATTACCTGGACAAATTTTTTATCTTCCCATTCTTGCATTTTTTCCCTTTAAAAAATACCATAAGAATTTTCATTTCCCTGAATTCATGCCTTGTCCATCTAATAGAGTATCAGAACTTAAATCTTGTGAATTCTTAAAGAGTACTGCTCACCAGTTTCAGAAACTCCTTTTACTCTAGCCTCGTCTACTACTCTCATCTACTCTTGAAAGACGAGACGGGAGAGACACCGAGAAATCTGTTACTTTTCACAGGGCAGGTAACCTGGAGATATTCATGAAATGAAAATTTAATTACCCCAAGCTGATATTTTTTCTCAGTAGTAAACTCAGAATTTTGCTATGTATTCTTATATTTTTATATAAGGCCGTGCATTCTTATAAATTAGCAGTTAATTCTACTGAAATAGCTAAATAACATTTTCTACAAGTTACACTATCCCAAAGTAGTAAAATAAAATCCAGACATGGAATTTGATTACGGGCCCAGTGTCACTGACGTACGGGTTTTTTCAAAGAGTGAGAAAAAAAGTTCGCTCTCGATTGTCTAGTTAGAAATACGCCATACTAAGTTCGGCTTTAAATGTCACATGATGTCCATTCTATTTTCATAACTGTAGGTTAACTTCACAAACATAGGGTTAATTCGGTGTGGTTTAGTCTCGTACTTGTAAACACTGAGAAATCAGCTTCTTTGCACAGCCAGCACTTCATAGGAAAATATGTAAAACAAAGTAAAAGAGAAAAAATGACGACAGTTTCTGAGGAAGCCTGAACGGATGCGTTGTGTTCATCTGGAGAAAGAGTTGCGCCCCAGGCAGGAATCTGAGAGGCCGCTGTATGAGGAGAAAACTCAGCCCGCCGGCCTCTCTGTCTGAGCCATCGTGTACAAACGTTAAGAATCTGGGTTTGACATTTAAAACAGTACAAAACCAACATGAAAATTGGCATGTTCTTCTCATATATAATTTGGGGAAAAACATTAAGTGAGAACAGGAAAGAAGTAGTTATCTTTTTAAAAAGTAATATTTAGGAGCAAATGGAAAGAGCTCCCAATGGCCAAAGCTGGAACAATTTGGGCAACAAAATAATAGCGACTCGTTGAATTGGATTGGATTCATAACTCAGAGTGGAGTACTGGATTATAACTCGAAATGTAAAATACATATCCGTGAGTCTGTAATGATATAAATAAGTAATGGAATAACTAAATAAGTCAGGGAGAATAGACAAAGCTCCCATACAAAGGCATCCCAAATAATTTATATAGATTTATATAGATACTGCATCCACATCCTCAAGGGGGTGGAGCACACTCATTAAGTGTGGATTACACATCCTAACTCCCTTCTGTGGAGTAGAGAGTATGGAAAGAGGGCGGAGAGAGTAACTTTGTAACAGAGAAACTAGACAGGCACTCCCTCAGCCAGGTGATTGAGGGTAACATCAATAATGATAAATCCGGTTGACAACATGTGCCCTTGGGATGATATGATTGAAATGACATTTTACTTCTATTGTTTTCCTCCCTGAAGCCCATAACCCCAGTCCAATTGTGAAAAGAACATCAGATGAATTCCAGTGGTAGGGCATCATACAAAATACCAGACCCATATTCCTTGCAACTTTCAAGGTTATCAAAAAGCAAAGAGAGTCTGAGAAACTGTCGCAGTCTAGTGGAGCCTCGGGGGGCAGGATGGCTCAGTGTGACTAAAGAGGTGCCTGGATGGGACCCTGAGGCAGACAAATGACATCAAGTAAAAACTAAGGAAATCTGGGTAAAGCATGGACTTGAGTGTATCAAGATTGATTGTTACAAATAGCATAGTGATATAAGATGTTAATGATAGGGGGCGCCTGCGTGGCTCAGTGGGTTAAGTGTCAGACTTGATTTGGACTCAGGTGGTGATCTCAGGGTTGTGAGATCGGCCCCACACTGGGCTCGACGCTCAGCACAAAGTCTGCTTGAAATTCTTTCCCTCTCCTTCTGCCCCTCACCCCGCTCATGCTCTTTCTCTAAACAAAATAAATAAAATCTTTCTTTTTTTCAAGGTGTTAACTATAAGGGAAACTGAGTGAGGGTGTATGAGAAGATTCTGTACTATCTTTGTGATTTTTCTATAATACTAAAACTTTCCTAAAATTTAAAGTATTAGGGGGGCACTTGAATGGCTCAGTTGGTTAAGCATCCAACTCTTGATCTCAGCTCAGATTTTGATCCATGCTGGGTGTGAGCCTACTTAAAAATTTTTAAATAAATAAATTTTAAAGCTTTTTTTTTATTTTAAAGGCAATCCTTATCATCATATATTAGCCTTACATTTCAATGCAATTATTTTCCTAATTCGACTCTTGGTTGAGTTTGAGAGATGACTTTAAATTGAATAAAACATGTTCTCCAAGCTTTACTATTTGTATATTTGTAATTGTTAAAGGTGTGATTTACAGAGTAGGAATACCATGATTGCCTTTGCTTATAAATAGACTGAGTATTCTACTTTGTGAGAAGTGTATGTTAGGGTTCCAAGGTCTGAGAAAGTTTGCCGCCCACATTTAGGACTCCTGTGTCCTGTGACCACCCACAGAGGAAAGTGGTGAGTGGCCACTTTCACATCCAATCAAGAATTATATAATTTTCAGTGGATGGTTAACAAATTGATTGTTATTTAATCAAGTGGTCTCTCTGTGTGTGTATACACAATCCCTGCTAATATGATAGCTACCTTCATAAAATCAAGTTTATTTTTAGACTCGATCAAAATGGCATTGTATTTTTTTTTTTTTTTGCATTATTAAGTATACTGTTTTTGAAACATGTTCCCTGTGAGATGAAGGAATGAATTTTTCGTCTAAAAATCGCTACCGGTCATAAGAGATGTGAAATTTATCGTGGATATTGGTAAACCTACCAACCTTTTTAAGGCTTTATTATTTCACAACTATAAATCAGCTGCTATTATGACTGCCAAGAGTTGACAAATACCCCAGATCTCCAAACATGCCATGCATTTGTAGGACAAAGAGGCATATTCTGGGAGAGCCCTTTTGTGTGGCTCAATGACCCCCTTTACATCCATTATTTCCTTTGTATTTGTATTCAAAGGCTGACTCCTTTCACTTTTTTCATTTTCGTGTTCAGCTATAGTCTGGGACAGATTTTTCTGCCTACAGTAAGAAACACATGGTTTGGGCTTCATCATCAAAAATCTGTGTGTGATCTGGGGGTCTTTGAGGAGCCAGTGGGTTCCCTGGTCGTTCTCTTGTCTGCAAACACCCTGGTTGTCTTCCAGAAATGAAATCCTGGGAGCTGAATGTGCACCGTATTTAGGAGTGTGTTGACTGACCAGTGACTCATGGGACCATCACACGAGGGATGATGAATATGTCATTTTCCTTCTCCGAAGCAACTCTTGTCACAATATGGTTATGAGCAGTGTGATCCTACGGTTTCCTTTCCTTTAAGCCAGTAAATCCTCGCTGTCTTATTCTTTGAAGGAATATTTTAGTCGTTTTGAAAGAACTGAGAGCCAGCAAGTGCTGTTTGCAATTACTGTGTATTGTATCTAGCCTTGAGATAAAATAATGTCCCAGTAGATTTTACTTCATCTCTTAAACACACACAATAATTTAAATTTTTAACTAGAACACACTTGAATTTCCCCATGTTTAATCATTAAAAAGACAAAACTTAATTTCATCAAGTGCAATCAAAGAATTTTTCGTAGTAGCAATTAAAAACTATGAAACTGGAATTTCAATGACATAAAATTGAACAGCTGCTATGTTATATTTTAATCTCCCTTCAAATCAAATGACAAATCAAATTTTTCTTCAGGATTCCTTTTCTTTTCTTTTTTTTAATATTTCCAATATTGAAAGGTGGGTTCGGCAATGCAGAAACCTCCTTAAACATGCTCCAGTATGTTTTGAGATGTATTTCCAAGGTTACCGCCGAGTGAGTAACCTCTAGGTTTCTGTGAGACGCAGAAGGAAAACTCTTTGGAGAAGGAGTGATTGGCTGGCTGGCTTTGGCTCGAGGGGCCTTCCACTATACTGAGATATTTAACGAAGGAAACCCAAACCTGTTTTGCCCGGTATGCCGCTCTCACTGTACTCCGTGTGTGGCGTTTACATTAGAGAAAGTACAAGTCACACAAGCAGTCCAGGTCCTTCTCCTCAGACCCTCGTGTTTCGGCGCTGGGGCCGGAGGGCTGCGTGTGAGACAGTGAGCTGGGGTGAAAGTAGCCCCTACGGGGTTGCCGGCTGGCCCGTGATCACTCTGTAGGCAAATGTGTTCCCTCTGCTTTTCCTCCTCAGTTTTTAGGTGTAGATACCGAGGAAAAGTAGCACCCAGCTGAGCCAGGACTCCCAGTTCGGAAAAATGTTTAAAGATTTTGAGAAGGTGGAGCCATTTAATTAATTATTTTATGGCTTCAAAAACTTTCTCATATTCTTATTTCTTATACTATCTTTCTACCTATATGTTCTCATATATATGTATATATGCATAATTTACTTATTTATTATTTTTTTATTTTTTTTCTTCCTGGAAAGGTTATCTGGTCTTGAGCATAGTCACTGTCACTTCTCAAGACTCTTATTTTAGTTCCTTATTTCTTCTCATCAAACCTCTGTCCTGATTCTATTCTCATAGTAGACTTTTCTTAAAATCTAGAGTCAGTCTTTTGACTTGCAAGTTTTGATTTTTTTCAGGGCCCTTTTATTTTCATGTCTTTTTTCTTGGCTGGGGGGCAATGGGAGGTGGTTGTTCCCACACCAGGCGGGACTACACCTAAGATGACTTAAAGGATAAATCAGTCTTTGGGTCAAAACTTGAGCCTACCATTTTTAAAAATTAGAATTAAATGGGGTACCTGGGTGGCTGCCTTTGGCTTGGGTCGTGATCCCAGGGTCCTGGGATTGAGCCCCATGTCGGGGAGGGGGAGGGCCTCACCCGAAGATCACCGAAGAATAATCCTCTCATCTCACAGCTAGAATGCGATTCCACATAGACTTTGGCAAATGAAAGTCTCAGACCTCCTCCTGCTTGGAAGGGAGCCTGCTTCTCCCTCTGCCTGCCGCTCTGCCCACTTGTGATCTCTCTCTCTCTCTCTCTGTCAAATAAATAAATGCAATCTTTTAAAAAAATTAGAATTAACTGAATGATAAAGGGACTGCTTTGGCTAATAGAATTTATTTGACCTGGGTTGAGGAGGACAAGAACTTTGACTGAGTCAGTGTGAAAACCAAATGACCGTTAGGACGTGGTTTGTCAAGTAACCTGAAGGATTCATTGACGATAATTTTTAAAAAGAAACCGGAGAGACCCCCTACATTGACCTGGTAAATAGTCACCGTGCCCAAAGGAAGTCAAATGTTGGAGGAGAGCCAGTGACAAAGACACGGATTTTGCCATCCGTGCCTCACAAGGCTTCTTGTGAAGCTTAATGAGACTGTGTAAACCATGCTTTGTAAACAGTGAAGGACCATCCACTTGTAAAGTGTTATTATTATTGCTAAATTATAGGTTGTGTTATATGGACGAAGACTGTGCTTGGAGAATCATTTTTGTGGGATAGCAACATTTTATAGCTTATTTGCCAAAGTTCCCTACACAGCTAAAACAATGGTATGTCATTTTGAGGAAGCAATTTAAACTTCTTCATAATACCTGTTCATCATTTTTTAATTGCTTTGAACAAAACGCACACGTATGGAAATTATATGACTTCATCCTACAAATGGCATTTGAGTGAAGGGGAAAATTATAATGAAGTAGTACTTACTGATACATTTTTAAAATTCAGGCCCTGCATGACAGTCACTTCCAGAAACTTTGTGTTGACGTGATGGCTTTCAGGAATTGGCACCAGGAGGGCATGGATGCAATTGTGTGTGTTCTTCACACAGGACACCTCTTGACAGTGGCACTGTTTGTCCAGGGAAAGCAGGAGAGGCTCATGGCTTTGTGTTTGGGGGGCTACTGTTGAGAATGGTGTTCCTCACCGGAATGCGATGCCATCGGGTTGGTTGGAGAGCACCCGTGGGCACTGAATGGATGGTTCGGAGAGCATCTCCCCATGTTTCTTTGCATCACGGGGTTTATGACATGAGGAGAAGGGTCCGGAGATGCCGTCTTCTGTGTTTTGGATCTCGAATTGTCCTTACATCGCTTTGGTCGTGCCGATCCGCATTTTAATCTCTAGATGTGTGTTCCTTCTGATAGAGCAGCTACTGGGCACATGGGGCTGTTGAGCCTTTGAAATGGGGCTGATCCAAATTGCCATGCCCTCCAAGTACAAAATACACACTGGATGTTGAAGACTGCGAGTGGAAAAAATGGAAACTACTAATTTTTACCGATTTTTTATATTGGTTATATATTGAAATGGTAATATGTTGGATGTATTAGGTTAAGGAGAATAGATTATTAAAATCAATTTCATCTTTTCTTTTTATTTTTCAAATGTGGCTACAAAAACATTTTAAAGTCCATATGCAGCCCGTCTTGTATTTCCCCTGGACGGGCCAGGCTAGGTACTGGACAGCATTTTACTACTTCTGAGGAGGATGGGAAAACACATAAGGTCAAGTATTAAATGTTGAGTGTTTATTAAATTTCTGCTTCGTTTGAGCGGAGGCTTAGATTTGTGAGCAGGTTGCATTTGTTCATCGGATGAAGTTTGGATCGAGGTGGTGTGGCGAGCTGGTGTGGGCTCAGTGGTTCAGCCTGTAGTGGCTGCGGCGAGAGAATCTGGCCTCTTGTGAACCGTGGCCGAGGGCACCTAGACTGCGTGGGCAGGGAGGGAGCCTACATGTTCCGACCTATCCTCCTGCGGGCTCTCCCCGAGTTCTCTGGTGACTCTTACGTGGCCTTAGCCAAGCCTGTGGAACCACAGCAGACTCTTAGAGATCACGGAGGAACAGCCCTCTCATTGCGCAGCTAGAATGCGATTCCGCATAGAAAAACTTTGGCAACCGAAAGTCTCAGACCTCCTCCTTGGTGACTTAGGCGTCTGTGGGTATGCACAAAAATGTCTTTCGCTTGTCGGATACGGATTGCAGCATTTGCTTTCATACCTGCTCGCCGTCCCCTCTTTCTGAAAACGTTCATTACCTCTAGGGTATTCTGGGTGGCTGTGTGGTTCATGTAAGTGGGGACAAGAACTTGCCAATATGTTATCAATGTCTTGAGCTTAAAAATACATGTTTGGATTTTCACCAGAGTGAAAATTTGTGTCTAATCACCCCCTTTCCACCTCCCTTTTGATGAAAATCATCAAAATGCGAGATGAAAGGATCTAATGGGTTGTCTGAATGTTTTTCCCAGCCCTGTTGGAAATGATTGAGGCATTGGCTCTTCAACATTTCCTCTGAGAAAGCAATTCCAAAGGTTGGTGTCAACTTACAGCTTGGTAATGGACTAATACACATTATCCTGTATGCAACTCTAAATTATAGCCTGCCAGCTGTGATTCTGGAAGTTTGGAATAGGTTCCTTCCCAAGATTCTAAACAGAAATGGCTTTGAAAGTTGCAGGCATGAGTCCGTCCAACCCTTCTAAAGGCGGCACGAATGCTGTAACATTTCTATTGATTTTTACATTCAACTCTCTAGAAAATAGAAAATAGCCAAAATTTGACAGGCACTTTACAAAATGATCTGCTCCTTCAGAGATGCAGAACAAGAGCCGTGTTCACAAGAAGTGACATTGGGCTTAAACTTGGAACAAACCTTCCTTGTTTCTTCTTTTGCCTCTTTTATTATGTAGAGTGGAGTTGCATTTTACTGGATTTAAAATAATGCTTTAAATATTGTTTTATCTTCTTTAGTTTTCCTTTTTATCTTTTAAATATTTATGGCCCCAAACTCCCAAAAGGAGGCTGCAGATTTCGAAGTCAGCTAGCTAATGTTTAACCTGGTGTATAATTCAAAGAAATCCCCATTTAAGCAAGGAGCCATGTTGCATATAATTAATTGTCAAAGATAATGCCCAGGGTTGGAAAAGGTAACTGGTGAGGAGGCTCTCTCTGGCGTTGCTACAGGAGTTAAAATTGTCACAATATTGCTGAAAGGCAGCTTGGCAATACTTATCACTGTAAGCTCTAAAACAGTGTACGCACTGAGCAATTTCATTTCTAGGAATTACTCCTGTGGGAAGTCATTAAGACCGAAAAAAAGATTTGACTAAACCTAGAATTCCTATTGCAGCATTGTTTAAAATATTCACAGTAGATGGCTCTGGGTAAAGGGCAGACAGGTGCTCTCTCTTCTATTTTTATTTTTGCAACCCATCCATTCATTTGAAATCATTTCCCAATAAAAGTTTTTAAAAAATCCAACTCTCAGATGAGAGGCAACAGAAGATAGCTGTCCTTATTTAATGCCTTCTGAAAGCGAAAACGAAAGTGAAAAGTAGCTCCTTTTTTAGATCCCAATCACAAAATAAAAATATAGATACATCTGTTGCTGGGGGACTAGTTACGTACATGGAGATGCATCATACCATGAAATGCTACTTAGCTATTAAGAATGTCAGCTTATGATGATACTTTTAAGTGAAAAGATAAAATCAGGTTATAGGATCAAACGCTTACAAAATGTATGTGTGTGTCATCTGATCCTATAAAGTAATATCTATTTTATATATACGCGCAGGGAAGACTGAAGTGATTATACCAAATTATTAGCGGTGGTTTTCTCCAGATGATAGAACCGGGAGGTTTTTGTTTTTGCTTTTGTTTTTAAAGAAATCTATTTATTTCTTCTGTCTGAGCACGTATGTAGAGCCACTGTTGCTTCATGGAGAGTTTTCTGAAACTCTTTTGAGGACTAATTTTTCTCATCCCTCTCTATGTGGTTCGATGAATAAAAGGTACATACAGTTGTAGTGAGGGCGAAATGCAAGCGAGGGATAAAAGGAATTACATTGTGATTCACTGTAATTCAAATCAACTTTTCTGGCTAGTACTTTAATAGCTACCTTGTTGACCTTGGTCTTTTATAATCATGAAGATGCATCCCCCACCTCCTGAGACTCCTGCAGTATAGACTGTCCTTGTCACAGTATCTTTAATTTAGTGCCCGGTGCCAACAAGATATGGGCCATGTTGTTCAAGCCACTTGTTTCATTTGTAAGGTGCTTTGGAATTGTAACCCATCTTCTCGTATATCCAAAATACGCGAGAATACTAGGAAGTTTTCGTGAGAATATTTCAACACACTCTCCTCACCGCATGAGCAAAGACTGTTGTGGTTTAACAGTTCCATTTAAAGGTTCTCCTTGTACAGTATGCGAATCTTCTGGGCTACGAGGGAAAAAGTATTTATTTTCTGAAATGACGTCATGGAAGTCTAATGCACGTCATACATGTTAATGAACTCTACTGCCATTTATATTAGTGTATGTGTACACAGGCACACACTTGATAATTTATCCAAGAGATAGTTGCCCTACCTCCGAGGAACTTCCGGTCTAGTAGGTAAATGGCCAAGCAGTGCAAGGCAGGATGGCCTCATGGTCACAAGAGAAGTCAATCTAAGTTCTAAACAGGTGTCACGAAGGGAGGGAGGAATGTTAGGGATAGGATCAGGGCACAGGTAGCATTTGTGTTGGGCTGAAAGACATTCTTGGGCTAACTGAAAAGTCGAATGTGAGTGATAGACTAGTCGTGAACGTGGCATCGATGTCCAGTTTCCTGCAGCGGGTGGCTGTCCTGTGGTCATGTGAGAGTGTATCCCTGTAATGAGGAAAGACACAGGGAACTATGGAGGGGGACCGGAGGGAAGAGAGCACACAAATGATACAGCAAATGGGGTAAGATATTAATAACAGATGGCTCTGGGTAAAGGGCACACGGGTGCTCTTTGTTCTATTTTTATTTTTGCAACTTATCCGTTCATTTGAAATCATACCCCAATAAAAGATTTTTAAAAATCCAACTTTCAGATAAGAGGCAACAGAGGAGAGCCGTCCTTATTTTCCGCCTTCTGAAGACCAGAGCTGATGCCAGCTGGTTTTTTGTTTTTTTTTTTATTTCCCCAAATGTGGTTCATTCTAGTTATTTGTTGACTTCACCAAACCACTGCATAATTTCACACAACCCAGGGTGGAGGGCAGCAGCGTCTGTCGTGCAGAACCCGAGGCCCGAAATAGCAGGAGGGCCATGTGGTCGGGTGGGGTGCAAGCCCGAGCCCTGCCAGCCACACTGAATGTGGTCGGAGCCCTTCGCTATCAGACCTTCCACTACAGTGTAAACAGCCAGGACAAAGAAAACGGGGAGTCTGACTTAAACAACAAAGCTTCCTGCCTTCCATGTGAAGGTTGCGTTGCTTCCTCCCTCGGAATAGCACACATTTCTTTAGGGATATTTCCGCCATGATGCTCCAGCCACTTCTCTGTCATCCGTGTGAAATTGTAACTTTGGCAGCAGGACTCCATGTCCTTATCTCTGGTGTCCAGATAACCTCCCCCAGGTATTTTCTCAGTATGGCTCACACCTGAACTGTTGCACATCCCTCACCATTTAAAGCCACCTCTGTTCAAGAAGCACATTTTCCAGGTGCTTAAGTTTTATGGACCCTCCAGAGCGAGAGCAGTGGGAGTAGGAAGTGCCTGGGGGCCGGTCTTGGGAAAGAGTTGGGTGCAGCCCACATCTCCTGGGCCTCCCCATTCTTCCTCCCAAGAAGCAGTGTTAGTTAGAAACACTGAGGTCTGCTGTCCCCTTCGGGCTGGGGAGAGTTGTTGCCCACGGGCCACGTGCAGCTCTGCGAGTCTGCTGGGCAGGCCAGCCTCCAGGTTAGATCCCCCGGGGTCCCCGCTGTGACTCTGCTGCTACCAGCCATCTGGCCCCAGGCCTCACGGAGCCTCAGTTTGGGCATCCACCAAATGGAAATGGTAATAGTCCCAAGCTCCTAGAATTGGCACAAGGACAATATAGGGCAGCAATGCATGTCAAGCAGGAAGCATGAATGGTGGTTATCACTGCGTCCTGGGCACTAAGTGAGCTCTCTGGCTTCTTCCCCCCTCCCCCGAACGTCTTGGCGTTGCATAGTTGATTCAACTGTTTAGAGATACTTCTCCTTTCAAGACGAGAGCCTTGCAATCGGGTATGAGTGAAGCGCTCTGTGAGAAACAGTGAAAGGCTCAACAGATACATCCGGATAGTTACTTTTTAATTGTCAATGCCCACTCCCAGGTGGGTGATCTTCCTTTCCTAACACTGTGTGCGTCGTGCTCTTCCAGTCTTCTGGGCCCTAAGCTCCCGTGGTGCCCGTGCCTAGGACACCCCTACCCTTCCCCTGTGCCTGTTGCCCTCATCACTCAAGGCTTGGCTCGGTGCTGTCTCCCGTGGACGTGCCTCACAACGAGGGCAGAAGACGTTGCTCTGGTGGTGCCTTTCCTTAACCCTGGAATCTTCTGTGCCGTGTTAGAATAACGTAGTCTTGCCTTTAAAATTCGTCTCCCCCACTTGACACTACATTTCTGAAAGGTGAGGATTATCATATCTGTCCTAGATCCCACGTACTGCTTGGTACATCTGGCGCTCAGTGATCATTGTATTGGGGTTGTTTATTGTTGTTTGTAAATTCTTTGAAAGTATAATGAGCATACAGAAAAGTACTCCAATTGGGAGTACACGGTTTGATATTTTTACAAAGTGAACACACCCGTGCAGACAGCCTCCGGATCAAGTGTTAAAAATATCAGCTTACGATTAGGAAAACCACCGAAGTCTACCTTCAGTCCTTGCTCTCACCACGGGTAATCACTTACCGTCCCACTTCCTAACATCGTAGTTTTGCCTGATACTGAACTTACCACAAAGGTGATCTTAGGGTACATATTCTTTCATGGCTGGTATCTTCTGTTTAACCTTATATTTGAAATTCATTCATTCTTGTGTGTAATTGTAGTTTGTTTCCTTTCACGGCTATCTAGTATTCCACTGTGCGAACGTAGCACTTACTTCTTTCTTTTTAATTGACACGTAGTTGACCCACGATGTGACATTAGTTTTTGGCATACAACATAGTGATTCAACAAGCCTACCCATTATGCTGCTCACCACAGGGGAACCTACCATCTGTCGCCATGCAGTGCTATTGCAGTACCATTGCCATATTCGCTATACCCTATCTCTTATGCCCGTGATTTCCTCATTCCGTGACTGGAAGCCTGTATCTCCCACTCCTCTTCACTCATTTTGCCCATCTCCCTGCCCCCCAAATGTACCATTTATTTTTCCATTCTACTGTTGCTGTCACATTGGACAGTATCTATTTTGTGAACCGAATTGAATACTGACGACTGGCTTTTAAGAAACACTTTCCAAGGAAAGGGTGACTGGACAGAAGGTTAAATTCATGAATGCTGGAGAGGCAGCCCTGACTTCTCAGGCTGGGAAATGAGCAATGACTCAGGGCTCCCAGTACCCAGAGCTGGTAAGGTCTTTTAGAATCAGGACGCCTCGCTTTCCTGGCACATGAGTTCTTTATTTTGCTTTAGCCTGGCTGGTTACTGAATTAGTAAAAATCAGATAACTTCTGGGCACGGTGGTGTCCTAGGATTCTGTTTTGTAATTAACTATTGGCATACAAATATGTAGCCACATGTGTTTTACTAATGACTGTGGTGGCATTAATTGTAGTTACTTGTCAATTTCATTTGTTGCTGATGTCTTAATTTCCAACATGTCTGAGAAGCTTTTTAAAGCATTTCACTAGCAGCCTTGTAAGTCATTTGTCAATAAATGATGAAAAGGTTTGGCTGTTTATATTTCGATGTTATCGTTTTAATAGGCAGCTGTCTACATGCCACCCACCACAGAAATGCTCTTTCCTCCCCCGCTTTTATTTTTGTGGGGTGGGGGCGAAGAAGGTGTCTAAGGTGGAGGGAGGTCTGGTTGCTATGGATATCTGAAATTTCGTGTTTACATTTTAAGAGGTAAGCTGAAACCCTCACTATTTGGTCTCCACCTGAGTAGCGTTCACATTTAGAAATTACAAGATTGTTATTGGCTATCTGGAGCTTGAGGATGTGGCTGCGTACTGGCTGGCAGTTAATTAAGGCTAGGCTGGCTCTCAATATCAGAATTATGCAGCCTGTTTTTGTAGGATGCCCGTGAAGTCTTCACTACCCTGCAATGTGTTTTTGATGTAAAAAAAATATTTGAAAAGGAAACATAACACAGGGCAGCTTGTCCTGCTTTGCCAGAGGTTGGTTACTCGGTGAGCTTTTCAGAGTGTGATTCTGTCACAGTGTTCTTTGTCCTTCAGCTCTGCAGGCTCTGGGCTGTCATACTTTGATGTGCCCAGGACAGCTGATAGAAGAAGAAAAATGCCCTCATATTTTCAAGGCAGGAAGGTTGCTTCATGGGATGCATACCAGGGAGAGCTTAGAAAAGTTTGTCAGATCAGAGTATTGGCTACTCTAAGTGGCAAGTGAAATCACTGTAAATAATTGTTTTGTTTTGTTTTAATTTTTTTTAAAGATTTTATTTATTAATTTGACAGAGAGAGAGAGATCACAAGTAGGCAGAGAGGCAGGCAGAGAGAGTGAGGGAAGCAGGCTCCCTGCTGAACAGACAGCCCGACGCGGGGCTTGATCCCAGGACCCTGAGATCACGACCCGAGCCGAAGGCAGAGGCTTTAACCCACTGAGCCACTCAGGCACCCCTGTAAATAATTGTTTTAATTATCATTACTCTTTTAAATATGTTAATTACCCAAGTAATTCACAAATACATTCTCAATGTACAAGCAAAATCTAGCAGTACAGATCAAGAGAAAAATCCCCTTGATAATTCCTCATCTGTTCTGGTTTCCTCCTAGTAGATAACTCTTTCATCAGGTTATTGTGTATTATTCTAGATCAGAGATCAACAAACTATGGCCCAAGTTCCAATCCAGCTCCCCACCTGTTTTTAGGTGTTATAAAATAAAGTTTTATTAAAGCGCAGCCATGCCCATTTGTTTACATATTGTTTCTGGCTGCTCTCACACTGTATTAACTGAGTTACGTTGCTACAACAGAGACCATGGGGATTATAAAGCCTAAAATACTTACCAACTGGCCCTTCACAGAAAAAGTTTGCTGATCCCTGTACTAGATTTTTTTTCTTGCAATTTTATATATTTAGAGCAACACGTGATTTTATATGCAATGTTTACATATATATACAATTTTATTTTTTATATAGATGATATTACATAGTGCATATTGTTCCACACCCCCCCTTTTTTTTTATTTAACAAAAGACTGTTATGATCTGTCATCCATATCAAGACATGTTGCTCTATCTCATTATGTTTATTTAGCTGTAGCATATTGTTTGTAGTAAGACCAAGTTAAATTTATTTTTTCATTCTACATTGGTGAACCTGTAGCTTATTTTCAGTTTTTACTGTTAAAAATAATGCGGCATTAGAAACTGGCAAAAATCTCTATTTTTTTCTCTACAAGTATTGAGAAATCATATATAGACTATAATAGCACATTTTTACAGCAGAGAAGTTGCATAATAGTCATGGAATCGTAGCTAATATGAAGAAAAGAGGGATTGAATGACTTAGTCAGGGACTTAAAAGATGACAGTGTCCATTACTTATGACAGGTGTGCTTCTGATGGCTGAGTGGTGCCGCACGACTCTGGGAAAAGGTCTGAGAAGAACTGATAAGCTTCTTTACCTAAAGGACCTAAGAGAGAATTGGAAGTGTCTTTAGGTTGGGTATTTGTAAGTTTGCCTGCACTTGAACTGTAGCCGGAGAAAATGTCAAGATAACAGCGTATGTGTTAGAAACATTAAACCATAGAATGTCAAGCTTCTAGAACCTCCACAGTGATCAAGTTGAGCCCTGGCAGTTTTTAGATGAGGACACTGAGCCTCACAAAATTTAAGTAATTTATTCAAGATGACAGTAGTAGGTTTTAATCATGACTTAACCTGTCAACTGACTCCAACTCCAGTGGCCTGTCATTTTTTTTGAAGATATGTATATGTGTGTGTATGTATTCATTCATTCATTTGTTATTTAGAGGGGCAGAGGGAGAGGAAGAGAGAATCTCAAGCAGAATCTGTGCTGAGCTTGGAGCTCAAGATGGGGCTCAGTCTCATGACCCTGAGATCATGACCTGAGCTGAAGCCAAGAGTCAGATGCTCAGCCAACTGAACCACCCAGGCATCCTGTGGAATTTTTATAACTGAAGGGAAATAGGATTTATAGTAGCACATGACTTAGAAGTCTTACAGTCTGTAAGAAAATTTGTATTTGTCAGCTTTTGAAATATATGATTTAAGTATGAAAATTCATCTCAGAGTATTTTCATTCTGATAGAATGTGAAGTATCATTCCCTCAGCAATCAAGACAAAGTAGAATCGGAACAGATCAATGACCTAAGCCATTTGCAAGTTTTTGTTCCCGACAATGTCAGGCCATTTTTTCATCTACCTCAAAGTATCATTGTGTCAGAAATAAACAACCTCAGCTGGAGTCATCTTAGCACCTTGATGTGTCTCAAAAGGTTAACCCAATAGGGGTGCCTAGGTGGCTCAGTCGTTAATTGTCTGCCTTCAGCTCAGGTCATGATCCCGGGGTCCTGGGATCGAGCCCCACATCGAGCCCTGCATTGGGCTCCCTGCTCGGCGGGAAGCCTGCTTCTCCCGCTACCATTCCCTCTGCTTGTGTTCCCTCTCTAGCTGTGTTTCTCTCTGTCAAATAAATGAAATCTTAAAAGAAAAAAAAAAAAGGTTAACCCAATATACATACATAATATTTTCTATAATTGTAGGGAAATTTTTTGCTTCTTATAAAGCAAAAATAATCATTGATGCTCATGTGAATGAACAGTTTTGGCATTTTAGAAATGGTAACAGTGGTTGGCAAAAACATAAAGAAATGCCTTTTAAACCTTTCGTAGTCTTGGGTTATGCTAGACCCACCACCCATTTGAATACAAACTCTTGTGAGGTGACATGAAACTGCAATAAAGGGAGTGACATGTGTTTTTAAACCTCACATAAAATCTGATAGATATTTAGTGTTATCTAAATAAATACTTAATGAGACACACACCTTTTAAGTACCTCTTTCTATGCTTCCCACCATCTTTTCTCCTTCCCTATTCTTAGCTAAATTAATTTTCAGCCTAGTGGTAGTAAAAAAAAAAAAAAAAAAAGGTAACATAAAATGAAACACAATACTCAGAACTACCTATTTCTTAATTCATAAGTTCAGTGTGGGTCACCATGGGTGCCACTGGATTATTTGCTCAGAAAACAATCACAGTCCATATTCTTTACATTAGGATAGAAGAAAATTTTGCCACTGGTGATTATCTTTGTCTAAGTGCCAGCAATAATTGCTTGATGTCTTGGAACAGAGAAAAAGAGGGAAATGGTTAGAGCACACTCTGCTATTTAATTTCTCAGCCTGGAAACCATGGGAAGACAGAACAGTCTGAGAACAACCAACCATGCCAGTCGCAATGACTGGAAGACGTGAAACAATGTTGGACATTTTGTCAGAATAATAGATGGTCACTAAGTATTTCTCGAGTTCCTGCAAGGTACGTTATTAGGGATTAGGGGCATATATTAAATTACAAGAGCTTTGTTTACCAAATTATAGTCCTTGCTAGGAAAAGCAAGGCAAACAAACCATAATCAACATCCAAGCGGAAATTTCTTCTTAGTAGGTCTAAGGGCAAGACTCTGATGGCGTCCATTATTTAAAACTGTGGCTGAACATATAAAATAATGAAATAGCTCATTGAAAGCCAATCAGTTATATATCTACAAATGAAATGGTTTGATAAATAGTTCTCTCTTACGAACACAATTATGTTATTGTTTCGGCTTCACGTAGACAGAGAATGAAGGCAGCCATTCATAGAATAAGACCGAAGTTATAAAATACAACACCAAAGTCATGGAATGAAGAACCCTCAGAACTGGAAGGGACTTTAAGGTCACCTAGTCAAATGCCAATATCATCGAAAATATTATCTACCTGGTGGATTTAATTTGTACATTTAAAAAAATTTTTTTAAAGATTTTATTTATATGACAGAGAAACACAGCGAGAGAGGGAACACAAGCAGAGGGAATGGTAGCGGGAGAAGCAGGCTTCCCGCCGAGCAGGGAGCCCGATGCGGGGCTCGATCCCAGTTCCCTGGGATCATGACCTGAGCTGAAGGCAGATACTTAATGACTGAGCCACCCAGGCGCCCCTCCTTGTAAATTTTTAAAACCCCAGACTGACTTCCCCTTACTTCTCCTTGAATTTTAAATTTGCCACCTCATACCATCACTTGAGAATGCAACCTCTTTTTAATATTAGCATAAAGAAATAAAGGAAGATAAATATACATGAAACTAAATTTTTTAAAAAGCTACATGTAGCATCTCAAAGCCATTGAAGCTTTTTGATTGCTTTTATTTTTAAATCTTAGCCGAAGTATACAATAGCACAGATAATCCATTCCCTCTTTCCCCTTAGAGGGGCTAATCAAATGTGATCACATATGCCTCAAATTTGCTGTGATACTCTCTTTCAGTGACTAAATAGGCAAACAAATATTAAAGTCAAGAATTACATATATATATATGAAATAAGAATAGTTATTAGAGGGAAGTAATTATTGAGAAATTAATAAAATATGTGTGTTTGCCATATAATATAAGGAACCTAGAAAGACTCAATTATATACAGGGCAGATAATGCTAAGAAGGAAAGGGAAGCGTTCAGTAAAGAAGGCCAACATGGTAACTAGGTGGTTAGCAATGACTTATTTCCCTGAACCTGCTCAATGAGAGCCCCAAAAGAAGAGCTACAAGCCCAACAGTTCTTCAAAGTAAGATCCTGGAATGTTCAGACTCTTAGAAGTAGACATTAAGATATTGCCCAGATTTATACAGACAACCACATCTGTGGTTTTCATCTGTGGCTGGTTTCCAGGTGTGTTTATAGAATATACACGAAGCAAAGATGGAAACAAACAGAAAAAAATAATCTGGAGGAAAAAGTTACTTCAAGGAATAGAAGAAAATTACCGCCCCCCCAAAGAGTGCTTTAACTGATATACTCTGATTAGTAAGAGGTGATTTTACACTCATAAAGTAAGAACAAGATGCTGTGAAAAAAGCATTGAAAACAAGAAGGAATTTCACAAGTCAAAAATACAGTAGTTCCATGAGGAAACAATCAGACATAGCCAGAATATGAGACAGTCTACAAGAATGTGAGTCTCCACCAAAAGGGCACTTCATTTAAGAGAAATCATGTGTGGGAGGGGTGGGCGGGGGGGAAACGGGGGATAGTGCTTTATTAGGTTAAAAGATTCCGGAGAGGTGTAACAATCAAATTCAGTAAGTGAGCCTTCTTTGGGTTCTGGTTCAAAAAGAAAGCATCTACAAAAGACATTTAAAGCACAGATAAAGATATGTGCACATAGGTCGGATATTAGGCAGTGCCAGGATATCATCAGTATTTTTCTTGGTGCAATAATGGCATTGTGGTTAGTAGGAGAATGGGCTTGTTTGATGAAGTGCTTGCTGAAGTTATTAGGAATGAAGTGTCACAATATCTGAAACATTCCAGATGGTTCGACATAATATTAAAACAAAAAATATGCAAAAATTTTATTATGTTTTACTTTCTTTTGATGATAGCAATCCATTTTCAAGGTAGAATAGAGAATACAGAAGAACAAACAAGAAAAGGAACGTTCACAAGCAAATGTAAATACAACTTAACCCCACACTGCTAACACTTTGGTGCTGTGTGTGTGATAGCAGGTCAAAATATATAGTATGTATCGATGCATTTATAACATATATATTATTTCATGTGTGCATACATAACACAGTGTTATGTGTATACACACATACAATATATATTTTTCTTCCAGTATAACATCTTTTTGAATTAAAAATGTTAATCATGTGGGGCGCCTGGGTGGCTCAGTCGTTAAGCGTCTGCCTTTGGCCCAGGTCAGATCCCAGGGGCCTGGGATAGAGCCCTGCATCAGGCTCTCTGCTCTGCAGGAAGCCTGCTTCTCCCGCTACCATTCCCTCTGCTTGTGTTCCCTCTCTCGCTGTGTTTCTCTGTCAAATAAATAAAAAAAAAAAAAATCTAAAAAAAAAAAAAATGTTAATCATGTAATTTTTAATGGTTAGGCATAGCGTACCGTATGCCTGAATCCAAATTTACTGTATCCGCCTCTTCCAGTGAAAGGAGTTGTACTTGTTTTTACTCAGGTATATCTCTTTCTTCTTGTGCCTGGGGCTTTCCTTTAGTGTGCATAACTTAAAACGCTCCTGAATTCCCTCTTGGTGAGACCTTAGCAGTTTGTTTTGTTTTCTTATCTTCCATTCTGTCAATGACATTTTTCTCTCATTTCATTAGCCCAAAAGGGCAAAGAGCACTTTTATCTAGATGGGTAAATCTTACACATAACAAATTGGTTGCATATCTTTGCTCGCTGATACTTTATTTAGCAGGCTAATCTGATAAACTACCTATTTCTCAAGTTATAATAACAGTCATAGTGGCGGTGAACTTCATAAAGTTTCTGGAGTCTCCAAAGACAGAAGCTGATTGCTTGTGGCTACATTGCATTTTAGCTAATGCAATAAAGGATTGCTTCTCATATTGAGAAGATAAAGACTGGGGGTAAAGAGGATGGTTCACATATCAGGGAAATGCAGAATAATCACATATGGCAATTTATTGATTTGGAATGTAGAATATTTTTGTTGTAATGTCTTCATTTTGAATCAGGTCATTTGGCATCAGACAGACCCAGCTTCAAACAATGGCCTTGCTGCTTTTTAACCTCAGCCAAAGTTTTAATCTTAGGATTCTCTCTGCCCAGTTTTTTCTTGTGCAATATGGATCATGAGGTGTGTACAGAAATCTCACTGATCTCTTATAAGGATATAGTAAGGTCACATATTAAAAGCTTTCTGTCAACTCTAAGGGACTAGCGATGGTGGGGTGAGTTGTGGGTAATAATGGTATTAGTAATAGTAGCAAGAATTTATAACAGCAGCATAAAAGAGTAGGAAGAGGAGGAATATTAGTAATAGCTAAACTTACTGAGATATTTATAAGTCTAGTTTCTTGTGTAAAAATTTTGATTTAAATCAGGTGCATTTATGATAGTGTCTTTGCAGATACTCCAAAAACCATTGTAGAATAAATAATTTGTTTATTTTTAGAAGTGGAGGGGGAATAAGAGGTATTACTTGCTTTGCTCCTAAAATTTTATAATGAAAATTAATATGCTTTGTTTTATTGTCTCTGGGTTTTATTTTGTAGTAAAGTGCAGTATCGGTTTAATAATAAGGTCTCTTAAATAAAGTATTTCTACTAAATTTATAGCCTCTTACATCTGTACTCAAGATTCCTAATTTTGCATAACTATCCCTTTAATTTAAATTCATATTGTCAACTTTAGTCGGGATTATAAAGGAGAAAATGTACGCCTTTTAAAGTAAGTGATACGAAATAGCCGTATGTAATTTAGCTATCTCATATAATAAAATCACTTCAAAATAACCCTTATTTTTTCTTTATTTTAGAAAATACTCTTGAGAAAAGACAAGTTTCTGCAGCATTAAGTTAGCACTATTCATTTCCTTAACATTAAACATTAAGTATTTTGTAACCCAAGAGACACTCAACACTAAGAAATGAACATGTCTTTTTATTATGAAGGACTGATGGGGTAGATGTTTCGTTTTTTGGGTTTGTTTTTTTTAAGTGAAGAATTAGTGGGGTGGTTGTTTTTTAAAGACACCAATTTATCAAAATATGGGATGATATTTAAGGCACAGAAAGCTATTCTTCCTCCGGATTAAGATCGTTTCATCTCGAATTAGAGTTTTGGAAAAGCACATAAGCACGATGACGTGAGGTGCTGAAATAAACATGTGGATAAATATAACTAAGCTCTTAAAATCCCACCTCCTCCACAAAGTCTGCATCAACAGCCTAGGAAATGTGGTTCTGGTCACTCGCAGTCTTCTACATGTTCAAGCAGATAAGGAATATTGCGCCTTGCTCCTCCTACGGGGGTGGCGTTGGAAAATACGTTCGAGTAGCTCGGAAAGACCCTGTCTTTACCATTTCCAGTTCATTCATCACCTGATTCCTTCAACAACTACTTCATAAGCGTGCACCCTGAGCCAGGCTCGGGCTCAAGGTACTGAGGACACCCGAGTGAACGTAACAGGCAGAGTCCCTGCCCTCATGTATCTGTTGTCTTGCTTGGAGGGGAGCATACACTAATAAACTGATACAGAGTATCAAGTCGGTACCGAGTCACAGGGTCATGTGCGCCAGGAGAAAAGAGCCCAGTGAAGGAGGGAGAAGGCCAGGTGGAAGGACAGTGCCCTTTTGCATAGGATGGACAGCAGAGGCCTCACTCATGTGCTAAAGTTAGACGCAGACATGGAGAAAGGAGCAAAGACAGCCCTGGGTCACTGGAGGGAAGGAGCGTAAGCAGAACTGATACAAAGGTCCTGGTACAGGTAGCAATCTTAGTATCTTTGAGGGACAGCCCAAGTTACCTAACTTCTCTGCACTGCAGTCTCCTCTGGGGTCAGTCCGCAAGTAGCAGGACCGCAGTGACGGGCGGTTTATGGGGATGAAATGAAAAGAGTGTGCAGCCAGCCCAACACGCACTGAATGCTCTGGAAATAGCCAGCTCATTCCTTCTATAAATACCTCTTCTTATTGGTGTGTGTGCTTGTCTACGTCGTTATGGTCTCTCTTTCTTGACAGTGAGGTGTCTCTTAAACACTAGGGCCAAAATCAATACCAAAATGTGCTGCAGAAAATGTAAGACAACCACCTGGGTTATATGGTATAAAGATATCCATGAACCACGGCATGAAGTGCGACTTCGTGCTTCCCTTGTCCTTCTCAGGTCCCGCCACCACTGGTCCACTCCAGAGCCCCTGCTGCTGACGCTTTCTCCTGTAGATGGCAGGCCTGGGGGCGGGACATGCCCAAGATAGCTCCAGACCAGCTCCTTTCCATTTGTTGCCCCATCCCTCGGAAAGTCCTGTCCCCGTGAGGGGGTGGGGCAGGTTCCATCCCCCACTCCTCCGAACCCTGACCTCATTCTCCAGTTTCTTCTTTTCCAGCTTAGGCAAGCACGGGAGCTAAGGCAGTGGAAATCCTCTGCAGAAGAGAGTAGGATAAATTTAGGAGTGGGGTACAGGTTTGCACCTGAGAGGCGGAGAAGGAAGAAAAGAGAGGAGAAAAATATTTCTTCAAGCATCATGGTAGAGTGGCTAAGAAGCTTTTAAGCATAGAAAAGACCAATAAGCATTTCTGTGTGGTTTGTACTGCTGCACTCTAAATTCTCTCCATCTCTTCAAACCTTCCATAAAGTCTCCTACAAAAACAGGTCTTTGCATAGGGCTTTTTTTGGGTAGCAGTTAAAGAAAAGGGGTGAATTCCACTTGGGGGTCAGCATCAGGGCATAAATTAATGAAAAGCCCTGTGATCAAGAGTAGGGGAGTCAGAATTCTGCAGAGGCAGGAAGCAGGAGCCAGAGAAGACCATCCCCCCATTCCAGGGACATTCCCAAGAGGCTCTCAAGGGCACTGAGCACTGGAAGCCCATAGTATCCTGATCTTCAGGACAGGATCTCCTCAGCTGACAGACACATGTGCACGACACTTGCTTCGGGCAGCATCCCAAGCAAAGACGCTGAACCCCTGGGATGGTAACAGGAAAGTCAGGCCGAAGCTGAAGATCTTAGTGAGCCCCCGGGCCTGCCAGAGAATGGATCTGACAGGAAACGTCCACTCTGACAACGTCCTTGAACGGACCCGTGCTGCTACCATTCAGCACATTCTCAAGCTGAGCTGTTGAGGTCCCGAGACCACCTTCAGAAGCAGCATGGTGGGAATGGCTTCGATAACATCAACAGTTCACTGGCTGGGTCTCGTGTCAACTCCTTTGATTTGTTAGAACACAAAGGAAGTAGGTTCGGCGCCGCCACCTCGGACTCTGTGTACATACGGGGCTGTACATAACGTTTATTGCACATCCAGTGTGAGGAAAGGCTTGCGCCAGGCTTCTAGATGAATTCACATCATCTAGCTCTTCCGGATCCTTGCGATAAGTACTGTTGTTGTCAGTCCTAAACAAGGAGGCATGATTTGACCCAAATACAGGTTTCGGGAAACTGGACCATGTGGAAGAAATAAGAGGGCCGAGGGCAAATTTTGTGAGACATGGGAGCTGAAGAAGCAACCTGTTCAGCTACTCTTCAGTAGCACATGGGCTGCTGGCTTTACAGATGCCTAGTGTCTTTGCGGGCCTTCTAGGGTGATGACGCAAGTTCATTTACATGGGTCTGATGTTTCCCTTTTAGACCACAAGTCTCCCGAGTCAGGTCCTACGGCCTAGGTTTCCCTGTCTCTGCAGCCGTGCTCCGCATAGGAGGCTGTGAGGTCCATTGTAGGCAGCAGTGGAAGCCGATGATGATGAAGGCCAGGAAACATTTGGGTTTTGTAAAGAAGTAAGTGAGATTTGAGTTTGAGCTAAGATCAAATTGAGGTGAACGAAAAGGAGAATGTGGCCAAGGTAAAAGACTGTGCAGAAAGTGTGTGTACTCAATGTGCTTAGAAAATGAAGATGCATTTCAAGGTCTGGTCTTAGAGTGTGCACACCAGTCTTCTTGGAAATGTATACATGTCCTCATGCAAGTGGGCCAATCCTCAGAATACCCAGCTACCCGTGACTGCCCTACCCGTAAATGGGCAGGGTTAGTGATGGGTGGGAGAATGTGATGCAGACATTTTCTAGAAAGCCCATCTTTGAAGAAGGCTAATTTATCGCACATTTGAATGCTTGGCTCTTGATGGCCGTTAACTTAAGCCTAACTCACCAAAGTAGAAGGCTTTTAATGAGGAATTGCTTTCCTGCAAGAAAAATTCCTCAGATTGTTGGAAAAGGAAAAAAAATAAACCCTGGGGGATTGTCAGAACTGGTAGAGGAGACCCGCGCAGTAGCCTGGCTGGATTTCCTTTAAACGCTGAGATGAAAGTCATTCAGCATGGAGTTCTCACCAGTGAGGATTTGAGAGGATTTTGTTCTTGTTCTTTACTACTGCCAGGAACTGTAATTAGCAGGCAAATGTAAGAGATGGATATATAAATATATATATCTCTATTTTAGTTGATTTAAATAAACTCCCCTTTTAAAAACCCACACCCATCATAACCAAAGTGGACCTGAATAGTGGAAGTCCGGATGAACAGATGTCGTCTATAAATCTACAAAACAGTGCACCTGTTAGTTTTTCCTTTGGGCTTGAAGATTAATAAAGGACCTTGTCTGTAGGAACGGCCAACACCAAAAAGACAAGAGATAACAGATGCTGCTGTGGATGTGGAGAAAAGGAGACCCTCGTGCACCATTGCCGTTGTAGTAAATGGGTGCAGCCACTACGGAAGGCAATATGGAGGTGCATCAAAAAGTTAAAAATAGAACTACCATATGATTCAGCAAAGCCACTTCTGAGAATATATACAAAGGAAACTAACTAACTTGAAAAGATCTCTGCACTCCCATGTTCATTGCCGCACTATTCCTTGCAATAGCCAAGACACAGAAGCCACCCAAGTGTCCACTTATGGACGAATGCGCAAAGAATACTACTCAGCCATGAAAAATGAGGAAATCCTAGCATTTTCAACATCATGGATGGACCTTAAAGGCATTATGCTAAGGAAAACAAGCCAGACAGAGAAAAACAAATGTATTTTGGTGACTGTATGATCTCACTTATATATGAAATCTGAACCCTCTCCCACAAAACCAAACTTAGGGAAAAAGAGATCAGATTTCTGGTTAGCAGGGGCAAAGGGTAGGCAGAGGGAGAATTGGAGGAAAGTAGTAAAAAAGCATGGAAGGCTCGTTGTAAGATAAATAGACACCTGGGGATGGAATGCACAGTGATGACTAGAGCTAAGACTGTCGTGTGATATACGGGAAGTTGTTATGAGAGTAAATCCTAAGCCTTCTCCTCACCTGGAAAAAATTTCACTTGTTTCTTTCTTTTCATTTTGTTGTGTCTATGGCAGAAGATGGATGTTACTGACAATCATTTCACCGTATATGTAAATCAAACCATCATGCTACACACCTTAAACTTGTACAGGGACATATGTCAATTTTCTCAATAAACCTAGGACTAGTTTGCCATTAATCTCTCATTGTTCTTTTTATCAGTTATCTTATCTCCAAAATCCTTTAACAAGTATATTAGGAATTTTTGATTTTTAGATGTTTTCACTTTGAATTTTTTTCCCCTGTTGGTAAATATCATACTCCTAGGAGGCTTGATTTTTTTTTGTTTTACAGAGAAATGTGTCTCTGAAAGGAAATAATGGAAAATGGTTGCTTAGAAAATGTGAGTTTTTTTCTATTTCTAAAAGGACTCCTATTAAAACAGCATTAGGAACATGTAATGATAAACACTTGCCCTCCTTAGACTATGAAAATGTCACTACACACCATTTTTGAGGTATCTTCTGAAAAATTTGTTTTGCTTTGGTTCACTTTGGGTTTTTGTTATTGCCTTTTATTTGGTTGGTTTTGTTTGTTGCTTACTGTTTTTTCCACGAACGTTAACATGCTTGCATTGACTCATCCACTTCTACTCCTTGCCTTTTTGACCAAAAATATACTTTAGTGTGGGAAAATCAATGAAAGAGCTTATTGATATGTTGTCGGTTCAATATGTGCCATTGAGTCTTACATGTATATAAATAAGTGGCTTGTGTTGCTAGGAAGGAAATGATGAACCGTGAGTGTCCCTTATCATCGTCCTGTTCCACCGTCTGCCATTCTCACAGCAGTTTGGCAAAACTGAATTAAGGGTCGTGACTGGAGAGTCAGTAGGTCCCATTCAGTCCGGGAGACGAGGGATGGATGGAGACGCAACACCAGGGTCAGCTGGGAAAAGTGTGGTCGCAAACATACAAAGGAAGTGACAGTCGGGATTAAGATCAGCCGAGAAACACCAACAGAAGCATACCAGGAAAATACCCAGAGATGAAGACCATGGAAATTAACCCAGTGTAGAATAATCATGACCCACTTAGTTTTCCGAACCCACTTAGTTCGCCTCCACTTCAGGCGATGCGAAAAATTCAGTACCTGTTGCAAAGCATCACTGTTTCCTTCAGTCTTTCCCTCCCTGAGCCTCGTCCTGTAAGTCTTCAAAAGAAAATGATCTTTGAGCTAAGAACAAACAGGGTTGAATAAAATAGGCCAGTGTATTTTGGTGACAGTGATTATACCTTGTAAAGTTTTCATAAATAGCACTTTACTATTATCATTATTTTCTGCTCAGTAGAGAGCACCAGTTCCACAGGTTTTGTGATATTTGAAATTGATTTTTTTTTTTTTTTTTTTTTTTTTTTTACTAAGCAGCATATTTGGTATTTCTTCAATGAGGCTCCTGCTCTCTTCCCCCAGGCCCGCCCCCGAATTTGTGGAGAAGGAAACGTGACTTCACTCTATCTCGTCCTTAATATAGGCTTGGCCTTCCTCCTCACAAAACTCTGAAGGCCTTTGAGGTCATGGGCTGTATTTACAGTGTACAGGATTTGCTCCGGGGAGGCAGCGGTGCTTCCTAACGGTCTTCACAGTTAGGATAAAACACGGGTGGTCTGGCCAGGATCAATTTGGGATAGTCTTCTCTGGATTTGGCTTTTGAAGGTTCGCTTAGGACCCGAATGGGTTTTTTTTTTTTTTCTTTTCTTCATTACCAATTCTTGTCTGTTACAGTTTTAAACAATACATCCAACCTTTTTATTAGAGGTTAAGTTTAAAATATCTTTCCTCATGGCACAATTCTAAACGCGTGCTTTACCCACTTGGCAAATGCCTCCAGCTCGCCAAATGAGAGAAAATCTTTCCATGACACGACGGAATCACCATCTCTTTTCAAGTGGGAGGGCTGCACGCCTACACAGCAGATTTTCGCTGTGTTGTGGTGTTCGTAGCGAAGAGCCACACTTCTGCAGGGTGACTTGTGTAAGCGCTTCGTGCCTCTTGTCCTGGAGACTCACCCAGACTCCCAGCCAAGTGGAGGTCAGGAAGGACCCCGCCCTGACGCTTCTTTTCTGTAAATGTTTCCCTGTGGTTCTCCATAGCCTCATGGAATGTATTCCTTTCAGTCTCCCTCGGAATCATTTGTGTTTCATTATTTGCAGATGGAAAAAAAGGGGGGGGGCAAACTGACAAACAGGGAAGGGTCCTTTTATTTAATGCGTATGGTCCCCGGCTTGAGTCTGAAATGTGTGCTTGGGCTCCAGCTGAAGGAGTCTGATCATAGAATGTAAGGATCTTTCTTACTCTTTCTTACCTTTTTTTCTTCTTTCCTTTCATTTCCCTCTTGCTTTTTCCTTCTCTTTCCTTTTCTTCGTGTTCTGTCTGTCTTAAGGCCAGTTTGCCCCCATACTGCCCCTTTGCCCTCTTTTCCTTATGATGGAATCTTTTCGTCTTTCTGACTCTTAGATTTGTTCTAAATCGCTGTTAATGCGTTTATCACTTTTGACATAAGGTGG
>CM053614.1:57536990-57651870 GCA_028646535.1 Procyon lotor | reverse complement strand
TTATTTCTGTACCAGGCAAAAAAACCTTTTTGTGTAAATAGAGATACAAAATGTGTAGGTGCTACATAACAAGCATAAGGGGAAAAAACCCCAAAAACCCAACCCAAATGTTTCAGTGTATTTCCTCATTACCACCTTGTTTCCTCTTTCTCGTTCTCCCTCTGTCCTTTTTTTTTTTTTTTTTTTTTTTTTAACTCCTCATGTTGACCTTGATCTCTTCCTTTCTCCACTTTGGACTTACTGAAGTGTGTAGCTGAGTCCACAGCGGAGCTTAGGGAATCACTGATCACATCAGACCTTCAGCGTCTGCTTATCCAACGGAGTTCGGCGTAAAGCCCGACTGCAAAACCGCTCTGGTCTCCGTGGAATGGAGCAGCTGCCGGCCTTCATCAGGCCCAGTCATGAATTACCACGTGAGGTCCGAATCTTCACACATTCATGCGCTCATTCAGCACATTTTTGTTTGGCACTTACCAGGGGCCTGGCTGCTCTAGTTTGAGGGTGCTGCAGAGGACGGGGCAGACGAGCGTTCGTCCGCATGTACCCCCATGGTATGGTGTATCTTCACAGTCTCTTAGGCAAGAGCAGGGTTTTTGTTTTTTTTTTTTAATTTTTTAAATGTTTAAATTTTTATTTTTTTATTTTAATTTTAATTTTATTTTATTTTAAAGATTTTATTTATTTGACAGAGATAAACACAGCGAGAGAGGGAACACAAGCAGAGGGAATGGTAGCAGGAGAAGCAGGCTTCCTGCCGAGCAAGGAGCCCGATGCAGGGCTCGATCCTAGGACTCCCGGGATCAGGACCTGAGCCAAAGGCAGACGCTTAATGACTGAGCCACCCAGGCGCCCCTTTATTCTTTTTTAAGAGAAGTTTTTATAAGTAACTCTAGCATCTCTTAGAAATACAATCACCAATGTTTTAATGACTGTAAATATCTCATTCACTTTTATACATCTTCTATTTTTTTTTAAAGAAACGGAGTGCCACAAAATCAAAGTGAACACTTTTTTATCTTACTTTATGTGTGTAGGACAGCTTTTCGCAGGACGAGTTTTACTTTCTCTTCCCCCATTTCCTTGGCTCTATGGGGGGTGGGTAGGAGGAAAGAAAAAAGAAAGAAGGAAAAAGAAAGGAAAGAAAAAGAAAAAAGACACATGTTTGGATTTTCACCACCTGGTTATGGTTAGTTCTTTATTTTAAAATCGCTTTCAAAACAGATCAGACATTACACTGTTAAAAACAATTTTCACTGTCGGTATTGAATATCATACTGCGCTTGTAGTAATAACTGATAGATATCTAGAATAATCTTCAATAGGACTGAGACTATAAAGAACTGTCAATCACCGAGTTTAACTTTAAACACAGATGATTTGAATTCATGTTAGCAGTGCGAGGAAGCCAAGAAGATGGAATGGTGCTGCTTGGAGAAAAGATGATAGGATTACCTCTGCAGTTTGCCTTTCTTGCTGGTCGTTTGAGTCCTTAAATCAAGGCAAAGTTTATGAAAAGCCTGTGGCTGAGGTCCCCCAACTCTTCGTTCCTGCTGAGATTTTCCTGTTATAAATCTGCTGTCAGAAATAAGTGCTTTCCTTGTGACTTAATTCTATGCAGGCCCAAACACCTTTGGTTCAACACGTCAGCTAGGCAGCCGTGATGGTCTCGAGAGCAGCAGAGACCTCATTAACTTGAGCTGTTACAAAGAAAAGGGGTTCACATGCTCTCTGTCATCATTCACTGCTCTGGCCATAGGCTGGTGGATGCTGAAAGCCATGAACTCAAAGGGGGTCATAGGGCCCGAACTTTGATGGGTAGGAAGGGCGCAGCCACTGAGGAAGGAGAGAGAGGTAGGGTTATCTGTTTAGGAAGAGACAATTCCACTTTTTAATATCTTCCATGCCACCTCATTTTAAAAAATCAGTTACTTAAAAATATTTCTTTTGCTATCATCATTAGCTAGACATGCACTGTCCCGTAAGGAGCTGCCGGCCACATGAGGCTATTTAAATTTAAAATAATTAAAATCCAATGAAATTTCAATCCAGTTCCTCAATTTGTACTCGCCTCATTTCAGGTGTCCCACATCCCCATCTGGCTGGGGGCTCCGGAGTCAGCACAGATAGAACATTCCATCATCACAGAAGGTTCCAGTGGACAGGGCTGCTGTAATGTTTGTAGACTATCTCTGGGTCTCTGGTCACTTGACACCATTACATCAATCAGGAGTTTAAAAGGTTTAGGCAGTAAGGGCTGAATGCTAAAATTTAAGCCTAATTCCATTTTGAATATTCTGATTTTGTGTTAGTTGACTTCCCATTAAAGCCATACGGATGGTTACTTTAATTACTCTGCCTTCTCATATCGAATATGTCGGTGCTGTGCCGCTTGTACTCCCCAGGGGTCCAGCCTACAGACTGTTAGTTATCAGCCTATAGGGAATAGGTAAGAACTTGAGGGCAAGCATTTGGACATTCTGACGGGGATTCAGCCTGGCAGCGACTTCCAGTCATTCACGTTTATTGTATTTTACAAAAAGATCAGTCTGCGAGAGAATGGAAATTTTTTAAAAAGAAATAAGTGGCCCATCACCTTGCTTGAGAAGCAAAGATGTCATGCAAACTTTCACCTTTGGAAACACATAAATCAGTTAACGTAAAAATTTCAGACAGGATCAGCTTATAGGAAAGGAACAAAAGCTCAACTCAGAGTAAAAAATTATATTAAATGTGTAATTATTTGGTACAACTATGGACTTGGTCTCTAGTGGTTTTCTCCTTCAACCTTGAATGTACAGTAAGGATGTGAAGGCCACGTGCTCTTTTCTACAAATCTAGCTACACTTCTGTGGAGAATCCTCTATATCGCGGGGGGCGGGGGGGGGAGGGGGGGCGTGACCAGAGGAAGGCGGGCCAGGGTGCCTGTGATCAAGAGGAATGTGCTTGTTTGTTATATTTGGCCAAGTTGGGAAGATTTGTGCTTTAGCTCATAAAAGTTGCGACTACCTGAAAAGTATTACAGTCTTTGGCTTGAGAAATAAGCGTTGCCGTATCTCAGCACAAGGGAGAAGCTTCCCTGTGCTGTGAAGGGATGTTCTGTACCATATGGAATAGGCTTGGTCTTGTTGCGGTCCCCTCCCCACTGCCTGCTCTTCTCAGCGCACTCAGCACAAGGACTGGATTCTCCATGGACCGTGCTTGTTGAGTTACTGAGCAAATAATATGTAGTATTAAGTGCTTATGTGCTATCTTCTCCGACTGAATTCTGAGCTTTCCAAGGGAAGGAGCTATGCTTGGCTCCCTTCATCTCCCTCAACTCGCACAGTGGGTACAACATGGTGGAAGCTAACACACTTAACGATCAGGTCAGTCATTGCATTCATTCAATATGATACCAAATCAGTACTTCGATATTTGCCTCATCTGATTGTTCTGTAGTCCTGGGTGTGTGGAGTCGGAACTCCAGCAAGGTCAATGACTTGTGTAACCAGAAGACCCTGGATCTGAGCTACTGCTATTCCTTAGCTTTAAAATGATAATACTGGCTTATGTGGGAAACAATACAAGGACCAAGTTATTGTGAAATACTTTACTAAGAAATAAGGCTAAGATTCTCATTGCATAGACTGTTGCTACCAGAAATTAGCCAGTATTCACTGGAACTTTTTGTAAAGCTTCATTCCATGTGTCAGAGGAAGTTGGGAATTGCTGCTTGGGCTCGCAGAACCAAAACCTGGTCCTTGGAAAGAGGACCTCGGGGCAGTCTGCTTCTCTACCCCATTTCCATTTCTTTGCATCACATAACTGACCCCAAAGTCAACATTCCTTCCCAAATGAATAAACGGTTCAAGTTGTTTCCCTTCTGCTACTGCTTACTCATCACCTCGGGAGTTCTGAGATATTCATCCTCCGGAAGCAACCACTCCCTGGGTCTTGTCTGGGAGCCCTGCTGATCCCAGGAAGGAAGAAGCTGAGGCCTGAAGACTTGTGGAGTTTCCCTCCACCAATAACTCACTTGAGCTGGATGTGTCCAGTGGGGGAAATGACTCTTACAGCCCAAAGCCTTCTTCTGGAGGCAGCTCTCAGGAGTTAGGAAGCTCATCCCGAGCAACAGAATGTTCTGCTGATGTACAGGAGATTTGGGATGGAGGAAATCGTGGAATTTAGGGGCAAAAACACAGGCAGAAGTAGGCTCTGAAAGGAGTGAAGCTCTCCATCTTTAAGGTCACAGAGCTCATCCTCCCAGCCTTGGTCTTAAAGCCACATTCACACCCACAAGAAACACCACCCTTCATGAGAGCTTCCACTGAAAGGAAGACGTGCGGGCTGAGTGGTACCTGGTCCATCACAGATGCAGCTGTGTGTCTCCAGGGAGCCTGTGGATCTGATACACCATAAGCCAGGATTTCTCAGCCTCGGCACTGTTAGCATTTGGGGCTGCTTACGTCCTCTGCGGGCTGTTTTGTGCATTTTAGAATGTTTAACAGCATCACTGGCTTCTACTCACTAGATTCCAGTAGCAACCACCCCCAGATGTGACAACCAAAAACATCTCCAGACATTGCCCAGTGTCCCCTGGGGGGCAAGATCACCTTGGATTAAGAACAGCTACCATATGGAGACTCTCATAGGGTTCCAGATGTGCTGTTATTTCTCAGAAAGATCTGGTAACTTTGTTTCAAGAGTCTCTGGGAAATGATTAAGAAATGTATACTTCATTTTATAACCAAAAAGTATGTATACTACCACTTGTATGAGACACTCGGTTGAGTTCTGAACAAAGCAATCAAAACTCTCTCTTCTGGACATGAATTTTCTGAACCAATCTAACGATGATTTTTGCCATGTAGAGAATCTGAAGATACATAGTATTTAAAATATACCAATAAGAATTGACATTGCCTCTGTCCTAAGATGTGCCTTAAAGAACTTGTCCCTTCATACAAATGGCTAACAGACACATGAAAAAACGCTCAACATCACTCGGCATCAGAGAAATACAAATCAAAACCACAGAGATACCACCTCACACCAGTCAGAGTGGCTAAAATTAATGAGTCAGGAAATGACAGATGTCGGTGGGGATGTGGAGAAAGGGGAACCCTCCTACACTGTTGGTGGGAATGCAAGCTGGTGCAGCCACTCTGGAAAACAGTATGGAGGTTCCTTAAAAAGTTGAAAATAGAGCTACCCTATGACCCAGCAATCACACTACTAGGTATTTACCCCAAAGATACAAATGGAGTGATCTGGAAGGGTACGTGCACCCCAGTGTTTATAGCAACACTGTCCACAATAGCCAAACTATGGAAAGAGTCCAGATGTCCATTGACAGATGAATGGATAAAGAAGATGGAATATTACTCAGCCATCAAAAAAAGAAATCTTACCATTTGCAGTGACGTTGATAGAACTAGAGGGTATTATGCTAAGTGAAATAAGTCAATCAAAGAGATAATTATCCTATGATTTCACTCATGTGGAATTTAAGGAACAAAACAGAGGAACATAGAGTAAGGGAGGGAAAAATAGAGCAGAATGAAATCAGAGAGGGAGACAAAAAAGACTCTTAACCATAGGAAACAAACTGAGGACTGCTGGGAGGGGTTGGGATGGGATAATAGGGTGACGTGTGTTAAGGAGGGCACGTGATATAATGAGCACTGGGTGTTATATACAACCGATGAATCACCGAACTCTGTCTCTGAAACTAACACCAAAAGTTAATTGAATGTAAAGCAAATCAAATAATAAAGAACTTGTCTGTCAATTGAACATGCAGAATTATTTATTAAGCATCTCCTACATGCCAGGCATTTGAGCAAGAGAAATCATCACTGCTTTTTAGTTGTTGAGACCATAGTGAAGACAGATAGACAGTCATCAGTTACAAATGATAAATGGCTAGGTTGCTCTACACAGAGGAGAAGGAGCTAAATCAGACAGGGATTGGGGAAAGTGTTCCAGAGGAGATGAAGTTGAAGCTCTAAAGCTATGTTTTGAAGGATGAATAGGAGTTAACTGGATGAAGAAGCAGGCAAGAATGCCCCAGGCAGAGGGAGCGATCTGTATGCAGGCTCAGAGGGATCAAGTAGTACAACACAGAGAACTACGAGAGGCCCCACCTCAGCAAAGGGTTCCTTGGGGCAGGGTAGAACATGAAGTGAGAGCGTCAGATGCAGATATTGTAGGGGCTTTGGGTGCTGAGCCTGAAGCCCTGGTGGAAATGCACTGGCAGGATTGTAGTGTGGACAGAACTTCTTGGCAGCCCCTTTAAGCAACATCACAGGGGATAAATGGAAGGGCTCAGACCAGAAACAGAGTCCAATAAGGAGGGAGCAGCAGTAATTCGGGAGAAATTGATAGGGGCCTAAAACAAGGCCATAGCAGTGGGTGAAGGAGGAGAGAGAAGTAGATCTTTTAGAGATTAAGATCAGACCTATTGATTGTTGAATATGGAGACTTGACATAGAAGGGACATTTCTAATGGATCCTACCCAGAGTTCTGGCTTAGCTGGATCATTGACTGGTTTTTGATCCCAAAGATAAGAGAATCCCAGAAGATCTGTTTAGGGAAAGAACAATGAGACAGACTGATTAAAACCTTGAGTTCAGAAATTAAATTTGACCTGCATTTATATTGCCAGTTCTGCTATCTACCAACTGTATGAACTAGCTGGGCCCACCTAACTTCTCTGAGCCTGGCTTTCCTCATTCACTAAACAGGGCTGGCAGTAGTACCTACCTGATAGGCTTCTGTAAGGAGTAAGCGAGATAACCATTCGGAAGAATGACACCTAGCACTTATTAAGTGCTTAATCAATGTTAGGCACAGTGTGCAGAAAGCCCAGCATCCCCGAACCCAGGCAGCCCGACTTCAGAGCTTGTACTTGGAACCATCCCCACATGCTGCCTCTGGTGGGCAAATGCAGATCAATTAAATGGTTGCAGCGTGGCCTGCACTGGGGGAGCAGTTGGTCCTAAGGACGGCAAACTAGGCAAGAGATTAATCAGGAGATTTTCTGTGCCGGGCTAGGGAGTTTGACCTTGATCTTATGTGAAGAGTGGAGAAATGCTGGGATTTTAAGCAAGGAGATGACAGGTCACAAATTTTAGTTTAGTTTAGATTTTATTTATTTGTCAGAGAGAGAGAGAGCGAGCAAGCACGGGCAGGGGAAGTGGCAGACAGAGGGAGAAGTGGGCTCCCCACCAGGCAGAGAGCGTGACGCGGGACTTGATCCCAGGACCCTGGGATCATGACCTGAGCCGAAGGCAGACACTTAACTGACTGAGCCACCCAGGCACCCCACAAATTTCATTTTAGAATAATCATTTCAACGACAGCGTGGAAGGGCTAAATAGCACCACACAAAGGGGTTAGAGGAAAAGGCCCTCTGCCTTCTTTGTTCTTGTCTCCCTGACTGTATAGAAAACTTTATTTGCTAGCTTGCTTTGCTCATTTCCAGGTAAAGGGGAAATAAAACAATGAGGAAAACATGAGGTGTTCTGAGTGTGTTAGCATGAAATTTCTCTCTTAGTGGGTCCCCACGAGCTGCAGATAATGTGGATCCCGAAGGTTTCACCTTAAAAGGCCAATACTTGACAGTGGACAAAGCAGGGAAGGAAGTGCCTTCTCAGATGGAAAGGAGCAGCCGAGCCTGTGGGACCACAGCAGGCTCCAGCCCAGATGCAAAACCCGGCATCGTCTAGACCTGTTGGAGTGATTTGGCCTAATTAGCTTGTCCAAAAAAGAATCTTCGAATTTTAATGGTGCATGGTTGTGCTCGCAAACTTCCCTCTGCCAAGTATGAGCTCTAGAAGTGAGGGTTCAAGGGCCCCACAGTGGCTTGGCTGGAGGCCATGAGGGTGTTTTAATGACTTTGTATGGTTTAATGACTTCATTCAGAAAGAAAAATTTGGATTAGAGAGGGGTGATAAATACATGAGGTAGTAGCCATCTCGACAGGGAAAGCTTGATGAGAGCGTGTCAGATAATCTTCTGCAGAGGAACATTTCTGCCTCAAATCTAACTGGAATCAGGGCTTGCTTTTCTCTCCGTGACAGTCTTGCTGCTACAGCACGAGGAAGGGGAGAGCTCTGGGGGAGAGTTAGCAGATTTGAGTTCCAACCTAAGCTCTGACTGGCTGGCGGCAGTGGGAACTTGGGCGGAGGCTTGAACTCCATGGGTGGCCATAGCTCAGCCATTAAGTGAAAAGACTAGGTCACTGGGGGGTGGCGGGGGAGAAGGGGTGGAGGAGAAGGGTGGAAGAAAGAGGAAGGAAAGAAAAAGAAAATGAGAATGGTGATTTCCATTTACCTCGTTTGTGGTCTAATTACCTGCGCACTTTGCTATGGGGTTCTTAACCTCCCAATGGTACTTCCATCGTTCTTTAAGGATCTCGTCAGGTGTATGTTGTTACAAGTCTGTGGTTCTGTGAAAGTTCTAGGAATAATTGGGAATGACAGAAGATGATGACAAAGCCTTCCTGTATAATAGGAGGTGATATTTCAAAACCTGGAGGCTGCCTCCACAGAAACCAGGGGCGGGAGTGAAGATGGGCATGTGTGGTAGAAAAAAATCTGTGATGATCAAATCCCGGTGGCTGGATTTGTTTTGTTCCCCTCTGCTGGTCCACCTGAAGACTGCTTTATAGCTAGGGCCCGAGTAGCCTCTTCGGTACTGCTACTGGGTCATGTTTATGTTTAAATCTAGTGGTTTCACTGCTCTCACTGCTCCATCGAATCCCCAAGCCTTAGCCTACATTTCAAGCTATCTGTCACCTAGCTTCCCGCCTCACCACCACTCTTGTCCCTTGTTCCCCGGTCACACAGCATTCTTGCCTTGTCCTGGAATGTGTGTTCATTCTCTCCTGACTTCACACCTTCCTCATGCACCCAGAATGATTCAGCACAGAAACAGAGAGTCCCTTTATGGCCCAAGTCCTGGGCTCAGAGCTAGGAGGACAGAGAGAAGTCCATACTGAATTTAATGTTCATGTGCTTTGAAAGAGGGAAATAAGGGGTGGAATGAAAACCCAGAACATCTCACCTAAAGGATACAGATGTCACCACCCTTCCCCTTGCCCATCTTACTCTTACCTGCTCTCTGGAGCCAAGTTCCTGCCTGCAGGAAACCCCAGTCTGTCTACCTGAATGCTCGTCTAATGACCCAGAGCTGACACACTCTCTCTGGTCTCGACAGGACTTAGACTCTTTCTCACACAATTTGAATCTTTATTTTCTATTCTGTTGGTAATATGTGAGGCGCTTCGCTTTCTTCATCCCCAAATCCACCACAACCCAACAATATCTGTCTCTGTGGATCTTTCCAGCCCTTTGTTTCTATGATGAGTCTTAACTGGAATGTCTCTCTTCTCTTTTCTATTGTATAATCTTCTTCCAACCTTGCACATTTTTGTGGCTGGGTGGGCCATGGGACATTATTATTATTACAATTACCCGACCTTAATAACTAACACCTTGTAGCTTTTTAACCACTGACAAAGCATCTTTATGTCCATTATCTCATTGTTTTACACAAGAACTTTGTTACGTAATTAGCGCAGATATTAATTAGCATCTCTGATTTACAGATGAGAAAATAAATCTCACAGGAGCTTAGAAACCTGTCTTTTGCATATCATATAACAAAAGGTCATGAATAAGATCATGTTGTCCCTGTGCTATCTCTGGGGAAGAAATGTGTAGGTAATTTACCTACCTTAAAATTTCTGATGGGAAAATCATCCACCTGGGTCATGGCAATGCCTAGTACCTAAGGTTTCTTAACCCTCTCTGACTTTAGTTGAAGCCTTGCGGATTTATAGTGCTTCTTCTCAACAGAGCTGAGGGGATCAAGTAGCAAATGTGGACGACCCCACCTATCCTGGTATTTATCCTGATATTTACTACTCTGTCCAATCTTCGTCTTCTTGGAATAACACTCTGCATTACTATCTCTACATTCTGGTCTAGGTGCCACCGTTCCTCAAGATCCAACTAAAATTAAAGTCCATAAAAAAATCTGCTTCCTTTTCTTCTCTCCCTGCCTATACTCTCCCTGTCAGCAGGCAACTTGACTCCCTACCTATTGAATTTCCATAGCTCGTCTCCCAGCAGCTTCTCTTCGGACGTAGATATTTACATGTAGTTGTCATTCCCCTGCTCAGATGCCAAGGTCTTTGAGTTCGAGCATCTCTCTAGACTCGTTCCTGTGACCCAGTTGAGATGTAGCCTGTGCTTTGCACATACCAGGTTCTCAAGACCGTGCGTCCAGTTATGATGAAGAGAAGAATTACTGTTTAAAAGAGCAACTTCATTTGGGTGAGGACACCCAGCATGAAACTAAAGGAACTGAGAACAGGGGAAAAAATCAGGACTGTGCTCTTAACCACTCGACTGTTTCTCCATTCCAGATAGGACGATAGTGGTCATTATTTCTGTCACCGGGCATCATTTTTACATTCACACTGAGCCTTGGACGTGAAATCTCTCCTGGCACCGCCGAGGTTGTTCTTCTATCTGGAGGGGTGTTCAAGAGAAAGTTACAGAGTCTCTGGTGAAGGGCTGCTCTGTTAATTCTCTAGAGACCCAGATTCTTTTGACCAACATGGTGTTTCGGCAGCTTGAAAAATGAGGGAAAGAACCATGTCTGTCTAGACTGACCAGAAAGTAAAAACAAGGAACACTTTGAAATCTGTGAATCTGACCACAACTGAGAGTTGTACTTAGTCCAAGTAACTGGAAAATCAGTTTCTTGGATTAGACAAATGCTTCCCTTAAGACTCTCAAACTGCCAGCTTTCTTCTTTTATAATTAATAGAAAATTATTGCACTGACAGACAAGGGACTTCATATTTGAGCCAATGGGAAAACTTGACGTTGAAACCAAGGGAAATAATTCAGCCCCAAATAGAGTTGTTAATGCCAGGATAAAAGCTAACAAATGTGCTAATGATCTTCCCTTAGAATTAGACAGTGATGAATTTTGATGTATTTCCAGGTGGAAAATATATCAGTTCTCTCTGGGCTGGGGACCGGACACCAGAACGAGAAAATGCTGAAATGAAAAGTGCTCAGATGATCTCATTTCCATTTTCTTGAGGATACGAATGCCGAAGAGAGAGTTAGTTCCCATTTCAAGGAACGTGGCACAGTTCCTGTGGTCACAGGCACCCATGACAAGGTGGTAAAGGGGTAGTGGGCTAGGTAGTGAGGTAGGAGAAGTCCTGATTGCCGTGACGGAGACCGCCATCCCTTGGCTGGTTGCAGGGGTCACGTACTGGTTTCATGATGCAGCACTGTTTTGTTGTTCTTTGTGTGCTCAGTGTTCCTTCCATCCAACAAATATTTATTGCCACGTACCATGCACTTAGCTCCTTTCTAGGTGCTTCGGATATTGCCAAGAAGGGTCGCAGTCACTGACATCATAGCATTCTCATTCTGTGGTGGGAGACAGACAGTAAATGCATACATAAATAAATGGACAAGATCAGTTAGCTATCAGTGCTATGAAATGAAAAAAAAATCAGGGTCAGGGGAAAACAAGGGCCCTGCACCAGGGCAGAATGGGGCAAGGCACATTGCTGTGTAAACAGGTTGCCCAGCGAAGATCTCACAGGTGATGTGACATTTGAACAGGGACTCCAGAGAGGCAATGAGGAAGACACGTGACTGCTTGAATAGAGAGTATTCCCGGCAGAGGGAGTAGCAAATGCAGGAGCCGTGAGATGGGAGAGTTCTTGGCAAGATGCAGAGAAGCCTTGCGGGGCTGGCTCGGGGGAAGCAGGGTCGGCAAGGGAGGAGTCTACACCGTGCAGGGGGTGCGGGCGCGGGCATGGGCACGACCTGGAGGCATGCTTTCTCATCCTGGAGAAAACAAGTCTGAGCAGACCGCCCTGCAGGAAACGGGAACACTTCTGACTCTACACGTGGAGCGTGAAGCAGCCTCCTCCCCGAGCTCAAGCCACACAGAAACTGGAAGAGGCAGGGAAGGGGAAGCGGGGTTCTGTCTGATAGAACCTGGGTGGCCGCTGTGTTTTCAGCTGTGAGGCCAAGGGACTTTGCCACGTCACGAACTTTGTTCTCCACTAGTCACCCTTGTTCTCTCCCCCAAATGCACTGAGACATCGGCACCCCTCAGGGCCTCATTCAAGCCAGGGGGAGGTGGTGGGGACGCGGCGTTGAAACGGAATAGGATTAGGAACTTCAGAACCCTGGGTTTGAAGCCGGCCTTGGTAACTCAGTAGCTGGTTGACTTTCCGCCAACCGTGTCACCTCTTTGAGTCTCCGTTTCCTCATCAGTACTTTCAAATGTGCTTTCAGTAGATTCGGCAATTTAAAAAAAAAAAAATCGTCGTTCTCCAAAGAGGGCAACTCTGTAATCAACAGTGGAGGAGACTGTGGCGCGAGGGCTGCAGTAAGCCGTCGAAGGTTGCCGCGGATGGTAGAAGCGGGATTTGAACCTGCGCCGCGTGGCACAGCACTCACGCACTTACCTCTCTGACGCGGTGCAGGGCAGTGTGTGCGCCCCAAGAGACCACGTAGAGAAAATACGGAACACAAAGTGGGTGCTCAGTAATTATTGGCAGTTGACTGTTTGTACTTGCTTGGGTCATAAGTAACAGAGAAAGTAACCCAGAACCACCTGAGCCAAAAGGAAGTTTGTTGGCTCTTACAAAGAAAAATCAAGGCCCCTGATTCTAGACACAGGCGGACTCCAGAATGCTGTTCACTTTAAGTGTCAAACGGTGAATTGCCACCATCCACCTCTTGGCCATGTTTTATCTGTTGATTCTCACTCACGCTCCATACGGGGAGGCAGGACCGCTGCAGTCCCACGTCACTGTAAAACCAGGCCAGTGGAGGAGATGGTGACGGGGACGTGTGTCCTGGCTTAGCCAGAACGCTCATGTAGTCGGATGAGAGGGAGGTATCCACTTCCACCCACACGTCCCACTTTGCCCTGACCGTCCTCCCTCACACCTGCCAGCCCTGCTTAAGTATTCATTGCCCCCTCTCTCCCCCTCGGAAGTGTCCCAATTTGGACACTGGATTACATGATCATTCTACTGACTCCCAAAGAAAAATACTGAGATTAAGTCTCATTGGCCATTGTCCCAGATACAAAGTTATCCCCTGAATCTTAAGTAGGATTTATTTTGCCGGGAGTGGGGAGGGATGGGTACACCAAAGAATAGAGGGACTGTTAGTCCAAGAAGCGGGATGGTGGATTCTGGGTGGTCAAAGCCACAAATGTCCGTTACAGTTCCCCTTTCTTCCTTTGTACCGTCTGGTAGGATTTAGCAGGAAACAGAGAGTCTGGGAACTGGGAAAACATGGGTTTGAGTCTTGGCTCTGTTGCTTCCTTTGGTTCCATGACGAGTCAGATCATCTGCCCATTGTAAGCCCAGTTTCGTCATGTGTAGAGAAAACTCATTATGTTTGCCTCAGTGAGTTATTATGAGCATAAAATATTTACCACAAAGCTTGACATCTCTCTATGATCTGAGAAATTGATAGCTATTGTTTTTCCATGATCCCTAGAAGAGATCCAAGCGTATATTAGGTGATGAGTAGATATCTAGTGACCAATGACCAGGACAAGAAACAAAACAAAGGACCATGAACTTTTCAATAAATACACAGAGTCTCTGGATAAGTTTTGATATTTGTTGCTGTCAGTAATGACGAGACCTAGTGATCAAGGAAAGGAACCTTAAAATTTGAGATTGAATTGAGGAGATTTGGGATCTAGCTAAAACAACAAGAAACCACTGAGAAAAGGTACTCTTTAGAACTAAAGAAATGAGATTATTAGCTTTAAAATAGTAAAAAACAAAAAACTTAACAACCATACTGGGGTAAATAAACATGAATAATTACTGTGCCCTTCTCCCAAGAAACGTAGAAATGTAGAGTCTTGGGTAGAGAAGTACAGGGATGTCCTACTGAAATGCATAGTAGATAAGGTGCAGAATGAGAAATGCCACCATCTTAAATATACTAGTTCTTTGGATGAGGAAGAGTGCTAAGATACCCAACTGAAATGCTTCGAAGGGCTCAATGGGGGAAGAAATCCCTTCCAGTGAGGGAGAACAGGAGAGATTTGGCGAACTGGGGGCCATTTGAGTCAGATCTTGAAGTACAGCTGTATTTTACAGGTGGGGAAGATGTGAAGTTATTTGGGCCTTAAGCATTCCAGGCAAAATCCTGCCCTTGTGCTTTTGCGTCCTCTACTGAGAACGGAGCCACAGGGCTTGGTCTCTCAGTTCCCCGGTGCCTGTTTCTAAATGCCCTCTCTCCATAGGGACCTCTCGAGCTACCTGTGTAAAAATTGGGATACCCACCCTCTTGCCTGCCTTGCTTTTCTCCTTGGTGCTTGAAATTCCCTAACCTACCACAGACTTTCCTTACTTATCTTGGCCACTGTCTCTCCCCTCTGCTAGAATGCAGCCTCCATGAAGGCAGGAAGTTTTGTCTTGTTCACTGCCTCTGTCTCCAGCACCTGGAATAGTGCCAGACTCATTATTAGGTGCTCATATTTTGTAAAAGGAAGGGAAGGAGAGAGTCTAGGTGAAGGAGAAACATGAACCAGAGGGTGGATAGAATGTGGAAGTTTGTGCAGCTGACACAGCATCAGGAGAGGAAATTCAGGCCAGAAGAACATGGTGGGGCCAGACCCTAGAGGACTTGAAGACGTGGCCCAGGAAGCCAGCTTTTACTCTGCTGTGATGAGAACTCTCGAGGCTTTCACTAGGAGATGTACAGGAACAGTCCTGTGCTCATCGGACAGTGGTGTTCTTAGCAAGGTTCGGCATAGAGGAAGGCTAGAGGTGAGCGATTCAGGAGATGGAAGTAACAAGATTTGCTCCTATGAAGAAAAGGAATGCCAGAGAAGGTGCACCCGTGGGTGCCCTGTATATGCTGTGATTGATGTGACAGCTGCTCTGATGTTAATAGTCAGAGCTGACACTTCTTAGAGGTGGGAGACAGCACTTTCTCCTCAGGAACAATTTCTTTACAGGCAACACAATGTTTCTAAATGGCTTTTACTTACTTTCCTGTTTTTACTACTTAACATAACACAATCACCGTTTTAGTACCTAGAGACCTTGAGCTTTACCTTCCTCTGGGACGTATCTGCACTTGCTGCTGAAAGTAGAAATGATGGCTTCTCTCTCCCCGGGAGCCCCGTTTTCCTGTCACAAGCAATGCTCCTACTAGGAGGAAGTGCAGATATTGCACATTTGGAAAAATGGGGGAGGAAACAAATAGAGTATAAGGTTATCCAAAATGAAAAGTAGTCAGCACAAGGGATTTGAATCTGAAAAAGGGAAACTAGAGCTTCTCCCTTTCCAAGCAGCCAAGAATGACATTTGCAAATGTTTTGAGTTATTGCCCAGAACGTGTGTGTGTGTGTGTGTGTGTGTGTGTAGACATCCATACAACTAAGGCTGTTAAGGATGGAGTCTGTGCCCTCTACCACTCCAGGAGGCCCTCGTCCCATATTCACGTGGAGCGCAAGGGGAAGGCTGCTTTCTGGAGCCGTGCGATGGACGGTTGTGCTTCCAAGAAGGCAGGACAGAGGACCGATTTGAGGGTTGGCTCCGCTCGTTCAAAATCTTTCTCTTTCCCAGGTCCTGCTCTAGTTTGCCATTAGAGGTGAATTGATTTGGGTTACCATTCTCTACTCCGTCCAGCTGCTCTCATCTGTGGCCGAAGACTCTGGCCTCCTGAGAAAGCTTGAAGAGACAGGGGCTGGAAAAATATAAAAGACAAAAGAGGGGGAGGACCGAGGGTGCTTACCGACAACAAACTTGGCCCATTTCATACACGGTGAAGTCGAGGGCTAGTCTGCTTTGAGCCACATTGGAGAATCAAATTGGGGTCAGGTGGGAATGGGCCTTAAATGCTGAGCCAGTTTAGGCCTTAGGGAGCTATTCAAGGTTTCTAAAAAGGGAAATTTATGGAAATACAGGTCGATCCAGTCTTCCCATAACCAAACATCAAATGCTCTGTCTACCCGTGGGCTCCTGGCTGGACATCTCCGAGAAGGGCATCCATCTCTTCCTGGTCTCCATCCTCCCGTACAAGCAGGCTAACCCACGTCAGCCTGATTCAACACATGTTTACTGCACTCATGTTATATATAGGCACAGTTACGAGTTGCAGAAACAGTTGCTAAAAAGTACTCTTCTCTGGCTTCCTCTCGATCTGAACATTTGCCTTCATTTCCTCCCGTTTGCAATGCCTTGGGTGTCGTTCCACCAGGAAGCACACTTTCCAAGTACTGTCATATTAGAGCCTTGGGAGAGAACTGATGTGGCCTGCAGTGTTAACAGGAGCGCTCTGTACGATGAGAAATGTATGTTTTCTTTACTCTGGCCAGATTTTTCTAGACCAGAAAGTGAAGGCTTTTTAAATATTAGCATGTAGTATGTTTAACAAAGTGCTTACTGAAAATCCCACAAAATATGTCTTTCCTGCATATTTTTAAAGCACAGAGGCGCTCACCTTGGTTTGTGCGAGCATTCAGTGGTGCATGTTATACTTTATTTTGGCCGCTGGGATACAGATCGGGAGGGTGGCTCTCTTTGGACTCCTGGCGAAGTTGGCTAACTCTACACAAAGTTGGTCCAAGGATAGGGTGACTTGAGTGAATTCTGTACGAGAGCCTCACTGTCTGCTGTATAAACACATGTCTAAATCCAGTCCAGTTCCTCAAGCCCACTGGCCCCCGAACCATCCTGGGGCAAGTTCTCATCGTCTGTCGCTTGGACTCCAGCTCTAGTTTACCTTCGCACTGTCTCCCTCATTCCAGGCTTCCCCAATCCCCTCCAACCTCTGTATTCTTAAACATCAGACCTATTCGCTTGTGTTTTTCAAAGGCTCTGATTTCCCTGTAGGGCTGGTTGGCAACAATAATTTTCATCAAGAGTCAGGCCACCTCGTGAATATATTAGACTGTGCTTGAAGGGCTGGCTGGGCAGGAGGTACGCAAGGTTTCAAAAGCCATATCTGGCATTACCAGCGCCTTGAATTCCTTTTGAAATCTTAAATAATGTGGACTAAATGAGATTTATGTTTATTAAAAGGGGGCTACTGGTCTCCAGAAAGAAGTCCAAACTTGCTCTGTCATGCAAAGTCCTACAGGGTGTGGCTCATAACTCTCTTTCCAGATCAAGCACCTGTCTTGATATTGCTCATTTCAGTACTCGACACTGATGAAACTAACAAGAGTAGGTCCATAGGGGTTTTTCATCTACCTGTGGAGATAGATGCCTAAACTTAATTTCAAGTGGTCTGGGATGCGTTATCCTAGAGGTAGAGTGGTGGAACAATGAAGGAGTTAACAGATCTTATTGTTAAAGCTTCGGAATTGTACCTGCATAGGCTAGTAATGGTTACCTCCTGGATATTGAAGGGAAGACCAACACAGACACAAAAGATTTACATGCATTGTTCTTGAGGCATGACCCTACTAGGACCCTGGGTGATTGTGCATTGTCCAGAATGGAAGATGAGAGGAAGAGACACGAAGGAGTTACGGGATTTTATACCACTAACATTTTTAGGCTGTTAGAGAGAGAGAGAGAGAGAGAGGAAGGGAGGGAGAGAGAGAGAGTGTGTGTGTGTGTAGAAAGAACACATAGATGTATTTTTTTTTAAATAACAAAATGACACTAATAGAAGTGTGAAACAAGACTGGTAGTGTGAAATCGAAAGGACTTAGAGTCTCCTTACAGGCCCTGATGCCAAAGAGAAATTGAAGGTGGTACATATTCTGGTGTCCAGCCATTTGGCAGGACGGAGAATGTAACCGAAGGAGCGGGTCTCCACAGAAGGGGGTTCTCCCACAGAAGGGGGAGCTCTGCTTGGACCACATCAGATGGGAGGTACCCGTGGACGGCTCACGTTGAAATGCACCGTGGAGACTCCAGAGCCTGGAAGGCGTATGATCACTGGACGTACCAATCTGCGGGTGATGATAGAAGACACGGGTGGGAGTCTTATCCAGAGTGGCACTGGGTGCGAGAGAAGATGAGGCCAAGGATGGAACTGCATCATTAGAGGGGATTATTTTTTAAATTGGAAATCAGTCTTAATTTTTCTGTTTTTCTTTGTTTCTATTTTCCTTTGTTTTTCTATTGAAAAATTTAAAACATGTTTTCAAAATAGTCATCATTGGAAATATTTATACATAGAATTATGTAAAAGCAGCTTGGGCGTTTGTTCTTAGGTTGAAAGCGATACATCTAAGAAAATCAAAACACAAAAAGTGCCTTTGCATCTCTTCAGGTCTGTTCATCCACAGCAGCACAGTGACAAGCTCGATTTAGAACCGATTCTGTCTTTGCCATCCCTTTTTTTCTCTTTCAGAAACTAGTTTCTCTTCTTATCTAAGCCACACATTATTTTATCCATTCCAGCACTCAACGATTTTCACATTAGAATTGATGACGCGTTACAGTTTAATTAGCAGTCATTGTTTTTCTAAATGGCCCATAAAGTAATTTTGCATCGTAGAGTCATTAGCCTACTCAAGTCAAAGTCCTGTGGTACTGCTTTGCACCGTTCCCATTGGCAACAGCAAGATGCCCTCTGGACTCGGGAAGGATGGAGCTAAACGGCCCATTCTGCTCCCCAGCCTTCCTCCAGCTGACCAGACTTAGCAGTCTTCCATGAGGTGACACGTGGAGGGGGCCAGAGCCCCCTCGTGAAAGTCCGGGAGCTGGGCAGTGGGGGTGAGGGCTGGGCACTCAGGCCCTCTTATCCTGGGGTTTTGCAGGCCCTGAGAGAGCCGAGGAAAGTGAGAACCCATTGACCTTAAGCAAACAAGCCCTCCTCTTCACAGAGGGCCGCCCTGTGTTGCTCAGGGTTCTGGTTGCACGCAGCAGGCACTAAGTCCAGAGGGATTTATTGGAAGGAAATCTGGTGTTGACATCACCTCTGGTGAGATTTATTGGAAGGAAATGTGGTGCTCACAGGATCAACAGGAGGCAGAAGGAACGGGCTTAAAAAGGAGCAGAGACCAAGGGAACCCAGACTGTGGACCTCTGGAACAATTTGGCCAGGATGTTGGGACATTGCTGCTACTCTGGCTCGTTGCCAGAAATTAATCCTCTCTCTTCCCTTGGCTTCGGCTCCTGGCTCCAGAGACAAAGGCCCAGTTAGGAGCATCCACTCTGACTGCTGAGATCCTGCCTGTGTTCTGGTCGCTGGGAGTTGGGAGCAGGACGGTGTCTCCCCTGGGGCCGCAGGAGAAGAAACTAGGGCTTCAGCTCATCACCGGGGGGAACAGTAGTGCAGGAGAAGCCCCCCAGACAGAAAGGGGTTTTGAGGTGGGATTGCGGAGAGTGACCGCCGTTCACCGCACTCCCCTTCCAAAGTCTCAGCTCTGCGAGGCCCTCAGAGCAGGTCGCGACCATCAGAGGACTGGAGCTCTGGCTTTATCCTGAAACGCAGGTCGGCAGAGCAAACAGCCCTGCCAGAGCTCACCCAGGGGCTCGGGCCTCGAGTGTGTCATGTGTGAGAGCCGCTAGGCCTTTAGGAGATCGGAAGGTGGAGGACAGTGGTTACCAAAGAGTTTCCCAACTAGGAAGGACTGAATGCAGCCGCTGTAGTTGGCAGAGCCCAGGTGCTAAATAAAATAAAGTGTCTAAAAGATGCCATTGTTTGAAATGAGCCCCGCGGACTGACAGGTAATTAACTTCTGCCACTAGTTTAATTTCTCGTGTGGACCTGGTACAGGAAAGCATACATGGGTGGTAATTTTTTTCCCTCCAATCTCAGAGGAAATGTAACCGATATGAACTGGTGGCACAACTCATATATCAGTAGCCTGCAGCGGGTCTGCATAAATCCTTTTCTTTAAAGTTAGTTAACTGTTTTGAAAACGGTTTCAGCAGAAGTAATTCCAATGGCCCCAGAAAGGAAACCAGAGTCTTAAAGAAAAATAGACTCTCTCTGCTGAGCAAGGCAAACATATCAGTATGCGGAGAAACGAACCAGTCTCTTGTGTTTTATTTCCTGAACAAATCTACTGAAACACTTACTTTGTATCTTTAAAAGGCTGATAGACAAAGAATTCTGTGGCCACTAAAAGTTAATGCCTACAACTGATTTGTAACCACTTTAAAAGGTCAGGTATTATTTTTTTTTTTAATTTGTTTCTCTATTATTCGTAGTATTTCATTGTGGGATTTTGCACGTATTATGAACACAGTAAGCATTTGGTTTTTTTAAATCCATCAAAGACATGTTCTCTGGGGAAGAATTTTCTATTTAAATAGTTAAGCTGCGGTTTTCCCGCAAACTTCATGCGTAAAATAACACATTGCTATCCCCGCCCTAGTCCTATGTATAGCCAAGTCCTTATAGACTGTTTTCTTTTTTTTTTTTTTTTTTAAGACTTTATTTATTTTTTTATTTATTGAGAGGGTGTGAGGAGTGGCAGAGGCAGAGGGAGAGAGACAATCTCCGGCAGACTCCCCACTGAGCGTGGAGCCCCAGTTGAGCATGGAGCCGAACATCGGGCTTGATCCCCCAACCCTGAGTTGTGACCTGAGCTGAAATCAGGAGTCTGGTCCTTAGCTAACTGAGCCGCCCAGGTGCCCCCTTAGAGACTACTTTCTGCCGTGGTGTTGCATTTTGACTCTTCCAGGAATTAATGTCTATAATAAAGACCCCTCTGTGAGAAAAGGTGATAACTTGATACTTATTTAGAGCTATTTCAAGTCATTTGGTGAAACTGATTTCATTTTAAGAGCTAGAAGATGGGAATGTACAAACAGATGGCTCTGATAAAAGCAAAATTATTTTCTTTCTTTTTTTTTTTTTAGATTTTATTTATTTATTTGACAGAGGGGAGAGAGATCACAAGCAGGCAGAGAGGCAGGCAGAGAGAGGAGGAAGCAGGCTCCCTGCTGAGCAGAGAGCCCGATGTCGGGCTCAATCCCAGGGGCCCTGAGATCACGACCCGAGCCGAAGGCAGAGCCTTTAACCCACTGAGCCACCCAGGTGCACCCAAAATTATTTTCTATAATTCTGTCATCAGTGGAACAGATAAGTTCATTTAAACCTTGACCCATTATACCCCTTGGATCCACAGAATGAGATGGAGGAATCTGTTGTTAGCAGTATTCCAAAGGATCCTCACCCTTAACTCCTTGAAGTTTTTGTTCAAATGTTACCTCAGTGTGGCCTTTCCTGGCCACTGTGTTTTAAATTTCAACTCTTCCTCCCCTTACCAGCTTGCCCAATCCCCTTTTCAGGCTTTCTCTTTCTTTGTAATAATTATCTGATACAATACATGTTTTATTTATTTGTTTGTGGTTTCCCTCCCCTACCTCAGATGGCAGCTCCGTGAACAGAGTTTTTTTTGTTTTGTTTTGTTTTTTTGGTCTCTCTCATTCCCTCTTATATTCCCAGCACCTGGCACATAAGTAACTGCCCAGTAAATGGTTGATCTACAAGCTAATGCAACATTTGTTCGAAGGTTTCTGTGTATGGGTATCCCTAACTCTCTTGGTTTAAAAAGCAAATTTGGGGCACCTGGGTGGCTCATGGGTTAAAGCCTCTGCCTTCTGCTCAGGTCATGATCTTAGGGTCCTAGGATCGAGCCCCGCATCAGGCTCTCTGCTTGGCGGGGAGCCTCCTTCCCTCTCTCTCTCTGCCTGCCTCTGCCTACTTGTGATCTCTCTCTCTGTCAAGTAAATAAATAAAATCTTTAAAAAAAAAAAAAGCAAATTCACATAGGTTATTTTATTTGGTTGTTCTTGCAACACTGTGTTTTAAGAAGGGATGATTATCCCGGTTCAGAAGATGAAAAAACAGGGCCTTGGTGAAAGGGCCATTCTCCTTGAGGCCAGGCTGTATCCCCATGAAGAGCCTGTGCAAACCCTTCCTTTCACTGCAGCCTTCACACCGTACCTGCTTCTACCATGAGCCTTTCTCCAAGGCCACCTTGCCTTTCTCGTTCATGTCAGACTGCGGGGGAGAGGGTAGAATGCCTGATGGCTAAAGCTCCTAGATCTGAAAACAAGCAGAGCCAGACCGAACTTGAAGTTTGATGTGGTTGGGAGTTTCTTCGGGGCATATTTTTCTGTCTCATCCTCAAGAAAATGAGGCTGATGGCGCCAAGTTCTGATAAATTAGATTTTGCAAGTAAAGCGCTCATGATTGCCTTTGGTATTATTATCGCATAGCTCCTGTATCTCTTCCATCGGATTCTAGGGTCCTAGAAAGGAAGGCATGTTACCAGTTGTAGTAGTTCGCTCGGGCTGCTCTAATGAGGTACTACGGTCGGGGTGGCTTACGCAGGAGAAACCTAAAATCTCCGCTCGGGATGCCAGCATGCCTAGAGCAAGGTGTTGACCAGGTGGGCTCCTTCCGAGGGCTGTGAGGAAGACGCTCTGCTGTGCCTGCTCCCTGCTTTCTGATGGTTTGCTGGCAATCTTGGGCACTCTTTAGCTGCTGGAAGCATTGTGCCCATCTTTTTCGGCTTCCTCTGACATTCTCCCAGTGTGTGGGTCTATGTCTAAATTTCCCCTCTTTATGAGGATACCAGCCATATCAGATGAGGAGCCCACACTACTCAAGTCTGATCTTGTCTTAACTAAATATATCTCCAGTGACCCTATCTCCAAACATGGTCATATTCTGAGATACTAGGGATTAAGACTTCAACAGATGAATGTTTGGGGTTGGGGGGAGGTTCCACCCATGACACAGGCCCCATCATCTGTGTAGTTGTTATATTTACTTGCATTTCATGTCGGGGCATTGCTGCTAAATCCATTAAATTTAAAGAAATGTCTCTAGAAGGTTCAGAAATAGAACAACTTTCTAACAGATAAGTGGCCTTTTGAAGATTGCCTCTCCATCCCAGGGTTAGCAGAAGAGGAGACTTACCTTCAGCTAGTGCCTCCTAAGGCTTTGTGTTAGGTCATTGGATCAGAATACATAATGGCCAGGTGACTGTTTCATTTGTGACTTTCCAAGCAGGTTTTTAATGGGTAGATAGCTATAATACCTTTATATATGGATAAGGACTTCTATGTGCTGCCTACAACTTTAAAGGTTTATTTATCTAAAAATCAGGATAACTCAGTGTTCCTTCCAAAATTTCAAGTGCAACTCTTCATTGCATGTGTTAAATAATAAATGACCATTTTCCTTAAAAGTGTTTCACATTCTTTCTGGTATGTACATAGTGTGGTTATAAAGTAATGAGGTTGTTTGCACTTTGTATACACATACACCTAGAGTACCGTTTCAATAAATATACACATTAAACAAATTTTAATATCTAATTTGCTGTGCCATACTCTACACATCCAAATTTTTTTAGTTGCTTTTCTTCCCCAAATCACTTGCTTGACGTAGCCAGACTTTTTGGAGTTGCTTTTCAGGCTACAAATATTTATTTGGGCATTTAGGTATGCATTTATAATGCATTCTCTAAGTGAATGGTGCTGAAATTTTGAGTTGATGTAAATCTCAGGATTTATTATCATGGAAATGGGACCATCTACAGCACTTGAGATCTTACAGAAAGTCTGTAAATATTTGATGGCTGAATGAATATATGAATGAATGTATGGGCGAGGAGTCAGTGAATTCATTTCTTTTAAATTCCATCTGGACCAATGAAATCAGTAACTTCCAGTGAATATAATACCCAGGAGAGAAGACAATATAATTAAAAGACTGTGAAAGCAAGTTTGAATTTTTTATATCATTTTATTTCTATACGTTGGATTTTCTTATGACACCTTGACTCTCCCTTGCTTCGTCTAGTGACTGATGGTTTCAAGTGCTCTGCAATGAAAGGGGCCTCTAAGAAAGGCAGGTTGAGAGCAGACACAATGAGCCCACATTTGCATAGGGCAGGAAGGGCACCGTAACATCTGGTGGCGGTAGCGGGCTTGTCCATTTGTTGGTGCTCATTAAATTCACATTAATGCATGAGCTGCTCTGAATGTGTAAATGCCATTCGGGGGTGCTTGCTTTCTCCCAGGCCAACAGCGGTGACTTTTGGGGCTCTCTCCTCTGGTTGTTTACTTGCCAATGGCATTTGACCTGGGGTCAGACCTGTATTTAACCCTTTCCTGTAGGTCAAAAACAAATTAATTTGGTGAGAATTAAATTGGAAATGAGTCGTCTGTACAGCAGGTGTTCCCTGTGGAGAATGTGCCCCAGGTGGAAACATTTTGAGATCTGTTCCTGGGTCATCTCTGAAGAAGCTTCGGAGGTCAGAGAGGCAATTCCAAGACAGCCCATGTGGCAAGGGCCTGGGGATGGCTTCTAGCAGGTGCTGACTCGGGCGGTTTTCTCAGCAGCTTCGGGGGACTTTCAAAGAGGCCCCTTTTGGAGATAATTTATTCATATATTCATGGACGTATATCTTGGGCATTCATTGAGGACTGATTTACTTAGAAGTTGCCCTAAATGACTGGAACTTTACCCTTTGCCCCTACCTCCCACCATCAACGAAAAGCTTTGATTTGAAGGAAGCAAAACAATGCATTTTTCTCTTTCTTTTTTCTAGAGGATGAGGAAGATGAGGAAATGGTAGAGCCTAAAGTTGGCCATGATTCCGAACTGGAAAACCAAGACCAAAAACAGGAGGTGAAGGAAGGTATGGTATGATGTGGGAGATAAACTAGTCATCATTTCGCTATTATCATTTACCATGATACCATTTATCATTTACCATTAAATGCACACTCCCTCTGTGGAAGGATGTCTATGGTTGTTCAGTACATTACATTTAGCACCACAAACGGTAATCCCCGGAGCAAGAGTCCTTTATTTTTTGACCGATGGAAGTAAATAAGATGGAAGTCATCCACAATTACAGCAGCAAGTCCACTCACAATTCCAGTAAAATTATTACCGAATGGTGAGAGAATAAGATAGTTGTTATCCTTTGTCATTTTACCTTGTTCACTGCCTCGTATATTCCCAATGATAACGGCAAGAAGCAGCTCTAATTATTTTGTTAATAAATTCTGAAGTGTATTCATGTGATCTACACAGAAACATTAACAATAATCCTTCCTATTAGCTCAGCCGTTCAGTTTTCTTCCACAGCTCTGCCCTGTATGAAGAACAACCTCTCCATGTTCCAGTAATAACCGTGATGAGCATTCATTAAGGGCTTGCTGTATACTCAACTCTCTCCTAAGCCCCTTAGAAATATTATCTACACCTCAAAACATCCTTTCGAAGCAGATACTGTTACTATTCCTACTTTCCAGATAGGAACCAGGAAGGGAGAAGTTTAAAAACTTATCCAAGGATACAGTATCAATCCAGGATTTGTGGTTCACTCCGAAGACTGTGTATTTTACTATGATGGTGTCATCCTGTCATAGCACTGGGTCTCAGAAACAAGAAAGAAAAAAGGAAAGGGCAGACGAGAAATACTACAGAGGCTGATTCCCTAAAAGTCGAATTTTGTATCCCTTTGCGACAGAGATAAAAGAACTTTGAAATCATCATTCTTACTGACAAATGAAGTATGCATAGATTTAAAAGCTCTTCCATATTCCCTGCTCCGTGTCCCAAATATAGATCAACACAAGTCTAATTAGAAGCTCACTGAATTTTTAAATTCTAAAGATGCCTGTGGCTCTGGCATAGAATGTGACACACAGTTGTCACTGGGGACTTTTATAGGAATGGGTACATATTGGTCATATATGCTCACTTTGACGGGCTCAGGCATTTAGTCAAGTTCTGGGTGACGACTAAGGGCAGGGAGTAGAGGCAGCCTCTCTAACCATGGCATCCACAGAAGGCACAAGAGTTATCTTTTTCTGGGGGATTCTAAATGCATTTGACTGAAGAGATTTTGCCTAAAATTCTAAGAACATTTTTTAAAGCTAGCAAATGGAATATCGTTAACACAGGTATAGCAAGAGACAAAATAAGTCAGGATTTATTAAAATAAATAAAGAAAAGTTTTTCCCTTGTGCAAAATATCCTCAAGCCCTTCTGGGTGATAAGGAGCTGAGGTGTCTTTTGTGTGTCTTGGCACAGAATCCCTCCCGCCCCCCCAACCCCCATTCCCCAAACTGTCTTCTCTGGTGAAGCAGTGCAACTTAAGTTCGGAGTGAAAAAACACCCTCTCGTTTAAACTGTTGCTCAGGCTTCATGGAATTGATTAAAGTCCTGTTAAAAGTCGAAAAGAAGTTGGAAGTACATTTCCTGTACTGCTGCGCCGTGTGCCTTTTTCTCTATTAATGGCTTTTCTTCAAATTAGCACATAATGGGTTAAAAGCATGTTTATGTTGGCATCAAACTCCCTGGCTTTTTTTTTTTTTTAAAGTAAGACAGTATTTTGCAAACTTTTTCAAGAATCTCCAGCAGATATAATCGTGGCGCCATTCACACGGCTGCAGAATAGTTAGGGCTGTGTCAGCACTTCCCTTATGAACCTTGAGTTTCAGGGATTTATTACTCAGCCATAAAAATTTGCTCTGGGCTGAAACTTGACATACACGGTTTCAAACCAGGGAACACATTTTTGAGAAATCTGGCCTTTTGGGGAGTTAAAAAAAAAAAAAAACAAACGGTGAGTGGGAGATGGGGGGGAAAATCAGTGCTCACTAGTTTTGACATTTTTGCCCGTGTGCTATCAAAATGCACTAAATGGTAAAGAAATAAGGGTTTGATACTTTACTGTTTTCACTCCTTTTCCCACAACGGAGTAGCTCAAACGACAGGTACAAGTTGGCTTTTAATCAAGTTTCAGGCAATTTCTACATGTGAATGTTCTGGTGTCTTCATGTTTAGAAATTTGAAACAATGGAATCGGAGACCTAACTCTTATAAATGCACATCAACTCATAAATCTCACATTAACTCCAGAGAAGGACATCCTTCTTCATTAGTTTGGTTTGGTTTTCTTGCTCCTGTTTATGAAATGATTTCACTGTAAAATTCCCAGGAGAGCCACTGTCCCTGTTTAATCAGGTTTGAGATTTAATTATGTGGGTTAACTTCTTTATTTTTTGTTTTTTTACATATCTGAAAGACGTAATTTTTTATATTGAAACTCAAAGCTGCATCATTGAAAACAAGGCAAGATATTTATGAAATTAATATTTTTAAAATAGCTTTTGACCTCAAAGAAAGATTGTAAAATACTTAATATAAATTGTGAATTTTATTATAAGTTTTGTATTTTTAAAAAAAAAATCAAACTGTAAAACCAAAGATATAGTATATAGTAAATAGAGTAAAATAACAACAACAAACTGGAAAAGTACCTATTAACAAAAAAACTCAAGAAAGCACAGCAAATAGGATAGAATCATCATAAAGTCACATAAACAAGTATTTTCATATATAGAATGAGAAATTAACATTTCTCTAATGGAAAAGGATAAACAATAGACTCTAAAAAATGCGTGCTAGCTAGATTTTAATCTTGCAATCACAAAGTCCTAGACTTAGGCCATCTTCTAAACTTCAAATTTCATGAATTCAGTACATTTTCTTCATAATTTTGATTCAAGGTAAATATAACTGTTCAGGTAAATTTGGACAAGTACAAAATTGTCATTTGGATCATATGTTAGTTACATCCATGTGTTTGACTTTTCATAAGGGTTTTTTTTTTTTTATAAAAAAAAGCCATTTTACATCCATAAAGTATTGTTAGCTCTTGGCAGAAATACTCCATGTTTTGTGTTGCAAAAACAAACAACAGACCTGCGATAATAGCATTTTCTGCTTAACTTAAAATGAAAAATCAATGATCATCAATGGTTACATTTTGGTCTGGTATGCCTTTTGCTATTAATTCATACCCTTTTATGCAGCGAACATGTTGAAAATAATTCACTGGGTGCCAGGGATAGGGAAAAGCTACAGAAACAGATATATCAGGGAGAATTTGGGGTCTACTCTGAGGTAATACAATTCTGATTCTAATTGTTTGTGCTTGCATTTTGAACTTTGCGGATTCCATTAATCATCTACTTTTCCTTCATGAAATATGGTGTCTGGAGAGGTTTTGCTTCTGAATACAGCTTTTGGTCGTGGATCCTGGATACTCCATTATGTTGCATTGTAACAACGCTTACCAACTTAAAGATTTTACATATGGGAGGTCTGGGGGTTTATCAGAAATGACTATGGCCCTATTTAATTCCTAAGTTGAATATTGTTTATGACTTTCAAAAAGTACTTGTCTGCACATGCATCTTATTATTTTGTACTAACAAATCGTGTCATTTGATCCCTGTTAGACATCAAAGCTTAATATAAAATATATCCTTTGTTTTGCTTCAGTAGCAATTTAATTTCAAGCCAAATATTTTATTGTCAAACATAATATCTGGAGAGGCTACTGCTTCACCTACCCGAACTTAGCCTCTGCAAATACACTTTGATCAGCCATTTATGTTTCTCTTAGAGAAGAAGTTGTATGTCTTGAAAGCTAAGATCAAAGTGACAATAAGCTACAGGGAAGAAAAAATTACAGAAAATGACATAGATCCTATTTTTTATTCAAGGTAACGGACCTGTAAGGAAATATACAGGTGAAGTAGAAATAACTCAAAAAGATAAACAGAGAGTAGGATAGATATTTTAAATATTATTTTAAAAAAGAATAAAGAGAAAAATAGTCCTAGTTCTCTGCTTAATTTCGGATGGGTCTCAAGTCATCCATCAACAGTAACTAAGACTGAACAAGGCTTTTAAAATAAGGCATTCTTCTTGGCCCTATCGTATCCTCTTTTGGTGAAGCTAATTTATTTATGTAACAGTGTACCAAACCAAAATGAACCTAGCATTTTGTAGGTTTGTTGTTTTTTTTTTTCCTTTTGCCTGGTTACCTGTTTTCTTGAGCTTAGGTAAGGGTGAAAAAATTCAAATGCCTCATTTATGGGAATTTTAGAAAGCAGACTAATTAATTACTACTTAATCACTAAATATTGAATGCTTAACTATTTGCCCAGTTTATTCATCCTTGACCCTTAAATGAGACTTAAAGTTTAGGTATCATTACCCCATTTTATAGATAAAACTGCTACTCAGAGAACTTTAGTTGACTAAACAATCGAGGTTAGCGAAGGGCGGTGGCGATGTTGGATTCTGGGCTGGGTTTGTAGAGTCGTTGTTATTTACAGCTACACGCGGCCACTCTCGCCGTTTCTCAAATTAGTGTGTGGGCACTGCTGCTCAGCTCTGCTCCACAGAGGCTCCTGAAAAGTCCCAGTACACATTGGCATATTAAGGGCTCTAGAGGCTTCAGCAGCAAAGAAATATTTCTAACTATGCACAGGGCTACCACAAGCCACTGGGCGCAAATTGTTTTGGGGGACGATCTTCTGCTGTAGTAGGTGAATCACGTTTTGTTATCATATGACCTTGGAGAGCACTGTGCAAGGTGTGAACCAACTACGGTATCACAATCTTGGTTTCTGTGCAAATACAGATTCCGGAGTCCTTCCGATTCCGTGCATCATGGACTGGGGCATGGAAGCAGAGGTCGGAAGTGGGGAGACATTGTGCACATTAAAGGCTTGAGATCCGTTGTCTTGGCTCTGCAGCCATTCTTCTTGACGGTGCAGATGGTGTAGGCCAGTGGCTTCATGACACCATTAATTGAAACAAATAACATAACACATTCTACTACCACTGACCGCACCCTACATGGCTTCTCTGACCATGTGGCCGGGGAGAAACGGTGACGGGGATGGACGTGGAGGTATTTGGGCAAGCCCATTGGTGAGAGACTCTGCTAGGGACCCCAGTGGGGGCTGCGGTGCAGGACCCTCCTCCTGTCCCTTCGATTCCAGAAGCTTCTGGTCCTCCAGAGAGTAATCCACCAAACGTCTACTGAATGCTTTCTGCAAGGGAGTTGAACTGGGGCTCCTGAAGAACCAGGAAGGTTCCGCTGACAGTTTCCATGCCTGAGGGCTTCTCAGTCTGGGGGAGTGCCTAATCCTCTCTCTCTCATTGTGTGCAAGCCTTGCCACTGGAGGGACAGTCCGTGTGCCCTCCTCGGGACGCTGAGGGGAGCTGACTTTCAGACATGGTGACATACGGCCAGTTACTTCATCTCTCTTCCCCTCCTTTTGTACCGTCAAACTTAGTTTAATAAGATTCATTACACTAGAAAAGAAAGGCATAAAAACAATTTCAGGGTGTCTCACAGAAGCATTTATTTGTTCCATGTATTTATCTAAAAGCGGGAGATATCTCAGGGTAAAGCATGTTTGGAAGGACACATTTTAGGTATGAGTGGAGCCCATGTAAGAGCCAGTCGGCCTTCCCAGCTAACACTCTGAGGTGGGACGAATGTGTCCCAGGGAGCGAGGAAGGCTGCCACCCAGATTGTATCGTAGACAGTTCTGAGTTACTCCACATGAGCAGTTTTCAGTCATATCCAATATACATAGTTTCATCGATTTTTCTATGACGTACTACTTGAGCTCTTTGTTGACTTCAGTTCTAAAGCAGGTAACATTCAGAACTGGTTGCTGAAAAACACCAGTCTATTTTCATTTGCAGTCTTTGTTGACTCTTGGAAATAGTGATTCATCCAGGTATGAAATCTTTTTGTAAAATTAGCAGGGGAGTCATCCGCAAAAAAACTTCGGTGTGAATCTAGGAGCGATGTGGAATCAATGTTGACAATGCCTTATTTCACCGTGTGATCACTCTTTTGGTAAGTTGTCTCTCTCAGGAGTTGGATCCCTCTTGAAATGTTTTAATTGTCCTTTTCTTCTTTCCTGACTATCTCTTTTACTTAAAAAGCCCCTCCACGAGAGCTGACAGAGGAAGAAAAACAGCAGATCCTTCATTCAGAGGAGTTCCTCATCTTTTTCGATCGGACGATCCGGGTAATTGAAAGAGCACTGGCAGAAGACTCCGACATCTTCTTTGACTACAGCGGTCGAGAGTTAGAGGAAAAAGATGGGTTAGTTTCTTGTGTGCATTAAGTAAAAAAAAAAAAAAAAAACACTACAATACATTACTGTTGATTCTAAATTCACTTATGTATTGACTAGGCAAATCCCAAACCAAATAAATCAGGGGAGGATGAAATTCCAGGGTGGATCTTGCTGAATAGCTTTGACTGAGGGCTTTGCTTATAACTTCGGGCTTAGTGTTTCCCTGTAATTATCAGGTGCTTCCGTGAAATGCTTTTGAACTTGATATCTGGGGAACAGTCCAGGTGATAGAGACTGGCAGAGTCACGTACATTGTCCTCTGAGAAAACATTCCCATAAGCAGCCAAGGAGATTTGTGTTATATCCAGTAGATCTATTTTTGATGTCTAAGCAAACAGGAAGCCAAACAAAATAAACATGAGATATGGGACCCCTTCACTGGTGTGGGGAGAAAATAACAGAGACTACAATCCTTCTCCTTTTGATACCATGAACATGCATGTATATGTCTTATAGGACACTCCTGTGCAGGGATATATTTAAAGATAAAACAAAAACTAATCAATAAAAGCAAATGACCCCAGGTGACTCTCCCTGAGACTGCAATGTACATACTGTAAAGGGCAGGGGCAGCCAACTGTCAGTGCGGGGGTACGAGGAGGTTGGCACTTTTCGAGCTTTGTAATAAATAAATACAGCCAGTTTATAGCCACCGATTTCTTTTGACCAAGAACAATATGAAAAGGTGAGATCACCTGCCTTATTCACCAGACTTGACTTTTGACTATTTCTACAATTCAAATACAATTCCCAAAGGACAATGTATTGTCATTAAGGATGCTCAGGGGAGTATACCAGAGGCTCCAAAAATAGTTCCAAAAGGAGGTTCTGAAAATGTTCTAACCAGTCAGCAGCATCATTCGGCTATTTCAAAAGGACAATAATATTTTGAATATACATGTTATGAGATGCTTTATTTTTCTTTGAAAATGCCATTACTCTATGGCTCAGTTGATTGTCTGGGTCCTGTTTCCCTTTGGGTGCCTGGCAGTTACTTGGGCTTGTGCACCTCTCACCTGAGTTTGCAGGGACGGATTTGAGGAAGAGTTAGTAGGAGGAAAAAAAAAAAGTCCTAAGGCAGCTGATTGGAGCCCAAGTAAGTAGTCTGGAGCCAAGTCACCCTCTGAACGAGAGCTGTGTAAGGCTAGGGATACAGGCTGCAAGTCACTGGGGTGAAGCAGAGGAACAGAAGAAAGGTGAGAGCAGAGCAATTCCTGAACTGAAGCCCAGGAAACGTAGGCAGCTCTGTGTGCAGATCCAAATGCTGCTGGCACAGAACGAGCAGAGTTATTCAGGTTGCACTCGGTCTTGTGGAGCCAATGCGTGACCAGCGCAGAGTTCTTCAAAGGAGGTTTTGTGGCCAGGTGAGTATCAGCTGAGTAAACACTGGCCAAAGTGGATACCCAGCCCCAGAAGCTGTTCTGGTCCATGTTAAGTATCTAATACGTCTGGTGAATCCCGCACCCTCCACGGTGCCTGACCCTCGGTGAGACTCACCGCTTACTGTTGAGCAGGGAGGCGTCACTGCCGTGGACCAGAAATGATAGGTAGGGGGAGGCACGCGTACCATCTCTGGTCTAAGGCGAGATCAGGAGATATGGATATGACGTCAGAGAGTCTCCAAGTGTGCTGCGCCCCCTTGGGAGCTGGGAGATTTCTAGGGAACTCTGCTTCCAGACAGAACTCATCAGGAGGGAGAGAATGCTTTAGGGGCTGGTCAAGAGGAGAACCCGAAAATCACTTGACGTTTCCTACCAGCTTTGGGGTAACACACGGGAACCTTTCCTGGGTGAGGCTAGGAAGAGCATTTCATAGATTCACTCACTTATTTAGGATCAGCCTCTGCTGTCTAAACTGAAGCCTTGGCCTCCGAGAGTATTCTGTGCCACGCTCCTGCCATCTCATTCTTGCAGTACGAGCCACAGAGAGAAAGCCGTGTTCTGAAGTGTCATGTTTGTCTTTGATGTTTAAACCCTCCTAGGGACGTCCAGGCCGGAGCCAACCTTTCTTTCAATCGTCAGTTCTACGATGAGCATTGGTCCAAGCATCGAGTAGTCACTTGTATGGACTGGTCTCTCCAGGTAGGAATTACTGCTGGGAAGGGACAAACTGGGCTGTGTTCTCATGGCATTTGTATTTAAAAAAAAGGGGGGGGGGTTTTCTCTGCTACTTCAAATATGTGTTCTAGGCTACAGTTTTATTCTATGCCTGTTGGTTTTCTTTCTCATTTTCCTGAGCTTTCAGTTGAGCGTTTGCACACTGTCATTCGTATGTCCCGAGTCACCCTGTGTGCGAGGCACCGGAAAAGGAGCAGGCCGTCGGTCTGCACGACTGCTGTCACCGAGGTCACCGGGGATTCCCACGCACCACTCCCTGTGGCAGTTTCCACTCACACTTCCCCAAAGCTCCTTCTCTCTCTCCCTCCGCCATGGTCCTCGTGGTGGTGCCCTCACCCTCTGCTCTTCCTCCCAGCACGCTCTTCGGGGGACGTCTCTTCCACTTCCGTGCATTCAGCCACCACGTGGCAGCCTGTTTGTATGGCCCACCTGCCGCCCTCCAGAAGTCCACTTTGCACAGTAGACGGGTCCACTCAACTGTCTCATAGAATCTGCAGTCACTAATTCATTATGGTCACATATCCGAATTTTTTTTCTGCCTACCGCGTTCTAAGGTAAAGGCATCACAATATACCCAGCAGCCTAACGCAGAACTTTCATCATTAGCATTAGCGACTCTCTCCCTCTCATCTCCCAGACTGTCCCCAAGACTGTCCATTTCTCCGCTCCTGTATTTATCCCCTTATGCCTGTAGTATTGCTAACTGTCTCACTCACCGTCCTGTCCCCATGCTTGTTCGTCTGTGGTGTGCTGGGCACCTCTGGACACCTAGCCAGATAATCTTTCTAGAGTACAAATCTGATCACTCCACTCCCTGGATCAAAACTCCCTGTTGCCTCTAAGGAAAGAAGTCAGCACCCCTTAGAGTGGTATTCAGAGTGAAAGTAGGTAAATTTACCAAAGGTCACCTTGCTGAAGAGCCAGCTCCACAACATGATTACCCAGCACTGAGCAGTTAGATAATGAGCTCAAAGGCATAGAGCCTAGTTGCAGGGCGGCCGGAGTTTGAACCCAGGGGGTCTGACCCCTGCATCCATGTTCCTAAGAGCCATGCTAGGTGCCTTACTGCAATGACAGTGACATAATAGCAACGAGAACGATAGGAATGATAAATTCTGGAAATCGACGTGGAATTACGGTGTATGTTCTTTTGGGGAATAATAATCGTGGCTAGCTTTTCATTTGTGTTTTCTGTGTGCTGAGCACTGTGCCAACTGCTCTGAAGGCATCATCTTCCTTCAGTTTCATAACTCAGACGAGGCAGCAGCCATTAATCTCCCCCATGGTGCAGCCGAGGAAAGGGAGCCTCAGAGAAGCCAAGTAACTCGCCCAAAATCGCTCGGCTAGGATGCGGTGGTGTGGGCCTTTGAACTCAAGTCTTTTGGCCATTCAGGGCATATTCTCTTTACCACTGCCTCTCACAGAAGACTTCTGAATCTGGAACCAAGAGAGGCTCTAAGTTCTGAACGATAAGAGGCAGAGAGCGCAGGCTTTCAGAAATAGTGGAGGTCAGGACCTGTCTCTGGAGAGCTGGGATTTAGACAACTGGAGGGGAGAAGAGTGTGTTCTAGGCAGAACTGTGAAACAGATGGTGAGAAGAGCCTCGTTTAATCCCACTGGAGTCCGGGAGAACTGAAGGGGAGCGCAGTCCCTCACAGCCGGCCTGTCGTCAGCACCACGCGGGCCTGTGTTCCCTCCTCTTGAGCCTCCTTTTCTTCATTTTGATTAAATTTTTTATTTTAATTCCAGGGTAGTTGACATACAGTGTTGCACTAGTTTCAGGTGGACGATAGAGGGGTTCAACACGTCTACACACTACTCAGTGCTCATTGTGATAAGGGTGCGCTTTCTCCCACCCCCAGCCCCCTCCCCTCTGGTCACCACCAGTGTGTTCTCTCCAGTTAAGAGTCTGTTTCTTCATTTGTCTCGCTCGCTCGCTCTCTTTTTTGTTTCCTTTGCTTGTTTGAAGAGGAGTGTAATCCCTCACAACCAGACTGTCATCAGCCACCACGTGGGCCGGCGTTCTCCCCTCTTGAGCCTTCGTTTCCATTCAAACACGGGAGCTCGCAGTGCCTGATTGTGCAGAGACTAACACAAGGAGGGCTGGCCCAGCCACTTCCCGCCGGTGTGTGGGTGGTCTGCGAGCGTGCTCGGGTGTATGCACAGAAATTAGATCCAAGCCTGAGGAAACACTCAGCTCGGCTTGTTCACTTGTCCAGAGTCTAGAAATTACACAGGAACCTTATCTGACACATTCAAAGGCAACTGGTACTGTGTTCCCGGGTCGGCTGATAAAGCTCCCTGAGGAGTTGGCGGGCCCAGCCTCGGTGGGGCCGATCCCTGCCTGGCCCCAGCGTACGATGGCCACATGGACCACAGAAGGATTTGTTTTCCACATAGGATTCTGTGTATGGGTTTTTTGGGTTTTGTTTTGTTTTTCGTTTTGTTTTGCTCAAGAACTGAGGCTGTAAAGGACAGAAACTCTACCATGGGGAGACCACTTTTACTTCTCACCATTTTTATGTAACCTGCCCATCTACAATGTAGGGAAGAGGTTTGCAATTCTGGGAAGCATAGAGCCTGAGAAAAAGGAATTGGAGGGGCTACTGGGTGGCTCAGTCAGTAAAGCATGTGACTCTTGATCTCAGGGTTGTGAGTTCAAGTCCCACATTGGTCATGGAGAATACTAAGGAAAAAAGAAAAAGGAATTAGAACCCTCACGCCTACATCGTAACATTTTTATGGGGTTCGAAGGACTAGGTTTATAAACGTTATGGGATGAAGACTTCTGAATGAGTCTAGATGCAATTCAATAATATCAAGAAAGAAAAAAAAAGGAGAGAGGCACGGTCTTGGGGTCTCGAAGTGGCATGTGTGTCGAGGGTGTTTACCTGAGTGGAACAGAGGGAGAGAAAAGGAAGAAACTGTAAGATTTCTGCATAGCTTTGCTTTGATCTCCTGGGCTTCTCAAAGAAGAACACTTTAACTTTGCCATATTTGCCAAGTATCCACCAAACACTATACCCTGGAAGAAAGTGGGTCACTCGGGGGGATTATGTCAGCTTTGTCGTTCACTGGCCGTTGGGGAACATCACGAGTCAGTAATACTGTCCGCATACCACCTGATGGCTTTTCCAGACTCGTACAAAACCACGCTCACGACTGTACTCCTACTGAATAGCCCCCTCTCACGGGGAAATTGCATCCTCTGACCTTGCAGTCACCCAGCATATACAGCTGAGTAATCTCTAATAGTTCCTTTAGTTTCCAAATCCGATCAAATTTACGGTAGCAACAAGACCCCTGCAGACACCAACTCAAGTCCACTACTGGGGATTTGACCCTGACTTTTTGCCATGCCCTCTACTTCTTGCTTATATTAGGAGATGGCTTCCTAATTGGTCTTTCTGCCTCCAGTCTCCAGACTGTCAAGTCCTTATAATATATATGGACCGATATTTGTAAAGATCACTGATAAACTCTCACTGTCACCTTGGGCAAGTTGTTGGCCTCTCTTTGCAATTCAGCTTCCTCATTCATAAAATGATGATGATAATACCTAGCTCACATGCTTATTGTATTATGTGAGTTCATGTATTTATGGCAGTAGGGCTTAAAAAGTGTCTAGTACATAAAAAGGGCCCAATAAATGTGACATCACAGTGAAAGCCGTAGTAGCAGAAGTATTAGTAGTTGCCGAATATAACTCCCATTGTCCCCAGAGCGAAGTCTAAAATCACCAACCTGTACTCAGTGGCCTCTGTGATGATGCCCAGAGGCATTTCAAGCCCTTTCTTCTTGTTTACAGCTTCGTGTAACCTGCCTCCCAGCCAAAGGCTCCAAGCTGATATCTCTCAAACATGCACTCCACTGCAGCAGTTAAGAAAACTTTACCTCTGGGCCAGCGTGAGCAAGAGAGGGGAGGTATTGGAGAGGCACTAGCGTACTTGGGGGATCCATGGAAGAGAGGAAGAACTGGGACCAGGAGAAGAACCAGTGCAGGCTGCTTGAGGGACCTCACCAATAGGATGCTGTCCTAACCTGACTCATTTGCTAGCCCCTGGGTTCTGTGTCTCTGCTCCAAATGTGCCTCAGCCAGTTCAGAGAATGTGATTTGCTCTGGGTTATGTACCAACCCTGCAGCGAACTAATTGTCCCTGGAAAGTTAGATACCCACGTATTGAGGTGATCTGCAAAGATAGGAGAATCGCTGCAAACCAGGCAAATGGCCAAGAGAAATCTCCAGAACCCCTGTTTGTACCCTTGCTCGTATTATTCTCTCCTAATAACGTCCCGCCTGACAGGGCCCCACACGTGTCTCATTTCTTCTTAGAAGTCCTTTCCAGTTTCTTTCCCTGCCACACCCCATCCCAGCTAAGGTGATTCTTTTCTCCTGTGGGCTGCTAAGGGACTTTGTTTACATTTCCTCCTCAGCACGTATCATGTCCTGCCTTTACGTTTGCATTATAGTTATTCATAGGTGTGCCCTTACCTCCCTCTACTTAAGGGTGAGTTCCTATAGAGCAAAGCGAAGCAAAGTATGTTGACATTCTTGTCCCACGTCTCACCTGGCACAGGGCCTTACATATGTATAGGGGGCACTGGACACATGCCACAGGGGACTGGAAGGGACACGACCTTTGAAGTCAAACAGACTTTGAGTAAGGCTCTCACTTTTTCATTTATTAGAAACTAACTCAGAACAAGTTACTTACCCCGAGACCCTTGGCTTCTTTGTCTGTAGAAATGGGAAAACCACTTGTACTTTCGAGGACTGCAAGGACCCAATGAGTTCATGTAGCACCCAGCTCAGTGTCTGGCCCCTAACAGGCACTAAATACCTATTGGTTCCTTCCTCTCTGATGAACGTCAGACTTCATTTCTCTATAGAAACAAACTGCCTGAGGGCAGATCTGGTAACTTTCAGGTAAAGTTCTCCTGGGTTAAAGGTTGGATGATCCAACCTGGTTAGGAATTATAAACTTCCCAAGTGTTCACATTCCCTTTAAAAGTCATAATTCTAACATTCAAGATTTAAATAATGGTTCAGAGATTTATTCTTCACTTGAGAGTAAGAAGATACGACTAGTCATGTTCAAACACACAATGGGAAAAGACATCTAAGAGGAGGCTTCGAAACCAGAAAAACTTGCAAGAGATGTGAGTTAAATCAGTATCTTCAGGATTTATGCTGCCAGTTATAGGAATTAAGCCAAAGGCATTTCCCTGGTATTTTACTAAAACTCTCCCTGGTTTCAAAAAGGAGCTTAAAGCCAAATAATTTCAACTATTTTTTTAATGGAAAGAAGAAAAGCTACAAGTGGGAGCCAACGATGAGACCCAGATGTGAAGCTGCGGGGTATTAGTCCGGACACATCTGGCTGCTCAGTGGCCACTGTGATGTTTACAGAGTTGCCTTCCACATGTGACGTAGTTAACCTTCAGATGGACAGTCTGGAGACTTCTGTGTTTATCTGGATGTTAGTTTCTTTGAACGGGCTCTGAATCAAAGGCCTTTCCTAATGGGCTTTGGATCCAGCCACTGAGGGGTGTTTTCTAATAAAGAACGATTACTTCCCCTGGTGGCCATATGCCTGTGTCTTGCTGTAGGATTTTACTTCCTCGACCTCAGCCAGCAAGTTGTGACTCCCTCCAGTTCTCTTAAGTTGAGGCTGCTGAACAAATGAGTAAGTCCACCTAGAAGGCTCAGCTTTGCTCAGTTTTGACCGAAAAGAAGTAGATGTTTCCATTTATAAGGGCCATCTTCTGTTAAATATGTATATAGCTTAGTGAAAAAGGAAGGGGAAAAAATGAGGTCCCGTATAAGCAAAGCGTGAAATGCTCTGCTGTAATCCTGTCACTGTTTTGAAGGGGGCTGCCTTATGGGAATGCCAGGTAGGAATGGCATTTTCGTGAAATGCACTCTAACTCATAAATACCGCCCCCCCCAAGATTCCTCCCTCATTTGTTTAATTACACGCACAGCACAGAGTTTACGCAGGGTAAGTAGGTATTTCTATTCCCTTGAGAGTCCTTACTGTTCTACTAGTTGTGGTTCTTGCACTTAGGCCTTTAACTGTTGACGTTATTTGACAACAAAGGATTAAATATAAGGTCTTTCTACCGAGAGCAGAGTCACTAAAATAAAAAGACCATTTGTATTTCAATAGATTTTGACACAGTTGATTATGTGCTAGGAGTTATAAGACACTAGATTTAGAAGTTAATAAAAAAGTCCCTATGCTCAGAGAGAGCTTACAGACTAGTAGGAGACATAGGTGGGAAACAAAACCATAGCACAATTCAACAAGGACTTTAGTGGAGGAACACACATCATGCTGAGGGAGCCTGTGAGAGGGAAGGAGGGGGGTGAGGGAGGGCTCGTTGGGTTGGGGGATTTGACGCGTGACTTACTGGTAGAAACAACACAGACGAGGCATCCTGGTGAGTATTAAACTCCCAGGTACACACGCTGTCCTGTGAACCTCAGAACTAGCCCATTAGGCGGGGCTCAGGGTGTGGGGATAGAGGAGGGAAGTCAGGTGGTAAGAGATTAAGCAGAGAGCTAGACAATGACAGATCATGGAGGACCTTATATGACCTGGGTTTAATTTGGAAAGTGAGGATGAGCCATTAAAGTATTTTGAGCAGAGGAGTGCCTTAGCCAAATGTATGTTTTGTAAAGTCACATTGACAAAGGCTAGAGAGTGGAGTAGAGGAGTCAAGCCTGCCTGCGGGAAGTCATTCAGGAAGCTGTTCCCTTGATTCAGATAAGAAATTAGTTGAGGAGGGGCGGTTGGATGGCTCAGTCGCTTAAGCATCTGCTTTCAGTTTGGGTCATGATCCCAGAGTCCTGAAATCGAGCCCCGAATTGGGCTCCCTGCTCAGTGGGGAGTCTGCTTCTCCCTCTCCCTCCAGCTCCACTGTTTCCACTCTCTTGCTCTCTCTCTGTCAAATAAATAAATAAAATCTTAAAAAAAAGAGAAAAAAAAGAAAGTAGTTGAGGAGACCCTCACCTTAAGGATGGAAAGAAAACATGCATTTGAAAGGTACTGAGGCAGGACAACACAGGGATAAGAAAGAGAAAGGAGTACAAATGAACGTGGAGTGTGTGGTTTGGGCAGGTGGGTGGATGGTGGTGAAAGGCACCCAAAAGAGGAGACATGAGAAGAGCAAGAGGTTTTTGTAGAAGGCAAGAAGCTCATTTTTTATGCATAACTGATGTGTCTACAGATGGCTCAGAGAAATCTCTAGTATGCAGAAGTTCTGCAGCTGAGAGAGACGTCAAGCTTAGAGATATAGATTTGGACATTGTCAGCATATTAATGCATATTAAAGCCATTGGAGTAGATGAGATCACCCGGGGAGAAGATATGGACAGAGACCACCGAAAAGGGCAGAAAACAGCCCACCGCCCTCCCTGGAACATAGGTATTAGAAGGAGAACCTATAGGGACTAAAAAGAATGGTCAGGAAGAGAATCAGGAGGCACAGGTGTAGTGGAAGCCACCATAGGAGAAAGGAGGGAGTAGTCCAAGTGTCAGAGAATGCAGACAGGTCAAGTAATGTGCACCTATGGTAGTTATTGGTGACACTGGCAAGCCCACGTGGAACATTGGAAGCAGAAACCGGAATGCGATCGGTTGAAGCAGTAATTGGTATTAAGCGTGCCACAACTTCTAAAGAAAGTGCCATTTAAATGATGTAATATAGCATCTGTCTGTAGGAAGAAGGAAGTTTTCTTTGTGTTGGCAACTTGACATAATTCATCCTTGTGACTTCTTCCATCCAGTACCCTGAGCTGATGGTTGCTTCCTACAACAACAACGAGGATGCTCCCCACGAACCAGATGGAGTGGCCTTGGTTTGGAACATGAAGTTTAAGAAAACCACACCAGAATACGTCTTCCACTGTCAGGTAGGAGTCAGCAGAGTAAAAATAACTTCTGTCTCCTACTAGACCAAATATAGTTCATGCTGCCTTGCATCTCTCGGTCTTACGTGCAGGGAAAGAGCTGAGGTTAAAAATGGAATTGTTGACAATTTTGGAAAATTCCCCCACAGTAACCTAATGTTTGGGGAAAGTGGCAACGCTCTCCAAACAGTTAGGAAGCCCAGCGGGGGACTGTGTGTCATTTTCTTTCTATTTAAAACAGCCCCCCTGAGGATGAGTTTCTAAAGACCTCGCGCTTCGGGAGAAATCCTGGTGTACCACTTCCTGTGCCTCACAGCAGCATATGCTTGCCTACCCACGTGGGCATCCTCAGAGCATGGCCATCTCTTCTCTCTGACACGGAGGCCAGTGGAACATGGCCAGTTTTAAGTTTACGGGTGCCATCTTGCATCTGGATAATAACATTTCCGTAGCTGCTGTAGGCAAATACTTACCATGAATCTTTTTTGAATTGTTGAGAACCATATTTGCCGTTTTCAGTTTGCAAGTGTGAAGATCATTTCAAACAGATTTGGATATTTACTCTTTGTGTCTCCTGACACATTTGTCGTCTTCTCTATCCAACATAATACAGGCTGAAATGTATTTTACACTTGCACACATTCAGCTCTGCTCTGCCGCAATGACTGTGCCTAAATAATAGGCCTCAGCAGTGGCCAATACACCAACCCCTTTATTAATGTCCGGGTCCTGTGATTAGGCATAGGAAAATGCAAAACAAACATCCCAGCTCAAAGTTTGAGTTCCTCAAATATTACAATTCTGAGCCGGAGTGGCAGATTACCTCGAATACAAATACCTCAGCCGAAGAGAGTGGGTAAACCTGTTGATATTTGGAAGCTTAGTGACATTTTATATCTAAGAGCTGAGTATCATTTTGAACTAAAATATGTTTAGACTTTAGGACATTATCAGATGTAATTTGGGGAACAGGAGCTGCTGGAATAAAAGTCCCAGCTTCAACCTGATTGAGTAACTTCTAACTCTGGCCATGTTTTTCTCATTTGCTATCTTAAAAACAACAAGAAATCTAGGTCTGCATAGTAAATAACCTTTATTTTTTGAACCTTTGAAATAAGAACGTTTTTTTCTTTCTTTTTTTTAAGATTATCAAATTTGTCAGTTTGATACGCTCTTTCTGTAAACATAGAAGCACAAAATCCTCATCTTGTTCAGGTTTAAGAGTTTTGCCGAATTACCAGGAAAATACTAAAAGGGTTGTGCAATAAGCAGAAGCACATTTTTGAAAAATAGTACCACCTAAACTATTTTGATATTACAAAAAGCAGATCGTGATTTTTAAAAATTATAAGAGGTTAACATATTTTACTGTTTGGTCAATGCACATGTTTATGATAATTTTTTTAATTATATGAACTATCGGTAGTCTATGACAATAACAGCTTGGTAAAATGCTTAATATTCACAGCATTGCATAGTAAACAGGTCAGTAGGAGCCTGATAATGTTGAATGAAGAAGCAGACTTTCAAGGTCTTTGGGATTAACTGGAATTTTAAAATTACCTATTTTATCACATGACGGTTAATACCAGTGTTGACTGAAGGGAGCATCTTCTCTTTCCCATCCTGGTATCTTTGGGATCATGTACTGAAAATTTCACCAACACGCATTTAATTTCATTATTAGTTTCTCCCTTAAATGATCCAGTACGTATATTTTAGGAGAAAACTATTTCTTAATTTCAAAAAAGAAGGAAAGGAGGGAGGGAGGAAGTCAGTCAAGTCAGAAGTACTCTCAATAGCCGACCAAAAGACACTGACTAAACTATCTCTGTATCCCTCAAATCCCTACTATTATCTTCATTTCTTCTGGTGACCACAAGCAGGTCGGGGAGCTAAACTCTGCCTAGCATTCTCACTGGGAGAAAAGTGAGGATTCTAATACTTTTAAACTTTGAGGTTGGTTAAATAACGTGCAAAACATGTGAAGACTCCATATTCTAGGCATAAAAGAAAAGCTATAGATTTTTAACCACACACATTTAAAGATGTTGAGACTCATGATTGTGCTACTTAGGCAGAAATGACAAGCATTTCATATAAATGAGCTTTCATATTCCTGAAAACCACATTTATAAAATCTTATGAAAACCTAAATGATGAATACCATTATAGTACTTAATTTCTCTTATTTATTTCTCTTAACCTGACCTCAGTGTAGGGGAAGGAATGTATCACCAGCTTCAGAAAAGTGAAAGGAAAAGAGCTTTGATCCCTCTCCTGAGAGGAGGAAAAGGAAGAAGTGGGCATAGTAAAAGTCATTACAAGGCCCTTCTGAGGATCCTTGGTGTATTAGTGAAACTTCTCCAGAGAAACAAAATCAATAGGAGATAGATCGATAGATAGATAGATAGATAGATAGATAGATAGATAGATAGAATCAAGGAACGAGGCACAGAGACAGAGATTTAGAATTGGTACTTCTTCAGGAAACTAGTCTTTGCTCTTAAGTCCTTAAACTGATGGGATGAGGCCCACCCACATTATGGAGGATGATCTACTTTACTCAAAGTCTGCTGGCATAAATGTAAATTACATTTAGAAAATACCTTCATACCCACATTTAGACTTGTATTTGACCAAAAGCCCAGATACCATAGCCTAGCCACGTTGACACATAAAATTAACTATCATACCTGGATTTCACCTCGGAGCAATCCAGGAAACCAGTATCTTTAATAACTCCTGAAGTCTTACTAATTCCTTATTACTTTGGGCTAGTAAGCAAATTACCTAGAAAGATCAACTTTGAGAGTATTAGACTTTAAATGAATGGGAGCTTTCCCAAGAGGTGAGAAAAAACAGTAATTTGAGGACATGGAAAATGTCTCTGTGTCATTAAATTTATGGGGAAAAAAAGATACTAACATGTATTGAGAATCTGCTCTTTACATTCATTGTCATAAATCCCTGTTACTCCCCAGATTAGAACTTGCAGTTTCGGAGAAGTCATAAAACTAGGGCAGGTGTCTGTGAATAGCAAAGCCAAGTCTGAAGTCAGCTCTTTTTTACTATGAAGTGCATGTATTGTGTCATAGGACTTTTGTAGGGGATTCACCTCTGGGGTGTGGCATGGGGGACGATGAATAGAGAAGAAATGGGACAGAGCTGTGTTCTCCCTCTTGGCTGGTGATTGCAATCACCTGGATAGCTTTAAGAACGATTAATGTGTGCATTCCATGGGCAGAGATTCTGATTTCATTAGTCCACGGTCCAGCCTGAGCATTTTTAAAATCTCCCAGGTTGGGGCACCTGGGTGGTGCGGTGGGTTGAGCGTCTGACTCTTGGTTTGGGCTCAGGCATGATCTCGGGGTCATGAGATCGAGCACCCTGTCGGGCTTCACTCTCAGCCCAGAGTCTGCATAAGACTCTCTCTCTCTCTCTCTGCCCCCCCCCAACATGTGCACGTGCTCTCTCTCAAACAAATAAATATATCTTTTTTTTTTTTTAAAGTAAAAGTTCCCAGGTCATTTGAATATGCAGTGGTAGTTGGAAACCACCAGGATGTAGAGGAGAGATGAAGAAAGGGGATGATAAGGTGACAAAACTAGTCGGTCTCTTTATTTGGAAGTGTAGGACTTTTCCTCTTGCCCTACATGTCCAGTTCCCTCTTTGGCCCAAACCAGGGTGCTGTTTCTTGCCTTTGTTACTCTGGTGCTGATCTCTTACCTGACTCAAACTGAGGAGTTTCCTAACCAGCTCCCCACTTCCCCACCCCCACCCCCAGACATGCACTCGCCTCCTCACCTTGCACAAGCACTCGCCTCTGTGGGGATTGATCAGAAGACCCACAGTTGTCTTTCCAGGAATGGGCTCCAGACCACGTTGAATGTGACACAGGGAGAATGTGAATTGGAGAGTACCATTTCTTTTGGGATAGTGGTCCGCCTTGCGATAGTGGGTATCTATGAAGTTAGGGTAAAAGCCAGGTCGTATCCATGACTCCCAAAAGAAAACCTGAATACTGTAATACCGAGTATGGCTGAGCTAGTGGGAGACCAAACCTGGGGTTGCCTGGGCAGCCAGAGAAGTCACAGATGAGTTGGTGGATGGCTGCTGGGGATCATAAGGGCAGTTTGGTTACCGTGCCCTGAACTCAAATAATTACAGTGCTAACTCCATTGGTCAGTGGAGTTTACGTTAATAAAAATTTACATTTTCCTAGCACTTCTGCCTTCATGATCTCATTGATCCTCCCAAAGGGAAGGGACAAAGATGTTATTCTCTTAGTTGTACGTGAAGCATTCGTGGTTCGTGGGCAGTAGAATAAGTCCTGGACCCGAGGCCCCTTCTACCAGCTATACTGTGCCATCCGCCAGGCCACATTCCACCGTAATGCGGCGATGCGGGGCTTGAGAGCAAAGGCTATGCAGCCCATTCAAGGTGTATTTTTGGCAACATGCCATTTTATGAGATCGGTTAAACACAGTCCTAGAGCTGGCTCTCCGTGCCATCTTCTAAACCTAAAGGGGAATTTGGAGAGTCCACAAATTCTCAGTCCCTTCGAGATAAAATCAAAACCTCTACTCACAAACGCGTCACTTTTCTTCGCTAACCTTTCTGATCTTTGGTCAAGTGTATTTACTACAACTGGTCCCTTCTAGACCACTATCTAGACACTATCTCGCTGAAATCAGGCAGTTTGAATGTGCTTCCACCTCCTTGTGTGATGTTCCGATAACTTCAAAATTAGACCGTTTGCTTCACAGGAAGGAGTATGAATGGGGAGAAACCACGGGTGCCTTATGATGCTTGTACTCGTATCCTTTTGGAATACTTTGTTAGCTCTCCATTTCTTGCTGATCTTGGTGGATTGTTCATACTCTTCAGAACAGCATCATTGCAAACCAATCCGATGGCTCAGAAAAACAGCATTTCAGGCACTGGAAAGCAAATGCACAAGACACAGACATCAGTTCAGTGTTCTTTTGCAAAGACTGACAGGCTTTTAGCCTAATCATCAAGATTGCAGTAGGAAGGCTCATCTCTCCCTGTTAAGAATAGCAAGGCCAAATACCTTTTACTTCCATGGGCAGTTTCGTGTCTTTGCTAAGCTGAATTCTTAGTGTGGGCTCTGGTCCTGCATTTTCTATTTTCGTTTCTGGAAGTGCTGTCCATACTTGGAAAACATTGGTGGCCTGTGCATAGAAATCAGCCCATCAGCCCCACCGCACAGCCTGGCAGGGCTCCTGCCATCTTCTGTAGTGGCCTCCACACGCTGTCATTAGATTATGCATTCTGACCACCCTGCAGTGCTTACCCTGGTGTGGTCTTTCTCTTTCAAATGGAATGAATAGAATCAGAAATATAGATCTTAGAATTATCTGCATTGAGGTAAGTGGAAAAGCTATATTTAGAGGCTTGGCTTGGTCAGAGGTTTTTATTTTTACTTTTATTTTTTCCTGATTTGGTTTCTTTGTTCTTAGCATTCTCTTTTTAAAGGTTATTTGACAGTGACCTGAAACTGACAAGGACCTGAAACCCTTCCCACCCCCCCACCCCACCCCCACCCCTTATTTCAGAGGGAAAGCAGAATGTAGAGTGATACTAACTAAACTTCATTTGTATCCGTGTCTTAAAATCCTCGTTAACTTTCTTCCTATGGGTGGTTTCACTTCTCATTAAGATTCTATAAAGGGTACAGATGAGATCGCAACTCACGGCTTTCACCATCTAGTGCTTGGTTCTGGGTGAGGTTCCCACTGACCTTGAAGAGAGCTGCCCCCATGAAGAGGGCTGGTAACACAGGAGGGAATGTGGGCTGGTGGTTAGGAAGGGGACAGAAAGTCGGGACTTGGCTTGTAGCTGCCCACACTGCTGAGTCACCTGGGGGAGTTGCTGAGGCTTTGTTGTCATGTTGTGGAAAAGAGACTTCCTGCCATCTCAGTGGAACTATGAGGTTTATTGCTCATATGAACTTGATTTCTTCTCCCATCAGTTTTTGTCCCCTCCCCGCCCCAACACACACACAAACACAGCCCAGATTGTGGTCCATAATCCAAATCAATAAAACAGCTACAGACACAAAGATAGAAATTAATTTAAATGCATTTTCCAAGGAGTATTATGTCCAGAGAAGTGTTAGAATTTGACTTAAGAATTTTTATTTTATTTAAAGGAAAGGTAGTTTTCAGGTTGCGTGACTGATTAAAAAGAGAGAGAAAAGAAAAAGAGAAGAAAAGGCATTTTCTGTATTTTTTTTCTTGAATGTAGCAAGGTGCTAGTAGAAGTCTAAAAAAGGAGGGGGTTATGAAAATGAAAATTATTAATGGGAAACCTCACTAAAATGAAGTCAGGAGGTTTTAGCAGGGGGAGCTCTCCTACCCTACTGCTCCTAGTCAGTTGCAGACCCAACAGGAAGAGACGGACCTGACCTTGAACATGGATACTGCTCTACTACTCCAGCCAGAGAAAGAAGCACTTCCCTCATCCCCCCCACAGGCAATGGTTCAGCCAATGAAAAATCATCTACTAGGAACTCCGAGGTTACTCTGGTGGACTCTAGTCGATAACAGCCTTCTCAGCTTACCCCTTTTCTCCTTAAAAAGCATACCTCTCCTTTCCCCCCATCCCACCAACTTGTCTATGGTTTTTGTCTGGAATTGCAATTCTCTTTTAGTTCCTGAATAAACCCATATTTGACTAGTAAAGTCACTGACAGCTTTTACTTTTAAGGTTAACAGGATGAAGGGTTAGAAAGTTCTTTGACAACTAGGGCTACATATTCAAAATGAGTTCCTGGGGTGACCCAAAATCAAAGCATAGGATAGGTGCTCAGTAATTAGAGAACAGAGCGCATGGACACAGGACATGCTAACTAACGTAAGTAAAACCCAAACCGTTTTCCTTGTGATGATGGGTGTACTGCAGGCTGGAGAAACCCAGAAGAGGACAACTCAACCATTGTTGCGTAGATTGTGATGCACTCTTTGAAGTAGGTAGTTGTAGAAAATCGAAGAATATATTCGATGTAAATGTAAAATTAAGCTCTTACATAAAAGATACAGAATATATGGATCAGACAAGAGGAAGAGCAGCACAGCAGCTAGTTTGTGCCTTTAGGAGGAGAAGGCATAAGGAAGTTTACACGTACATGCTAAAGTGCAACATGGATGTTGGGAAATACCTCCTTTATGCCAAATGAGTATTACTGGTCCGATGACTGAGGCTTGAGCTAGACACTGATTCTTATTAAGTCAAAACAGCAGGAACGTCTTTTTCTCTTTTGGCCCAGGAATCTGGGAGCAGAGAAGATGTCTTGCCAGCACTCACTCTTTATCTGCCCTCTTTCTGGAATCTTCTCCCCCCAGAAATAGCACAGGCGGCATTGATGATTGGGATTCATCTAGGGAAATTAGAGCAGGATTTCAGCAGATGGATTGTATCACAGACAATTCATTATCTGAATAGCAGTGGAGGAGATTTTATACCTCACTTGTAAGTGGGTATAAAGTGGGCCACTTGGCGCAGAGGATGCCATGAGAGTACACCTTAGAACAAATCATTTTATAATCGTTTTCTTTGTCTTACCGTCTCGTGTTGCAAGTGATCAAGCTGAAGTTTAATATTATTACAAAGCCTGAGACTTCCCAGTGTTTGCTCTGCCCCATTCCTGTGCACATATTCCTGAAGGCACAGGACTCCCAACACTGAAGATATTATTTAGTTCCCTAAGTGCCCTCCCTTCCTTTCCCATGCCCTAGACTAAAGCTGTCTGAACTGGGGTGTCTCCAGTTGCGCTTCATCAGGGAATTGCCCCAGGAATTACTGATGCTATGCAATGAGAGCCAGGTGGCAATATGAGCAAGTTTTCTAGCCCGTCCCTTCCCTCATCCTCACCACTCTGCCACCCAGCCATTCCCTGAGGTCAGAGAAGCCTCAGTGTCAGGGGAGTGGGTATTCTCAGGGAGCGGGTCTCTACTGCCCTCTTAGTATTATTGTTAGGCTAAAAGAGATTATATAGGTGTATCAGTCTGCGGGGGCTGCCATTAAAAAAAAAAAAAATGATAATGCCATAGACTGGGTGACCTAAACAAACGAAATAACTTTCCCACCATTCTGGAGACTGGTAGGTCTGAGGTCAAGGTGGCAGCCATTTTGGTTTCTGGTGAGGACTCTCTTCCTGGTTTACAGACCCCTGCCTTCTGGATATGTCCTCACTTGGCAGAGAGAGGGAGAAAGAGAGCAAGCTCTTCAGGTATCTAATAGCATCATGAGGGCCAACCCTCATGAACCTATCTAAAGCTGATTACCTGCAAAGGCCCCATCTCCAAATAAAAACACATTGAGGGTTAGGGCTGCAACATATAAATTTGTGGGGTATCTCCCCATTGTTAGAGCTTGGAGTTGAGGCCACTGGCTGGCTGATGAACCCACAACTGTAGGTGGTGTGCTAGATGAAGGGCACATCCTTTGCTAACACCGCAAGGGCCTCTGGTCCAATGAGTGGGGTTGGATAGTAATTCTTGCTAAAAGTGAAAAAACGGGTGGGAGACACAATTCAGTCTATAGCAATAAGTGAACTGAACCCATTTTGTAGACCCTGGGGCAAGAGTAAAGAAGATGGGGTTGACACGTGTTCTACTTTCATCCAAGAACAGATTAGCATGCCTCATAAGAGCTGTCCCTCCTGAAGACATATGATCCGGGGCCACCCAACATGGAGCTTCCAGTCTCGGGAATATCAGATTGTGTTTTTCCTTTATAGTATAACGTTTTAATATAGGCAGAAGCAGATTTAAGAGAATACCAGAAATTCTTTAAAAAAAAAAAAAAAAAAGAAAGAGAGCAATGAAACAAAATAAAATGAAAAGAAAGGGAAAGAAAAGAGAGAATCTCAGAAGGGCAAGCCTCTCCCTCAGATTTGTGGATATGGAGGACCCGTTCCAGGAAAGGAAACTGGGCTGCAGTAATGCCCCGGCCACGCTAGCCCCCACCCCCACTGAGAGTGCTCTAGGCTGTACCACTTCTGAGACAGGTGCTGTGCAATGCCTTGGCATCTTTATATTCGAAGCCCAGACCCACTCCTGGACTTCAGGCCAGCTATTTCCTAAAAATAGACCTTTTTTTCCTCTCTCTACAAACTTGACCAAAACCTTTTGATTTACGAATGTCTTTAAGTTGCCTAATATTGATGGAGGGAAGAGGTTGTTTGAACATACCATGTTATTAATAAATTACAGAGATATTCATAGTCCCCGATAGTCACTTTATCATTTTAGTTCATTTCAGATTAGTGGCTCTCAGCAAAAAGCTATCCCTTCCATTTTTGTGATTAATTCTTGAAATTCCTTAAAGGCATTATTATTGAAGAGAATTTGTGGAAGTAGAATCACCATTCTTCCTTCTGGGGGAAGTTTTTTAACCTCTGTTGTAACAAGTCTACACTTTGCTTTTACCATGCTTATATTTGATTTAAGATTTTAAAATGGTATGTTCGTTATTAGCCAAAGAATTAAACAGGGTGTTGCTTTTCTTAAGCAAAAGATTTAGCTTAGCCAATGTTTAATTGTAATCTTTGCATAAATGTGTTGAGCTCATGCCTCGCACACCACAAATCATTGTTGCTATGATCATTTCATATCCACACTTATTATTGTGGTCTCTCAAGCTGACATGCTTTCTCCTAATGACTTGTTTAAAAAGTATTTCCAGCACCTATGTCCAGTAAGGTGGGTTATTCAAAAGTACTTCTCTGCTTCTTGATGACTTGGTTGGTCATTATGTTGAGTAGGTGAAATTAAATTTATCCTTCATATATGAGAAAAAACCTTTATTACTTTAAAATAAGTTTTAAAACAATAAAATAAGTTTATTATAACTATGGCCTTCTGAAAAGAGAAAGGGACAGGAGCAAAAATTGTACACAAGTGCCCACACTCATATAAATACACACACACACACCCCCAAGACTCTAAAATCCTAGTCAAAAGCTATATTTCATAAAAGAGAATTATAGTAATGTTGATGGTTTGCCAAAACCTCAAGCAGTGACAGAATCCACAGAGTGTCCTGAAAAGGATGCCTTTGCAAAACCATGCCTCTCCAGATGGTTTAGATTAGAGATGTTTAAAAACACATGGCAGCATTAGTTTGGTTTAGAATTCATAGTTAATTCAGTAGATAAAATAATGCAAATTTGAAACCCTAGCCTGTGTATCAGAAAAATCATCAAATCTTACGATTGCTCTTAGGGGAGGTTGGTATGTGATGTGTTGATTTTTAAATCATCTAATTGAAATAATAAAATTAAGCAAGAAGGGGTAAAAAAAAGGATTGAAAATACAAGAGTATAAGTAAAAACTTTCTTCTCTGCAGAGTATTTATTCCTTTGAGCTGTCATATCCAATCAATTTGTACGGGATTCGACAGCCAATTGTCATTTCCTGAGATAAACTATGTGAAGAGGTTGCGTTACAGAGACAACATGAAAAAAATGGGGAAAAAATAATTCCAGACCATGAAGCAGAGAGAGGCCACAAGGTCCCATGGGGTGCCACCCCGATCTGCACACCTTGCTAGGAATGGCAGATAAGCAGCTTACACTCGAGTTTTCCCTTCGGTTCCTTTGGCTTTCCCCCTGTGCGTGCTATTTCTTAAAGAGCGTGCTCTTGCTCTACATTTTAGTAAATTATTCTGCCTTCTATGTGGTTTTTAATCTGGTGGGGGCTCTGAGGGGATGGGGATGTCACACACTGTGTTCCCCTGCACGAGATGTGAACGAGATGTCCGAGTTCCCCTCGGACCCCCAAACGCTGCGCCACTGAAAGCCTGGCTCCCGCTGTCCCTTTCCTTGTGTTTAAAATCAAAAGTATCCCACCCTCTGATCCCATGATGGGGTAGCCGGCAAACAAGTCCTGGGAAAGAACTTTTGTATGGGAACACTATTAACGTAATGATGTATGTTATCATGTGTGCCACCCGCTGCACAAGTGAGAGCCTTCGGCTCGGCTAAAATCGCCCCCAGAAGAGTGTTCACGTAAGAACTCCAAGCCTTTCAGAAAACACGAGACAAAGAGTCGACAAAAATAGAATCAGGACGTTTCAAGCGATAGTTGATGGGCTTCAGAGGGCTTGACTCTCTAAGGTGGCACAATATTTAGTTCCCCTTGAAAGAAACACATTTTGAGCATTTTCTAAGTATAAAAACTACAATTGCAGCTTTTTAATGTCTGGAAAGAGCTCCGCAGTCAAAGCCAACATGCTCCATTAGTAGCAAAGTTGCACACACGCACATGCACACACACACACACACACACACACACATACACACACACACACACACATAGAGGCAGAAGTTGGAGAGGACAGACCCAATGGACAGACTTTGGATTCTTGGAGATTTCCATCATAAATTTAACTGAGTTCCATTTGAGCAACAGAGACACTGTGTTAGCCAGACTTAACTACTGACCCACAGTTCTGCCTCCACATCCATTTAATATTTGTAACCAGAGATTACATTTTTGTTTCACCTTCTAATCATTTTTAAATGGAAAGGCATCCCCAGCTAAGTCAAATGACCATTTTAAGATAGTTTAGCCATATCCTACTCTGTGGGGAGTAGAGAGAGATTTTTTGCTTTCTCTTTGGTTTTTTTTGTGTGTAAATTGTTTCTTATACATGAGTTAATACTCCTTCCATTAGACCTATTAATACATAGACTTGTAGAATCCCAGGGTTTGAAGAACGCTTCATCGTTTTTGGGGTCAAAAACCTATTCGGTGCCTGAATTCTCCGAATTCTTCTCCTTTCCATCTTCCCCTGTCAAGTCGTCATCTTGCGTTTCTTGAACTTTGCTCGTGCTTGCGTCCCAGAATAGACCATCCCCTCTCTGGCCAGGGCTGCCAAGTTTCCCAGTGTGCCGGCAGCAGAATGGCATTTCATTCAGAAGGATTATGCATCACAGACAGAGGCAAAGTGACCCCAGAATGTCAAGGGGAACAGTCCCTCCAAAAAGCTGGCTTCGGGTTGCTGTGGGCATGGGAATAACCACGTGAGTACAGTACTGTCTGCCGTCCCCCCCCCCACCTTTCTCACATGTCTCCCCATCTTTGCCTTCACCTGGCTTTCTTTGACATCATTCCATTAAAGGCAAACAATGGGCTGTCAACCTATTGCTACTAAAATTAATGAGGAGACTTCACTCTGCGGGAAGGAGTTCAGCGAAAGGAAAGTTCTACCTGGGCTCTCCCTGTTGCCACCTCCCCCACCTCCCAAGTCACACTTCTGATCATGCTGTTTACCTGTTTCATGGTATCTTCTTTAAGATGTTTGCTCAAATTGTGAGGACTTGCTACATTTTGGAACTGGATTTCATTGGATTTTCCCACCTATATATTGAAGCTGCTGAGACAGGCTTAACACAAACCTCCTGCCTTTAGAACATTACAATATGTTCTCCCTATTGGAAGAGGGACATCTGAGCCAAGTTCTAGAAAACATCACAAATTCAGAAAACATGGAGAAAGAAGGCCAGTTCTTAATCAGATATGGCTCACTAGAGGAGACCTTGATAACTAACTGAATTTTTTTGAGAAGCAAATAATCATAGCCTCCAAACTAATTTTTTTGTCTAAAGAGGAATTTTCATGTATCAGGTTCTCTACTGATTTGGGACATCGTTACAGAAATATGAAAATATATTTGCACCAAGAATATGTGATAACCTGATCTGGCCATTTAATGTCAAGGACCTGATTGCTTTAATGAAGAGCTACAAAGGTTTTGTTGTTTGTACACTATACTTTGTAAATGGACATTTATGAAATGCTGGAAGGACTCAGAAATCATTTTTTCCCCAGAACTATTCTTCATTTAGTTAGAAAGTACCACTTTTCAAAGTAAAGGGAAACCAGTTATCCTTTATGTATTTATTTTTTAGAAAGTATTAAGCTAATTTTATTTATTTTATTTTTTTTAACTTTTCATTATGCTTAGTTATCCTTTATTATTCTGTGGTAGCTTCATAGCTAATTGGGTAGCTCTTGTATCCTAGGAGTAATATCAAAACAAATGGGAAAGGGGGTCTTGAGTTTCTCGGACCTATATTACTTCAAAACCAAATTAAAAATATTTCCCTCAGAAAAATATTTCCCTCAAAACCCTTATGGGTTTTTTAATGTCCATTTCATGGGTGCTTATCCCTCCAAGACTGTTAAATCTTACCTATCAGTACAGTGCATTCAAGTCAGAAATACATTAATTACTGCTCTCAACCTCAAAATTCCTCTGAAACAAGGAAGGATATATTTATGAGCTAATATATTGCTGTTCTGCATCATTTCTGCTGAAACCCTTGAGTGGGCATGAGTGTGACTGATTCCTAGCAATAATATCGGGGCACATAATCCTGGGACAGCAGAGAGCTGCCCAGGGTGACGCACTGGGAAGAATGAAAGCGCAGACATAGGGCAAGGCTCTTCGTTTTTATCCGAGAGGACAGTTTGCCTTATTCTCAGGAGGATGGCAGGGCAGCCCAAAGAGAAGCACTCTAAGCATCCATACAGCCTATTTCTCAAAAGACCGATGGATTTGGGCTGCCTCGTTCCCGTGTAACAAGGTAAGAAAGAGGATGCCTTGGGAAACAGGCCGTATCAGTTAAAGCCCGAGTTCGGCATAAATGCCAAAACCGAGCAGTAGAATTTTCACGTGCCCGAAACTTGATTACTTGGAGCCTGAATTCTGTTCTCTCTCTCTCTGGTCCTGAGCCCAAGGGGCCACAGCCCATTTCGGCAGTTCAGCTAGTTCAGCTGCCACCTGTGTTCCAACAGTGAAGTCAGACGGAGAGGAAAGGAAGCCTGCCGGGCTGCCGGGATCCGTGTTCACTCGAGCTGCTCTATTTATTATTCCACCAGGGAACACTCTGCCCTTGAAGGCCGATCCCAGGAGGGTGGGCTCGCAGGCAGCAGGTACGCCACGAACAACAAACCCGTATTCTTAACATATGTTTAATTTGAGTAACTCCCCTCCTCTAAAATACCTCTTGATTTTAAATCCACATCCTGATTTGCCCCCTCTTGTTACCATTTTCTGCTGCCTGTTCTGAATTAATCCTTTGAGGTGGTCATTCCCCGGAAAGAAAAAAGGAAAATGAGAAGAGAGATGCAAAGTCGGGAATGTGAATGAAAGAGGATGGGGGAAAGCCGAGGGAAGGGGACCATTAAGTAAGTCTGTTTTCATGAGCTAGCTTTTCTTTGAGCTGTGTGAGACGGGAGAGGTAGAGGAAGAAGAGAAATACGAGGAAGAGGCCCTCGAAAGGTTACCCGTTAATATCCGTGCTGAAGAATGGGAATCATTTTTGCAATAGAGCTCAATTTCCAAAGATTATTTTGATTCTCCGTCGTACTTCATCTCAAAGAACTGATATCATCTAAAAGTGGTTAAAATGATTAAAATAGTTTCCACAGTAGAAAATTAAATGATTTTACTAACTGTCAAAGTCAGTGTTTAAACTGAGATCATTTGAATTATATTTTTTATGGTGATCATGTCACTGGGATGTCTAAACATCCTTTGTAAAAGTAATAATCCCTGATTCCGATTTTTCATCGACAGAAAACTAAGTAAAGGTTAGAAATGCTAGCCACCAATTGCTTTGATTTGTAAAACCTGCAGAGAAGGTGGGTTTTCTTGAGGGATTCTGAGTTGAAATATATTCTCCACCTTGGAACTATTAATCCTTTAGGAGATTTTTCTTTTTTTAAAAAAATATTTTATTTGTTTATTTGACAGAGAGAGATCACAAGCAGGCAGAGAGGCAGGCAGAGAGAGAAGGGGAAGCAGGCTCCCTGCTGAGCAGAGAGCCCGATGTGGGGCTCGATCCCAAGACCCTGAGATCAGAACCTGATCAGAACCTGAGCTGAAGGCAGAGGCTTTAACCCACTGAGCCACCCAGGCGCCCCAGGAGATTTTTCTACGTGTTTCTTAGATGTATTTTCCACTCAGAGGATTATAAAACTGCTTCAAATACTTGATTTAGAATATATTTAAAAGGGAAATAGCAATACCGTATGCTATTAGATATACTCTAAAGTAGCGAAATATTCTATCACTTGATGTCATCGAATTCATTTACTCTCTTTCTGTCTACGTATCAATCCATCTATCTCTCAAACCCTGGCTTTCTTGGGCCACAGTAGACTGGTTTACTGAGGTCTTGTTAACAGTGTAAACCATCCATCTGTAGTTCTCACCTCATGAGAGATTTAAGATTTCTGGGTTCCGAGCATTCTCTCTCTTGTTTTCCGGGTCCTCCCAGAGGAGGTCATGAGTATGTTCATGAATAAGCTTTCAAGGACTAGCGGTGATGTTACAGGCAGCTCACTGGGACTCCAGCACCCCAGCCCCGCCGCCTTCCCCTCGGTGACCGCCCCATCGGACAGCACAGGCTTGCCCTTGCTCATCGGCAGACCAAGCTTTACGGCCGTGTGCTGGTCTTCGTTGCTGCGGAGCCATTGTCGCAGATCTTGTTCCGGAGCCCTGAACGGCCTGGTAACTCCCAAAACAAGCCAGTCAGGGCACATTCCATGCAGAAGGAGGCAGAGCCATTCTCTCCCCAGAGAATATCCTTTGTGTCAAAGAAGCCTGCATAAGGCAAGCTGGTACTGCACTGTCTCCGAAGTTCATACTACATGGGTCTTCGATCATTAGAGCTGACCAGTAGCCCCCTAATGTTAATAGGGTCCCGGTAGACCCACCCCACAAGTCTGCTCTCCATGACTGTTTAAATTGCACACACTGCTTTGGCTCAAACCCGACTACCTGGCTAAGTTTATTTCAAGTCTGAAATGTAGTGATCTTTACTTCAGCCCTGGAGCAGGTCTCATTTTATCTGGAACAGTTTCACAGACCTTTATTGTGCCTAGCACCCTGCTTAGGTGCCAAGGCTACAATGATGAATATGGTCCGTCCTTAGCTATGAGGAATTTATCCCTCTTCTGTTAGGTCAAGAGCAAGAGTCGATGATCTGCAGTAGATTGCAAGCTAGAAAACTGAAATAGTTAGTGGGTAAGATAGTTAATATTTTACCCAGAACACCCCCCACCGTGGTGTCATCCGACTTAAGGCTTGGTGTCAAACGTTGAAACCGGAGTGGAGATAGAGGGATGCTTGGGTCAGTCTGGAGAAACAGCCCTCGGAGGGCTGAGCTAGCTTGCATTAGGAGGGAGGCGACCTCACATGAAGAATACCTACCTCCTACCTCCAGATCCTGCAAATGGTTTGGGGGTGGTTGGTGAACCACAGGTATTCCTAAGGCTGGTTCCTATTAGACAGGGAAAACGAGAAACCTCGCTTTCCCTCATCCTTGCTGTGGAATGAAACCAATAAAGCCAGTTATTATTTAGACAAGTGAGTGAATGCTGTCCATTTGGGAGAGAATGTTCCTGGGGAGGAACTGACCAGTAGGGGCCACTGAAGGGCTTTTGGGGACAGGGTGGAGAGCACAACCAGACGGTAAAAAGTAAAGCAAGAATCAATGGCAACTCTGTTAACATCATTAAGTTAAATCTACCTAAATCAGAAGCAGAAGGAAAACCTTACCTTTGCGTGTATATTTTTGTCATTCTGCAAATAAAACGTGTAGTTCAAAACTTGGCACAATGACTGTCTACACAGACTGAATCCTATAGAATAAAAATACCTTAGAGGAGCTTGTATTGCCAGATGCTTGTCATCATGTAGTCAAAACATTTTGAATGTGTTTTAAAATAGTCTTCCAGATGTGTGACAACTTAGACAACTAGCTAGAGCCCCTGCCTACATTTTAGAAAGGGGGGGGAGTGAAAACTGAGGTACTTATTCAAATTATACAGGAAAATGAAACACTTACTTACTGCCTTCTGGTCTGATTGCCTTAAAAAGATGTAGGGTTTCTTGGTTTTTTTGTTTGTTTGTTTTGCCCTTTGACAGAGTTCTTCACCTCTGCATTTGAGCTGGCCAACATAGACATAGATGGAACTTTCCACAGTACTTGTATTTGCCATGTGAAAGACATTATCACTACCAACTATGGCATTTTCTGACTCCAGGAGTAGTTATTTAGAAATCCAACTTTATTTTGTATTTATTTGTCCTGCCTCTTGATAGTAAATATTATTAATTCCATATATCCATCTGTTTGCCCAATTATTACATTTTAAGGCTCATGTTCAAAGTATGGAAGTAGATAAGGGGAAGGAATACATAGTAGAGATTTGTTTACCTTTGAACTAGATTTTCCCATAGTAATTCACATTCTTTAGTGAGAGCTATGTGCCGTGTTAAGCCCAAATCAGGAAGCTTATATATGCAAACCATGGGTGCTAAATATTTAGCGACCTATTAGAATTGCAGTAAAAATCATTCAGGAGAATTTACACCTTGTGAGGCTTGCACAGTCCTTTCCTCTAGACCATAGAGAGAGATTTCGTTTGCACTTAAGATAATCAGTAAGTAAATCTGTGGACTTTGTCACTGATAGACTGCAGTGTGGTTGCCACTTTTAAAAGAAGAGAATGCCTGGGGGATCCAATTCTGAAGTGTTACTGCATGTCAGTCTAGTTTACATTACTCATCTCTGACTGTCAACATACTTAAGGTACAGTATAACATTAATTTACAGTTATTCCCAGTTACTCTTTGATACCTGTTATATATGATACATTGATAGGACTGGCATTAAACAAATACAATAGGTTGTCATCCCTTTCTGAATGCTACAGTTTAGTCAATGACAAGATGGGGTTCCTGTAATTGTTTTGACTGAGAACTGGCAGAAATCTGCCGGAGGGTCACACACTAGCGTGTGTACAATGTCAGCTGCTTCAAAACAATGGAAAACTTCACTTAGCATAATCCCTTCCAGTTCCATCCAGGTGGAAGCAAATGGTAGGTATTCATCCTTTCTGATGGCTGAGTAATATTCCATTGTATTTATGAACCACATCTTCTTTATCCATTTATCTGTTGAAGGGCACCTTGGTTCCTTCCACAGTTTATAGCATGGAGGACATTAGGAGAAGGAAGGGAAAAAGAAGGGGGAAAATCAGAGAGGGAGATGGACCATGAGAGACTATAGACTCTGGGAAATAAACCCCCCCCCGGGGTGGGGGGTTGGGTTAGCCCAGTGATGGGTATTAAGGAGCGCAGGTATTGCAATGAGCACTGGGTGCTATATGCAAACAATGAATCATGGAACACTACATCAAAAACTAACGAAGTACTGTATGGTGACTAACATAAAAAAATAAAAAAGGAAAACTTCAAAGTGAAAATATGCAATTGTCCATCACTAAAATTCCTTTAGGCTGCCCACCAAAATCATCCTGCATTGGTGGGAGGAGGATAGGGTGCCAGTTGGAGGCAGCTTATCATAATATATTTTTAGAGGAATGTGACAAATGTGGAAGAGTTTTAACAGAAGGTACATGGATCTTGATTGACATGGCGGTTGGTAGCACCTCTAGAGGGGAGTAGTTCAGGGATTGTGACTTGGCTTTGAAGGATTTATTTTGGAGGGGAGGGTACACGACTTGGAGTTTGTTCATTACAGAAAAAAACTTGGGTTTTCACCAGAATTGCATATGCTCCGTGCATCTTTACTTCCGCCTGAAGGTTACAATCCTCTCATTTTGTGCTGGTTGATCTTTTTGAAATAATTGGAGAAAGTTGGAGAAGGGAGTTTAGTATGAGATGGAATGCAAGGAAAGTGGAAAGGGGATTTAAATCTCTATCCTGGCTGTATCTTTGTCTCTATGTGGCAGTAAGCAATTCACTTAACGTGGTCAGGAACATCTGTCACAACAGATTCTATTCTACCAGATGAAAGAGAATAAAATAGAACCAGCATGCATTTTTGAAGCTAAAACAAGGTCAAGTGAACATGAGCTTGGACAAGAATGAAGGTTGTATGTTTGAGAGGGACCCGAAGTGTGCAGTGTACATGTGACCACGACTTTGGCTAATGTTGACCTATGGGAATTAGCTAACCTTACACATCATTCGAAGTATTCACCTTACCATTTTCTCCAAACGTTTACAAGTTCATCAAATATTGAACACTGTAGTAGGCAGAATAATGGCCACCCAAATATGTCTACCTCCTAATACCAGAATCCTGTGGCTTTATCCCCTCATGAGGCAAAAAAGATTTTGCAGATATGATTAAATTAGGGATCTTGAGAAAGGGAGATCATTCCAACTTACTTGGTGGGCCCAATGTAATTATAAGGGTGGGTTCTTTTAAGTGAAAGAGGGAGTCAGGAGAGTCAGGCTCAGAAGGAAATGTGTTGATGGAAGATGCAGAATCAAAGCAACGTGAGAAGAAGACTCAAGTAGCCATTGCTGCTTTGAAGGTGGAAGGTGGCCATGAGCCAAGGAGCGAGGCCAGCCTGTAGACCCTGGAAGGAAGGTGAGAAAACTAATTCTCCCTTAGAGCCTCCAGGAAGGAATCCAGCCCTGCTCACCCCTAACCTCAGTCCTCCTTCAGTCCTCCTAACCTCCTGAAGTGTATGGTTATGAATTTGTATTGTAAAGCCACTCAGGGGCGGTAACGTTACAGCAGCAATAGGGAGGGAATGCACATACTTACTAGTTCTTAGGAACGGTCTTAACCACAAAGCTCAACACAGAAAAGAAAAAGCATACCTCTTGCTCTTGTGAAGCCTACGAATCCGACATGCCCATTATGTTGCCTACGAGGAAATTAAGCCTGATAGAATTAAGAGGATTTTCACACAGAAAATCGGTCTTGATTACCAGCCCATGAATCTTTACACGACAACATCTGTATCATATGAATAGGAGAAAAAAAAAAATCCCACCCTGCCCCTCTTGCACAGATTCTTTGTTTCACCCTAAAGGCGGCTGTCCCTCCACCGGCACAGGGAACAATACAAATCCCATCACTTTGATTTATGACAGATCACCTGTTGATTTTGGGATGGATCATTTATAGAGAAACAGTCTTGCTTTTGCATTCTAAAGAGCTGGACCTGCCTAAAGCTATCAGATGAAAAGAAGGTGGCCTTTTCCCTAGGACAGTGGTTCTTAACCTATATGAAGAAACCATCCTAAAGGAGTGAACATGGACAAAGTCCCACAGCTGTAGCAATAGGGCCCTGGTACAACAGGAGTTTCCTGACCCTCCTTTCCAGTCCCTGCCCATTTTCCCTACAGACACTTGGGTGCCTGGATCCATCTGCTCTTTCCAAAGCTGAAATAGGAATGGAGTCCATTTCACTAACCCACTTCCGAGCACACAGTGTGGATTACAAAAGGAAATTAACATGTAAAGAAACCTTTTGGAAACTAAAGGAGCCATGTTAGTTCTCTTGCTATAGTATTTGGCTGGTCTCACAGTTGGTGTCATTTTCAAGTGTGGGGCTTGATTTAATAGAGACAGCCAACAATTGTGGATCTAATCAAATGGAGCTCGAAGCACATAACTTTCAGTGCAGGGGAGCTAGAAGAAACATTTTCAAGTTTCGGAGTGGTCTGACAGGAAAAAGGCAAAAAAGTATTCAAAGGGAGTTGGAAAATCAGGCTGAGGGATCTTGTTTTTCAGGTCTGTTATAGTCACTTTGTGAAGTATTACAGACAATTCATTATAATTTATCACACTGATACTCTTAGATTGGATGAAACCCAAACACAACTGAGTTAGATGCAGATTAAATTACCTCTTACTTAAAAAGGAGGGTGGTCTCACCAGGGCAGGATGGAGTTCATTAGCAGACTGAGAAGTTTTTCTTAACTCTTCATCATCTGGTTTCGTATTGTCCCTGGTTCCTCAGGAACACTGGACACCTTACTTTTTTCAACTCTCAAAGAGGTACTCGAGCTACTCTGTGAATCTGTGTAGCCACTAGTTCCAAAGACAAAAATGTTCATCATCGCAAGTCTATAAACAAAATTCAGACGACATGAAAAACCACTGCTATTCTTTATGGAAAATAATTTTTTTTAGGGAAAAGGAGAAAAAATATTGTCTTTGTGTATTTTTATTTAGACATGCACGAAGCAAAGTACTCCACTTCCTTATAATAATTGACTGACGTACATGTTGGGTGTACTCCAACGTGTGTGTTTAGTTTCTTTCAGCTGACCAGCACTATCAGCCTTATCATTCAGTGAGGGGCATGACTCAGACGGGATTCTACTGACGGATGGCCTTTCATATGGCTCCACATTCTTTTTCCAAAACTGGAAACTTCAAACTCCATGTACATAGCCTTTAATTTGTACATTCTGAGTCTTATGAGGTACGGTTTGCCCCTAGGGGACAAAAAAGGACAAAGAAAAATCCCCTGAGTGCTCTAAATTTAACCATGTGATCCCAAAGGAATTTTTATTCGTACAGTTTTGTCTCTGAGTTTATTTATTATTTTGTCCTTCATTTAAAAACCAGATCAGGTCGAACACTGGGGCATTTGATACCTACTTATCCAGTATACCTACATGTTACGTTAAGAGGGGACTTATTTCCGCTTAGAAATGAACGACCAGGACAGATTTCTATTCCTTTCCACACTCTAGTCACTCTCAGTCTTTGAGTCTCTTGTTAAACATCAAAGGATCTTCAGTGGAAAAAGCGTTGGTGTGGAAATTGGGGGCTGGGTGGGCCTCGGGATTGGGTGACAGTCACAAAAGTCAGTTCACCCTTGTCTCTTGCATCCATCTTTTAGCAAGCACTTAAACCCGGTTTTTTTCTGGTCCTTCTCGGTACTTCAAAGTCGTAGTTTATCAATAGAGCCACCAAGCTAGACATAGTCCAAAAGGTCATCTGGTTCATCTCCATGCCTTAGGCATAAGCACATCTAAGTAATTCCATGCAGGTAAAAAGAGACAAAGACTGCTTCTGCCTTTTACTCCATTGCTTCTTGGCTACAGGACCTCACTTCCCATGTTTACCCCAAGATCTGTATTCACCATATAGTTTTAATACGAGAAAGGACCTATTTTTGCAAAATTCTTTTATTTTCCTGCTAAATTTAGAATGATCCCACTGATTCCATGCACCGTCACAGCTGGCAAAACCACCACAGTAAATCAAAAAAACCATGTAAGAGCATATGCAGAGTGGAACACTTTAGGTTGGTTGTTTTTTTTTTTTTTAATGGTCCCCCTATAATTTCTGACCTAAGTGGCTTGGTAATAATCTAATGTGGGATATGCCCTGACTCTTTGGGTGGATCCTCCAAATGGAGACTTACTTTATCAGCAGGGGGTTGTTGAGTGATATTCCCAGGGACATTGCATTTTCCTCCTCCCTTTTTCCACCTCAAGCGCAGAATCCAAATCCTACAAATTCAGAGAGAAGTTGTCCACAAAGCAGGACAGATCTATCGTGCAACTGTTTTTAGGCATCCTTGCCAGTGCTGCAGTTCTGAATCGGATTGCCCTGTCTACTGCTGTGTTCGTAAAAAAGAATCCGCAGTCATTGAGTTCTGTCGTGTTCTGTAGCTGAATGTCATCATTGCCTGTTTCTGCACAGCCAGGGAAGAATTCAGAGACTAGGAAGCTGCCTCTTCCTTACATGGCTTACCCTGTCAAGGTTATGTGGGGAGGGGGCGGAATGCTGTGTTTGCCCTCTTTGTAGGGACTTAGTACTTTTTCAATAAAAAATAAATTTAATTTGTGGCTACACTTCAAGGAAGATGGTTGATGGTAAATCCCAGCTCTGGATTTAGAGAGTCGTGTGGCTGAATCCCTTAGGGTCACTTTCATGTGGTCCCTGAGCCATTCTCAGAAACCGAGAACATTTTTGAAGATACTGAACTGGAGACAGTCACAATTCTTTCTTCCCTTTCTTCTTCTTCTTCTTCTCCTTCTTCGCTATTAATCCTTCATGTTTTAACAAGTCCTCAAGTTAATGCTGTCTACACTTTTTCCTGTCAAACTGGAAGTCTTTTCCTTCTCTTTTGAGGAAAGTAATCTGTTCTCTTTAGTTCATACCTCCCATAAATCAAAGAGGTGAATGTCAACACATGACGTATCCAAATATCAACTTCCTCTTTTTTTTTTTCTAATTAAGCAGGATTGAGATACTTGATTTGAAGAAGGTTGGTGCTTCTTAACATATAAAGTAACCCATGTATTCATCTCTTCCTGTTCTTTTAGTCCTTCTTGGTAAAGTAAAAGTTCACTTTCAGCTTGTACCACATCCCTATTCCAGCCTAGGCACAGCAACCTGGGTTTCCTCTTTCCTGGAAAAGCCACACTAAATGGTAAGCAAATGATTAAAAGTCTGTACTGAAGAAGCCTCTTTGATCCGAGCATATTTCAGTGAGCATTAGCACCAGATATGATGGTATAGTCCCGCCTCACTTTATCCATAATAAAGCTTTCGGAATGAACAAATTTAGAAAGATGACATATGTTTGTGTATGTTAGTTTTAATCCCCTTTCACCAACTGACCATAAACCTTTGGGTTTCTTTTTTCTTCTCTTTTCCTCTCTTTTCTTCTCTTCTCCCTTCCTCTCCCCTCCCCTCCCCTCCCCTCCCATCCTCTCTTCTCCTCTCCTCTCCTTCTCTTCAAATATTTATAAGACCTAAAAAGATTTCAGCAATCATGAGAAACAGGGGAAGTGTGAGAGACTGCCACAGTCTAGAGAAACCTAGGGAGGTAAGATGACTAAATGTAAGGGGGTCTCCTGGATGGGATCCTAGAACAGGAAAAGGACATTGAGTAAGACCTGAGCAAAGCATGGATTTCGGTAATAGTGTGTCAATATTGGTTTCTTAGTTGTGACAAATGTACCACAAGAATGTAACAATAGGGAAGTTGTTGACTGTGGGGAAAATGGTGTGAGGTGTATGGGAACCGTACCATCTTAACTACCTTTCTGCAAATCTAAAACTATTATATTTATGAAAAAATAAAATAGAAATTTGCGCTGATTTCTTTATAGAACTCTTACCAGTTCTGATGACTGAAATAGGAGTGGGAGCAACTTTTCCTTTTGTGAGCAAAGTTTGTAAAGGAAACAAACTTTCCTTTTACAAAGAAAGAGGAATTTCCCAGTTGTTCTGCAGTGTAATATGGGTCCTATCCAGTCTGATATCCAGCACAAGGAGAGTTTCCAATGCTTTGTATGGTTTGACAGTCTGGAGCAGTTACTTTCTAAGAATGGCTTTGCTTTTTAAAGAACTTTTGCCAAGATTCCTCACCTTGCCATTTGCTTGATCTTGTTTGCTAAAGCATGCAACAGCGCTCTTCCCTTCTACAATAATTAATAATTCACATCATTATTTGGGGGGATAAACACTCACTTAAGAATAACTTGTTGTGGGGCACCTGGGTGGCTTAGTCGTTAAGCGTCTGCCTTTGGCTCAGGTCATGATCCCAGAGTCCTGGGATCGAGCCCCGCATCAGGCTCCCTCCTCTGCGGGAAGCCTGCTTTTCCAGCTACCACTCCCTCTGCTTGTGTTGCTTGTGTTCCCTCTCTCGCTGTGTTTCTCTCTGAAATAAATAAAATCTTTAAAAAAAAAAAAAAGAATAACTTGTTTTATTGGAAGGGCATTTTTCATTTGGCTGTATAGTGACAAGGCAAAAACAAAGCATTTTCTCCCAGTGACAAGAAATGCAGAGCTTGTCAGTAGTGACGCAATGGGTCTCCAGCCGCTGGCTCTTCAGTAGACTCCTATGGAATGATTAATTGGTCTCAATCAGTTCTCAGCGGGAAGTACCCACCTCATGGTAAATATCACAACAATTGGTACTAATTAGCTCTGTTGTCACCTGTCACAACTGGTAGGCTAAGAGCTGAGACAGGTGATCAATCTATATACCAGCAACACAGGTCCAGCTGGAGAGGGGTTGGAGAGTCAATGCCAAGGCCATTGTGGGCAGGGAGGCCAAGATCCCCTCTCTGCCATGCGGGCATGAATGAAGTTCAGTCAGTAATTACAGGTTCCCCAGTGTGGAGTCAGAGGTATGGCACTTGGGAGGGGGCTTGGGCATCTCAAAGAGAAAAGGCACCTGTCATTCAACTAATGCGAGTTTTCATGGCATTTTGACTTTTAAATCAGCCAGGCTCTAGTTCAAATCTGGGCTTTGCCACCTAGTATTCATTTGATCCAAGTCAGTGGCTTTATTTGCCATGCCTGGGTTTCCTTATCTGGAACAATGAAGGAAAAATTATTCACCCAGTAGGAATGAAATGATAGATAGATAGACAGACAGACAGACAGACAGACAGATGATAGATAGATAGATAGATATATACCACAGGTCTGGCACTCAGTAGGTGCTCAAAAATTGTGGAATGCTCCCTCCCACTAAGCAAATAACCATGTAACATGGTGTCACAATGCTGATGCTCATTATTCCTCTTAATAATAAATAAAACATTCAGATGTTTAGGTGTCAGCATGAAGAATGATGCTGAAGCGAAGTTGGGGACCAAACCTTTACTACCCTTTTTATTGATCCTTTTTGAAGAGCCCAGTCACTCAGGAAGGGAGAGGAAGCAAGGGGAAATGTAATAACTCGCCAATAAAATTGCAGGGAATTAAGCAATGGCTTGTAGCAGAGGAATGTTTATTGGATCACGTGTGTCTCAGCTGGGCAGGTTGTGACTAGAGCGCATGACCCGTGAGGGAAACATCCCATGGATGATCTAAATTAATGCAAAAGGAAATACATCCCACTGCGACTTTGGGTTCTATTCTACTAATTCATTGTTTTAGAATTTGGTCCTCCAAATTTCTCAATGATAATTCAACTAGACCCCCAGTGCTGGTTAACCCACAAACTACTGGGCCTCTTTGAAATCCTGATTCAGAAGTTCCAGGCTGGGACCCAGGAATAACGTAGAGAGTAGAGTTTTTAATCAACTCTCTACATGCTTCTTGTATTCAGATAAGTTTGAGAACCACTGATTTAAAACTACTTTTCACTTGACTGCACATGGGAATTTCCTGTGTAATTTTTAAAAATATCAATGCCTGGGTCTCCCCCCACCTCTCCACCCCCCAAGAAATTTCTGTTTAATTAGTACAGGATGTACTAATTAACTCATGTACCTTGGTAGTGGTACTCATGTACCTTGAGCATGGGGAATTTTTTAAATCTCCTCAGATGATCCTAAGGTACAGGCAAATCTAGAGTAACAATGATTTAGAAAATAGCCTGAGGGGTCCACACAGTTCTGTGGATGATACAGGTGAATGATAAATAAGTATTATTTAGAAAATTAGATATAAAGTCACATCACATATAAGTAGGTTCCCAGCACTGATTCAAGGTATAAAACATGGTTTAAAAAAAATCTAATTTCAGAAAATTTGGGGGAAGTAGTCTGCAAATTATCTCATTGCCCTGGAATTTTGTTGTATTCAGAAGTACTTGCACTAAAGACACTACTAACTACGATTTAGAACCTCAAGTCCCCAAGTTTCCAGTGCTTGCTGTACGAGTCTGCATATGAATGACAATGTGACATGAATCCAATCTTGACTTTTAGTACAATCATCTCTGGTGGTAATGTTGCACTGTTTTTCCTCTTCATTCTCTTCCTCATTATCCAAACTCATTACATATCCGGACTTGGAACAAACTACCTACAACAGGAACAATAACCAGCCATGAGGATCTGTGAAATGGAAGAGAGAGTGAACATCCCAGACAGGAGGCAAGGCTTGCAAAAATAAGGACTCCAAAGAGTTAAGCCATGTAGCAAAAGGTGCAAGCTACACTTCTAGGAGACAGTTATCAAGCCAGCTCATCAAGGTGGGGCCAAGCATTATTATGAGAGTTGTTTAGGAAGCATTTGTTGAGCAAAATGAGGGGGTCCTCTGGACCTTCACTTTGCAAATGTTTCTTCAAGTCACAAAGTAATCACTTTTAACTCTAGGTGGGGACCTGCTGTTGATCAGTCTTTAAACTGCATTACTGACTTCCCGTCTTCTTTTTGAGGAAATCCAAATTATTTATTTTAAAAGGCTTGGTGAAATACACAACATAAAGTGTATCAACCTAACAAGAGAAGAGAGGCAAAGAAAATGACCTGTTTGTAGGCAGGGCAAGAACTATCATGCTCCTCTTATGAATTGAGAATTCAGGCTGAGACACCTCACTCCAATTAGCGTGGCTGCTATAAAAAACAAAACAGAACAAAAGCAAAAAATGACAAGGGTCGTCAAGGATGTGGAGAAGCCAGAACCTTTGTGCATTGCTGGGAGGAACATAAAATGATGTCGCCACTAAAGGAAACAGTAGAGCAGTTTTAAAAAAATTAAACAGAATATGATCCAGCAATTCCACTTACAGGTATATGCCCAAGATAATTGAAAACAGGATCCTAAAGAAATATTTGTACACACCCATGTTCGTAGTAACATGAGTCACAAGAGCCAAACGGTGGAAGCAAGCCAAACGTCCACTGACAGATGAATAGATAAACAAAATTGAATATAAACATACAAGGGAATATCATTCTGCCTTAAAAAGGAAGGAAAGTCTGCTACCTGCCAGGACACAGATGTAGTACCCCTCGGAGTATTACATGGGTGTCCTAGCCCCTTTAGGACATAGTGCTGAGGGAGATAAACCAGGCACAACAGGACAAATACCATACGATTCCACTTATATGAGGTTCCAAGAGTAGTCAGAGTCATAGAAACAGAGTAGCATGGTGGTTGCCAGGGCCAGGCCAGGAGGCAGGTGGGGCACCAGGGAATGAGTGTTTCAGGGCATAGAGTTCCAGTTAGGGGATGTGGAAATGTTCTCAGGGGGATGGCAGTGAGGGTCATACAACAGTGTGAATGTGCTTAGTGCCGCTGAACCGGGCCCTTAAAAAATGGTAGGTTGATAACATTTTATGTTGTGTATTTCGCCGCAGTCTTTTAAAATAAATAAATGATTTCAAAATGTGCCAAAGGCAGAACAAAAAACAACAAAAAACCCCACCACTGTGTGGCTGAGAGGACTCATACAGCCAGTGGGCGTCAGGATAGGAAGTCAGCTCTAGGGCCTTCGAGGTGTCAGCCCTCCCTTTCCACGTACGTGGCTCTCAGGGAGTGGAAATTGAAGAAGATGTTCCAGGGGAAGTTAAGAGAATTGAACAATTTAGTTCGAGAAAAGGGTGGTCATTATCGTCTAGGCAATTGTCCTGAAGATAAGAAGGAAGGTTGGTGAGCTCCACGAATCAGAAGGTGTCTGCACACTAACGTTTTTAAAAACTGAGATAAAATTCACCTTTTAAGGTATAGAACTCAGTGTTCTTTAGTATATTCACCAAGTTGGGCAGCCGTCTCCACTCTCTAATTCCAGAACGCTTTTTATCACGCCCAAAATAAACTTTATGCCCCTCAGTAGTCATTCCCCACTATCCCCCTGATCCCCACCTTAAGCAACCACCAGTCTGCTTTCTGTCCCTATGGATTTGCCTCTTCTGGACACTTCTGGACTCCTGCGGAGTCATACAGTATGTGGCCTTTTGTGACTTAGCATAATGTTTTCAGGGTTCATCTACGTTATAGCGTGTGTCAGTGCAATGTTTCTTTTTATTTTTTATTTTTTTTTTATTTTAGTAACACTTTTTATTAAGAGTAAATTTGAACATACAGTCCTATATCCTATGCCCTTTGCATTTCTTTTCCTGTGGACTCTTGATAACTCTTGCCCCTTTTTATAGAATTGTTGGTTTTTTGTTTCCCTTTAATTTAATTTTTATTATGTCTTTTAATTTTTTTATTAACATACAATGTATTATTTGCCCCAGGAGTACAGGTCTGGGAATCATCAGGCTTACACATTTCACAGCACTCACCATAGCACATTCCCTCCCCAATGCCCATAACCCAGCCACCCTATCCCTACCCTCCTACCCTCAGCCACCCTCAGTTTGTTTTGTGAGTTTAGGAGTCTCTTATGGTTTGTCTCCTTCCTGATCGATGTTTCTTTTTATTTGTGAATCACTATTCCATGGTATGTCTTTACCACATTTTTTTTTTTTAAAGATTTTATTTATTTGACAGAGAGAAACACAGAGAGAGAGGGAACACAAGCAGAGGGAATGGTAGTGGGAGAAGCAGGCCTCCTGCCGAGCAGAGAGCCCGATGCGGGGCTTGATCCCAGGACGCCGGGATCCTGACCTGGGCCGAAGGCAGACGCTTAACGACTGAGCCACCCAGGCGCCCCTACCACATTTTGTTTATCCCCCAGTTGGTGGGTGTTTGGGTTATTTCCAGTGTTTGGTTATAACCAGTAATGCCGCTGTGAAGGCTCATGTACCAGTTTCTGTGGCTCATGTGGCTCATGTACCAGCTCTAAGGTATCATGTGTTTCCGGTTACCTTGGGTGTATACTTCAGAGTGGAATTGCTGGCTCATATGTTAGCTTCGTGTTTAACTTGTTCAGAAACTGCCAGACTCTTGTCTGGAGTGGCTGTCTTACGTCTTACCCCCTCCCCAGCCTCATTGAGGTACAATTGACATGCAAACATTTTTAAATCCTCATCATCCTCCCTGGTAAGAAGTGGCATCTCCTCGGGGTTTGTGCATGAACTTTTGTCCCCTCGGCACCCAGGCTGGGTCTGTCTGTCGCTACGCAGTAGCACCTTACTACGGGAAGATATGAGAACTCCAAAAGATTATAGGAAAGAGGATCATCATGAGTTTCTAATCTTTGGGAAATCAAATTTTATTTTTTTAAAGATTGTATGTATTTATTTGACAGAGAGAGAGAGCGAGCACAAGCAGGGAGAATGGTAGGGAGAGGGAGAGGCAGACTCCCCGCTGAGCAGGGAGCCCGTCCCAGAGCTCCATGACCTCAACTGAAGGCAGGCGCTGAAACGACTAAGCCACTCAGGTGCCCCGGGAAGTCAAATTTTAGAATCAGCTGCTTTTCAATTTTTGAACACAAACTGAGTCAAGTAGCAAGCAAGCTCATGGCGTCTTGCCTCCCGGGCACTCCATTACTAATGGGGAGACAACTTTCAGGAGATGGTCACTCTCAGAGTTGAGAAGAGTGACATGTACGCCCTGGGGTAGAGACGTAGGCAGAAGAAAAGGGAGCCCTGAAAGAAAAAAGACCCTTTCTTCCATCTCAATTAAAGGGAAGTGCCTGATTCATGACTCATGTCTTGGCTTGGCCACCTTCACACCTTCCACGTTTTCAGATCCTGGTGCTCCAGGATTGCCTGTAAGAGGGGTTTGCGACAGCAGTGTTCTCCAATTACACGTGTTTCCATTAACAAAAGAAATATCTTTGCGGGTTTCGTAGGTACTTGCAGAAATCTCTTCTAGCTCCCTGGTAGCCAGAAGCATCTGATCTGTCTGCCTCCCAGCCCTCCGACAGTTAAGCATTTGCTTTTAGGCAAATAAAATGTCAGCCACCATTAAACGGCATATGGCAACAATATGGCCATTCCCTCTGGGGACCAGCCTCTCCCCAGAAGAGATGGTACTTGAAATAGGAGATCCTTTTGAATGCAGGACCCTTCTCCCTCCCACCCAGGCACGGTGGCTGGGGAGTGGGCAGAGCGCCACACACAAAAGGACTCGGGCAACCATATCAAATGTGAACAGAAGGGGCAAGCTGCCCAGCCAGCAGTGACCAAAGGCTGTTTGCCCTGGGCATCTGGGGCTGTGGTTAAGGGGAAGTGCCGTACTGAAACTGCCCAGGATTAGCTCTCTAAAATAGAAAACAGCCCCCACAGCCACGGAAAGGGGGCGGGGGCCGGCTGCCATTGAATGCGGTGGGGCTGCCGCAAGCAGAGGGAGCCCTTGAGAGCAGAGTCTCCACCCGTCTCATCTCTGAATTCACCCTCTGAATGACGGAAAATAAACTGCCTTTTCTTGAAATAGAAGAGGAGCGTGTGGAACCCCCATCTAGCAGGTCCGCTCATGTGCAAGTAGATGTGTGGACCAGAGATTGTCAGCAGAGATGCCCCGATGCTCCAAACGGAGTCCCCAGACCTTGCTTGTCCTGATGAGCTGGAACTTAAAATATGCAGATATTCAAAGTGAGGCACTTGTCCTTTTGAGAACGGTGGCTCCTCGTGTGGTGTTGTCTCTGTGGGACTGGTGTTGGAGTAGAGCCGCTCAGACCCACTGGTTTTACATAAGCTTTTACTGTACAAGTTCATCATATTTCTGGGCCAGATCCGTGAACTCACTAGCCTCAGAAAAACATTCACCTGCAATGTCGGAAAAACTCACACTGATTAGACATTAACACTGTCCAGAAATTCTCATCAGCTTTATCATTATTCTTCCACTCTTGTAAATGACTTGATTTTCAAGGCCATACCTTATTTTGCAAAATTGACCTAAGGCTCTGATATTTTAAAGAATAAAATAACGTTAAAGCTCCAAAAATATCTCTAGAGGTAAATATTCTTAAAAAACTAAGAATGACAAGGTAGGGAAGCTTCTTATTTCCAGTTAATTTTGCTTGTCCAAATTGTATTACCCATATAATTTAATAATGCTTTATTATGATCCTGAATAGCAATTGGCTATGAAATTTTAAATGCCTAGGAAAGTGATGAAGTTTTCAAAAGAACATTAATATTATTAATAATGTGTTTCATAGACCATGTCTTCAGAAAATGTACTGTGCAAATGAGAACAACAAGAAACCATGCCTATTTTAGTAGCGTCAATCAGTTTCCCTGGAATGCTCTTTTTACTCCACCAAATTGTTATAAGTGACAGGGTGATGTCTTCCTTTGCTCTTAATGCTGACAGTCAATAAACTCCAAGACAATTGGTGACAACAACCAGGTCAGTAGCTGTGTGAGCTGCAGGAGAATTGCAGGGGTTTTTCTAAGACTTTCCTCCTCGGGGTCGATGCTGCCTTTCCAAATTAGAAGAACTTTCTCCGTAACTGGGGACTGTTCCCCTGTGACCAAAGGAACCTAAACATTTGGATGAAAAATAAAAACTTCAGTCAGTCAACCAGATGTTTGCCGCCATTACATTAAACGTCAGGGTACTTAACAACATCTCAAGAAATGACTAAATTTTAAACTTTCCATCTATCTAGATAATTGAGATCATACTGCCTTAGTGTTTCCGTATGAATGAGAGTAGGTCAAATGAGGCACACCCTCAAGATGTCTTGAGCCTTTATATTCTAGAATACATAGAACATGTATTATAATTAAGGTATGAAGCTTAAAATATAAGCGAAATTGATAATCACATAACTACTCTTCCACTGCTTCTCTTCCAAATAGAAAATAAAAATACACATGTCTACTCTTTGCCCTCATGCTTTGGTTTGCAGCGGAACAAAGTAGACTTTGGTGGTAGAACTCTGGGCTCTAAGGTATCGTGACTCTCTTTTAGCATGAATTTGACTTTTTGTCAAATGCAAATGGAACTCTGAATTCGAGATTGCAGGCATTGGTCACATTTAATGTTCTCTGAAATGATGTCATTAGTACTTAGTGGGCAGTATGTTTGATGAATAAGTGAATAATGAACAAATAAGGAATGAGAAAGTAGGAATCAGCATTCTCCCTTTGTGGAACTGGGTTCTAGGTGACTGACAACTATGTGTTTCAGTTTTTGTAGAAGTACCTCCACTGTTTATGTTTCTCTAGTTGAGTCTCAACAAACTGTGCAAGGTTTGGAGTGGTATTTGCTGAGATTTAACTGAAACACAGAAGCAATCAAGTGGTTGAATTCTGGATTTTTCCAATTCAATGACATTCCTTTATCCATATTGATTGGAGCTTTGGTAAATTCAATTGTTGATACCACCTGGATAATTTTAAATCTCTCTGAAACTTTAAAGAAAATATTTCCAACATAGCTCAAGCAACATAAGAATTTCATCAGTTGAAAACTAAGACTCGCTTCTGTGGGATGTGTAAAACAAGAAGCTGACCAGCATTATTTTCTTTTTCTTTTAATTCAGTATCATTATTGAGAGTTATTCTTGAACTTTATGAAAACCAGATTGGGGCACAAGCATGTTCTCCATCTAATCGTGTTCAAGGAATTGGAACTGAAAATCATTCAAACTAGGAAAATACAACATTGAAAAAAGAGTCTGCATTCTTTCTTCTGCCACAGCGTGTCTGAGGCCCTTTCTGACAAGGAAGACTTGGACTGAGAGTAGATCTGATCTTCGTAGAAATGGACGTTTAGCTTCCTAGTCAGAAAGAGATCATAATTTTTTTTTTCAATCGCTTTTTTACTTTGCTGGCCTATCAGTTGCAACCTTTGATCCTCTCACGTTTTTCCTCAGAAAGCTGTGATCACTATTGCCCACGAAAAAAATCCAAACAGTGCCTGCCATTAAAGGCCCTCTTTTGTCTGGCCCAGGTGACTTTCCTCTCTAGCCACATTCCCTACCATCCACCTCTTCTGTTGCAAGTTCCTTCCCACCAAAACCAGACCGCTGGTTTGGGCAGTTCACCAGCCTCCAGTATTTCATCCTATTACCCCATGTCTCAGAAACACCTTTTTTCTTCTCCTCTCCACTTGCCGAGAGTCCTGCAGCTACTTCAAGGGGTGAAACATTCCCATTCACAAGGTCTTGTTAACCATCCACCCTTTCCGCTCTCCCCTTTGCTCCTCCCTCCCTTAGCTAAACCTAATCTTTCCCACCCGCACACATGCTGCTATGATGATTTAGTCATGGAGGACATCACCTTCAAGAGTGCTCTTTGTGTGTGCGAATTGTGCCCTGCACAAGGATATCAAACCCAAGGGACAAGGGAAGACAACACCCCACCCTAGTCTCCCATGCCAAGGCGTGCACCTCCGCACGTGACTATGTCTATGCATAGAGGCATCTTTTTCTATTTCTTAGGAAGGCTTGGACTAGCAGCATATACAGCTCTGGTCATCGGCATGCGTGCTTTTTAGTTTCCTTTATCAGGGCACAAGTTTGTTGAGGACCATTACTACCTTTGTATTCCCATCATGCCCAGTACAATGCTTTTCTCACACATGAGGTCATTGAAAGGATAAAATGTATTTATTTTTTTAAAAATTACTTCCACATACAAATACAAATATGGAAGCACTATGGGAATCAAAATGGAGTTTTTGCAAATGTGGGATGGCCAGCTTATCTGATTTTAAGTGTATCATGGTTCCAAGTAATTTCCTATAAAACGTAGTACCCAGTAGTCTTTTGTGAAATTTCAGAAACCACATTCATGACGCTATGACAGGCCCTGGTAGAGTTGGACTGAAATCCACTTCTGACTGTTTGTTAAAATAGGCAAAGAATAACATTGAGAATTGTCTGAAGTGGGCAGGATCAGGGTCAGGAGAATGCCCGTGGGAGGTGAGGGAATTTGGGGAGGAACCAGTTGGAGCAGTCTGAGGTCAGTATACTTCCTAGAAGTCTTCATTAAGATGAAAACACAAAGCCTAAAAAAGCACCATGTCTTAAGGTCCTTGAAACTTTGCCAGTGCTGTATATAGTATAAATCGATGTGGCCATGCCCTCAAAGTAAAGAATTGCTTTGTAAAGACTTTTCGTGGAGAATTAATATTACTTCTGATGCAACTGTGTCAATAAAATGGGAAATGTCCACAAACCAAGCTTTACATACCACGAGACAACGATGCACATAAGATGGGTTTTATGTCTATTCGAAGACATGGTCAGGTTGTAAAATTTCAAGTTTCCAGGGGTAACCACTGACCAGCCCTTCAAGGGAAGAGTCTCTGTCTAGGTCCAAAATATTCTACTAACTACGTATTTAACAATTGCTTTATGTTTTCCAGGATGTGTTGAGTTGATGTGCTGAACTGTTTTCTCTTCAGGAAGAAACAAGCCTTCTCCAACCGTTTCACAGTACGTGTTTCTCCCCTTTCTCCTCCCAGTCTTCTGTGATGTCCGTGTGCTTCGCTCGATTCCATCCCAACTTGGTGGTCGGTGGGACTTACTCAGGCCAAATTGTCCTGTGGGATAATCGCAGTCATCGAAGGACGCCGGTGCAGAGGACACCCTTGTCAGCTGCGGCTCACACTGTAAGTCAGATTTTGTCATTTCCCTCTCAGCCACCCAAGCCCTGAAAGGGGGATAGCTGACAAAGTACACATGTGGTCAGTAACTCCAAGTGAGAAGCGTGTAATTTGTAGTGGTTGTATCCTGACGGACCAAAATAAAGTCGGGCAAAAAGTAGGTGGAGGAAGTACTGGGTGTAGAGAACTCTATTAATGATTTGAAAGTTCTAGCACAGAGAAGGGATCTCTCTGGGTACACCAGAGACCATGGGTGAGGTGGAGATGGATTAAAACTACAAAAAGGACACGGGGAGAAATTTTGGAAGAAGCATCTGTGAAATTGTTGTGAAGAAACCCTTTGCATTGACAGTGTAACGCGGAAACTCGTATTTTCTAATAGGCCATGAAGAGTAAGCATTTCATGTCCAGGGATGGTATATGGGACTTTTGCCAACAGTCCTTTTCCATTTGTGATTAGAGGGAGTGCTATGACTTTAAATTCTGGAATGCATGGTTGTAAGTCTCAACGGTAAAGTCTACAGTGACAATATAATCTCACAGGTTAAAAGTCAACATCTCAAAACCATTACCCACAATTTAGCAGAAGAGGTTCAGTATAGTGTTCATAAGACAACTACTCTGTCATTTCCTTTAAGAGAATGACAGGTGTGTTTAGCAGTTGTTAGGAGGAATGAGAAGACAGGCATGTCTCCATCAATCTTTGCTACCTTGACATTCAGAGTAACTGATGTTCTTTCTCTGAAGTGCCCAAATTATGCCCAAGGATACAGCTCTACTATTGTTTCAATTTCCTTAATGTGGTTCCCTCATTTGTTCCATCTGCTGGCCTTAAAACCACGCTAGCTTTAAAAGAGGACTGCTGGCTGCTTAGCTAAGACCATGAAGAGGAAAATTCTTCCACCCTTGTTAGATTGACAATGGGAAATGACAAATACCAAGTCAGTCTTAATTCTGATTGACTTGGGCCTAAGACACATGCAGGTGAAACTAGTTCTTCGGAACCTTGGAAAATTGCTCTTGCCTTCCCCATTTCTGCAAACTAATAATAGAAAATTGTGACCCAGGAGAAGATGGCTTGATGCAGGTGTTTGCTCAAGTCGTGTGAAACCACTTCTTGGCTGGGTGCGCGTATCTGGTGTGTTTCTGAGCATATCATGTGAAATCTCAAAAATTATAAATTCAAGTTAGAGCAATAAGTTTCTGGGGAAAATCCAAATCCAGGAGCTCTTCCAAAGACTTAAGCTTTCTTTGTCAAATAGCTTAGGGTATGATCGTCACAACTAAAATACTATTATTATCAAACAGTAACCTATTGCTGTTTGAAAATAAAACACCTTTTCCCCTCTTTTGCTGCGTTTTGTTGAGTCCATAGCTAAAAGGGCACAGTTAATTTTGTGACTGCCTTTCAACTTCCACTAATGCCTGTCTGATTGGTACCAGGATCAAAAGTGGTTAAGGAACAAGAGGCCTGCCACAGATTACTAATTTCCTTTCACACCCACCACACATATGCATTTGGGACAACAGGAAATCCTAATTAAAGCAAAAACCCTTCTGCCACACAGTAAGTTTATTCCTTAAATGAATAAAAACAATCTGGCATGTATATTGGAAAAATGAGCTGTAGCATTGCTTTTTTCTTTCCATTAAGTAGAGTTGTGGATGCCTCTGTGTGTGTGTGTGTGTGTAGGCTTTCCCATGTGTCTGCTTCTGTTCTGGTTTCTTTACATCTCTCTCTTTTCTTTTAAGCCGATTTTTATTACTCACGAAAGCACAGGCCAGTAGTACTGATTAAAGCCAGGGAGGGGCTGCCACACACATTCTTTCTCTAGGCATTTGGCTCTACACATTCTTCTAGATGCTTTCCTTTCCCTCCTGAAACCACCCTTAGGAGTCGCAGTCCACCAGAATTTGGGTGCTTTGTGTTGATGCTTGGCGGTTAACAAAGAAACCCCACTGGACTCTTGCTGAGGTGGACTGCAGGTTCACAACAGCGTTTGGACTCTACTCTCCCATGCTTCGGTGTGACTGTCCACTGCCCTTAGGTGCGGATTCGTTCATCCATTCTCCCACTCGATTTCCACACAGAGCTTTGAATGCTGCGTGGCCTTGAGTTTCACTGCTCACTGCTACAGGTTCCACACACACCAGAGGCTTGGGAAGAACCATTGTGCACAGTCCCACAACTGGTCAGTCCTCTTGAAACTTAGAGACCTGATTTGGATTGCAGTGAGTTTCAGATCCCTGTTGTACTTGCCACTGTCCACATCCACTAAGGCAGATTAAAAGTTTCTATAGGAACGTGGTGTGAACAAGACTTCGGGATTCAGTTGGCCGTCCATCAACACGGGTAAAAGAGGTGATGCGATTGCCAATAAAGCCAGTGTAATCTTAGCATACATCAGTACAGGCGTACTTTCTGTCACGCAGGAAGTGAAAATTCAACATTTCCTAGATTTCTGTATTCTCTTGGTCAGAATACGGGTCGACAGTTGTGTTTCACTCTTAGAACTTCCTCAGCTGTAAGAGGAACTCAGACAAAATGTAACGTATTCAAAAGCATCAGGAGAGTATTGAAAGCCCAAAAGCCAAGGACTTGAGACCCATTGAACAAATTGGCCAGGATTAGTCTGAAGAAGACAAGACTGGGGGAGAGGAGTAATATGACAGTGATCTATAAATATTGTTTGGACTTGCCCCGTGTGATCCCAGAGGGCACTGTACTAAATAAAAGCCTCTCCTTGAGCTTCCTTTATCCCCGGTGGTGTAAGGAAGAACTCCCCAGGAATCAGCGCAAAAACTGACCACCCTTAAGAAAGGTGTTTCTGCAGAGTTTGGACCACCTCTTGGTGGAGACAGATGAGCAGCTGCCCTAGATGATGATTATGGTTCCCTCTGGCCAGGAGTTTATATGATAATAATAGTTTGGGAACCATCCTTTATATAATATCGACTTTCCAATATTAAAAATTGTTGCATTGTCATTGCGGCTAGGTATTAGGGATAGTAGCTCCTCAAGAGTAAGACTTAGACCGTCAGCTCTTTGCATGGAGAGGCCTCGGCTAAGCTGTGGTGTGGCCCACGACGGCTAAGCTGCCTGAAATCTAACCCACAGGACTGCTAGCTTCTCCCTCTGGTAACCTTCCATTTAGTATTTAATGTGCAGCTGCAGATGATTTGAGCCTACCATTTAGGATTCTGCAGAATGGGGTAACCTCCTAGATTGTGTTGGGAGGTTGGAGCAACCTCCTTTAGGTTGTGTTGCTCGTGATTCCCGGGATGTATCAGTGGCCTTCCTCAAGGCCCCGGCCAAATTGAAGCCGTAGTAGCCCAGATGATGTTTTGAAAAATAAATCTATCATTATCCTAGATTTTGCAGTGACAGAAAAGAGCCTCATTTTCTCTCTCGAGGTGCAAGGTGCCAGTAAGCCCCACTATCCATCTCTCTCCCTCAAATTAAAGAGGCTGATGAATATTAACCCCTTTTTTTAGAAAGAGTGTAAACAAATGTTTGGCACTGTGACTGTAATACACCACCCTCCAGATTTAGTGACACATATTCGTTCCAAAAGTCAAGAGTCGTACTCTTCTGAAAGCTGCCTTTTTTCATCACTCACGGTGAACTTAGCAGCCGAGCTGCGTGCGGCCTCGGCCCCATCAATCATTTACAGCAGCTTCCCTCAGCTCCAGCGGACCGCCTCTGACGGAGCAAGGTGAAGCTAGGTAAGTGTTTCCACTGCTAGGTGTTGCTGCCAGAGCTTTTAGAAGGCAATCGGGCTCGAATCAAAAGTGGCAAATGACCTGAGGCTTGTGTTACTGTAGGATTATGTCAGTCTTTAATCCTCGTTTTAGAGTAATGCGTTTGACTCCCCAGTGGAAGCATTTCCTCCCAGACCGCCGTCTGATCTCCGTGTTTACGTGTTCGCAGCATCCCGTGTACTGTGTCAATGTTGTGGGGACCCAGAACGCTCATAACCTCATCACCGTCTCTACGGATGGCAAAATGTGCTCCTGGAGCCTGGACATGCTCTCAACGCCACAGGTGGGTTTGTTTTCCCCTACACAGAGGAGCATCCTGGTTAAAAGAGATCCTTGCCTAATGGAACATAGTTTCTAAAAGCCAAACCCTCACATCCTATAGGAGCTAAAACCAATGGACGCACTTGAAAGAGTGGGGCCTGCTTTCAGCAGTCTCCTCCTGAAGCCAAAACCCATTTCCTTTACCGCAAATCATGTAATTATTGTAATACGTTAATCCTTAGGTCAGTTTCAAGTGAAAATGAAATAATCCATTTTAAAGCATAGTAATTATAGAAGTTGCCTGTGGTATGAATCGTACTTACCCTACGGCATTGTGAAACAAATGCAAACGAAGTCGGAGCTCCACAGAGCAATCCCCTATGGGCACTTGCCTTGGAGGAAAGGTGTGCCCGCAAAGCAGAAATCCAAGCCCTTGCTTGCATCCGTAGCCTAGACGACCGCCCCGTTTGCAGGAAGAATTTGTCCAAGCATCTGTTTTCCCCTCTGGAATGTTTGTTAGGATGGCTCCTGCTATTCCTTGCTCAACAAATGAGAAGTTGAAAATGCAGAAGTTCCAAAATTTCCAAACCACTACTGATTACAGTAATGGAAACCAAACAAAGAAGCAAAGGGGAAGAGACCCCTGGGGGGAGGCATCTAACGCAACTTGCAGAATATATGTGTGTATACAGGCTGTGTACGTGCACGCATCAGCACACGCGGAGATGCGTCCTGTCCATTGTTTCTTGGTGGGGAAAATAGTATTTCACTGCCCTCCAACTAAAAACACAGGGAAGGGTTTGGTGTTAGAGACTGTGACAAAAATGTAAGGTAACATCAAGAAAATTACACAGATATCTAAGACATAGTTCTCAGTGTTAACATTCTGTTCCATTTCCCGGAATAACGACCCTAGGCTCACAATGTTAGAAGACACCAGAGTTTCAAGACACGTAAGGAAATGTGAAACTGTAAAGAACCTCCCATAAGTCTCAAAAAATACACATGTAGAGAATATTAAGACTAAGTAAATTCTTTTCATAATTTTGGGTGGGGGATGGGTGGGTGGAGAAGAGCTAATAAGCTCCCGACTATCGAAGTTCATCTGTTTTGACTGATCTTTACCATCATACAAGTTGGGAGCTCCGTGTGGCTATTTTGTAACTTTGTCTTAAAATTCTCAGCAATATGTTGTTTGTTTTTAAAAGCATGGAAATTACAAACATGTAAGCGTGAACCCTCTAATTAGGAATTTGTAATTGCCCATTTGGCTGATTAAACATGTATTTGTTTAAGTTAAAACCAGTCGTACAGGGGCCACAAGACCGTTTTTATGAGTCTTAGCGTGCCCACGGACTCCAGTCCCTGTACACAGCTGCCCAGGGGTGGCAGGCAGAGCCGGGAGCATTCAGCAGTCACCCTGGTCCCTATCTGTTCCGAGCGGGTGACCGAGAGGCTGTACCGTTCCTGCTGCTGGTCTGAGTGATGGAGAAGCCGAGGGATGGTCTGGAATTCTGTACTACGGTAGCATCCCCTCCGGGGTGTGCTCACCGTGTGTGTGGTTCTCACATCCTGGGAGCCCGCCACGTGACCACAAGAGCTGAGCCTCCCTGAGCTTTAGCACACGCAGCCGATTTCCGGACTCCTCAGCCCAGATGACCCGGCTTACTCGTTTGTGCAGAAAGACTAAACTCCCTAGCAACTCTAGCGACATGATCCCCTAGAATGATTTTTTTTTTTAATTGCTTCAGGTGCACAAAGTAGGCTGTTTTATGTAAACAACCAGAAACACTTAGAGATGTTGGTTACACTTAATTACTCTCCACTGTCATTAAACTTAATTCAGCAGAAGGTCTCTTAAAATACACTTTGATTCCCGATTTTGAAAATAATCTGAGATAAAACACTTTCATTTGCTATTTTGAAAGATTTACTTCAGCCTACACACAAAATCAGGTCCCCGTTGAAATCTGGTTTTTCTGACTTGAGTGACAACTTTCTGGGTTGAGTCCATGGAGGATACGCACTCCTGCTTTGACAAATGTGCTTAGCACCTCTGATATTAATACACGTGTATTCTCACGAACAATTGATTTCGAAAATGTTTGTAAATACAAGGGTATTGTGTGTTTTATTAAAGCCTGGGGCTGACAAGTGTAACCATTACAGTATTATCTTTAGTTTCTGCACCATTAGTTGTGAAATTCTCACCTGTCATCTCTGCCTGACTTAAGAAGTGGCGGCCCACACTGATGAGACCCAGCCGGCCTGAAACCAGAGACACACAGAAGCAGGAATGTCAGGGGCGGTAAAGCGTGGTTTCTGGCCCAGCCAGGGTCTTTTGTAACGCTGTGTGAAAAGCAAACAGACGACTGAGCCAAATGATTTTTCCGTGCTGTCTTTGGCATGGCGAGGGGTCGACAGAGGGAACGTAACCACGCCATGTTTTGGTAGGAGAGCATGGAGCTGGTGTACAATAAGTCCAAGCCTGTGGCTGTGACCGGAATGGCTTTCCCGACGGGAGACGTCAATAACTTCGTGGTTGGCAGCGAGGAGGGTACAGTCTACACGGCCTGTCGTCATGGAAGGTGATTTTGTGTTTTCTTACCGATGACGTGTTTCTCACTCCTGAAAATCTGTTAGCGCGCTCTGGATTAGAACCACCTTGCGTTATGAGAAAGGCAGAACTGAAGACATACGGATCGCACTGCGAGCTCCCGTTATCTTAGGGCGCCCATCCGCTCTGATGTAATGCCTGGGATCCATCCCAGCCGTTGTAAGCCTGGGATGGTTCACACTGCCTTGAGGAGAAAAGCCCAAGCTCCTTAGCATAGCATGTAAGACCCCTGACTACCTGCTGCTCCCAAGCCTCAGCCTCAGGCTCCAGCCCCGCACCCATGGGGGATAACGATCCCCAAACGTAGCTTACTACCCCCCCCCACCTCCATGAGTTTCCACCCTGTTTCTTCTCCTCTCTTCTTGGCCTGGTTCATTCCTCCTCAGCCTTCAAGAGCCAGCTCAGAGGTCCTAGCACAAAAAGCTTCTCCTAACTCCCTTGAGCAGAGAAAACCCCTCCCCTCCTTTATGGTTTCACAAATGTGGCTTTCCTCGTATTCATTCGTGTTTCCGAGAATACTTACCAAGGGCCTACCTTGTGCCCAGCACTGTGACATCATGAGGATGAAGTAGGGAACAAAACAGACGAGGAAGTCATATTCAGGTTGAGGGTGAAAGACAATAAACTACTAAACGAGGGAATATGTGGCTTGAGATGATAGGTACTACAGAGAAAATTTAAGTCAAATGGGATTGAACTACAGGCTGCAAGATAGGTTTGCTATTTTATATAGCATATATATGCTTCTACAATACTGTTAATTACATTTTATTTCAACCATTCATTCATCTGCCATTTTTCTCTTATTAAACTCTTTCCATTTCATCATAGATTTTTCTGCCTGGAGCCTGACACATAGTAAGCGAGGAGCTAAAAATCTATAGGGGGGAATCGAGAAATAATGAAAATAATAACCCAAATAATAATGACCCAAATAAAATAGATGCCTTGGGGCATCTTCCTCCCAATCAGAGAGGCTGGGATGGTATGAGATACCAGCTGCCATGAAGTTTCCAAGTGATAAGAATTCTGCCTTGACTGAGAGATTGGTGAATGCCCCTGGAAAACCATCGGGATAACGTAGAATCCAATAATTAGAATTATTGTAAAATTGCATGCAAGACTTAACGAGTAGCCTCACCGTCTTTTGAAAGGTTCACTGTGTTCCCTTTGGTACGTAATTTTCTTTCACCTTAGGAGTTCTAATTCAATAGATGTTTCTTCTCTTCTACTCATCACAGGCTGCTTAGATTTAATGAGAAATGAGAAATTGCTCCCCGTTTATTTTATACTCCCATGTTTTTGCAATTTGTAGAAGTAAAAAGCATCCGCAGCCCAATGATGGGATTCTTCCATTCACACAATATGAGCTGTGATGTTCCTACTGTTCTACACATAAAAACAAGCAGTATTTCCCCGCTTGCATGATTTAAAGATGAGTAGGAAGAGATGCCTCATAGTTCTATGACCATAAAACTGGCTAAAACCATGCATTAAAGTTTTACGAAAGCATAAAAAGACCTGATAAAGTTGTTCATGCATGCAAACATTTGCTACACACCTACTTGGAGCCCAGGGCACCGATAGAGCCTGCCAGGCATGCAGACATCATATGAACCCGGTTCCTGCCTTCAAGATAGCAATGATGATGGGCAAGGCAAACGCACACACATCTGCAACACGGATAGAAGGTCATAAGTGGCACAAGAGAGGTGCAGAGAGCGCAGGGGACCAAATACAGGGTCACAGCGTTATCTATACATTTATTAGAACCAACAAAGCACATAGGTTCCGTAGGGCTTAATCCAGGACCTTAATTATCATGAAAGCTACAGAACATGTTCATTGATAACTTTCAGAGTTTTTTTTCTTTTTTAGTTTCTCTAATGTGAATAATGTTTGACATGGCGAACACTTCTGTCCTGTGGCTGTTGTCCTTTTCAGGCCCACTCAGAATTTGCAATGTGGTTCAAAAGCAGGGTACCTAAGGTGAAAACCACAGATCTTTTCACAACGCCCTTGATTTTGCTTCTGACATTGGCCCACCCATCTGAAATAGAAAATACAGATCTTGATAAAGCTGTAAAATAGCAGGAATTTGGCCTCATAGCAATTTTAAATGGGTCATGTAGGTCTAAGGGGGTGGGGGAAAGAGGCATTTCTATTTTTCACCTAACATACAGTAGGTGAAAATCCACTTCCATAAATTAAATAAGGTCCTTGTTTTACACCCTATAAACCCTTTCAGGATGCTGTTAAGAGCAAATGGAGTCTCACCAGGGGCCACTTCAAAGATCAGTTCCTCGTGTTCTTTAGAAGAGTTTAAATGGTCACGTGTGGAACCGCTGTTAGCAGTTTCACTGGGCATAATTTTTGAGTGCCTTTTACACAGAGTGCATGCCCCAGCGTTTTCTCATGATTTCCAATTTTGCTCAGCACACTGACATTTATTGGTGCTCCGGAAGCCCAGATGTTTTAGTAACTTAATTCATTTTACTGTCAGTGCCATAATATTTAGATTCCACAGAATCCCTAAGTATTTGTCTCATTTACAGCCTCATGCACATGGATTTTTAAAATACAGCATTTGGGGTATAATTTTTAGTTGGGTGTGGTTGTGTGCATACTGTTGTGTGAAAACAGGGGGCTGGAAATAATCCCAGCTTATTTGCATAAGTGACACATGTCCTTGGATAACTTTCACAATACGTATCATAATTTCTCAGATGTTCTGCTTTTGGGGAGAAACAAAAAGGCCTAGGTTTTGTCTCTTTTCTCTTGTGGTTTCTTTCAAGAAATTTTATTGAGCACTTACTATAGGCCGAACACTTGGCAATGAGAAAAACCAGGCACCAGCCTCTATGGAAGTTACTTACATTCAGTAGACTTGAAAACTTCTCTTCTTTCAGTGAAAACCTTATTTTCTAAATATCACGTTTAAGTTACGCATAGCATATTGTGGTGGCAAGAGTTTCCACAAAGTATTATCTTTTGAGATATGTCAACTTCATTTGAGAAATTTCCTTGAAAAGATAAATGTAGGTATCCAACGATGTGTGGAGTTTTGTAGCCAATGGGGTTCCCAGAAGGAATTAAAATGGAATGTGTGCCAAATGTATCATAAGGAGACAATAGCCCTACTAAGTAAAATATAAAAGCTTCTGAGATTGAGGTGTGTGTATTTTCCATTGATGTGCTGCATCAACAATGATAGGATTTGAGGAACTCCTGAAAAAGAATTAAATGACAAAATTTGATATTCAATTCCCAGGTTAAGAAGATTATGTTGCTCCACATTATTTTTTAATAATCAAAAGAGGTCTAGCATTGTATTTCTCTCAAGATAACTGTGAAAGTGGTTTCCTTTTTGGTGGTTTATGGTTGTGCCTCTAAATTATGGAGAAGTAATCATGCAGAGACAAGTTGGGTTTTGTTGTTGTTTTTTTTTTTTTTAAAGCAATCGCTGCTCTGCAAAGGTCACTGAAATTCTGCTCCTGTGTGGTCTTCCTGCAGCAAAGCGGGTATTGGGGAGGTCTTCGAAGGTCATCAGGGACCAGTGACTGGAATTAATTGCCACATGGCTGTGGGCCCAATCGACTTTTCACACCTGTTTGTCACGTCATCATTTGACTGGACCGTCAAACTGTGGACCACAAAGGTAAGAATGTCTTGATTTAAGTTCTCTGGTAATACATAGGCGAAGAGGGCAATTTGTTCACAGCCTGTTGATGAGCCCCATCTGCTGCTTTCTCAGTCCATTTTATTTATTTTAGAACAGATAAGTGATACTTGAAAGCATTCTAAATTTTAAAAATCCCAGCAGTTCAAATACAAATAAGATGAAGTGCCTCTTTACCAACACTAGCCCCGCCCACCGCATCCCCTCCCCACTTGAGCCTTGACTGCTGGAGCCCCGCCGCGTTGACCTACATACGTGTGTGTACGTATGTATGTAAATACGACTTGGGACTTGCTCTTTTGGGTTTGGGGGACGTTTTTGGAGCTTTTGGTGGTTTTGAAGCTGGCAAATGGCACTCCATTAGTTGTGTTTTCAAAGGCAATTCTGACCATGCTTGAGAGCAAAAAAAAAAGGACCAAAATGTGCAGTAGTCCAGGGAGTACGTGGCAGTGGTGTAAACCAGTAGTTTGGGATGGAAATAGATGGATTCGAGAACCACTTATGAGGCGAAAGGAACAGAAATTGGTGACGCGCTTTGATACTTGATACAAGGTTGGTGAGACCAGGAGTCATCAGGAAAAAAGGCGAGTTACGGCTGGAGCAGCTGGAGACCAGCTAATCAGCCCCTGCACTCACCACCTGGAGCTTGGCAGTGGGAGGGCCCGATGGTGAAGAGCGCGGGCAGGTTAAATGTAAGGTGCTGGGACGCATGACTCCTGATCTCCATCAGACAGTTGGCGATGTGAGACAGAAGTGGAGGGAGACCTCTGGGCTGCAGGTACATACCCAGTACCAGTCGGGATAGCAATCACTGCGGCGCCCAGGTGGCTCAGCCAGTTGAGCGTCTGCCTTTACCTCAGGTCATGATCCCAGGAGGCTGGATGGCTCTCCACATCTGCTGCGCCCTCTCCCTCTGTCCCTCCGCACCGTCCAGGCTCTTTCTATGTCTCTGTTGCAAAAAAAAATAACCAAAAGAAGAAGAAGAATGAATGAATGAATAGCAATCATTCTTATATAGTGCAAGCAGTGGATTTTAAAAGAAACATTAAGAGTAGATCCAGAAAAAGAGGAATATTTAGGAAGTAAACAGGAGAAATGAAACTAGAAAAGGAGATTAAAAGAGTGCCAACCCAGGGGCGCCTGGGTGGCTCAGTGGGTTAAAGCCTCTGCCTTCGGCTCGGGTCATGATCTCAGGGTCCTGGGATCGAGCCCCGCATCGGGCTCTCTGCTCAGCAGGGAGCCTGCTTTCCCCTCTCTCTCTGACTGCCTCTCTGCCTACTCGTGATCTCTCTGTCAAATAAATAAATAAAATCTTAAAAAAAAAAAAAAAAAAGAGTGCCAACCCAAGAAATGGGCAGGGGGAGGAATTGTAATTTTTGAGAGAGGGACTGTGGAAAGAGAACAGAATTGGTCTCAGATGCATGTAAAACAACCTCACCTATAAGAGAAATCCAAATTAAAACCAAGGTGAGAAACTTCTGTTCAACTGTCATACCGACAAAAATCCAAGAGGAAAATAGTCTGTGATGAGACCAAAAGAATGGGCCATTCTCATACATTACCGTTGCCAGTGCAAAACAGCACAATACTAAAGAGGAATTTGGTAATATATAAAGATAATTCATCATATTTGCTCATTGTCAGAGCAATTCCTACTTCTAGGAATCTATGCCAAAGGTATCCTAGCAACAATAAGAAAAAAGACATCTGCAGAAGGGGATCCAGTGGAAGGCTACCTTGAATAGTGAAAGACCGGAAAGGGCCCACGAGTCCATCGTTAGGTCTGTGGACAAATCAAAAGTAACCTTTGTTCACATGAGAGAGGACTATTCAAGTGTAGGAAGAAATGCAGAAGATTTCTTCAGACTATTATGTAGTGATGTCTAGGGTATATTTTTAAATGAGAAAAGCAAGATGGAGAAAAGTATAAGTAGTATGTTATTGTTTAATACTTATTTATGTATTTTTAAAAGTTGGAAAGATAGACAGACATACACAGACTTCTTCCTCACAGAGGGGAAACAAAGAGAAGTTCCTGAAAGAAACAAAGAGAATAGCCATACGTTTTAAAAGATACTTTGTACCTGTGGTTTTGGAGCCATGTAAATATTTTACCTAGTAATAAAACAAAATAAAAATTTCAAAATGGTGCCTAAAAAATGTGAAGTGGGGCGCCTGGGTAGCTCAGTCAGTTGAAGTCTGGCAACTCTTGATTTCAGCTCAGGTCATGACCTCAGGGTCATGGGATCGAACCCCACAACTGGCTCCACGCTCAGCTGGGTGTCTGCTTGAGATTTTCTCTTTCTCCCTCTCTCTTCACCTCTGCCTCGGCCCCTCCATCACCCCTATAATAAATACATAAATAAATACATCTTTAAAAATGTGAAGTAACATGAAACAAATCAACCGTAGTGTGGTTCAAATTGGAGGCAAAGCATTACAGCATGGAATGATTCTAACTTTAAAATCCTTTGTTTTAGCTATACTTTCCAAATGGGTTATATTTTAAGGATAAAAAGAACTACCAAAAAAAATTTTAAGCTAGTTTTAGTACTCATGTTGCTAGTAGCATTTTGTCACTATGACTCTGATACCGTCGTGTTTGTATTATGAGATAAATGACTGCATTTGTGTCATTGAAGAGTAATATCAGCTAGGTTGAAAGAAGATGCAAGTGCTTGAATTGAGTAAACCCTCTGCGGTAATCCTGAATTTAAGTTGCATGTACCAGTAAGAATTTGTGGTGTATTTACCTTTAAATCTAAAAAATACGTATTCAAAAAAAGATCTAGAAACAATGACCGATGTAGCAATGACAGTCCTCGTGTCCAGTTTGTGCTCTCTAAATACCACTTTCACCAAAAGAAACCAGAGATCCTGGAAGAAATTGGTGATTCTAGATCTGGAGCAGGAAATGTGTAAAATGAGCCTGGAATATTTCATCATAATAGAAAACAAGGAAGCTACCAAACACTACATATTTCTTGTCAAAGGTCTTGGAAATCAAATTGAATAAACTTCTGCAGGCTAAAGAATATCAGTGAGGGTAATAGATTCATGAGTTCACCCTCATTGATATTCTTTGCCCTGTAGAAGCTTATTCAGACTTTTGACAAGAAATATGTAGTGTTTGGTAGCTTCCTTGTTTTCTATGAGTTCATAATAATACTGAAAAAAGGAAAAAAGCCTCATTAGTCATCTTTGGAGAACATGAGGAAAGCGAATTCAATATTTTGGAAGCAAAAGAAAGAATCAATTATTCTGAAAGAATCAAGCATTTATTCTGTCTTTCTATATGATTTGTACTTCAAGGCTACTAACTGATTGATGAGGGGATGTTTTTCTTTATAGAAATAGTCCAGCTAATACAGGAAGACAGGATTTGAATATGAGGTAGTGATTATTGCTGATAACATGGTAAAAATAGAAACAACTTCTGCAGTTATCAAGTATACAATACCACTTTTGAAGTAGGCTTTTTCCCCCAAATCAGAATCAAATCCTGTCATCCCCCACCCAGATCTCTGAATTTAGAAGCAATAGGAGATAAATGCAAAATATTAAATGAAAATATTAAATACTATAGAGATGGAATCAGCCAAATCAAGGCTGTGGAGAAATCTACAGGACAGCTAATCTCATGTCTACAACAAAATCCCTTTTTTTTTTCCAAAGGAAAAAAGAAATGGAGTTGGAAACTACATAGTGAACAAAACAATACTTGAGACATTTCAACCAATCTTAAAATAGGAATCCTATATATATCCTGATCCAAACAAACAACCCTTTAAAAAAAAAATTAGAGGGCTATTAGGAAATGGGAAAACTGACTAGATATTTGATATTTATCAATTATTATTTTTAGGTGTGATAATTATATTTTGATCATTTTAAGTGGTTTTATGTTTTAGAGATGCACACTGAAATTTTACAGAAGAAATCATATGGTGTCAGGGATTCGCTTCAAAATAATCAGTTGGGAACGGGCAACGTGTGTGGACATAGCTGAATTAGATTGTGCTAATATTGATAAATATTGAAGCTGGATATTGATATTATTCTATTTCTGAATATGTTTGAAATGGGCTCCATCGGTTGTGTCTGCCTTCAGCTGAGGTCGTGATCCTGGAGACCTGGGATCAAGCCCCACATCAGGCTCCCTGCTCAGCAGAGAGCTTCTCCCTCTCCTTCTGCCTGCTGTGCTTGCACACGCGCTCTCGCTCTCTCTCTCAAATAAATAAATAAAAATCCTTTTTTAAAAAAAAATTTTCTATAATATAAAAGTTAAAAAAAAAGAGAGAGAGAGAAAAGGGCGTGACCGAGAGTAACAAATACTTCATGGAAGTAGTGTCACGACTGAAATATGTCCATTGTATTTAGTAGCTTCACTGTGCCGTGGCAGTACGGTTCCCCTGGGGTGTTGAGGATGGACACAAATAACAGTGGCTTAAGGAGTGAGTGGAAAGTAAGGAAGCACTGAAGAATTATCGAGTCTGACTATGAGGAGAGGAAGATGGGAGGTGGAGAGAGTTTTTCTTCTTCTTCTTTTTTTTTTTTTTTAAGATCGCAGAGACTGTTGACGACGTTGCTGTTGTCCAATGGCGGGCAAAGACAAAGAGTAGAAACACTGCAAGTGTAAGGCAGAGAAGGGGTCCTGAGGATGTTCACGTGAAGAGATGCATAGCGTGGGCAGGGGCTAAAGTTTAAATTTGGGCAGTGACTTATCTCCTGTTGTAACAAGGGAACAGGAAAGGAAGGGGAGAAATACACGCAGGTGTGTAGGTTTGCTGAGTGAAAGTGAAGGGAAGGCTCTTAGGACCTTGTCATCTCTAGCCAGGAGATGGAGTAGTGCTTCCGAGAGAAAGGAGAGGTGCCAGAGGGAGCAGAGAGCAGCTGGTCATAGGAGAGAGGAAGAGCAGCTGATTAGGGAAGCAAAGATGGACTCTGGGGGTGCGGAGGACCCTGCTTGGTTGAAGACCAGAATGTTCTAGTGGCATCGATCTTCAGGGCCAACTGCCTCCAAGAGAAGTTAACAACACAGCTATGGACGAGGAGGAGGGGGACACATAGTTGGCTCCAAGGCAAAGCTTTCCCAGAATGTGATGGCAGAAGGATAGAACATGGGATCAGAAAGATGGACCCAAGAGCATATTTGGTGTTAGAGGCTAAGGATTCTGCGCTGTGGCTGAAAGGAAATGAAAGCAGACTGGAGAAAGTAAAGGGAGCACGGGGTGAGAAGCCCCTACAAGATCAAAGAATAAGTATGAAAGAGGGAATTGAGTAGGAGAGCTAGTGAAATAAGAGATTATTGTTAGAAAGTGAGATGTTGGGATTTAATAATTCACAACTGAAATAATTCCAAGTGATAAGAAACAAATCAAACCAACCAACAAAGGTCCAGATGTAGTCATGTTGTCGCTGAAGTCAAGTGGATGTGACGTTCTCTGGAGCTGAGGGGGTCCTGGAAATAAAATGTCCAGGTGCTTGGGGGCGGTGGGCTCTGAAGTGGGCCGGAATAAGGGCAAGACTGGGATGGAAAAGGAGATCGTGAGCCCTGTGCTCAAGTCCTCAGTGAGTTAGGCAGAGGGATCAGAAGAGGGAAAGCATGGAGAGACACAGCCAGAGCTTAAAAGAAGCAGGGCTTTCTACTGGATGTCTGCTGCCTTGGAGGAAAGATACTTGATTTCACTCTTCTGAAGCAGAATAGCCAGTAAGGGACAGTTTCTACCTGAGAGCACAGCAGGGGAGGCGGTGAGCTTATGGGAGAGGGAGGGGTCCCCTGAGACAGGCAGCGGAGGGAACCCCCCACGAGAAGGCTGGAGATGGAGGCAGATGAGCCCATCGTGGAGAGCACAGTGGGAACATCTAGAAAGGAGGAGAGCACTGCGTGGTTGGTTCAAGTAAAATAAGTACTAACAGAGATCCCAAGAAATGCTCTAAGAATTTAGGAAGATGGGGGGAAAGGAGACACCAAAAAAAAAAAAAGAAGAAGAAAGAAAAAAGGAGCCTGGAATTCTGAACAGAATGGTAATTCTTGCAATTCTAGTGAGGACGGCAGCAAGAAGAAAGGATTAAAACACATTACATTGCCTTCCCTCCACCCTCCAGCCACCCGATTTCATCACTAAACCACAGTCAGGGGAGGCTTCACACTGAAGCAGAAACTTTGCTGGAGTCTGCCCAGCAAACACAGGACAGGGCTGCATTCCCAAAGCTGGATCAACAAGGGAGAAGCCATTTTCATCGAAATGGCCAAAAGGCAGGGATCCACTCAGGAAATGCATGCGATGAGCTGCAAAGATAGGTTCATACTTGATTGTGCATATTTATTTTTATTTTATTAATGATGGCAGGTCATTTTAGGACCAAATCCATCAAAATGGAATTTCGGGGAGTTTTCTACGGAAGATGAATTTGCAGGGGTTGGCAGGAGGGTGGGAGGTCTCTGGGTGCCAGGCATGGCGCTAAATATGTTACATACGGTAAATGGTCCAGTAAGTCCTCACAGTCAGCTCCTGAGTGGGTGCATTACCCCATTCTGTGTGAGATGGACGCACAGGGGAGCTGAAGTACCTTGCCTGGCGGGCTCAGTGAGGACCTGGGGAAACTGTAATTCGAACTCAAATTAGTGTGGCCCCCAAAGCTGTGTTCTTTTCCGCAGCAGCACACTAAGCCCAGAGACAGGATATCTGGTTAGAGGGCTAGTTTGACCGGTCGAGGCATGAGCCATAGTATCGGTGGCAGTGGCGGTGAGCTTGTGAAGGACAGAGTGTGAAACCAGCCCGCGGACCTAGAGACCAGCTGACTTGATCGGAGAGCAGTAAATGGCGATCCTGATAGTTCTGCCTTGGGCGCCTAAACGAAGAGTGGTGTTGCCAAGAGAGAGACAGGAAATAGAGGAGGAGCAGGCTTGAGATGGGCTAGAAAAGTAGCAGCCTGGGACACGCTCCAGCTGAGGCACCTGGAAATTCCTAAAAGCTGATTGAAAATGGCAGAGCTCAGGGATAAGAGTGAGGTTAAAAATCTACTCGATCTTCGGGTTATGAGTTCAAGCACCATGTTGGGTGTAGGGCTGATTTTTATAAAAAGATCTCAATACGTCAGTGATCAACCCATAGTCAGCCATTTGTCCCAAGCGAAAATTAAGACTAGGATGGAAAGCAAGCAGCCACAGCAGCCACGGGAAGAGAAGGAACACATGGATGGACAAGCAGGAAGAGGGTGGCTTTGGCCCCAGCGCAGACTGAGGCTGGTTCCAGAGTGAGGAGGGCAGACCGCTCTTTAGGACTGGGGCTGGGACTGATGGAGACAGAGCGGGGCTGGCAGCGAAAGCCAGGCCCACGGGGCATTTGGTTATTATACTTTCTGTGAGACTTGAGTGTGTCGGCGGCCAGAAGAGAAGGAGCCAGGGAACAGTACAGATGGAGGGTGAGTGGTCTGACAGGAAAGGTGCTCTCAGGTGACGTGGGGGGTTGGGGGGGGTGCAGGACACCGCTAAGTCTAGAGAAAGATGGGGGGATGGGTTCAGCCACACGCAAGTGGAAGGGGGAGCAGAAAATGAGAGAAGGTTCCTATTCTCGGGTGAAGTCAGAGGCCCGCTCACCTGCCGACAGCAGTGGGCTATGGCGGGCGGAGGAGGGGAGTTGCAGGGACAGGCCCCTGACTCCAGAGGATGACCGAACGGCACCAATTTGAGAGCAGCTGGGGCTAAATACCAAAGGTACATTTCGTAGGTGATGTCTAAGTTTTAACAAGAGTGCCAGGAATTGTGGAGGGTGGCCATTGTGGACTCTCTGAAGTCCTCACAGACCTCCTGAATCCAGCATTCAAAGCTGTCCACAACAGGGGCTCAGTCGGTTAAGCGTCTGACTCTTGATTTCAGCTCAGGTCATGATCTCAGGGTCACATGGGGCTCTGTCCTGGTCATGGAGCGGGCGTATATTTCTTTCTCCCTCCCTCCCCCTCTGCCCTCCTCCCCACTGTGCTCTCTCTCTGTAAAATATAGATAAATGAACATTATATAAACATGCATGCATGCTGTCCACAACCTGTCCCCAACTTACTGTAACAGGTCAGCAGATGCAGGTGTGGGGCATGTACCACTTCTCTGCAATTCGAAACCAAGGCTTCTCGAAGTGTGGCCTCTTGATCATCATGAGCAGCATTACCTGGGACTTTCTAGAAATGCAAATTCCCTGCGTCATCCCCCCAGACACTCTGCATCAAAAATTCTGGGAGTGGGGCCAGCAATCTGTGTTTTAATAAGCCCTCCAAGTGATCCCCATGCTGCTAGAATTTAAAGAGTCATGCTCTATACCTACTTGAAGTTCTGTCTCAAACTCCCCGTCCTACAGAGCTGGGGGGCAGTTCATTTATTTTGAGGTGTCTCTCGTTCCTCATCAGAGTTGTGTTAGGGAACTGGGGAGCTAGTTCAGAATTCAGGCAGGAGGTTCCCTGGTATTATTAATCCCTACTTGTTCTGGCCAGGGGGTTGTACTGTGAATGTATTTGAAACCCCAAATTAATCACAACCTTTTCGTGGTGGTGTCCTGGGAGCAACGGTTCTGCTTGAGTCTCTCGGCAACACCGGCTAGAGTCTTTCTCCTCTTCTTAATCTAAACGTGCATAAAACTTAAAGGAAATGGTAGCAACATCTCCTAAAATTACCAGTCCCTTTTACAAGACTGACTGAAAGTAACCTCCTCTAGTTTCATGAAAAGGGCAAAGTGAAAATATAAATATTGTTTTGAAAATACTGGGGATAAAAAAAAAGGAAAGAATATCAAGCCTTCGGGTTTTGCTCATTCTTGTTGATAAGGAGAATTTTCAGATAGCTGGAAAACAGAGAAAAATGGGATGGGTAATTATTTTTGGACTCTTCTGACAATGATGGTGACCTTGGGAATCTTTATTTTAACCTCATTGTGTAACTTGGAGTCATCCCATCATTTAACCAAAGATGAAAGAGATTATGGTGGAGGCTTACTTGATCATCGAGTCAGTGATACCCTCACCCCGAAGATTATGTCTTAGTCCTTTTGGACAGCTATAACAAAATAGCACCAACTGAGAGGTTTTAAGTGGCAGAAATTTATTTCACTCAGTTCTGGAGGCTGGGAATCCTAAGATCAGGATGTCAGCACAGTCATATTCTGGCGAAGTCCCTCTTCCTGGTTCGTGGCCAGCACCTTCCTGCATGCCCCCACATGGCAGAGGGCCTAGGGAGATCTGTGAATTCTCTTTTATAAGGACACTAACCCCATTCCACGAGGTGTCACCCTCGTGACCCAAGCCCCTCCCCAAGGCCCAACCTTTTAATTCCAGCACGGTGGTGATTAGGATTTCAACATACAGATTTTGAGGGGGGAGACACAAACATTCAGAACATGGCAGATTGCAAATTAAATCCCATAAGGAAGAATCCTTCAAATGGTAGAAAGAATGAACTTTCTACCGTAAGAAAGACTTTGAACTAGTCAAGAGTCGAATTTAAAAAGTGTCTGCAGTATAATACTTTGTGCATAAAAATAAGTATCCCTCAAAAAGATACAACCCCCCCAAGCCTAAAGGCAAACCAAACAACAGGAAATTTTGGCAACACAGACATGCATTTTGTACGTTGTACTGACCAAGAGCCCACATTTCTAACACAAAGATAAAATAGCAGGCCAGAAAAATCAGGGGAGAATGTTATGCTGCAATTAGCACACTGAGCGAAACGAATGTAATCTGAAGATTTTAGCAAAGTCCATATCCACTCACTCTGCATAAGTAATGTGATTGCCAACCAGAGAGTAGCACTTCACACACTTTCAGAGAGGACCTATGATTTTAAAGATCAAGACTAAGACATAAAATTTCTGTACATAGGATTTCAGAAATATTGTAGTTAAATGGAAAAGCATATTTGCAGAAAATGAAGTCATTGCCAATTCTCTTTGTCATTTGAAAAAATTAATATTACTGTTAACTTTAAGGTTTTATTTAAATTTCCCATGAAGATTTGCACAGATTAAAATTTTGAATTGGGAAAGGCTAATGGAAGAACACAATACCAAATATTTGGGGAGGTCTGGCCTTCTAAACAGTTCCCAGAAGAGTGGTCTGGTTCATGAACATCAACAAGCTGCATTGACTGTAGGAGGAAAAGTAACCTACCTAGCAGTATGATAGAATCTTGAAATTTTAACATAAGTCTTTCTGGTTTCATCATCATAGTTAATAAAAGAGAACAAGTAACTGCATATTAGTGACAGAGGCTCTTTATCTTATTTTTTTTGGTCAGAAGTTTAAGACATAATAATAGTGCAACAAACTGAGGGTTTAGGAGGGGTGGGGGTGGGGGGCTGGGCGAGCCTGGTGGTGGGTATTAAGGGGGTCACGTATTGCATGGAGCACTGGGTGTGGTGCATGAACAATAAATCTTGTAACACTGAAAAAATAAAATAAACATTTTTGGGGGAAAAAAAGACATAATAATAGTGTACTTTTTTTTAAAGCATACTAACACAGCCATTTTTGATATTGAGAGGAGCTTTGCTTATCACCTTAATTATCAATATACTATGTTTTAACTCCATGCAAGGGAAGTGAAAAATCACCCTTGTCTTAGTGAATGAAGAGTAAAATATAACCGTGCGTAGAAAATAGTATTGTTATGGTTGGTGACCATAGAGACGATATGGGGAGAGTCCAAATGAGTAAGTAGAGCAGTTGTCGTGTGCAGTGTGCGCTGTGCGGGTAGAGCCTGGAAGGTGGAGAGAGGCCGTAAGTTCTCTACCTGTCTCATGGAGGCCTCTCCTCCATCCTCCATGTGGATTCCCAGGGCAGGCCGTCAAACGTCTCTCTTCTCTGTATGCCCCATTGCCCCTTCCAACTTTTTAAAAACAAAGCAAAGCACAGACCCCCTGCCTTTGACCTTATCCCTTTCCCGTCCTGTTTCTCTTCTGCCTTGTCCCACCAAACTATAGCTTATCTCCTGCAATCTCTTTATCTCCATGATCTCCACTAAACCTCCTCCCTCTTGCCTGTTCCAAGGGCCTTTTGCCGTTTTCATTTCCCTTCATGACTTTGCTGTTTCAATAATGTTGAGCAGTCGCTTGGAACACCCTTCTGTAATATATCAGTGAGGCTGTTTTTAAGAGAAGTAAAAAGCTGCATACTTAAAAGCCTGTCTCTGATGATCCTTTTAAAAAATAATTTTTAAAAATGCATTGCCTGAATAAATTCTAGTGAGTACCAAGTCTTACCTTGTACTGTATCTTAGCCCATTAAACTTCCCATCCATCAAGAAATGCTGGAGTTGATACTTAGAAATGAAGTATGAACTCTTGGCTGGATTAAAACATTCATTATTCCACTCAGCTTTTCTGTTTGCTGAGGTTTTGGGTAACTTTTTTCCCTGTACTGTAGTTTAGCTTAGTGGCTAGACAAGTTATGAGTCTTTGGACTTTTTATCATTGCATCCAGTTTGGAAAGTTTCAGTGGATTCCAATTAAACATTGCATTAATATTTATTTTGGTCCTGGTACAGCTTCATAAGGATTTAGGTTCTTGATACTGTTCATGTATTTGCCAGCTTGGTCTATTCCTTTTAGTCTTCAAAGGGTTTGAATTTCTTCTGCTTATATGGATCATAGACTCCAAGGGCTTTCTGTGTTAAAACTCTGGGGCCCTAAAATTCAGTTCCTTTCTGTTGACCTTCATGACCCTGCTGGTCCAGTAGATGGTCTGACTTACCCCAGGTGTTGGCATTGGATGTGGCTCCCTGGGCAGCGCCCTGGGACACTGTCATCCAAGAACCGTTCACAACACACATTTGATTGATGGAAACTACTGACTTCCCTCAGAGGTACCTCAACACTGTACAATCTATCCTAGCAGCTAACCTATCGCCCAGTCCTCTTAACAAAACGTCTTTGCACAAAACAAAGAATACAAAAACAAAATTTTCTAAGTGACTAAAGGGTAATGACTTTGTACCAATTAGAGAGATAATCTTCAATTTCCAAGCAACTACTGTGAAATCAATAAATATTACATATTTCGCATTGACATCCACTGCTAGGGTTTAAATGTAAGATGACAATCTCACCTGATTTTTTCTTTTCCCATCTTAGCTCTGAGGGAAGAAGGATAATTTCAATTTTTTATGAATAAAAAAATTTGGAAAAATTTTATTTTTGAGGAGAAACAAAAATTCACTTACCTTTAAAGTGAAAATCCATCAAAAGAGATTATGTATCATAATAAATGTTAAAGGTGGCCATATTACACATAATGCAGTAATAAGAATGGTTTTGTCTTGCTCCCTGAATCACATTTAGTGTACGTAGAGTTTCCAGCCCTTCCCTGTAAGACCACGAGCTCCTTGAGAGTAGGCTCAATTATTCTGTCTGTATCCCCAGTACCTGGCAGAGTGCTTGGCACCTGGTAGAAACTTAATAAATCATTGAATTAATACACGGATGAATAATCCCTGGGTTTTTAAAAGCTGTACATTAAAGACATACTGTAGCAAATATTTAGTTAGCAGTGGTTTTGAGCAGTAAAATTCATAGCCATAATTTAGTAATATAATAATTAGAAAGCTGAGGTTAAGCTTTAAAAATCCTACTAAGAAATATTTAAGAAACTGTAAGTTTTTGGAAAAAAAAAACAAAAACCCAAGGCAATCATCCAGGAGCAGAGTGGACTCCTAAATATTGCTCTTACGAAGTAGATGAGTAGGATTCCACTTAGTTTGTGAGAATGATCGGGAGAGCCGGGCAACCAGAGTAGGTGTCCTTAGCCACCCCTTCGACCCGAGAGGGTATTTACCCAAGTGAGCGAGGGAAGAGGTTCCTGGACAGACTGCCAGTCCTCTTCCGGGGCCCCGGGGCCCAGCTGCCAGCAGCAGTGCTCTTTCTAGAGAGACCCCTGGCAAAGCCTGTCCCTTGTGGGATATGATTTCCCCCAGAGAAAGGGGGCTTGACTCTCTCTAAATCATAGTTCATAAGAAAAAATCCTAACTCCCACTGACGCTGGTGGGGAGGGGGTGAAGGAGGAAAGGTGCTAAAGAAGCTTCTCCAAGTAGGTGACGTCCAAACTGAGGTTCGAAGGACTTCGCTCAGTAAAGGGACTCGGGGAAGGGCCTTCAAGTCAAAGCAATGGAGTGCTCAAAAACAGACGTCTGCGATAGTTGAAACCCTAGTTGTGTGACTTCAGGGAAGTTACTCTCCCCCTCTGTGCTGCGGTTTCCACCTCATAGGGTACCTGTGAAGGTGAAAGGAGTTCATACGGATAAAGCTCTCAGAGAGCGGTAAGCGCTCCGAAAGAAGTAGCAATGCAATTATTGCTGTGAAATGCAGTTATTGTTGAGATAGCTCTTCTTTGGATATCACACCGGCTCAGTCGGGCTGGAGCAGTGGGTGCAAGGGGACCGGAAGGGAAGAATAAAAGGGTGCTCTGGGGGCAAAAAGGGACCAGGTGATGAAAGACAGTCTGTGACGCCCTGCTTGGAGAATAGACTTGCTTCTGAAGATGATAAGAATTATAGCTTATGGTTAAGTGGAACCTCGTGGCCTGTGGCTTAATGTTATGCGGCATGAGACGGGGCACTAAAGACATGTCCCCTCGCTCTCAGGATTCTGACCCTCAGCGCGAGCATCCCGTGCTACATGGGATGACTGCTTCCTGGGAATACCAGCAATACGTGGGTTCCGCATGAGCCTCTCCGCACAGCCCACAGCCTCTCCTGTCCTAGACCATTAATGAACACTCATCGATTCTACCACATTCAGGAGTAGCACCCGGACTGACCGGATTGTTTATACTTTTGCCTCCCTTCCTGAGTCTTCCCTCCCAATTCACCACTACACTTAAACACTCAGATGAAGCCCAGTCATTATCTTAAAGACTCCAATGATAATAATCATCATAATAGTAGAAGCTGCATTCAACTGAATGCTTCCACGTGACTGCCATTGTTCCGGTGATAGTGCAAATCCCAAGCGTGTTTTTGGGAAAGGCTGCCGCAGGATGCCATCTTGAATCAGTTGTTGCAGAACTATCTCATCTGACCTTTCTGCCAACTTTATGTTTACTTGCTCTTCCTTTGTACCTCCAACTGGACATTTCCTTTTATCCACTTATAATAATTGTTTTTAAGTTCGTGTGCCTAAGATGTAGTCTCTCTTCCTCAACCTACTTAGTTCCAAGAAACCTGCATCACTAGTGATTCTAATCCTTACTCAGAGTCCCGTAACTTTTTATGTCCCCGCCCCACCACGTCCTGACTTCTCAAAGAGAATTTAAATATGGCAGGGCAAGAAGATGGAGAAACTCATTTTTGTCCTAAGTCTAAAGAAAGCACGCTTAAGGATTTTCTCTTAGTACACTCTAATGCCAATTACTTTTACAGTTTCTGTGTGTTTCTTTAAACTTGGCTGACTGTTTAGTATGTATTTATACACTTTTTCTCGAAGTGGGATTTTGCTTTGTTCATCTTTAGCCCGTGTCTGATATGTGTTAGTTTGCCAGAATCACACTCAATATGGAAGGAGTAGAACTGGACCATTATGACAAATTACTACTTTATCAACTTGGGACAATAAAAATTGGGAGAATGTTCTCATTCTAGTACTTCGTAAGAAATAAATAAAAGTTTTGCAGAGGAAAAATAAATATAATTAATCTTTTAGAACTCTTATTTTCTCTTCCAAAGGAGAGTAACAGGCCCTCCCATAAATTCTGGGGAAATAGACCTCAGTGTTTACTCCTGGAAGCTCACCAGCTCTGTGGAAGTTTCTGGAGAGGAATGTTGTGGAATTGGCGGTAGAGTGAAATAGTGCTCTCCCCTGTCCCCTGGTTCATTGGCTTGAACTAAGCCCAAGTCAAAAGTAAGAAGTCTCTTATAAGTTGTCAGTTTCCTCCTCACTTAGGACCTTCCTTAATGATTAAAAACTTAGCTTTTAAACCAGATTTCCCCTCCACCACTCTGCCAGACCCAGCTGTGTTAGAGGTGTGATGGGTCACGGATCCAGGAAGGTTTGGCTTTAGACTCTTGGCTTCCCCCCACCTAGGGGTTTGATTTTTCTCTCCCTCAATTACCCTCCTTTTACGAAGAGCAGTTAATCAGCTAAGTTTTTAATTCTTTTGCTATTAAGGCCATTTCTTTAATTTAGCAATTCATGAACCATCAAAACTAAATGCAAAGTATCCGTGAGTCTGTGCATGTGTGTGATCTTGTTTCTTTTTTACGGAATTTTGTGTTAATCTAGATCTGTAATGAATTAGAACAGCCATGATCTTCTCTTGGGATTTTGAGGAATCTAGACAGGCATTTCTTTAATGGTGGGAGGAGTTCCATGATTTAAAAAGATACTGAAAGAGTTAAAGTGAACAAGTATCTTTAGCAGGGAGGCCTTTTAAACTTATTCTTCAGGAGTGGGCTGGATATATGACATGCAGAGATCCCCAAATTTATCTGGACATGGGACTCATTTTTACCCAAGCATACTGAGAGAACAGTGTTCCTTGGAACATAACTCTGGAAACTCTGACTGACACTTGCTTTCCTAATCATTTCAAACACCTCAACCTGCATTTCATGGTTTTCCACCCTTTTGGACAAGCATCTAACCGTCCGTCTCAAAAGTTCTAAATACAATCTTTCCAATTTGCATTTCCAGTAATAATGTCAAACGAGTAAGCAAAAAAAAAAAAAAAACCAGAAACAAAAAACCCAAAAATAAAACAAAACAAAAAAATTAAAAAACCCTCCAAAACCTAGTTAGGATAGAAATGATTAATGAACTTGAATATATCTAGAGAGAGAAAGTAGAGACTGAAAGATAGGAAGAATTATATGTCCAGAAATAGTATTTAGACATGAAGGTATGTGTCAGGGTTCCAGAAGCCGAGGAGGGAGCTTTCCATGAAGTCAGGTACGATGCCAGCACCATATGGAATAGTGATTAAATAAATACACCACTTTTTAAAATAAACAGTCTTTATGTTCTTTGTAGAATCAAAGTCCGTGTGTAGGGAAATGAGAAAGAAAGGCAATAAGAAGAAAATCTGGTTTAAGTCATAGAAATCAGGTCTGAGGAGAATGCTATAGATCCCATTTAATTCTCTAATTTTACCGAAAAGGAAACCAATGTCACGAGAGGAGTGATTCCCATATCCTTATAGTCTCATATTTTTTCCATCTCACATTGATTATAGTTGAGTCTGTTAGAAATCATTGTGTTAAAAAAAACAGTTTTAATAGTTTGAACTGTCCACCTATTTTTATTTGCCATTTAGTAGGTACACTCAGATGCCTGGATAACTTTAACCATTTTATCTGGTTTAATAATGCATCATGGTATAGTTATGAAACTATTCTTAACGTCAATCAACACCAAAAATTCAGTAACCAAATACAATGTAAAGGTCTTTTGTTGTATTTATTTGTTTATTGTTTTCCTCTTCCACCGAACGATGAGCTTTCTTAAGATCGGCGGCCATGTTTCACTTCTCCTCTGTATTCCCACTGCTTTCAGGCAGATAGTCAACGGTTAACAGATAACGTAGGCTGATTATCTTATAGCCCGATCACATATAAATGAAATTAAGCCAGTCGTGGTTATATTCTAATTAACAATAAGATAAATTCTGAACTTTTATATTTATTGCAAATTTATTTCAACCCTCATTCAGGCACCCAGTGACTGAAACACAACTCCATCCTACAGGACTGCAGAAACACCTCTGTTCATTCCTTGTTGATATCTCTGAAAACTGCCCTCTCTGTATGTCACTTGTTTCTACTCCATTGATCTTGTCCCTGTTCTGTCCACTCAGTTGGACACCCATATGAACACACAGATGTATACATGTCAACTTACGCGTTATCATGGCAAAACATGTAAGAGTATAATAACAGTACAATTTTTTTTTAACAATCATCCGAAATTCATACTGTACATTAAGGCTCCCTCTTGATGTGTACGTTCTGAGGGTTTGGGCAGTTGTAGAATGATATATATTCATCCTTATATTATCACACAGAATTCTGTCATATCCACATCCTCACCAACATTTGGTGTTGCCAGTGCTCTGGATCTTGGTCATTCTAACCAGTGTGCAGTGGGATCTCATTGAAGTTTTAATTTGTATTTCCCTGATGACATGATATGGAATATTTTTTCATATGCTTATTTGCTATCTATTTTCTTTTTTGAGGTGTCTATTAGAGTCTTTGGCCCATTTTTTAATCAAGTAGTTTATTTTCTTATCTCACTGAGTTTTAAGAGTTCTTTGTATATTTTAGTTAACAGTCCTTTATGAAATGCCTTTTGCAAATATCCTCTCTCAGTCTGTGACTTGTGTTCTCAATTTCTTGATAGCAGTATAAAGTTAATTAAGATTCTGCTACCAAAAAGAAAAGATTCTGCTACAAAGTAGGGGAGCACCTGGGTGGCTCAGTTGATTGAGCGACCAACTCTTGGTTTCAGCTCAGGGCATGAATCTTGGGATCAAGTCCCCCAGCGGACTCTGCGCTCAGTGGGGAATCTGCTTAGAGATCTCTCCCTCTGCCCCTCCCCACACTCATGCACGCTTTCGCTCTCTCAAATAAATAAATATTTAAAAAATATATTCTGCTACTAAGTAAAGGCAACATTTTGCCTTCCCTATCCTCCCAATCAAAAGAATACTATATTGGATTGATTATTTGTTCATTAAACCAACAGTCAAAAAGAACTTAGTGTATGTTTAACCTTATGCCAAGGACTTTCACAAGAGTAGAAATGAGACAGGATACCTGCCACCAATGGATGTGTAGTATACATCTTGTTGCTCAGACTTGAGTAAAGAATGGACTTTAAAGGAAAAAGTTCTTGTCAACCTCCAGCATTACCTTAAATTATTTTCTTTATAATCAAGTACATATAAACAGAGAATAAGATATACATTCCTTGTATTTATTGATTTAATACATAGCTATTGAGGTCTTACTATGGTCCAGACACTGAACAAAGTAACAAAGATAGACAAAATACCTGACTTCACAGGCATGTTCATTCTGGATGGAAAGAAAAAAGTATGCGTGTCAAAAAAAACAAACATAACTGATGATGGCAGTTGTGTTCTGTAGAATTGCCATAATGAATTGACAAACCCATAACCATTGCTTCTAGGGGAAATACAGGTTTAGGTTCCTGAGAGCCTCTGGTCACCATATTTTCATCAACCAATCAATACATAATCTTGCTTTGGGGGCATCTTGGTGGCTCAGTGGGTTAAGCGACTTACTCTTGATTTCAGCTCAGGTCATAGTCTCAGGGTCATGAGATAGAGCCCCACATCAGGGTCTGAGCCCTGCATGGAGCCTGTTGAAGATTCTCTCTCTTCCTCTGCCTCTGCCCCTCCCCGCTTCTCGCTCTCCCTCTCTCAAAAAACCTAAAAAAGAAAAAAAAAAACCCACCATATTTTGTCAGTAAGGCCCAGCACAGTCTTCTTGTGCTTAGGAGCACTGGACAAACACTTAGCACCATGCTCGGGGCCATTATAAACAGTGAAATCACCAACAAAAAAACTATAAATATGAAAAAATCATGACACCAAATAAACTACCAAAAAAGGGGGGTATTTATTTATGGTATGGGAACTGAAACAGGAAAGCAGAGTATTGTCTTATTCAGCCTTAGCTGGGAATGTGCATGCCAGGTGACTCAAATTTTCCTCCACTGTGCCCTCGCCCATGAATGACTATGGAACACTGACCTGGGGCTTACATGTAAACCTTAGAGAGTAAGCAAATGCAAAAATGCAGAATCCATTAATAAATGAGGACCAACCGCACACAATAAATTTCAGATAGTGTTAGGTGTTAGGAAACCAATGAAGCAGCATTGGGGTAGAGAGTGAAAGGACATCAGGGACAGCTATTTTGGGTGGGAGACTAGGGTAGTCCTCTCCGCGGAGGGGACACCTGAGTAGCCATGAGTGGTGGAAAGGAGTTTGCTCCGTGAAGGTGGGGAAGGAGGCTGTTGGAGGGAACAAATGTAAATGACTGCGGATCCAGGAGCAAGCTTGACTTGGTTTTTATGAGGAACAGGACGAAGGCCTCCCTGTTGGCAGAAAAGATAGAGTGACAGAAGAGGAGGTTGAGAAGGTAATCAGAGGTCAAGTAAGCATGGTCTTGTTGGCCTGAGGAGGAGCTTAGATCCTGTTTGAACAGATAATGAAAAGACACTGAAGGCTTTGAAATATGTATGAGCTGGGGCGCCTGGGTGGCTCAGTCGGTTGAGTGTCAACTCTTGATTCGGGCTCAGGCCCTGATCTCCGGGTTGTGGGATCGAGCCCTGCCCTGGGCTCAGCAGGGAGTCTGCTTCTTTCCCTCTACCCTTCTGGTGTGCACGTGCATACTCGCTCTCTCTCTGATGAATAAATACATCTTTAAAAATAAAAATAAAAATAAAAATAAAATATATATGAGCTATAGGTGATGAGTCTTAAGTGATTTTATAGCTCCCTCAAATTATAAATTAAATTTAGCCCCCCCCCCCAGTACCATTTAAAGGAACTATATTAACTTAAGTGACAAGGCTTCTTTGGAAGTCAAGTGGTGTGAGTCTCAGGCTGACTTCACTGGTGACCCTGTGCCGTGCGATGACTCCAAGAATGACCTTCACTTGACGCGGATGGGTCATTTCCTCTTCACGGTTCCTTAGGGTTTCTTCCCCCTGGTCTGCCACAATGGTACCGAAACTCTTCTGCAGGCCTGCTTCTGACTTAACCCAGGTAGAAGACGGCAACATCCAGCTGACCCGAAGCAGGCTAACCTCATCTCTCGACTCCATTACCTGGAGGAAAATATAAAATCAGTATTTCTCCTAGAGAACTCCCAGCATCTCGCTCCCCCCGAGAATAGCCCCCAGCCCTCCAGGACTCTTTTGAGACATCTGACTCCCCTAGAAGCACTTCCAGGCTGTGGGACGGCATTGCGTGACACGACAGTGGGGACTCGATGTCAGTACCCACTGTCCCATCCCATACAGTGGGTATCACCAAGAGCGAGCCCTCACGTCCTCGATGGGCCCTGAGTGATAACATTATCTCAGCGTGATCGGCACTGGTAAAAATCGGCCACTCTGGGAAGGCGGTCGGTATGGAGAGTCTGCCCACGTGTCGGGACAGGGGGTATATGGGAAATCTCTGTACTTTCTGCTCAGTTTTGCTCTGAATACAAAACTGCTCTAAATAACGAAGTCTTAAAGAGAAAAAAAAAAAAAGAAAGGAAAACTCTCGCTCTACATGGAAAACTAAACAACAATTTAGGAATGAAGTAAGAATATATTTAACTATAACTGCATCAGACGGTCTCCTGGGCAGCCCCAGGCCCAGTGCCTGAAAAGAAGTCACAGAACAACATCTGAGACCTGGGGGAAAGAGACCGCTCTGTGCCTCTGTGGGTGTTTGGGGGTGACTGTGGGTGAGGCAGGCCTTGACTGGGACCACAGGATTGGCTGGTGTGCGAGAAGGGGAGAGAGCAGAACGTTCTCTGAGGGGAACTAGGCCTAGAGGGTCACAAGGTTTTCAGAGTACAGAGGGGACTCTGCGTCTGTGAGGGCAGACACCGGCTGGAGCAGAGAGTTTGGATTAGGGGGTCAGGGGAAAGCATATTTGGAAAGCCTGGCCCTACCGTTTCAGCACTGATCTGCCCCCGTGGGGCCCGACGGTGGTATTCGTAGCCCCGGACTGTCTTGTTGGAGGGCTGGCCGTGGGATCTGTGGCATGGAGGTACTTTCTCAATGTAGTTATTTGTACTGAGCCTGTCACTAGCTCAGCAGGAGGTAAAAATTACTTGACAGTCTCTCCTGGCTCTCACCCATCCAAAGCACGCAAGAGAGCGGGGGTGTCAGAGTGGGTGGGCGTTGGGGAGAGTGAGTTCTTAGGAACTGAAGCTTTCAGTGCCGGAGAATGAAGGGCACAGAGAGGCTTACCCATGGCCTGGGGCACCAAGCAAGCGGGCCCCCATGGTGGAGTCCTCATTCCTACCTTCCACTCTCAAAGGGTTTTGTTTGGTGTAGAAATCTCTATCTCTCTCTCTCTCTCTCTCCCCCTCTCCCCCATCCCTCCCTGTTCCTCCCTCCCCCATCCTTCCCTGCTCCCCCCTCCCCCCACCACGTGCACATGTACGCATACGTAGACATCTCACACAATTATTTATTTATTTGTTTTAAAACATTTTATTTATTTATTTGACAGAGAGAGAGATCACAAGTAGGCAGAGAGGCAGACAGAGGGAGAGGGGGAAGCAGGCTCCCTGCTGAGCAGAGAACCCAATGCGGGGCTCGATCCCAGGACCCTGAGATCATGACCTGAGCCAGAGGCAGAGGCTTTAACCCACTGAGCCACCCAGGCACCCCCATCTCACACAATTATTATCAAAAAATCACTTTGGAATTAAAATCTCAGCTAAGGATCCTTCTCTTAAACAAAGCTACATTTTAATAGGGTTCTAAGGGTTCCCTATTATACGGCAAATGTGAACTACTCAGCCTGCATGCAGAACGATCATTTAAGCCCATTTGACTTCTAAAGGCGAGGGTGATAACGTTTTGGATTTCATTTTTGTTTGTCCTCTAAGTGCCTTGAGTTCGGGCCAAAAACCTGGGCTGTGGATGAATGTGCTGTAGACCTCACTTCTTGTCACGGGGCCGAGTGGACTTGGGGGAGAGGGTGGAGCTGTCTGGTCAGACATGATTTTCAGTTTTGCCCTTTGCCTCTGGAGCCAGGGCCCTGGCCCCCATCCAGTCGCACGAAGAGAAGATTATGGTATTTTCTAGGTAATTTTCAGGAACACAAACCCAAAGTAAAGTCAGGTGGTTTCAAGTCTGCACTGAATTTTTCATGTTAGGGATTTGTCATGATTTGGGTTTTCAGCAGAGCTGTATTTTAAATGATGAAGGGAGTTGTATTCTTCTGGAGACAGGCATGTTTTGGTTGTTTGCTAATGACCTCTGGTTTTGCTTATGAGGAGTTTTGTTAACAAATGGAAATGTAGCAAAATAAAACACTCTTCTTTCTTTCCTCCTTTCTTTTTTTCCTCCTTGTTCTTCTTTTTCAAACAATGAGAGCCCTTGCAAAAAACTGTCAAAACCAGGCTACAGATATTGGTTATTGTAGCATCATTAATCCTGTGTAAAAATAAATTAGTCACTTTAGCAATCAAACACGTTCTGCTAATCTCTTGTCGGTGCTTTTAAACAGAGCCTTCCCCTCGCTGTTTGATAGATCCTATTGTTAGGAGAAGAGAACTGCAGAGATGCATTCAAAAATTCTTTGAAATTTTTCCAGCCTCAGGAACCCATTCAGCAGTCACTAGCCTTTAAGGAGGCTGATAAAGGCGAGCTGGGCACCCCAACCCCTGGGTGAGGGGCTTGGCTCTGGGAGCCTCATCATGCTCCACCTGCCCTGCCTTTTCCTGCCCTCTGACCCCACTGCCCATCTCACCCTCTGACTACACTTCCTAAAAGAAAGGGAGAAACAAACTCTCATCTCAAGCGCAGAAGACTTCTGTTTCTGGGGGGGAAAAGTTAGAGCTGTCTTCAAGCTAAAGTGACTGATCGAACTGAACCTAACTGTCATTTCTGGTTCCTGTTTAGTTCCATCCCTGCAGTGGTGTGGCCCATTTGTTTTGGGATGCCACTGAATGTCACATAGCTTTCCACTCCCTGTCCTCACCTGACCCCATTGTCTTAGCGTCGCTGCAGACCTCTGGGTATGATTTAAAGCTAAGTGAGAAATATAAAAGAGGCTCTGCTGTCTCCAGAAGGGGGCATATGTTTCTATCCACTACAGACCCCCTTAGTGGAAGGGGTGGTCAGGCGTGTGTGTTGGAGGCCAAGAAAGAGGAAGTGTTGCTTTTCATCTGAGAACTATATTGGTTTGCCAGGGCTGCCATGACAAAGTGCCACAGACTGGGTGGCTAAAGCAACAACAGTTTATCTCCTAAGAGTTCTGGCAGTTAGAAGTCCAAGATCAAGGTATTGGCAGAGTTGGTTTCTTCCGAGGCCCCTGCCCTTGGCTTGCAGGTAGGGGGTCATCTTGTGTCTTCACATGGTCTTCCTCTGTACATGTCTGCGTCCTCATCTCTTTGCCTTGTAAGGACACCAGTTATCTTGGATTAGGGCCCACCATATGACCTCCCTTAACCTTAATTGCCTCTTTAAAGACCCTCTCACCACACACAGTCACATTCTAAGGTACTGGGGTGTTAGAACTTCAACGTATGAATTTTGGTGCTGACACAATGCATCCCATAACAAGGGCTAAGGACATTTCATTATCACAGTTGACCTTAGTTATGAACCCAAAAAGTTAACAATAATGAACGTCCCATGCAATTCTTTCACACACACACACACACACACACACACACACACACACTTACTTACTTACACACACCCCCTCAGGGCTTGAAGAGCTCCAGTCCACCCAAAGTTGACTCCCAGGGGCAGCAGATGTTGAGGGAAAGTAGCAGGAACAGTTGATGTGATGTGGTTACTGTAAGAAGTGACTTTGTTGATGCTGAATCCAAAGACCCATTGTCACCATGGTCAGAATATATTTACTAACTGGTGCTGTGTAGTGCTATCTGGGTTCAGGCTTTTTCATAGTCAGTGCACCATTCTCCTGTGTCCGGGCATCCTTGTTCTTCTCCAGACAAATAAATATATAAGAATAAGAATATTCCATAGAAAAGTATGCCTGTGTGTGTAAGTGTCTGTGTGTTTCTCTCTTTCTCTCTCTCTCTCTCTCTCACACACAGAGACACACACACACCCCAGCTGAAATGTGTATGTTACCGAGCCTCTCAGGTACATACTGATGTTTTCAATCCAAGGATAACTTTTGTTTGTTTTTAAGGAGATAAAATTCACCATTCATCAGACATTTGATTCCTAACACCTTTTTCCTAAAAATACAGAGGAAATTCCTGGCTAGATTTCCTACTGTCCAAGTCACTAGTAAGTTGCCTATGTTTTATTACTACTTTTCATATCACTTTTCCTCCTCAAAAGAGTGCCCTGCTCTGGGTTTCTTGCCCCTGGTGTACAAATATGCAGAAATCTTTGTCGTGACGGGGCAGCGTAACTTCCATCAGAGATTAGGTTTCCAGGTACCAGAGTGAGGGGAAAGTTTCTGAACCAAAGGAGCATGCTGGAAGAATAAGAGGTAGCCCAAGGAGGAGGCTGAATCAGAAGTCTTCCAGGGAAGGCAGAGGTTCATCCCTGAGGAGACTAAGAAAGAATTTCAAGTCCAAAGAATCAGAAGAAAGTTCAAGGCTCGGGAAGTGCCAGGCAGAAATGGGACTACACCTAGATGCTTCCTGCTTCATCACCTACTTCCAAGGCGTCTTGTCAGCCTCCTATTTGCCAGGCTTGGTGCCAGGTGCTCAAGACGTAAATCCATGTAAGAAAGGGTCCAAAATGTCAAGTACGTTACATCTAATGGCAAGTGGGTTGACCTTGAGGGAAAAAAGGGCAGCTCTGAACGCAAACAGCAGTGATGTTAGGATCTTCTTAGAGATTGGTGATTCATGATTCAATGGATGGGTTGACTTAAAGTATCACAGACATGTCTTAAAATTTGGTTTAGCTTGCCAAACCACGTGAGAGCCAGTGTGCATCCACGCCGACCACTGCCACAGATCCCAACCCCCTCCTCCTAACAAACCCGATTAGTATTTTGACCCTTCTTTCTCTGAGGTCATCAGTAAGCCCCTACTTGCCAAATGCAAGTACTCATTTGATATTGTACTCTCCACCTTTCATTCTGTGGCCCCTCCAGCCCCTTTTTTGTCTCTTGGTTTGCCTTAGACCTCTCCTCTGGTCCTTTCCCCTTCACTTCCTTAGCCCAGTTTTTCAACATTTCTATCACGGTCTTCTTTTTCTCCTTCCTCTCCACTCTCTCCTCTCCCTCGGCATCTCTCAGGGATGCTTCCTGGCCATGGGCTTCCAGCCTGCCCTCCCTTTCAACATTTCCTACATTTTTACTGCCAGCTTAACCCGAGTATCTTTTCCGGACACTCAAATGCACCATGTTTAAAGGACAAACGAAAAAAATATAAAATACAAACTAGATCTTCCTCCCCTACTCTGTTTTTTCTTCTTCCTACTCAATTAATGATCTTCATCATGCAGCTGTCCCCACCGGAAGAGCCAAAAACACACAAACGTAGGCATCTCTGCATCTGTTCAGCGCAAAATTCAACGCTGTGCGCATTTGTCAATCCCTGTTGAAGAAGTTAGTAGCTCACTGTTTCAAAAAGTCTGTACTTAACACCATTCATAACCTGGCCCCAACTCCGCCCTCGATAAACTAGAATCCTTTCCTGTTTTTCCTCAGGACAACCTCTCCGAGGCCCCCAGGCTGTCCTCACTTCTCAGCTTCCCATTCATCCGGGAATTCCGTGCTGATTCTCACAGCCAGGTCTTCGCATGTTTTGCTTTCCTCTCCTTGAGGGGCTTCCTTCCCATCTGTCAAAGTCTAGGCATCTTTCAAGGCGGGTTCCATCACCTGTCCTAGATAATACCTTCCTTGACCACATCAGACCATGGTAACCACCAACACCCATTCCCCCCAGCCCCCCCAAAGTCTCCGAATTCCTCTGGCACCGAACAGCTGTACCACAGAATTCCGCACCTGGCTCCCTACTTGTTCTCTTTCTTTGGTATAAACAAGACAGAAATCTAGTATCTTTTCCAGGGATTCACAGACATGGTAAATTCCTCCTTGAGTTTTCCCCCCAAAATGTATCTTTGAGGAGGAATTTGTAATCTTTCTTGGTTCGGATAATGAAATTTACATACCTTCTTGTGATACGACATGTTTTGTCTTAGTTGTCAGGAAATTTAGGGCTGTTTCAGGACCCGACTGTAATAATCAGCTCATCTCACAATCCTAGGAAACGTCGTCTGTCCTACCTGCCTCTGCTGTGTGTTCATTTTTAATTCTGCAGACATTTAATTTGTAAGACACTGTAGATCCTTCTGGGACAAAATGAGAAAAGAGACCTCCAAATAAACTGTATCCTTCTCCTTTTATTGCATAATTTTCATCATCCTACCTGGACTGTGAGTCCTTGAGAACAGAGTTAGATCTTACATTTCTTTTCTTGATTGCCCAAAGTCAAAAGCATATGGTAGATCCTTAATAATTCACTGTTGTTAGGTTAATACTTTTGGATGTCCTAAGCAAAATAATCTACTTTTTTAAATTGGGTTAGATGATTTTAAACCAAGATGAAAACATCTAAAAATTACATAATTTGAACAAAGGGTCATGAGCATATTTACTTCTGCTAGCATCCTGTTCAATGTTTAAAATATCAGAAGGAGAATATAGTAAAAATTACAAGGTAAAGTTTTTGCTACAATAGTATCTAAGCATAACACTTAAAATGGGAAAGAAGATTAACAAACTCAGAAGTTCACTATCAATGACACTTACCCACTTACCGGATGACAGAGCGCATCCCCTCCCCCCAACCCCAAAGCCCTGCTGGCTGCCTTTCTGATAAACACCATTCAGGTGCCATCTGACTTCCTTTTCTCTCCCCTCATGCTCATTTTCACTCCCCCTTCCCCTCCCTTCTGAACACAAGATAGCAAACGTTAAGATTGTCTTTCAATAAAACTACGTGTGCCAGGCATCAAATTCTTTCTTTCTTTTTGTGGGGGGAGGAGCGTGGGGGGTGGAGAATGAAGAGGAAGAGGGGTTCCTTTTCTAAGCTCACCCAGGGAGAATACTTTAACTTTGAAAGAAACCACAAGAATGTGATCATCAAGTCATAGCCAGACGTAGCCTGTGTTCATACTTCCTGTCCGCTTACCCCCTGCCCACACCCCCCTTCCCCACATTCACCCACCGGCACATACCTGGAGCTGTTATTTATACAAACGTGAGAAGAAGCCATATAAGTACAGACATTTTTGAGACTCCATTACCCAACTGACTGGGCTTTCCCATTGTGGAAGAGGTAAGGGCTGTGGATATTTTCTTTGGCTCTTTTAACCAGAGTGGAATCATTTGCCTTTCCTTTTCACCAGTTGCCTTCCCCACCTTTTCCTTCTAAGCAATCATATTAAAGAGAGAAAGAGGGTAACAAATAACAGACACCGTGTCTTCACAATTATGAGATTCAACGATGTCTCCACCCCTACTTTCTGATCTAAACTACATTGTATGTCTGATGCTGGAACATAAATTAAAATTCATTCATTTTTTTTTTAAAGATTTTATTTATTTATTTATTTGACAGAGAGACATCACAAGCAGGCAGAGAGGCAGGCAGAGAGGGGGGGAAGCAGGCTCCCTGCTGAGCAGAGAGCCTGATGCAGGGCTCCATCCCAGGACCCTGAGATCATGATCTGGGCTAAAGGCAGAGGCTTTAACCCACTGAGCCACCCAGGCACCCCTCAAAATTCATTCTTACCACCCAAAGTAATGGTTTTTGGACCACAGGCGTGCGGGCCCATCTTGGCCAGCTTCATGTGACCCTCAACCTTGCTGTTTGTCCAGGGCTCCTAATTAGTGTGGGTCATTTTCCCAGATCCATGTACAACGTCCTGAACCTCTGTGCCTCATGTTCATCTTCTGTTTTCTCTTTGCAAAGATTATTTTCAATTTGACTTAGGTGTAACAGAATAAGGTAAGCAAATCTGTTGCAAAATAGGAAACAGTGTGTTCTACATATAAACAGAATATTTTCAACTTCTGCTATGTGGGATTCCCCTTTCTGACTTTTCCATGACTGAAATAAATATAAATATTGGCTATACTAGTATTAGATTTAATATAAAAAATATATTTACTACCAGGAGACACAGGAGTGCAGACCTACAAAAAACTTGCCTTGACCCTTTGAAAATGTGTCCTTGATGTATAGATAGATAGATATAGGGATATAGATATATAGATATAAATTATATATATATATATGTATGTATGTATGTGGGCATATATTTATATGATCAATTACTGATGCAAGAAGTAGAATCAAAAATTTAAATAACTTTGGGGTGCCTGGGTGGCTTAGTCAGTTAAACGTTTGCCTTTTGTTCAGGTTGTGATTTCAGGGTCCTGAGATTGAGCCCCACATGGGGCTCCCTATTCAGTGGGGAGTCACTTCTTCCTCTGCCAACCCCCACTTGTCCTCTCTCTCTCTCAAATAAATAAATGAAATCTTTAAAAAAATTTTGAAATCATTTTACCTTTAGATTTTAAACCCATAAATCTGGGTATTTGGGTATATGACTTCTTGAACAAAAATGAAATTTGTCAAAATGTCCTATTCACTAAGTGTAGTGAGACCAGTAATGTCAGATTAGCTCTGGGGACCAGCAAATGTCTACCTGGCAGTTGGAAAATAAGTATGAATCAAGGTATAATACGTGCATCTAGGCTTGGAATTTTCTATATTTTAAATCTTACTTTAAGAATTACACATATAGGGATATGTAGCAGTTTATTTATACTGGTAAGACAGTTTGTAAGCCGGATGCCAGAGTGGAGGTTGACAGCTG
>CM053614.1:57468293-57536490 GCA_028646535.1 Procyon lotor | reverse complement strand
TTCTGCCACTTAATCTAACCACTAGGAAAATGCAGCTGAAGAGTCTGACATTAAATGGGCAATAAATGAATAAACACAACTGCAGAAACCACTTTTTGCGCTCCTTCTCCCAACTTTCCAAGTCTTCAGGGCAAGGATGCCATCACACTCGTAGCTGCTTCTAGGTCCGACCTGCACCCCCCTCCATAATAGCAGCACCCTCCCCTCCTACCTCGAGTACAGTCTCTAAGCCACCTGGCCCTTCTCTAGCGTTGCCGGATGCTGCTTTCTCTAACTGCTGTCATGTTGGACATAAGACCACTTGGCCGAAGTAGAAGTAGAATTGGCCCAGGGGCCACCCGAGGGGTTCCGCTAAACGGTGTGCCTCCTACAGCTGGGTGGCTCTTCAGAGAGAGAAAGCCAGTCCAGAGAACAAGCCGCCTCAGTCTTGCCAAGGAACCAACTCGGCCCCTCCTGGTTCTGGTGGTCCAGTGACCCCCTCTGCCTACCGCAACTCAGACCAGACCGAAAGAGCCAGAGCATCTGTGATGAACACAGGCAGCAACTTAAGAGAGCCCCCCAGTCCGTTTCAGTGTTTTCGCCCGGATTCTCTACAGACCTGTGTACTAAAATGCCCATTTTAAAGAAGAACCATTAGGTGGAGCTGATATTCATAAAAATCAAGCCAGTGCGGGAAATAGTCCTTTTATGAATTAGGCAAAGCTGGTAGTTTTTATCATGGCTTTAAACACTCAAATACTAGTCAAAACCTGTGAATATGTATACATTCTTTTATATGGATAATTATCCTCTTTATTGGTGGCGCCTCCTGGATTAGGAGGATTCTTCCATGCAAATAAGGGGGAGAGGAAGGTAGTGCAACAAAGAACACCTTTTATGTGGCTTCAGTACTTATTTAGCCAAACTTCCACATTTATAGAGAGGCAAATGCTACATTCCTGGATTTCTAGAAACTTCCTCGGAATTACTTTAAGTTTACTAAATCAAGTGAAGGTCCTTACATAGTTTTGGTTAATGCACATGGACAACAAGCCGACCCACTATCCATGTGCTGTTAAGAATAGCTCACTGAAGCTATGTGTGTCTACGTTCGCATTTCTGACCATGATAGAAACAAGCAAAGATATCACTTAGGTCTGGTCTGTATGGTGTTAATATGAGCCATAGAAATGAAGATGAAATACGGGATACTCTGTGCTTTAGAAGGATCCCAAATTAAATTACAAATAATGTTTTCTAATGATAGGTACCAAATTCACTACACCTCTTTTTGGCCAAGAGAGTTGGTTTTTTTGGTTTGGTTTGGTTTCGTTTGTGAGTTTTGGTTTGTTTGTTTGTTTAAGCACTTTCTTTTTATGGTAGAGGCATCCATTTTTGTGTGAGCCTGAAGTTTTGGGGTCCTTTGGTGGTTTTTTTTAAAAGTGATATTGTGGTCTCACATTTTAATGTTTCCTGGAAGAACTGGCTGGCTATTTATTTTAATTACTTCACGGGAACCCACACGACAATTTTTGAAGGACATTTTCTTATTACTCATTGTTTAGTATTTTGGTCACCGTTTTTTTCCCCAACAGGATATAGTTTCAAGGTAAGATCCCAATTTGTTTTCTTTTTATTTCAGAATGAAATGTAGAAATTCTGTTAGTTTTCTGGCCCCTTCCCCACCTACCATGTATTACCCCCACCTCCACTCCAAAAGAAATTTCCCTGGTTTGGATAAACATTTCTACTAAATCTGCTTTGAAAGCTAATCATTAGAGGCAAATACGACCTCAAGAACCACAGTGTTTGGAGGTGTTAGGAGGCATTTTAACACAAATCTTCCTATTCATGAACCTTCAAAATTCTAAACCCTATTTGAGAACGCCTAGAGATTCTGATGAGACGAAAAGAAATGACACAGAAAAAAATAAAACAAATGACATGTTCTCTGAATGTGGCTTTGGTATATATCTGACATCAGAAATAGAAGTTCATCTTTCATGAAATCGTTTTATAGTTAACTGATTGGAAAAATATGCAGCTCTAGTCATTGTCAGAAGTATACTTATGAAATCAAAGCTCAAATTGAGAGATCAAGTCTTTATTGTAAAACGTTGATGGATGTTGTACAGTTTCACTTTGGAACAGAGTTCACTACCTGCTTCTCTCATGTAAATTTAATATTCTTTATTCCTTCTTTAGTTGGTCAAATAAGAGTTCTATCCTTCCTTTCATGATTTCCAGTTTCTCACCAAAAACCACCCTGGTACATTTTTAGATGTTTATTTTTATGAACTAAAAAAAATGTTTTAAAGTCACTGCTATGAATTTCATAGAACCTCAAGGAAAATGGCTTTAATTATAACTCTTACCTTTGACTCTTTGTGAAAAACAAAACAAAAAGAAACGTTCACAGACTTTTAGCCATTCAATTCTTGCCGCAGAACAGAGTCCTGGAAAACCGGTGGGAACTCTTTGAAGTTAGTTGCTCCTGCCTTCCATCTTATAGATGAAAAAACTGAAGTCCACGATGTTAGGTGGAATTTACCACCATCTATAGTCTGTGTCCACTTTCTCCAATGGCCTTTTCTGGTCCATGCGTCCCTCGTTCCCCTCCTTTATTGGATTATGTCATTGCAGCCCCTCCCTCAAAGCTGTGTAGACCTTTGGTGAACTGCCTTCTAGCATCACTTTATGAGACTCTCTAATGCATGGCCTGCTGCTAATCCCTGCCGGCTAAAGGGCCATTCCCATCCTAGTCCTTTTTTTTTTTTTTTGGAGAAAAAGATTTCTGTGAGTGTCATCAGGGGCTAAGGAGGCCCGGAATCGTGTGGGTAACGTCTTCAGGATTATTAACGATCCGCTCAGGAAATGAAATAAACATTCTGTGATATTTTTTAACCCTTCTTACAACTTACACAACACAGTGTGTGCTTAGGAATTTTATCAGTTGAATTGAATGGAACAACAGGTTAACAGAGCTGTGGGTTTTGCTGTGAAGACCAAAGCCCATTGCTGTGTTTCACAGAGGACCACACGGGTCCGTCAAATAGAAGGATGTGCTTAACAGCTAGGAAACCCAGAGAACCAAAGCCAACTGCACCACTTACAACATCCGTGGCCTCGAGAAAGCTACCTAAGTTTCCCGGACTATAATTTTCTTTCCTGTAAATACCGTCTGCCTTACCGCAATTTTATGCGGATTAAATTAGACAATGTGTGTGTAGAGTCATGCAAAGCGAAGGCCCAGCGATTTACCCTTCCCTGCCCTTCGTGTCTGGCCGGGAGATGACCAGTCACCTGCTTGTCTGTGCTGTTTGAGAATCGGGGGGCTCAAGTCAGGCTGACTTGCGTCTGGATATTTTGGGGTCTTGGAGCACGTCCCCGGAAACCTGTCCAAAGCACAGGGTGTCGTGGCTTTGTCTCGCTGGCCCGTGTCCCACACGCGGTGTATAGGTAGCCATGCACTTCTCCTCGTCTTTCATCTCTAGGAGGCCGCCCGTTCTCAGCACGCCGCCAGGAAAGGAGGCCACACGGGCCAAGAGGCTTGTGTCTCCTGAAATCCGATGGTTTTGAAAGAGTCTTGATGCAGTCACATGCTGAGTTCCCGAGTTTATGAAATGGCCTCGAGTACTTTGCAGAGTAAATATCTAAGTCACTCAGCTTCTGCAGCTTTAGGAGGTACAAATGATGTTACAGGACCCCTCGAAAATCAGCAGTCACATCTGCCCCCAGCTTCTGCATCTTTTCGAGCACTCGTGCTCCCCTAAAATCAGCGATCGTGCTCCCGCAAGCAAGCTATACAGCGTTGTGGATCCAAACACCTATGTTTCAGACTTCAAAAACTAAACCCTCAGACCCCGATGCTTTGGACGTATTTTATGAGGATGGCAATGTTTCGTGATCTATTTATCTACTGGAAACTGCTTTATATTAAACGTTTGAGGCATAACATTTTAAAGTTTTTCGTTTAATTCCGGCTGGGTCACCTCGAGTGCTCTCTAAGTTTCAGGCGAGCAGCACCGCACAACCCGGTGCTCGCCCCAAGTGCCCTCCTTCATCCCCATCACCAAATTTTTAAGGGGGTTTTCAGATAACCCTTTGAGCCCCAAATAAAAAAGAATGAAGAATTCCTTTCTCGAAAAAATAAGTACAATTACTATTCAAAATAGCATGGCTCAAGGATGGAAGGGGGCGTTAGCCTCTGCCTAGAGCTTAGAATGTCATCCTTGGGAACTAGTGGGTTCCTCGCTCTCGGTCCACTTGGTATCCTTACAGTAGGTTCAGTCCCGACCGAGACTTTCCCAACCTGTGAATTTATCAAGGCTAAAACAAAGCCTTTGAAAACACAAGCCCTTCTTTCTTCCCCTAAACGTACACACACTGTAACCCAGAATAATGTACCAGTGATTTTTACAATAGGAGTTTCAATCTGGAGGGTCGGGAGGTGATGAGGAAGTTGGAGGGAGACCTAGACAGTAATAGCATTTCAACACAATCCTACTAAACGTGAGAAAATTGGATTTTGGTAACATGAACAATGGCTGTTATTTCCAGATGTTGAAAAAGGGACGTCTCCGAGACATATGATAATATTGACTAAGTTCCTCCCAGAAACAGCAACTAAAAGAAAAAAGGGAAGAAACAAAGTAGAGATTAACAGGATAATTTCTTGGGAGGACTAATGTATCGAATAGTATCAGCTTCCTAGTAAATGTTTAAGGTTGGATGGTTTTATAATTGACCAAAACAAGGACTGTCAATAGGGTATGTGTTTCGTGTATGTCTGGATGGTGTGCTTCTCTTTCTAGACCTCCGCATACGCAGTTATACTGTCGGCTGGGTTATTGAGAGGGGACAGCGAGAGAACCAACTTTTTTAAGCATGTGTTTTCCACCCTTTGACTCGAAGAAAAATGTGTTGCTCCTGTCCTTTAACAAATAGTGACTGGCCAGCTATAAAATCAAGCTTTTGGGGGCAGAGTTACAATTTAATATTCAGAAGTGAAGGACCAGCTACTCCGTCCCAATGAGGAATAATGATAACAGTCATGCCACTTTAAGGTTTCACTGGATATGCAGATGAGAGAATCTGGACAAGGCAGTGTGAATCACCAAGTCCAAAGCACGAGAGAGAGCAAGAAGCTCTGTAAATAGCAACTTGGCAAGTAATTTTACCTCGAAACCACACTGCAGGCATGACTTATACCAAACATTCTGCCATAAAAGAGTTATAGAATATTAGAATAAAAACTATAAGGCTAATGTCCACTTTAATTCTTTTTTGAGGTCCCTATACCATATTTCCTTTTTCAAATTACTCCCCATCAGATACTTTTTGCAAAAAAAAAAAAAAAACGCATCTCACGCCTCTGCTACCTACTCCCCTTGTGCTCAGGGGCCCATCTAAAATCAGTGTGGCTTTACAAGCATCATAATTGTGTTCAGTTTGCAACAACGTCAAAGCAATAGAATTCATGGAAAGAGAAATCACTTACAGTTACTCCCTTCACAAATCTTTGCCCTAGGTTTTTGTCTTTGCACTGATTTTTCTCACTTCGGTTTCAGCACGCACATTCTGTGCATTTTACCTTTGCTAACAGTATACTTTGGGAGTTCCGCTCTAATATTTGGAGCTGTTACCTACAGATACATTCTTTGCACATTGCACACAAAAGGATTTAACTGTTCATATTCTGTGTTATATTTTTTTATCTTATTCCTCTGGCCTGCACAGGCATTTAGTCGAAGCCATGAAGAGAATACAGACAGCTGACTGGATAAAGAAGACATTGTGGAAAAAAACTCCCATTGTTTAGATTTCTGTCAGAGGGTATAAGAATACTTAATTTCTTTTATCTCTAGGGCTTTCATTATCATTTAAATTTCATTTTACATTAATTGATCAGGGATTAGTAAAGCCATTATGCAGAAATTAGAATAAGACAAGCCAGATGGAATGAATAATTCATGAAGTCCAATTACATTTTATTTCTGGTGTACTTTCAAACTTGCCTCTGACTTCTGTGCTATTTTGATGTGACAATATTCACTGGAAATCAAGAGTGCCATTTTAATTTATTGTATCCCTCTGGAGTGGCAGCATTTGTATGCAATGGGGGTGTCCTAATGCATTCCCCCAAAACACCAGTTTCAGGGCTGCTGGAAATAGTGGGTGATGTAGAAAATGCGGTTCATCTTCGGTGAAGGTTCAGGGGTTTCTCCGTTGAGCCACATCAGTCCACCTGAGTAGGCAGAGAAACTAGGGTCTTAGAACCCCGAGATTTTTAACCTCCCAGAAGAGCTACAACCCCCTCAAAACATGTGTTCCCCTTCCCGCCGCAAAGGGAACCATTCAAGTATGAATCTGGCCCCGAGTCGGCCTGAAAGCCGACTTGCAGTTCCAGGTACAGACCACGAGGTGGCAGGCGTTGCCTTCCATGCGGAAGGTCCGCGGCCGCCGGGCCTGCCTGGGCTTCCAGAGCGTTCGCGCGGGTCTGAGCCCCGCAGGCGGACGGCGGTGGCGTCCCGGCACCGCACGGCTCGCAGAGCGTGACCTGGCGACGATTCCGCGCTAATGGGCAGCCGCGTCCACCTGCACGGAACGGCTCGTCCGCCTGTGTCTGAAACCGCCTCCCCCGGAGGTCCCGGGCCCCAGCCCCCTAAGAGTCCCCGCTTCCCACCCAGCAGCCCCCCCTGCCCCCCCTCCCCCCGGCCCCCGGTATTTATTTATGCCACTGGACAGTTCTAGTCACATTAAAGCTGCGGTTCACCTTTTCGAGGACTTTCATCTCGGGCAGTTTTATGACACTTTTGTGAATGTGCAAAGTTTTTAATTAGGCTCGCTAGACAGCCCGAGGCAGCGGCAGCGCCACCGAGTCTTCACGGTCTCTCTGCTTTACAGCACAACAAGCCGCTCTACTCCTTTGAAGACAATGCAGACTATGTGTACGATGTCATGTGGTCCCCCGTGCATCCCGCGCTCTTTGCCTGCGTGGACGGGATGGGGCGCCTGGACCTCTGGAACCTCAACAATGACACCGAGGTGAGCGGCGGCGGCGCAGGCGCTCGGGCGGGAGGGCTGGGAGGAGGGCGCAGCCGGCCTCTCTCCGTCTCCCCCCCCCCCCCCCCCCCCCCCCCCCCCCCCCCCCCCCCCCCCCGCACGGCCTTTTTTTGGACTGACCCTCCAATTGCAGCTGGGCTGCCGACCCCCACCCTCGACTGCTCTGAAGGGAATTTGGCAGATGCACCAACCAAAAATCATTTCGTCTCACTCCATCCCCAACCCGAGGCAGATCCTGGACAATTGACGACCCTTCTTTGCAAAGAGCAAAATGATGCGTGTTCTTGCCTTTCCCTAGGGAAAAGGACACACAGGCATATTTTAGAGCGGGGCTGAAATAATCCTACTGGCAAGGACTTGGAAAAGTCAGCTTTTGTGGATGATGACTTGAGATTGAGCTTTTAAAAAGGGTTGTCAGGGTTTGCCGTTCCCACACTTTCTATTTTAAATCCATAAAAGATCATTCTGTTGGCTCTTTACGTTTAGCTCTACCCTCCATTTGATTTTTACAAGGTAAATAATCCTTGCCTAAAATATTGAACTTACAGGCGGACTTTCACAGTAGTTTGTAACTCTGAACAGGTCAGGTAAACTCGGTGTTTAAAAAAAAAAAAGTGGGATTTCAACATGTCACATTTAGAGTACTTCACAAGTGAAATATGGCCCATGTTTTTAAAAAGGGAATTAACAATAAGGAAATATTCGTTTTAAAAATTATGCATTATATATCTATGTTTTTAAAAATTAAGGCCATGTGCATTTTCCCTTTTCCCCACACCCGTAAAATTACTGAAGTGCCAATTCAGCTACTTGGGGCTTTTTGTGGTGGTTTTTTCTTTTTTAACATGAATATTAAATGTCCTTCAATTTAATAAAATACAACGGTCTCTTCATCACTTGCTGGTTTCTGATTCAGGGCGGCTCTCCATAAATAAGAAGGGACAGGTAAGGGGAGCAAGAGAAGGGTCTTTTGAAGTGTTTGAGCAGGAAGCAACTCAGCCTTTTTAATTAGGAAGCCTGCAGCTGGAGGATATGAGAGGAGGAGGCTCCCCTAGTATTTTTTGTGGGAGCAGACAGGGAAATATCCCTCAGGTGTTATTATTGAACCATTGTATCTCGCAAAACTATATACACCTATGGCCACTGACAAATAGTTACCTTTTGAAAATATTCCAATTTAAGTCTGTGTTTTCTTTTGGCTACAAGAACTATATGACAAAGGCAAGAGTTACGTTAGTAAAGCATCTTTGAAAATGACCAAAAGACATGCAAATGTGCACTTCCCAGCATTTTGGATGTTGAAATGTTCATAACATTATTGCTTTTCATAGAAAGATGCACTATTCGACATTGTGATGGTTTCCCAAAGTCTTTCATCACTATTGATTAAAATCATACTGCTTCTACCTGCTGGAATAAACTCATTCACTTAAAGCAACCAAAAAACATACGTTTTCCAGGTAGGCTTAGGAGACACCCCCTCCCCACCATATCAGAAATGAGATCCTGGTAGAAGTGATGTTTAGGTGATACCCCACTATGAGGCCATGGAATGAGTGTTCGACACACTCCTTCGTAATTCCTATGTAACCGATTTTGTTTTGTTTTTAGCCTGCTTTTTAGGTAAAATGAAAATCAGTGTGTCAACATTGCCAATGTAATTTTTCCCTTCTCTTGCTCTAGGTATCAAGGCACAACCACATTAAGGGTTATATAGTTAAATTTTTTTTTTTTTAATCATTACGGGGCACGCAAACTGTTTAGTTTTGTGGTAAACGTAATTCTGCTTTTAGAATAATAGTCGATATATCGAATCTGATTCAAACCCAGTAATGAACTGAACACTTTTAAATTCAGATCATTTTTGCCTCCGATCAAGTTGAACAAGATTTTTCAAACAGTTGTCAGATTAGGATTTAGATTCATGTAAAAAAGAAAGAGAACTTGAATTCCCAGTGTGATTCTTTGCTGTTGTTGAAATTACTGTACCTTTGCACCAAGTTATCCCAATTGCTCCTGTGCAAGGGTAGTTCATATTCACCTACCTCAATATCACTGACCTCCACACTATGTCATAATTTATGTTGTATATATCCTTGTCTTTGCAATTAAAATGAGTGAGCCTTAAAAAAATGTGAAAATAACTGTGAAACCAAGTACAAAAGTTAGACTCAATATATGGATTCTTTTCACTACAGATTCATCAACTTTCGAAAGGTCGTTATGGGTCAAACTAATAAAATATATTTTATCATTTCTTTTAGCATTTGATAATTTTTAGCACATACTATATATACTTATAGTCATTTTTTTTTTACCATTTATAATATTTGAAAAGGTATTTTTAAAGGGTTAAAATATTAAGTCCTAGTTGCTATACTACTTAATTCTCAATAGATAAACTTCTTTAATTTGTATTAGGCATAATTTAAAGTGTATCAGGAGTCAGTTTGAGTGATTAGCTTTTTAACATGTTCCTATTAAGATTAAACATTTTTATTCAATCTTTGAGATTATTCATTGATAAAATCTGATATCGAACAGAGTTAGGTAAAGTGTGATCCTGCACAATCTCCCTAAACTGGAGAGCTGAACCTCTGGTTTGTTTTCTGAGTAGCACACTAATAATAAAGCGTATTGACAGAATTATAGCCCTTCTAAATTCACATTGTTTTTGGCCTTTGAAAGGTTTGGTTAAAAATTCAAGCTCTAGCCTGCACAGCAGGTACCTTTATTGTCAAAATTGTGTATTTTTTTTTTTTAAATAAAGGAGTTGGGAGCTTTTGTTTTACATTTTTGCTCACAACTGACGTACAGTGATTTAAGCAGATAAAAGAATTTTTATTGATTTCAAGATTAAGTTTAAACATAGATTCGTACATATGATGGAGTTTTTATTGTTATTTTAAAGATAGGTATTGGGTCAATAATCTCCGGTAAACAGATGGTTTCAATTCCCTGACTCGCAGAATGCCAAGAGAGAGAAGACACAGTCCGTGTCGGGTGCTATCCCGAAACGACCTGTGTAGTAGACCCAAGGCTTTAGCAGTGGTGTGAGATGATCTCTAGGGCCCTCTTCTCACTGTATCTTTGTTCTTTTGGTTTCAAGATTTACTCTTTCCTTTTTTAACGGCCTGTTGTCATTTCCACGTCCACATTCTTGTAGAAGGCTCAGAGTCTGATCTCTCAGTTATAAACCTCAGATACATAAACTTAAAGACCAGAGTTCACACAACTGTTGATAGAAGAGGGGGGAGACCCACAAACAGCTTTTCCCAATAAGGAGGGTTCTTGTAACAAATCCTGCAGATTCCATTTCCGCACCTCTGGGTCCTTTTAATGAGAAGTATGATAGTGATTACCCACATTGGCAGACTTCAGCATCGACTGAAGGAGATGGGAGATTTCTTCTACAAATACATGTTGCAGTCCCTCAGGACATCACCTTGGGGGCATTTCCAAAGTTCTAGAGTGCTTGGTCCACCCTGGTACTGACAGGAAGGGGGAAAACCGGAAAAAAGAAAAGAAAAAAGAAAGAGGAAAGTTCAAGCTTTTGAAGTTCTGCCACCTGCATTTTTTTCTTCTTCTGATCATCCCCTCCCCGATGAGGGATCAATACATATTTTTCTTCCCTGAAGACACATATTAATATGGCCTTTATTCCACCCTAAACCCCCCTTCCTGCCTTGTGTAGTATCTTTAATCTTGGTAAATCCTGAAATCTCTCTCCATCGATCCATAAATCATGACCCGATCGAGAAGCATCATATTTAGCTGCTGTGTTTGTATGTTGGACATAAACCCCGTGTAATCTGGAGAAATACTTGTCACTCGCTGCCCATTGACTGTGGAAAAGACTCTCCTTTTCTTTTTTTTTTTTTTTTTTTTTTGTTAAAGTGTCTCCTCTCTACCCCTTCATTCAGTGGAGCATATGATTTAAGAACAATGAATCCTTTTACCCCTGCACAAGGGATGTATATTACTTCATGCACGTGAAGGCTGCGGTGACTCACCCAGTTAAACGTATCATTTATAAACTTGTATATCTAAATTCACATTCAGATTCTTTGTTGCTGTTGGCAGGTTCCAACAGCAAGTGTGGCCATTGAGGGGGCTTCCGCCCTGAACCGTGTGCGCTGGGCTCAAGGTGGCAAAGAAGTTGCCGTTGGAGACTCAGAAGGTCGTATTTGGATCTACGACGTTGGAGAGGTATGTGTATTTTTTTCCTTTGTGGGTTTGGGTGTTTTTGGTTTTGTGTGTGTGTGTGTGTGTGTGTTTCATGTGATGGTTTTGTTTTTTTTTTCACTTGTGTGTCTAGTTTAAAGACCTAGTGAAATTAGTGACAAGACCTCTGGGCCACAAGAGCCCACTAGAGTGCGTTTGCAAATCGCCCTTGACTTCAGTGGGAGTTTGGTAAGACTTCCTTAGGGCCTAATTTGGTCTTCTGTCTCCACACACAGGACACTTTAGTTAATGGTCCAGGCTCTTTCAGAGGGCTGTGAATTCCCAGCTATCCTGTGAGGAGGCATGGCACTTCCTACCAATTTCATGAGAATGAGATGAGTTTGTCATATTCCTCATGCAAGCATTGGGTTCGGAACTTGTTAAACACAGAAGGTCAGGTTTTCATGATGTTCAGTTAAAATGTGTACTGTTACTGTTCAGTAAACATGTAGCCAGTTAAAGAGGCTGAGGTTGTGGCTGGCTACCACAGGGCTTACAAAATCAGAATTTGGTACCATTTTTACGATATTCAGAGTTATTATATGGAATATGTAGCTCCGGTGTTTATTATCTGGAATATATAGCTCTGGTGTATCTTATTACAATAGACAGATGGAGTATTCCTGACTATCGTGGCACATATCAAAGGGGGGGAAAATCTATATTTTTTATTTCAGATAAATCTCTTTAAATTTTTATACTGCTTTTCATATTATATTACCAATTAATTGTACTTAAACGTATTTGTTTGTTTTTACTACATGGGAAAGTGTTGACAAAAACCTTCATCTGCAATGAGGTTAAAGAATTTTTTTCCTTAAAGACAAAGAAAATATTGAACTTTCGAGCAAAACAAGAGCATTGTGTAATGCTATTCTGGCGTAATATGAATCTAGAATTTGCATTCCAGGGGGGAAAATATACCACATTTGTATGTCGAACACCCTGCACGTAGGCAGTTCTCTCTGCCCGCCTGGTGGAGGGGCTTAGCTGATGGCTCGGAGAAGGGTTCTCCGCGGTGGGGGGCATTCCGAAACTGTGGCCCTCCGGGCGGTTTGTTCTACGCTGGAACCTTTGATGATACATTGTATACTGCTCTGTGGTGGAGTCCATTGTGTTGAAACAAACTAGGTGGTGTTGTGGTAGTTGTCCTCCTTGTTGTTGTTGTTGTTGCTGCTGCTGCTGTGCTCTGAATTCGGCCAGAAAGAGAAACTGAAGGACCTTAGAGATGGGAGGTTTCTATTTGGGGAGGTACAGCCATAAGTAAAATATAGAAAAACCTCTGCATTTTCCTGCATGTCGTCTATTTCATTAGACACCCCCTTGACTACTCCTGATGCTACAAGCTGAGTCATCCCGATGGCAACAGACTCGGTTAATATTCATCCCCCGTGGTGAAGATGCAGATGGTCTGGTGACTGTTGACGTAGTTTGGAGTCTTTGGGAAAGAGAATACCCTCTGCATCGAAACTATTGCCTACGGTTTTACGGCACTATTTTACGGCACTATTTTCCTCAATGACTATTCTCTTTAGTCAAGCAACAACAAAAACAAATACTCTTCACTAGTTCATTTATTAAAAACTTTAAAAGCTAGCAAAGAGGAATATTAAAAACAAACCCAATGTTTCATTTTTCTTTCTCTTTTGTTTATAACAAGCGTAATTGTGGGAGAGAAACAGACGTGGAGACACACTCAGAGATGAAATGGCAGAAAATAGATGAAATTTAAACTCTCTTCTCCACCTCCCTTTTGTATCATACATGATATCCCTTCAGTCTCTTAAGATCATATGCAGCATTAACTGTTTTGTCCAAGGGGGATGAGAAGTAGAATAGTTTAACAATCTGGTTTGTTTCAAGAAAGGCCTTTTGAAAGCCTGTATGTTGACCACAGGTATTTTATATGTATAATCTATATGTAACATGTAAGTTACAACATATGAGAAAACAGGATATGACATACAGAATTTTCTGTAATAAAGTGATTTTATAGTCTGTGGGAAGAATTACTTGAATATGACTCATATTTAGGAGGATATATGATTTTGCAAAAGTTGCTTTGGCTGGTACGTGGCTGCTGAAACTTCTCTCTGAGTTGCTATCATCATTCCTAAACTGTAAAGTGTTGCTAGACTCATATTTCTACTATTGTCGTAGCAGGTCAGCCTGGTTTTCGGTTTTGTATTATTGCTCTTACTTTTCTAACTGATATTACAGGCTATAGAAATGTCTGTAGCTATAGGCCAGTCTTGTCTATTGTCTGGAGTCTAGACAGGCTATAGAAAAATCTCTGTGCCACATAATAGGCCAAACAATTTGTAGGGTTGTTTATCCCTACAAATTCACTGCCCGGAAGAAAAAGGATATACTATTTTATTGAGAGTAGGTAATATTATATAATCTTCTAGCCCTTCCCTGAATGGCCAAAAAAATCAGGATAGGCTTATACATTTAACAGTTCTGTTTTGTTTTTTTTTCTCATTTAATAGTTCTTTCTGTATGGTTTCGTCATAAACAAAGCCATGTATGGCTCAGAAGAACTCCGACTTAATAGGATAATTTTGTCCTAACTATGGTTTGTTTTTGTTTTTTTCCCCCTAAGTACTTTGGTAAGGTATTTACAAATTTAGCTCGTATTTATTTCTGGGGAAAGGTAAAGGGGAGAGGCTCTTCCCTCTTTGCTCGTCTGTATAGCCTACTCTAAATCTCTTAAGGCGGAGATGCCCATGTCTGAGAGATGGTGGCTCACTTCCTGGGCAAGTGCCGCCATTATTGTAATTACCGCTGTCTTGTTCACCAGCCTCGAACTGACAGAGCAGAGCTGTGCTTACAAGAGAAGGGCGCCCTCTAAACAGTGCCTCCTCAGCCTTCCAAATCACCTGCAGAAAGCCAGACAGAGTGCCTTCACAGCTAGCTGGCCCCATTAGAATTTGAGGTCAAACCTAAGGCTGGTGCATGGCTGACGAGAGGGACGGGGTTTGAGCAGGAAGTGATTTAAAGAGGAGAAAATACAGAGGAAGAGAAAAAAGATGGCATTGAGGATCAAATTGCCAGGAGCCTGTGCTACCATTATCTGTATTCAGAATTGGTCCTGTGGTCCCCATTAAAACTGAACCCCTCACCAAGGTCATACTGGCCTTTGGAAGGAAAATCTTGCTTTATGGAACCCTCTAGGAAAGAAGATGAAACAGTTTTAAATAAGCCTTATAATACAATCTGTACAAGATAGTAAATGGTAGTTTTTAGAGTATACTTTGTTGATCCATTTTCTTTGAGACCTCAGTACAGTGAATAGGTGTCTGCGGGAAGAGACCGCACATTCATTTGTCCCTGGTCGATTCGAGGAGACACGAGCGGGCAGCAGGCTCTCGTGTCCCAGGGTCCTATTCCGGGAGTAAGGCTGGCTTCGGGGTTGCGTCAGCTGTGCCGTCTCGCAGGCCGGGGACACAGAGAAGCCCTGAGCTTCCTCTAATCCTTGGCCGGCACTGTCTTGCAACTGGTAAGAACTTTTCCGACAAGGCACCCCACATTTTCATTTTGCACTGGGCCCTGCAGAACTATGTAGCCGGTCGTGCCACAAGAGCATTGCTCTTAATCTCATTCACGATGCAAATCAGAAATGAGAAATGACGGCCTTGAAACCTAGACCATTAGGAAAAAGGAGAAATCTTTAGAAATGTGGTGATATGTAGTACACGTTGTGTGATCTTAGTATTACCTAGGTCTTGAGACTATCTAAAAATGTTGAATGTGTGCCGTGCCTGCATGGCTCCGTCGGTTAAGCACTAGACTCTTGATTTTGGCTCAGGTCACGAACTCAGGGTCGTGAGATCGATCCCCTTGTCAGGCTCCAGGCTGGGCATGGAGGCTGCTTAAGATTCTTTCTCTCCCCCTCTCCCTCTGCCCTTCCCCACCTCCCACTTTAAAAGAAAAAAGAGGGAGGGAGGGAAGGGGGGCGGGAAGGAGGAAAGAAAAAAGAAGGCAGTATGGTAAAAAAATGTTGAAGGGCAATAGCAATGGCTGTAGATGATAAACGTCATGAAGCCCATAGAATCAGAGCTGGAACTATACTGGATAGTGTCGTTCACCTCCCTATGCCCTTGTTTTGATCACACTGCAAGTTTAACCGAAGGTTTAATAGAGTTTTGGGAAAGATCTCTATGATGCCTGCTCCAGTAGGAGTGGAGAGGGACAGCTTTGCTCTGTCCCTCGGTTGGCATACCATCATCGAGAACTCCGAGGTAAGAGACTTCTGTGACTGTCACTGGAGATGTCCCCCCTCAAGTCCAGGTAGACGTGCTTCCTTGGGGACCTGGCGCTCAATGAGAACAGTGCAGAAAGGGACTCTGGTGTCCCCGCTGAGGCTGCAGCTGCCTCAGGGAGTCCCAGCACAGTGCCCCCGTGATCATGCCCTCCTCTATTATGTACAATTATCCTCTAACTTTTAAGATGAGGGCAGAGAGCAGTGGCCCGAATCCAGATTGACTGATGCAATTTGTTATGAACTTCTGAAGGGGTAAACCGAGGACTGTGTATGAGCTCACTGAAATCACCAGATTGAGTATGTCCCCCGCCCCTGCAACCCCTTTTTCCTTTTGGTTGTATTTAAATGGGAAAGGCATGAGTCATATCTTGGGGCCTGTGACTAATGAGGTAAAATATAAAACAGCAATGTTTCCAGGTAGGCTGCATGATGCTTTGTTTATATAGCGCACATTTTTGGTTGTTTGATTTCAGCATTGTATCTGGAAAATACAGCGTACACATTTATTTTCACAGATAGGGGTCTATTTTCTTTGCGAAGCAGGTGCTTAACTCCTATTAGCATAAATGGAAGTTATATGAATTCAATGAAAGAGAAGACTCCTTTTATTATTTGGCTATAATTTTTATTCTATTTGTGCATCTTAAAAGTTATTAAAATAGTGGTTGCACGAACCATTTAAATTTTCTAAGATGCGATGTTAAAGATGAGCCCAGTTCCTGAATAAGTTTCAAGGCTCTTCCTCTTCACATGGTGGGATGCAGTCTGTTTGCTGTGGGGCTGCACGGTCCCATTCAATTACCTGAAACATGGATAAGATAACAAGTCATAAGTTAACCACAGATATAACCTGAAAAAGGTGAGCATATGCCGCTTCAGAATGCACTCGCAGAGAGCTGTTAGTCATTGCTGGATTTTTTTAATGATGTGTGAACACACATATTCTACTCTAAAGAATTAAAAATAAGAATTACTCACCGCCATGGCTCCTTTACTGAATAGCAGGCTTTCCTATATATACATGGAGCCGATTTTAATAGCACATGGGCCAGTGAGTATAGAATTATTCACGTGTCCTGATGATTGATAGTCAGCCTATCTACCTGTCTGTCTTGCAGATGTGTTTTCTAGAAAGCCCGTTGCTATTGTTAATGCTTCGGTGCTGTCACACAGATGGGCTGTCATAAATACCCCTAACAACCATGTTTGCTGCTTATCTGAATTAGTTAGAACGCTGTTTGCAGCTCCAGTTTTGAAAGAGGCAGTTTACCCTCCGCCTCCTGTTATTTCTTTTTCCATTAACCTCTTCCAGGGAAGATTTTGTTTTCAGTCGTGATAAACACACCTAAGTTTCAAATCCCTGATTATATTTGCACAGTAGTCAAATGATAAAATTCCCAAATCCTTTTCAGCTTACAGTAGAACTTGGAAAAGAAAATGGCAACTTAAAAAGAACTGGGGAGATGAATAAATGTCAGCTCCCTCAGCCTTACCGGTTTGGCGGCCCCCTCACTGACGGCCTAGGAAAGCACTCGTTCGTCCTTACTGTGGCCAGCACTTCAGATCGCTTGATTCACATGACTGGTTGGGGGCTAAAAGAAGGGCAGTCATTTAATTACAGATTATAGTAAATACAGGAAATTTGGCATTTGTTACTCTATTCCAAGGGTCTTGACAAATTCTTGGAAAGGAAAAAGGCAGCTGAGTGGGAGAGATCACAGGTACCTGCTAAACAGGCAAAGCATGCTTTAAGTGTTCACCCGAGTACATTTTAGAGCAGAAATGAAAAATTAGGATGGCAGTTTATTTGGAATCCTGGCGGGGGGGGGGGAAAAGGGCCTATGGTGACACACTTCAGAATGGAGGCCCAGCTGTAACGTCCAAGGACTCGAAGGGTGCCTCCAGTGCTTTCTCAGGCAGCGAGCAGATGGAGAGGAGAGAGAGAGTTGAGCCATTCCTCCTGCACTTTAAAAAGCAGTTCAGGGGCGCCTGGGTGGCTCAGTCGTTAGGCGTCTGCCTTCGGCTCAGGTCATGATCCCAGAGTCCTGGGATCGAGCCCCACATCGGGCTCCTTACTCAGCGGGAAGCCTGCTTCTCCCGCTCCCATTCCCTCTGCTTGTGTTCCCTCTCTCGCTGTGTTTCTCTCTGTCGAATAAATAAAATCTTTAAAAATAAAAAAAAGCAGTTCAGTATAGAGGAATCTGATAAACTGCAAGTGCTGGGAGTTCAAAAGACTTTGCGTCTTTATGTGTGTCTGGTGTTTAAGTGAATCACACTTAGGCAGTGGTCGTTTGCCTTGTGGAACTCCTCCCTGTTTGCAGTAGAACAGGACCCGCATCCATTTTCCGGGAGAAGGCCGTGCCCTGAATGTAAGTCATCCCCCCTCCACGGGGCAGGGGTGCACAGAACACGAAATGCAAAGTTACACTGCGATTTGGGGGTTCATTCAGATGAGAGTCCCTTCAGGAAAAGGAACTGGATGGGAGATCAGTTCATTTAATTGTGCTTTAGGCAGGCCGGCAGCCTCTGGAAGGGAGAGCAGGGCTGGGTTCGGCTTCCCCAAGTCCAGTTAGAATCCCCCAAACACTGGTGTTTCTCATTAAGTGAGTGTGGCCACAAGTTGCTGGATTCTCGAAGGTCTTTGCAAGTGCTGGCTTTATTCTTCAGTGGAGAAACAGTATTATTTTCTTTGGCATAAATTATTATGTGGCGCCCAAATTATTAGTTCTGTTGCTAATATATAGATATTTGATGACTATACTGAAATTGAAATATTCCAAAGCATTGGAATTTTCAGTGGGACTTTTCAGTTTTGACCTTTTTATCGCCATAGCCACAACACCATGCAGTGGAGTCAAAGGCACAAAGGCCTATTTATATGAGCAGATTTGGGGTGCTAATAAATATAATTACCTAAAATAAGCTACTTTGAAGTAATATATTAATCCATTTCCTTGTCATAATAAATTACATGTATTTGAAATTAAATAATTTGGTTAAAATGTATGATTGTAATTTTAGTATTAACTTGATGTCTTCTAGGAAAAGTGCTTAATTTAAAAAAGAAAAAGCGCTATTAATTCCAATTAATGCTATAATTACTCATCTTATAGTGAATGTAGTAGCAGTGGCTTTCATTTTGGTAATTATATATGTAAAAGACCATAATTAAACTAATTATTATATAAATAGTGTGCTTATTCAGGTACATTAGTTTATAAAAATGAATTTATAGGATTAATATCTTTTCAAACCACTTTTCTGGACTGATAAGAAAATACTTCTGACTTTTATGTATCATGGAGAAGTTGATTCAATGAAAAGAAAACCCTAATATGTAATTCTATAAAAACCAAATTAATGTGTGCATAATTTGCAATATTCAATGAAATTCATATATTCCCATTTTGGTGATAAATGGCCTATGAATATAAACCTTCTGAAACAAGTACCAGTTTGTATAATTAATCATCTTTATGATTCTTCTGTGATTTCAAACTGTCATCTTCAATAGCAGTTTGGGATTTTGAAGCAGTCGTTAATTACAGTGTTAAATTTTTCTTATGGCTGACAAAATTGTGTTTAGTTTTCGGATTTCAAAACTGCTAAATTTTATCTTGAAAAATTACTGCTTAGAACAGTAGCCTCAAATCCCAGCTTAGACCACCCAAGCACGAAGCTGCTGCAGTCATCTGTGAGGCTGGAAATGGAGAGCTGTTTTTCTCTTACAGAGTGTGTGCCCTACTCTTGGTGCCATCGAAAGAGTACTGGGAAATCCAGGGTCTGCTTATGCTGACGTGTAAATCTTTATATACTATTATAGGTGGACACGCAAAGGGAGGAAGTGAATGAATCACCCTATTCTAATTTCAAAGAGGGTTTGCATGAATTCGGAGAATGCCAGCTATCAGAACATCTTCTCCATTTTAAAACATGAATTATTTATCATTTAGGAAATATCAAAGCTTAACCTTGTTGAAGAAATTTTGCACTTACTTTTTTAGGATGGCAGATAAAACTGATCAGTGGTGCATTCCTTGAGATCTTTCTCTTCGTGGCCAGACAATAGTTTCTCAATATTTGGATGAAATAGTTTAGTTTTATTTGTCTTTGCAGTAAGGACCCATAGGTAAAAGGTGAACATCTTCCAGCCACCTAAAAACCAGCCACCCTTCTGATTTAGAAAAAAAATTGGGGTTTTTTTGTTTGTTTTTTTAGTTTGGCAGCCCTCCTTAGGTTAATCGCATTCCTCAGTAAGGTTTAGACTGCCACGTCGACAGAAACATTCGCAAGGTAGATGCTTAGGGAATGTCTGTGTGACCAGGATGGCCCGGCCTGGCACAGGAAAGGCGCTCCATCCGTATTTGGGGGAATGAATGTCTCACACGGGAGAGCTGAAGGTTAAGGGAAAGCTGAATCGTGTGAAGCATTCACAGTGCAGCCTCCAAGTTGGCAATGGGTTGATGGACAGGAAAAATAATCCATTTAACTATATTTGCACAGACAAGGATATATAGAAAATACATTTGGAAAAGAAGGCTCGTCCTTCCCTACCCCAGTCCCCTTACGCCTCCTGCACTTTGAAAAGTGAGCAGTTAGTTACTAGTGTAATGAAAGCCTAACAGTTGATTCAAATAGTTGTCAAACCACTGGAAAAATGCTTCCTTTTCATTGTGCTTTTTTTGGACACTATAGATACGGTAAATCATGAACTACATTATAAAAATACCTCTTTTATGCCCAAACATTCAGTAGGAGGGAATGACATTTCTTTTATTACCTTGGTAAATGTTTTTAAGGTGTTTAGCAATACGCTTTCTTTTTTTGTCAAAACTGCTTAGATGCAGTGGTTGCTAGGAATTTACTAGAAAACCTATAGTTCATAGTATAAGGGGGGGGAAAGGTTCAGTCCGCTAATAGGACAGAGCAGCTTGAGTTGCAAGCACACGCTTTGTCGTCTTCCTGTCATTTTCTTGATCTTCTCTATTATGGAAAAAGAGTGGTAATTGAAGTTTACAAAGTTTATTTTCCATTACTGCCCACCAGCCAATGTTTTTAGCACTTTTTCCATCTTTTGGGCAGAGGAACAGATCATTCCAAATAATAGGAAAAAAATAGTGCTTAAAAGATTTCTTAAGAAGAAAGGACGATGAGACTTTAATACAAATGTGAACAAGGTCATCGGTAGGCCTTAGTCAATTAACTTTGTTTTCCCTTCGCAGAGAGAAACTCCAGAATTTTGTTGTGCTTCCTATAATGCTCAATTTTAACATGAAGAACATTTTTTTCCCCTAAGGAATAGTATTTAAATTATTTCCTTCGATGGTTGCTGGCTTATTGAGATTGACATAGACCCATCTTTTTACTATTTACTTTTGATTTTATGTCTTACCTTTACTTCTTTCGTTAACTGGGTGGTAATGGATTTTTTTTTTTTTAAGTGGTGTTCTAACAAACATGCTATAAAAGGCAACCACTCGTTTGAAGATCCTAGGAAGAGAGCTTCGGCACAGAGATCTCCAGCTTCACAGGTGGATGAGGGGTCCCTTAGATAGGGTTTTATGATAAAATAGGATCGCTCTTTCTTAACCAAAAATAGTCGGATCCCATCAGACTGCTGTAGGTTTGCATGCTGCTCAATGTCACAGAAAATTTCATCCTATTGACTGGAAACGGCAGATGCTAGAGAATGGAGACTAATGTGACTTCTACCCTCCCTCTGGCCTTCCCCAGAAGTGCTCTAAATGCTAAGTTACCACACAGCGTATCTTTTTGTGGCAGAACACTGCAGCGCATTTACCCCTCTGTATACTGCATTCTGGCTTGGAATCTTGGTCCGTGGTTTCATCCATTGTTACCAGTGATGCTAGACTCCCCCGCGAGTTAAATACAGTGGAGCTTGGATTTATGCGAAGCGAGTAAGCTTGCTCATTCCAGGGGCTGCTTCATTGCTTGCTACCTCCCTCTTTGCTTCCATCTGTGTGTGTGGCAAAGGGAATTGTCCTAAGAAATACCAGCTTCCTCTCAACACAAATGTGTATTTGTATACCAGTAAGTCCACAGTCTCCTCAATTGGGGGGCCATTAATAATGGCACTTAAAAAAAAAAAACGTTTAAGGCTTAGAGGGGTTTAGCAGTCGTTCTGTGGAAACCCACATTTGCTTCCACGGTTTCTGTAAATGCATTAACAACAACAAAAATCAATGCGTATCAAAGTGAAAAGGTAATTCGTAAGATATTTTTAATAGAAAACTTTAATTTTTAGGCAAATACAGGAGGCAAGTTGTCATGTATGTGTTCAGCATCAATGGTTAATATAACGTCCCAGACTTTTTCTTAATGACTCGGTTTAATTAAAAGATTACAAAGATGCTGATGAAATACACATCCATGGACTACTTATCCTGAAATTTGGAATCTTATTAGTTTGCCATGTTTAACGTACTGGAGAAACCAAACTGAAATCACGGAATAGTTTTCTATCTTAATTGTCCAAGATTTTTTTTTTAACTAACCTTTTATATAAGCAATGCCTGAGACAGATAGTTTTACCATAAAAACCTCAGCTTTGGGCTGGTAGGAGTGACTGCAGATAAGGCAGCTTTTTAAAATCAGCTGCTGGGTACCATAAACCCTTTAAAATTACTAACAAATGAGGGAGGCTTGACTATGGACTGTTCAAAATTGTTAGCCATGTGCTTATAAAAAGGGACACACGAATGATATTTGTATATTTAACCCTGGTTATAAAAAGTCATTTGATTTTTATAACAGCATGTTCAGCGGTTATGCCTTAGGACTGGAGCTAAAAATGTCACCTCCCACTGTCGGAAGTGCCCGTCCAAGGGAGCAGCTAAGGGACACTGTCCTGGCCATATCTGAGAGAGAAATATGTGTCCATCTGTTGGCATGTATGTGTATATTTGTGAAGAATTCTACTTAAAATTTGATTTTTTTAAATAAGCCATGAAAAGTACTCTGAATTTTTCTTGGGATCTGAAAGAATGCTTTCCAGATACCCAGCTCATGAAATTTGACTAGTATTAGAAGTTATTTGGTTGGGTTTTCAAGAAATCAAATGTAACAAAAATAAGGAATAGTTCTAAAAAAAAAAAAAAAGTGCAGTTCTATATAGGTGAAAAGGAGAAAATGGGAAGAACAAAAATAATGGAGAAGGGAATAAGCATTAAGGAAAAATAAGAAAAAAACATCATTTCCACAGGGTTTATAAGGGGCCAAGCACTGTGCTTTAAAAGCCCATGATATTTTTGGGGTGGGCGGGGGCTTAGTTTACTATTCACAGCAGTCCTAGGGATGGGTCTCAAAATTCTTTTCTCACACATGGAGAAATTAAGATCAGAGACGTTATAACATCAATTTCATTAAGCACACACAGCAAATAAGTGCAGAGCAGGGAAAGAAACTGCCCTCTGGCTGATGCTGGAGGTGGAAAAAGTCAACCCTGCCTCCATTCTCAGAATTGAGACATTCTGCAATCTGCATGAGAAGCCCAGGCCAGACACCAGGTGGCTGGGCCAGCTAGTTATTTGGGGGACGGGCTGGGGAGGATCCAGGGGCCCCCTCCCTTCCACTCAGGCCAGGAGGGGGCAGGTCCTTGCAGCCTCAGAACTAGGGAGGAGGGGACTAAAGTGATCTAATTTCATACATTTTCCACAAGTTCTGCACACTCTTGCTTTTTACTTTTGACCTTTTATCTCCCAAGAATCCCAGAAGATTAAATACAATCTGTAGAATCTCTTAGCAGGTGATTCAAAACACATTACCTGCCAGGCGCTCTGCGCGGTACGCCGGCATCTCCTGAGGCCCAGGGCTCCACAGTGTGGGGGGGTCATGTGATCTGCAGCAACTCCTTGAGCTCCCTGTTCTTCTCTCCCCACCTGTTAAGAGAGGTCCGTGTCTTGTTCCTTAATATCCTCACGTGGTAAACATCAGAATTAATTTTTTAAGAAAATAAAAACAGAACCATAAGAATGCTGTCGAACTGATATGTGTGCCACTTAGATCGCTTTTAGGAATATGTTCAGACAAAGAACGCATGACTCTTCCATGATGAACTCATAGTATTTTCTTCCCTTCGATTACCTTTCTCATCCTCTTCACATCTCTGTTGATAAATGGGTCAGACACCATCATCCCCATTTTACAATTGAGGCAATGAGAGGTTAAGTGCCCAACTGCTGCCGGTAACCAGGATGAGAACGGGACTTAAGTCTCCTGTCCAAATCTGAGCTTCATTTTACCTCCTCCTCAGGGCCAAATTGCTACCTCAGAAACTATCTTTGTCCTTAGTTTCCTTGGCTGTCAAAATAGGGTCATATCATATCTATAATAGGCTGTCACTCTTAGAACCAAGACTGTATTATCTCAGGAATCAGAGCCCTGAGTGCTCATGGCATAAAAATGCTTTGTACATTTAGCAAAAAATTAGACCTCTTGGGGCGCCTGGGTGGCTCAGTGGGTTAAGCCTCTGCCTTCGGCTCAGGTCATGATCTCAGGGTCCTGGGATTGAGCCCCGCATCGGGCTCTCTGCTCAGCAGGGAGCCTGCTTCCCCCTCTCCCTCTGCCTGCCCCTCTGCCTGCTTGTGATCTCTCTCTGTCAAATAAAATCTTTAAAAAAAAAAAATAGTTAAAAAAAAAAAATTGGAACTCTAATGGGGGGGTGAACTGGCTTGTTGGTGCATCTTGTCCACGAAGCAGTGGGAAAATCTGAATCATCCCTGACCTAGGATGTGGACTTCGGCAGATGAATCTGCAGGCAGAAAATGTGTCCAGACCCACTCTGACTCAGTACAATACCAGCCGAGTCCTGGAAGCCCTGCTGTGTGGTATCCCCGGGCTACCACGAGGGGCTACTTCCTTCACAGTGCTTCTATTTTTTTTTTTAATCAATTGAAATTACTCATCATGATTACAAACTTGTGTGAATATTTTTCCCATTGTGAAATGGAAATTGTTGGAAAATTATCCTGAACTACTTTGCTCTAGATTTAGCCTTTAATGCCTTGGTAGAAACGTAAGGAGATGCTGAAGCCATGGCATTGACGTGCCATTTGCTTCCCTGCTACTTGCTTGACACACAGCCCACACCGAGAAGTATTGCACTTGTCACTGTAAGATCACTTGCAGGCTATTCATGTTTGGAATGTTGGTGAAGTTAAAAAAAAAAAGAAAAAAAACCAAATACCTATGCCAGCATTCACACATTTTGACCCAAGAAAATATGATCATTTTTGCCTGTTGTTCATGGTCATCACGTGCCAAAATTATTCAGTGCTGTCTCTTGAATCCCTAGCATGGGGCCAGGCAGTGAGCTGGTGCTCAGTCCCTGCCGACTGAATACATCTGTGTGCTAGCCAGAGGGACACGGCAGCAGTCTTATTCTTTAACTCAGAAACATGGACAAAGATTTTTCCTACTTCATGACTGAGGTATTACTGGATTAAAAGTCTTCTAGAGAAAGTCTCAGATGAATTTATACTCACGAGCTTCCTCTGCAGCCATCTCCAATCAGAGAGAGCACCTGACAAAGTCAGGTGAGCCAAGGATGGGGAGGACCGTTCTGTCCAAACGGATGCCACGTACAGCCACAGACAGAGTAAAAGGAGTGGTCTTCTTGTTTGTTAGGACGCCTGTTCGCTCTTACCTGTAAGTAGTTCAGATGCCAAAAATGATTAGTTTGGGTGTGGAAACCGCTTGTGAATACACATTCACACATTCAAGCTAAGATTATACTTAAAGTGCTTCCTGATGGTGATACTTAATTCTAAAAGTGGGGCAGTGTGCAGTTCACCTTCTAAATCTAACGTTACAATCATCTCAGGTTATTTTTATAGCCAACTAAATGAGAAAGTGTAATAGGATGAGGTAGGTAAATTTAAGTTTCTAGAAGCAATTGTGTTTTCATTGTGTTCTACTCTGGAATGTTTTTTATTGTGGTTTTGTTTGTGAACCAAAGCAAACTTAACATTTCTATGAAGTTTATGGCATTCTAGAGGGGAAAATACTTGGTAGAATGGTTTTTTTTAAACGTCTCATATTTCCAACCTCAATGAAACTCTCGCAGATCAAAAAGAGAACGAGCTATGTTAGAGTACGAGGAACTCTTTTGTGAGGGCGGCGACAGGTGCTGGCCTCATAGTACTATTGGAAAAGGTAGTCCCACTGTATGGGATTCTCGTTTTTTCATCAGAAACATTTAACAGAATTCATTTTTGAAAAGTTAGATAAAACTTAAATGGTACTCAGTTCTGTCTCCAATTATATCCCGGGCACACATTCAAACCTTAATGTTTCTTCACCTTTAAATAGTATCATTTCTTAAGAGTCTTGCTATTACTACTGCATGAAACTATGTAAAACATATTTACCTGTTTTCTTGTTTGAGTACACAGTTCCCGTATGTTGCTATGAGTAAAGCACCACCTTATAGCATCGTGTTAATGTAAACTTGTGCCCCTTCAAAAGAATACAGTGCTAGGTTTGGGAGCCAGGACCATAGAGCGCTACACTACATCACATATTGTAGAACGTGTTATTAGGAAGGCCTGGTTTTTTCCCAATACTTCAAGGTATATGAAATTATGAGGTGCTTTATAGTTGTAGCTTGATTCTCACCTCATATAAGAAAAAGTTATAATCATGTTATCATGGTTGGCTTTGTCTCTCCCTCGCCTTTGTGTTGTGGTTCTTTTTGGAAGGACTTGGGTCAGGAGTTGGAGAAGAGAAAAGAAAGAGTGGACCTGTTCTTTCATATAAAGATGATACCCTTTGCTGCTTGTGCTGTTTGTTTGCTCTTTTGTAGCATTGATTTTGGACACATTGCCCTGGCACAGTATTTTCTAAAATTGAAGAGAAAAATAAAGAATGGTGGAATCTAGGAAAAGAGCTCAAAGTAGGGAAAATGGACTGAGCAAAGGGCAACTTGTCATTCATACTATTGTGAACTTACGTTGTTGCCTAAGGAGAAATTTGGATCCATTTCAGTAACTAGGGAAGCGGTTAACCATTCAAAAACTCACTCATGTGACCAAAGGAGAATTCTTATTGATACTACATTTCTCAAAATAAGTAGAGGACCTTACTCCCCCACCTGTAGACCATTTCCAGAATTCTGTTATTGAAACGCTGAAACCGTAGTACTCGAGCAGTAACGGCAGGATAGACATCATCTCCTGATGGCGCCAGCCTCCAAGTTGCCTTAGGCATTATCTGAGGAGAGCATCCCCCGTAATAAAAATTTAAAGTTCTAATCATTTGGCTCTATATAAAGTAGGCAATTTTTCAGCTGTAAAAGTGATCACAAAGCTTACCTTTCTTTGCTTCCTATTTTCAAAAATGTCTATTAAGATCACTGTTCTTACTGTTTATAGAATACGTGTAACTCTAGGTCCCCACAGATGGATCACCCTATCTTACAGGGCAGTCCTCCAAGAAGATCACTCTACAGGCTAAAGCAATTTCATTCTCTATAAAAACCATTCAGACTTCTACTTGATGCTGCTTCTCATCTTCAAATAATTCTCTCTTCCATTCCAGGCATTTGCATGGTTATCGTTAAGCAATTCGCCTTTGGATGCTGTGTGAAGAAATTACTATCCTTTAAATCAGCTAACGGAATTCATACATGTAATTTGCATTGGGTGGGGTTGATTTTCTCCTCACTGAATTATGCATATTTGGGAACGTACAGAACGCCCCCTTGCTGGTGAGTCGGTCTGGCCTGCAGCTCGGGAGCACTGGCACTGACATTCGTTAGTAGGATGACTTAATCTCTCTGCGCCTTGATTTCTTCTTCTATCAAATGGAAATACTAATACTGCCCTCCATAGGGTTGCTGTGCGCGATGAATTAATCCACACAAAGGACTGAGAACAGAACTCTTGGTAAGATCTTGCCGAAAAAGCCAGATCATTATTTCATAGTAAGATTTCTTTGTGTATGTAAACTAGACTTTTGTCATGCTTATCAGTGCATCAGCCACACTTGTAACAAAGGACCAATAGCCTGGACTTAGAAAGGCAATACCACAGTTATTTCCACATCCTAGTCAGTGGTGCAGTTTTTATTTGCTGGGTTCACGTTAAGTCTGGTCTCCTCAGGATGACTTTTCATTCCATAAAGTGCTGTAACTGGCTACTGTCATGGTAGGTTTACCTAAGCTTTTTAAAGTTTTACAAATGCCACGAGTGACTTTTCTCCTGAGAGTGACACTATTCTCTTACCGTTGGTTGTCCCTCCTCAGGGCTGACGCGGGGAAGATCTGGTCTTCATGTTCCAGGAGAGACTGCTGCCTCAGGAAGAGCGGTCAGGCGGGCCTCAAGCCTTCGGGGCCCTGAGATACTTGTTCACCCTTTTCCATTCATTTGCTCTGCAGCTCGCGGTCCCCCACAACGACGAGTGGACCCGCTTCGCCAGGACCCTCGTGGAGATTCGTGCTAACAGAGCTGACAGCGAGGAGGAAGGCACCGTTGAGTTATCTGCCTAGTGGAAGCGAACCACCCCGCCCCTGGCCCCGACCTTCACCTTCTAGAACTTAGCGCTGCAGCCATCGGACTCCCCTTGTATTCCGTGTCCGTTCAGTACCAGTGCTGTGTGACATCTTGGGTGTCCTGTCGTGCCGGCTTTGCTCCAAGTATTCCAGATGTACCCTACCCTGCTTTCCACTGACCTGCCATTCACCAGAGCATTTCTATCTTTATATTTCTGTCTCAAAAATGAGGGTGGGGGGTGTAGGCTTTACGGGTTTAGTTGTTGCCTTTTAACTGCTTAGTAGCTGTATTTAATAGCTGGAAACCTCTGGTTAAATTTGTTCTTACATGCACTTCTGGCATAGTCCTATTAAATCCATATGAAGCCAGATATGATTAGGTGCAGATGTGGTGTGCTTCGTGATATGGTACAGGGCCAAAGACTTGAGATGTGGCGTTTCACATGGTGACTCACATTATGGATGGATTTACTAGAAGAACATTGCTGCTCCTTATTTACTGTGGTGTGCTGCATGGAACATATTTATTTGAAAGCATTAAAATAAACGATCCTAGAGCATGTGCATAATGAGAGGACTGCATTGTCTCTCTGCTGCTGTTGAGGTTACATTAAGTTCCAAATAACAATTACAGCATGCCGGTTCCACTGAGGACGAGAAATCTTTAGAGGTTTATTACAGGGAACGGAATGAATTTTAATGCCTATTATTCCTAGGTACTTTAACAATATTTCAAGTATAGTTGACCATTGATACTTGTCATTCAGGCTAACACAGTCCAACAAAAGCCTGTGGTTCCCGAATGTGACACCAGGTCAGCCCCAGTGTGGATAAAGCTGGAGTAGGATTTTGCTCTAACAAGGGGGTGGGGGAGATACGTTAAGGCCATGTTAAAGATTGATAATGAACTTACAGGCAGCCACCCTGGCTGGACTTAAACCAAGACTCCAGTTTTATTTTTACGAGGGAACGTGGGTGGTTTTTGGAAAGCTTTCCCTTATCTCCTTCAGCAGAGCCGCTCTCGCCCAAAGATGGTCTCAAATGTTGGGAGTAAGGAAAACAGGTTAAGTGCACAGATACCAAATGTTCTGCACATTCCTTCAAATTTTTAAAAAGTTTACACCAGCAAAATTATGTTTATTGCTACTGGACTAGGAAATATGTCTATAAACAATTTTAATAGAAACTTTTCTCAAAAAGTCATTTCGTGCCCAGAGAGGATTCAAATAAATAGTGGTTGAGTCATGAAAAACATCCTAAGACAGACTCACAGCTTTTCAGGAAGAGAATCTCCATGGTGCTTTGGTGGTAGGGACTCGAACTGTGAGATTTCTTTTAAAAAATAATGCCATGCTTGTGCTCTAAGTGCCCTATAGTATATAGATACTGAAACTCTTTGATGGCAGGAATTAAATTTTTAAAGATAAAATATGAGGGTCCTAAATAGGTTTAAAAGCAATCCAATAAATGTACCAGGAGTGGAATAAAAGTTTCTCACGCTTATACTAAATGACCAAGAAGAATTCAGTAATCCATGAGTTGCTATTACAGACCAAAGTCTCAATGATTCCATGAGTAAAAACCAAATAGTGAAAAGACCAGAGCCCCCTGTAGTCAGCACATAAAACATTACGTGAGTTTATATACGTACCATCCCACGGTGGTAGCTGGTCCCCCAAACAGTCTGGTGCAGACTCCATGTGGAGTCTGGGCTTACCTGGTGTCAATGATGGAACATTGAGGAAAGTGATGCTGTGTGGGGTCCGGAACGTGGTTATGAGAAGACGTACAGCTTCCTTCTGGTCTCTGAGCGCACACCCCCTGTGTCCCTAAGTCCAGAAGTACAACCATCTGTGTAAGAGGTACGACCATCCTGAGACCTCAGGGCCACATGTGGGCCCGAGGGGGCCATGCAGTGGCTACATGGACAGAGACACCGAGCCAGTCCACAGCCCTTCAAGTCATCCCAGCTCGTGCCCTGGATGGAATGTGGTGGCCACGAAGATCTGCCTCTCTGATCGCCTACTGCAGACAGCGGACCTGACTGACAGCCCCCGCTGCTCTGCCTGGAAATCCATCACCATGTTTGACCGAGGCCATGCTTTCCACGGGCTGCTCTCGGCTGACTGAAGCAGGCCTGTTCCTGGGAGATTGAACTTCTCTGAGAGGTAGCTGGCTCAAGGACTCCCTGTCAACACTGCTACAACTTTCTAGAACTGTACTGCAGTCTAAACCTAATCGCTCTTCCTTCCCTTCCTCCCTCCCTCTGATCTTCACACTCTCAGGGTCAGACCGACATCAGTGTCTGATGGCCCTCCCAGCAGAATCTGTCTGGAGAAGACATACCAGGCCTGCTGAGAGAGTAAGGAGACTGACTAATCACCACAAGAATTGCAAAAATTAACAAGTACCGGGATACCTGGGTGGCTCAATCGGTTAAGTGGCTGCCTTCGGCTCAGGTCATGATCCCGGGGTCCTGGGATCGAGTCCCACATCGGGCTCCTGGCTCAGTGGGGAGCCTGCTTCTCCCTCTGCCTGCTGCTTCTCCTGCTTGTGCGCTCTCTCTGATGAATAAATAATTAAAACAAATTTAAAAAAAGGAATTAACAAGTACCATTAGAGGCCAGGGAAACAGCAATGAGACTGCATTTGGAGGGTTTTAAGGGAGACAGAATATAAGATTGGATAGGCAAGAATTCACTGACTTTGGGCTACTTTTTCGGGATATGCGACTTTATACTCTGGCAAGGACTCCAGGGGACAGGGTGGTTGATACAGTGGTTCTTAGAAGTCTGGAAAAGCTGTAGCCTACACTTAATGAAGCAGAAAGTTGTGAGTTGCCCTGATTGGTAGGACAGATAGGAATAAAGAGGTTGAAAGAAGTAGGTTATATTAGAATAGAAATATTAGGTAAAGCTGGAAGACACACCCAAGAGTTAGGTGACATCGTAGGGCCGGCCCAGAGCGCACACACTTCACCAACACCATCGGCAGGGAGCTAGTGAGAAAAACATAAAGCATCTCTAGAGATTTTAGCCGTGAACTTAGGGCCAGGGCTGACAGTAGGAGTCACAGAGCGGGGCTTGTTCGTATCTACGGGGTTGACGACACCCTGCAGTAACTGGCCAGGTGTGGCAGGGAACCCCAGGAACCATGAAGCCACCACTGCTGCGCTGGCCACCTACAGCAGAGGGGCGGCAAAGGAGGCTTTATACATTTGTGTGATATGGCATCATTGGGGCAAAACAGGCAGCTCAAATGGTGCTTAACATCTATAACTGAAAACATAAAAGCAAAAATGAAAGCAAAAATTAGGGGGGAAAAAAAGGAAAAGAAAAAAATTGCGAGTAAGTGGCTCAAGGCAGTTAGCTCAATAGAAAATCATGATCCTCTGCTCATTACCCAGACCTGAGCCAATTTTCTGATCTAGAAGCCAAGGACACCATGGCAAACATATTGGGATGATTTCCTCAGTCCTTCCCCAAAGGACCGATGGCCATTCATTGAGGTCAATGTATAATGCACAAAAAAAATCAGATACTCAGAGAACTAGTGGATACAGGGTCTAGGTTCACAATGAACCCCGGCTAGAATGGTGACTTGCAGTGACTAGGAAAGATAACAAAGCCCTTACGAACCCCTGGGTCACAAATGGCTGAGTCTACGGACCCACAGAGTGACCATTTCCCCACTTGTGAGTGTTCAGTTGGAACTCACACACTTGGCATTGGGTCCCTGGTCTCTAGGGTAAGAGCTATACAGAAGGAAAGGCCAAGGGGAGATCTCTGAAACCGCCATACCCCCACCACCTCCTACCAAGATAGTAAATAAAAAGCAGTATTACATCCTAGAGTAGGGCTGGGAGGATGGCAGACATCAGTGACATTCTCCGAGTTCTAGGAGATGCACAATGGTAGTCCCTAGAATCTATCCATTTAAGACACCAGTCTGGCCCCTTCATAAGTTGGATGGATCTTGAAGAATAACTGCAGAGTCGTGCAAGCTCCACCAAGCAGGAGCTCTTACCATAAGTGCTGTGTCATATGTCACCTCTTCCTCAGAACGGATTAATGAGGCCCCTGGTGCACGGTATATGGCTCATTGACGAATGCGTTATTTTCTATTCCAACTATATAATTAGAAAGTTTGTACTTACCTGGGAAAGAGAACAATAATTATTTACACCTCTGTCTCAGGGCTGTGAGCTTCTCATCCTCCACCGTATTCCAAATAGGTCTGGACTTGCCTGAACATCCGCAGAACATCACATCAACCCATCACGTCAAGGGCATCACACTGATTAGGCAGGATAAACAAGAGTTAACTAATGCACCAGAAGTTCTGTAAAGTATATATGCTCCAGAGGGTGGGAGAGAGAGATTCAAGGAAGATTTGAGAATGTGCTACTTCAATGGAGTTTTTAGGAACTCAGTGGTTACGCACATGCTAGGATATCCCTTCCCATGTGAAAAAGTGCTGAGGCTTAGAATTCCCAACACGAGGAAGCAAAGCACCGGTCAGGCCTCTCTAGGTTCTGAAGGCAACACACTCCATGTTGTAGAATAGTGTTATACCAGGTGGCATGCAAGGCATTGGGCAGGGCTCAGAATGAGGAAGGACTTTGCAGATCTAAGCTGCAGTGCAAGGAACTCTACCGGGCCCTTCAACCAACAGATGCTATGGTATCAGAAGTGTCACCGGTGGGAAAAGATAGGGCAACTCATGGCAAGGCCCAGAGGGAAACTAATAGTGGCCCATGAGGTTCCAAAGGCAGGTTGAGCTATCCAAAGCAAAGAATTATGTGACTTTTGAGAAATAGCACCTGGCATGTGACTGAGTCTTGGAAAAAGTAGAGCTCTTCACCATGAAGATACAAAGATACCAGACATCCAAATAGCCCATTTTAAGTCAGGTCCTGTCAGCCTCACCCGAGTTATAAAGTTGGAAAGATCCGGAAGAAACCTCTTCCAGAAGATGGAAATTGTGCATCCAGGTTGTACATCGGAGCAGAACCAGAGGGCATGAGTAAGCTGCATGAGCAAGAAACCCAGAAGTCCAATGTCACCCAACAGGATTTCACCAGCACCCCTCTCCCGTGCTTGCGTATATGGCCGTATGTGGGGAGGGTGGCTTCTGGATGACTGGCTGGAAAAAGAGGGAAAGGTCAGAGTCTGGTTTACATATGGGTTGGCTCATTTTGTGGGAGAAAGTTAAGAATGGATGACAGCTACATTACAGCCATATTTAAGAGTGGCCTTGGAAGACAGTCAAGAGGGAAAAACTTTCCAATAGAGCTGTAAAGCATGCACATAGTTATCCACTTTGTGTGTTAAGACAAGGGGCCAGGAGTAAGTACATATACGTGCACTGCCTTAGGCCAGGCATCGTCATCTCTCATGAATTCTTGCAATTACCTCCTAACTGACCTCCCCGCTTCCACCTTTGACCTCTTCAGTCTTTTCCCCATATAGCCACTTGAATGACATGATTACCACACTGAACTCCTCAGCTGAAAGAACACCAATGGCTTAAGTCATAGGGATATAAAGTACAGTGCAGGGAATATAGTAATACTTTAATAACTTCGTATGGTGACAGATGGTGACTACTACACTTACTGTGGTGAGCTTTTTATAATGCAGTGTCAGGTCACTATGTTGAACGCCTGAAACTAATTTAGCATGGTAGGTCAACTCCAACAAAAACAAAAACAAAAACAAAAACAAAAACAAAGCACATGGGAGGCTTTCACCTCTCTTGCAGTACAGGCAAAATCCTGACAGTGGCCCACAGGCCTTGTATGACTCTCACTTCCTGTCTGATCTTACATCCTGTTACTTCATCTTCCCTAATCTACTCCCATTTTTCCACCTCACTCTTCCTTTGACACACCACACACTGCCAATCATAGGGCCTGTGTACTAATTGTTTCTTCTGTCCAGAATGCGGAAAGCACTGAGTTTATAAACCCTTATGCACATATTTCAAAATTTCACCCTTTAATATAATGAAGGTCATTCCTGACTGGCTCTTCCAACTAACCTTTTATCTGTGAAAGTAACAGACTCCCTAACAGCTCACCATCAACCTCAATAAGAAGCCACAGTTTAAAACAGCAACTGAAGATGAGCTTAAAAGCATGATGCTCCCAATTAGAGCACCGAGAGGGAGAATTACAAATTACACGTAAAATTAAAATGAGAAAAAGCGTAAGTTTTTGTATTTTTGAGGCGTAATTCACATACGATAAAATGCACAGATAGGGAGTGTTGGGTTCAACCAACTTTAATAATTATGTACACTTATGTAACCAGCAGACAAAACAAGATACAGAACATTTTAATAAGGAGGGAAATACCCCTGTGGTCCTTTCTAGCAATCGTTGTTTTGATTTCTGTCAACACAGATTAGTTGTGCCTGTTCTGTTCTTAAACTTCACGGAGGTGAAATCACACAGCAGGCCTTATTTTTATGTCTGGGTTATTTTGGTTGGCATAATTGTCTTTGACATTTGTCCATGTGCTGAATATTTTAGTAATATGTTCCTTTTTATTGCTGACTGGTATTCCATTTTACAATTATTCCGAATTTATTTAGTCATTCACCAGTTACTGAACATTAGTGTTATCAGGCCTTTTTTACCAAAAATGAATAGGTGAATATTCTTTCTGTAGGCATGTTTTCTTAGGTAAATACCGCAAGTAGAATTTCAGAGTCCTATGATAGAACTATGTTTAACTTTCTAAGAATATTCATAAGCGTTCTGCAAAGTGGTTGCACGATCTTGCGTTCCCACCAATACAAGAACTGGTAATCCCACCAATACCCAGTACTGTTGGTCTGTGCCAGAGGGGCCATCTTGAGGAGTACGGAACGCTTCTAGCTGTGGGTCTGGTCTGCCTACACTGGGTGACTGGTGGTTTAGAGCGCCTTTTCATGTGCTTATTGGCCATTCTTACATGTCACATCACACCTTTTTCTGTGAAAAAGCTGCTCAAATATTTTGGCCACTTTTAAGAACAGGATATTATTATTAAGAAAGTTCTTTATGTCACTTACATATAAATCCTTTGTCAGGTGTATGTGTTGCAAATATTTTTCCCAGTCTATGACTTGGAACTTCATTCCCTTAAAATATTGTGATATGAAGAAATGTTAAATTTTCTTGGAGTCCAATTTGCCCATTTTAATCCTTTCCGGTTAGCCTTTTATGGTTCTTCCTAGTAAGTCTTTGCTTGGCTCAGGTCACAAAGATACTATGTTGTTTTCTTCTGAGTATTTTATTGTTTTAGCTTTTACATTTAGCTCTAACGATGAATCTTCAATGTTTGTGTATGGGATTTGGCAGTGGTCAAACTGATTTTTTTTTTTTAATTTACGGTTATTTAGCTGGTCTGGCAATATGTGCTAAAAACAGTAATTTTCTTTCTGACATTAAATTGAATGAGCATCCTTGGCAAAAAGTCAACTGGTGATGTACATATAGGTATTCTTGTGAATTCACTAGTCTACTTTTTGAGCATTTCGTCTCCATATAATATACTGTCTTGATTGCTATAGCCTTTATTAAGTCTTGAAATCAGCTAGTATAAGTACTCCAAATTTGTCACTCATTTAAAGGCTTGTTTTAGCTGTTCTAGATCTTTTGTGTTTCCATGTAATTTTAGAATCACTGTACAATAGTTTCTTAAAAGACCATACTGTGGAACACCTGGGTGGCTCAGTCAGTTAAGCGGCTGCCTTTGGCTCAGGTCATGATCCCAGGTCTTGTCAGGTAGCAATATTGTGTTGATCTGTTTAAAGAACCGGCTTTTGGAATTGTTGGTTTTTCTCTATTGTTTGTCCACTTTTTCTTCTTTCTACTTTGGATTTAATTTCTTCTTCTTTTTTCCTACTTCCTAAAGTAGAAACTAAGATCACTGGTTGTAAAACACTTCTTTTCTTCTAATTTAGGCCTTTAAAGTTATAAAAATCCCTCTAAGCACTGCCTTTACTGTACATATCCTACAATTTTGATCTGTTCTGCTTTTGTTATTATTCTGTTCAAAATATTTTCTAATTTCCGTTATATTATTTGACCCATGGGCTTTTTAGAAATGTGTTTATTTTCCAAATATTTGGAAAGCTTTCCAGATATCTTTGTTTTTATTTCTAGTTTGAGTCTGCTTGGTAAGAAAACATACAGAGTAAGAAATACTCTATATTTCAAATCCTTTGAAATTTATTAAGATTTATTTTATGGGCTAGCATATGGTCTAGCTTGGTCAATGTTCCATGTATACTTAAAAAGAATGTGAATTCTTCAGAAATTAGGTCTGTGGTTCCAAAAATATCATATAGATTAAATCGCCTGAGAGTGCTGTTTCAATCTTCTGTAATCTTACTGATTATTTTCTATGTGTTCAATCAATTACTAAGAAGTGAAAATATGTAAATATGGTTGTGATTGGTCTATTTATCTTTCAGTTCTCTCCATTTTTATTCATGTACTTTGAAGCTCTGTTACGAGATACTTACATTTAATTTATTATATCGTCTTGATAAATTGACCCTTTTATTATTTTCAAATCTCCCTCTGGTGTCTTTGCATTTCAGCCTGGACTCTTTAGCATCTGTTGCAGGGCAGGGCTGCTAGTGACAAGTTTTCAGATTTTCCTAATCTGAGAATATTAATTCTCCCTCATTTTTGGAGAATAATTTTATTAGAAGTAGAAATCTTCTTTGACAAGATTTTTTTTTTTCCTTTCAGCACTTTGAATATTTCATCCCACTGCCTTCGGGCTTCTATGGCTTCAGATAAGATATCAGCTCTTTATCTGGTTTAGGATCCCTTGTATATGATGAGTTGCTTCTTTCTTGTAGCAGCAAGATTCCCCTCACAGGTTTTGGCTTCTGGTAGTTGGGATTCTGATGTATTTATGGGTGGATCTCTGAGTTTGTCCTACTTGGATTTCATGGAACTTCGCAGATATGTAGGTTGTTTTTCATCAATTTGGGGAAATTTTCAGCCTTTACCTCTTCAAGAATTCTGCCCTTTCTCTGTCTCCTCTCCTTCTGGAACTCCTATTATGTGCATATTGGCATCATGATGGTGTCCCACAGGTCTGTGCTTGATTTTCTTTGCTTCTTTCTGTTCTTGAGATTGTGTATTTCAACGGACCCTTCTTCATTTGCTTATTCTTTCTTCTGCAACATTCTGTACTTCCCTTTAGTTCTTTAGACACCGTTTCCTCTAACTCACTGAGTATACTTATAATAGCTCGTTTTAAATCTTCATCTAGAATGAAAATCCAATCTCTGGGCTTCCTCAGAAACAGGTTTTCTTGATTTTTTTTTCCTTGTGTATACATCATACTCTGTTTCTTTACATATCTTGTACTTTTTTGTTGAACACAAGGTGTTTTGAATATTGTAGTGTAGAATTCTGGAAATCAGATTTGTTGTTGCTGCTTATTGTAATCGTTTATTTAGCAAATTCTCTGAACTAATTCTACACAGTATCTATTCTGTGTCAGTATGGCCCCTGAAGTCTGTTAGTTTGATGTGTAGCCAATGGTTGGAAAGAGATTTCCGTAAATGCCTAGAACCAAAGACTCCGCCAGTATTTGCCAAAGGGCTCCTGCATGTTGAGGCACAACTTCAACACTTGGCCCGGCAGCTTAACCACCCTGCGTTAGTCTTCACTTTCTTTTTCTCAAAAGCCTCAAGGTTGGCAGGACGTTGAGAACTTAGGGCCTTCTCAGGTCTCTCCTGAGCATGTGCTCCGTTCTGAGGCTGGTGTGTGTTCTTCCAGATTCCCAGCAGCATGCTAGGGCTCTTCAAAGCCCTATGAACATCTCATTCCCGAGACGGTCCTCTCAAGGTTTTAGTTAGTCTCCCGTTTGCCCTGTTATTTATTACCTCAGACAACTAAGATATTAGCTTATGAACTGCTTCTTCAGTTAGGAAGAGGGAAATGCTTACATTGTACCGTGAGGCAGGACAAAGGCTGAGACCGCACATGTGGAAGAATCTCTCTACTCTCCGCGATCATAAAATTCAACAGACATCAGCCATCACCTTACTTCTGTCCTAGGAAAAAAAAAGAATGCCCGTTTCAATTTTTCTCATTCCCAACTTTTCATTTTTCTGACTTTATTCTAACAGAGTATAAGCCCTTTATACAAAGAACAAGGTTATTATAAAAAGCAGCTTCTTAAGGAAGGACACCTAAATTCTCAAATTAATAAAGCACATCTCTATACTCAGATATAAAAACAGTTTTTTTCAGTTAATGTTTAGTGTGGATTGATCTGTAATCTGCTCTTGTTTATGTAAGAATGGTGGAGGAAGCAGCAGATTGCAGGGGTGTATGTCCTCCCCTTTGACTTGACAGAGTGCAGGGCACTTGTTGGGAATAGAGTAAGACTTTTCCACCATTAGTGGTGATGGAGATTTTACATCCAAAAGTAATTCCAGCAAATCCCACATTCTGTAAACTGTCTCCATTCCCTCCAGACACACTTTGAGGCCAAGTGCCCATAGATATTTACTTTTAACTTGGTTTTCCATTATTTCCAACTTTTGTTGAAGAATGGCATTTTCTAATTACAGTAGAGATTTTTAAGATGGTCCAATTCAGTTCACATCATATCGCGTTGCACTGTAACAGTCTGTAAATTTATCTCTGCTTTTTCCACATTACCTTTCCATTTTAAACTCATGGGGCAAATGCTTCAAGTTTACCTTAATCCGCTCTTTACTGACTTTAATAGGTCATAAAATAGTTTAAGATGAACCTTGGGGCACCTGGGGGCCTCAGTTGGTTAAGGGTCTGCCATCAGCTCAGGTCATGTTCTCAGGGCCCTGGGATCAAGCCCCAAGTGGGGCTCCCTGCTCCACAGGGAGTCTGCTTCTCTCTCCCTCTGCCCCTCCCCCCAACTCATTCTCTCTCTCTCTCTCAAATAAATGAATAAAATCTTAAAAATCAAAAACAAGAAAAGATGAACCTCAAAAGGCTTGTCAGGATTCGCTTGGTCCTCAGGCTCTGGAATCCTCTGAATTAGCTAAAGTACTTACGGTGGTAAATAATCAGCAATGACCCTTCCCTTCTACTCTAAGCTAGGAACGACGCATCTGATTCTGAGAACTGGGGACAGTAAGAAATTCTGGGCAAAGACTGTCATAAGAATTTCCCGGACTGAGTTTTGTCGAGAAACCCTTGTAGGTAAAGAACAGAGCTCTGGCTGCCATGAGACCTAGATTCAAATCCTAGCCCCCTCACTTGCTGAGAGGCCATGAGCAAGACACTGCGCCCCTGCGAGTCTTGGGTTTCCTCATTTGTAGCGCAAGAAAAAGAACAGTATCCACTTTGAGGGCTGTGGGGAGGATTTAATGAGATCATGCCTGGCGTGTACTACCTCGTATTTAATGAGTTCTTAGTGGCCAAAGAACTCCACGGTGCAGGCACAGTGACTTGCCCCTCTCTTTCGAAGACCGCCCAACAAGACCAGAGCAAGAGGCGGAGGGACGTGGGAAGAGCTAGGGAACACAGTTTTCCTGAGGCTGAATTTCCTTTTCCCCACCACACCGGACAGACTACGGTATGCTTGCACAAGTCCGTTCTGAGAGCTTGAGTCTATTTTAAAGTCATCTTAGAATGGCTCCAGTGCCAAATCAAGCGTCCTGCAAAGGGGAGGAGCCTGGCTGATGGAATCCGAGTGGTGGGCACCGAGGCCCTGGTGGCCAGACCAGTGCACTGGGGGTGTGCCTGGGACCCGGGGGAAGCAAGCCTCAGACAGGCACAATTAGTGCGTCTTAACTTTCCTTCTGAAGTTATTCGAGGGGACTGTGGTTTTGCCTTGAGCAAAACCCCCTTAACAGCCGGGAATCTAAAAACAAACATTATTTTATTAGGTTACCCCAGCAGATGAAAGCGGAGTGTTCCATTTGGACTCTTTTTTGGAGTCAATTAATGCATTAGCTAAAAACAAACCCTTTTGAAAGAGAGTGCCCGTTGTCCTCAGCAGCTCCTAAAGGAAAGCTTGCCACTGTGCTCCTAAGGACACATAAACACTGGACAGTGAGAGAGAGAATGAGTCGTAAATAATTAATATTCATTGATAGGAAAAACTATTTTAATGACCTATCTCAAGCCCAATGCAGCACTAATCTCAAAAGGTATGATTTTTTTAAAGCTCTATTTTTAACAATGATCAGGAACTTAAATACTGTTTATGTGACAGTTCCTCAGTCAATGTAAGTTATTAACACCAATTTTAAACAGCCGTAGCTTCAATAAAAGATGTAGTTACAACTTCTAAAGTATGTGATCAATCCAGAAGACTGTGATTGTTTTCAGCTATGGTTTTAACGGCAGTAGTGGAAAAAGCTTGTAAAGCAGGAAAATAATAGAGACTGCTCACTGGGAAAAACATACAGATTTCTCGAAAATCCATTCACCCATCCTTCAAAATAATAACCAAGGCATCCCTGGCTGGCTCAGTGGGTTGAAGCCTCTCCTTCGGCTCAGGTCATGATCTCAGGGTCCTGGGATCGCGCACCGCGTCGGGCTCTCTGCTCAGCGGGGAGCTTGCTTCGCCCTCTCTCTCTCTCTGCCTGCCTCTCTGCCTGCTTGTGATCTCTCTCTCTCTGCCAAATAAATAAATAAAAATCTTTGAAAAAAAAAAAAATAATAACCAAGAGACTACTAAGTTCCAGGCACTGCAGAACTCCGAACAAAAGCCTCAGTCCCTACCCTCACTAGAGCCCAGGCCGGGCTTTCAAACTAAAGACTGCTAGGGTTTTAAGACAGAGGTGCAATGCTTTCAGCGGTCCTGGCCTTGGAAATGAGGTGGTGGATCCCCTGTGGTCTTCCTAACATTGAAAATAGAACTCCTGGGTGAGGGCTGGGTTATTCCCAAAAGGTAAAACAAAAGGCACCACACCCCTTCTGTGGGTAGTACCATTTGTGGAAAGAACATTTCTCCACTCTTACCAGTGAACGTGACTAAAAAAATCTTTGGAGGGGGGAAAAAAATCTTCGGAAAAATCCACATCCTGAAAGCATTTGATTACCCTGAATTTAAAATGGGCTCTTGCTCGGTGGCAAAGATACAAATTCATCCCCCAAAGAATGGCTTCTGCGGTGAAAAGGCAGACAATGACTTTTAAAAGGAGAGTCATCTGCAAGGCTGCTAAATGGGGCCACGAGACAGAACTCACCGAACGCCATTGCTGCAGACTCCCCTCTGTCTACCTGAACAAGTCCAGTGTGATTTGCTGAAGACCTAGCCGGACGGGGTTACAGTTTCAAGCACAATTTCTTCCCGTTTTTATTCCCTGCTCACTGAGTTATGTGCTGTTAAACATTTCCAGAAGACTGTCAAAATGTAAGCATCCTGAGGTTTACATAGGCCACACCATTAAATAACATATAAGCACAAAATTTTAAACATTGTTTTCCAGCAATGGTAAATATTTTAGCTAAGTAAAAACTGAAGCTTGAAATGCAATAAGCACTTAAATGACTCCTTTCTGTGCCAGAATTCTTATTTTCCCCTGTGCAACCCTGGCTGCTGGGATTAAGGCGACCCCAGGGAGCTCAGCAAATGGTTGTGGGTTATGAGGTGTAGCATGAGCTTGGCGACAGCATGCCACCCAGCCTCAAGAAACCCAGCCACGACTGGAACCCAAGAATCAGTGTGTTCACTTTGTGGTCAGTTTCACATTTTTTCCCCTCCTTGAAAAAAAGAAAGCTGCTACAAAAATCAGGCCTCTCCTCCGCCACCCCCTAAGCAACAGGAGGTGGACCCAGGGCGGAGCACCGAGAAAGACTCACCGCCAAGGCTGGCCGGCAGAGCAGGGGGAGGCTGACCACGCAGGTGGCCTGATGGTGACACAGCTTCCAGGTCCTCAGTGTCAAGGAGGGAAATGACCGGCTGCGTGAACCGCGGCCACGGCCCGGCCGACGTCTTGTGCTGTCACTTCAGGAAGAAGGAAAACCCAGAACAAATTTGACGTGGTTTTCACCACAGGGTGATTGCAGTCCTGTTCAAGGATGTCACAGTCACGCCACCCACTGAGCAGAACTCTGATGGAAATTAGGCCTCCTTCAAAGTGTCTCAAGTCATAGCCTATCCCGAACAGAAGCAGCCAAGGATTTTAAAGAAACAGCGCCCTGTGGCCCTATCTCCTTTGGCTTCCCTGTTCCTCTGGTTTCTCCTTTACTGAAGAGAACCGTCCTCAGCGGCAGATAAACATAGCAGCAGCTCTTGAACAAGCAGGCAGGGCAATACACCTTTTCTGAGATCTGGGTCACTGTTGTTAGCATGAAAATCTGATCTCCCATAAGGATTCCAGCAAGTGAAGATAAAGGAATGCAGAGAATTACACTGAGGGATTTCTATCCACATTCAAAACACCAAAGCCTGGGGCACCGGGGTGGCTCAGTCAGTTAAGCAGCTGCCTTAGTCATGATTCCAGGGTCCTGGGATCAAGCCCTGCATTGGGCTCCCTGCTCAGCAAAGAGCCTGCTTCTCTCTGTCCCTCTGCCTGCCGCTCTGCTTACTTGTGCCCTCTATCTCTCTGTCAAATAAATAAATAAAATCTTTAAAAAAAAAAAAAACAAAGCTTGAGTGATGTGTTACTGCACCACCACCCAAATTTCTAAGACATATTTGGAGTTTTGTGACTGGTCTTTGAGATTAAAATATAATGTTTATCATGTATCACACCAAGCAGGGATTGGGGTGAGGATGGGTAGATAGAGGGAGTGGTATTCACTTTGGTTTTGCAAAACCAAATTCTGCTTTGAATTGATGCTCCTCAGTTTTGAACAGTAACTCTTAATGGCAACCCGTTGACTTAAAAGTTGGACCGAGACTGGAAAGTGGCGGTCTCTCCTGAAGGGCCATTCCGGAGACGCGGAAAGTTCAGACTGGCTGCTCACAGGTTCCCAGGAGCCTCGCCAGAGTCTAAGAAGTCCAAAAGTCCTAAATCCTGTTCAAGACTAGCTTCGTTCCCCAAATGACGGTGTTGGCCAAATACCACCAAATGTCAGATACAGTGACATCTGGTTTTCATACGAGGAAGGATCAGAGAAGATTAGAAAGCACAATCGTCATTTCCTACCCGTTTTCATGCTCACCTTCCAGTGAAACTTTGTATTATAAAATGAAAATCTGTATGAATTCTCAGTGGATGAAACTGCCGGAAGCACTGGGGATGACTAGAGAGAAGTTTCCGGGCACTGGGTTCCTTGCTTATCTAGGGTTAAATGTCCTTTCTTTTACTCACTCTGGCTGTCGGCACACTGAAAATCAGGGTACACACGACCTCGAAGGGCCAGGAGGATATAGCCATGCCAATAGGGCTAAAAGCACCCTGTAAATGAAACATACAGAGTCCAGTAATGACATCACTGTAGTCATTCACCACCTGATATACACAAGAGCAAACAATTCAACAGCTTTAAAAATAGTTTATTTCCTCCTTCACGAACACTTGAGCCGTCTGACCATTACGCAAGGCACCACAAATTAAATAAAAACGTGTATTGGAATATATTTGTCTCACATGATTCAAGATAAATGGGACTTCAAAAGCGAAGAGGTGCCGACTATGAGGGCGTTGGGAAGGCATGAAAGCAGATACCAGCAAATGCTTCCAGCGTCTACTGGACCTGGCAGCGACCAGCATGTGCCAGTCAGATGAGCCGCGATCCAAAATTACCACATCCAGGAGAGGTGCTAGTCTCCCCCAGGTTCTCTGTCTACGGGATAAAATACGCAAAGTACTTCCCTAAAATACAAAGACTTCTAAGAGTCTTGGTACCACTAACAGAGTAGGATTATTAAACATCTTCAATGTGGTTTTCATTACCCCCCCCCCAAAAAAAAAAAAGTTTCACATAAAAGCTTCATAATATAATCCAGAAACAGAATTAGTACATGTTTAAAATCTGAAGCCAGTCTGGCTATTTCTGATTTTTTTTTTTTTCATTTCTTCCAGTGTTTTTTACAGTGATAAATATGCATCCAGTTTCCTACCAGTTGAAACATGCATGAAACACTTTGCTCTAGGCACCATGATTGCCTTTCAGTAGTCTCTTTGGGACTTTAATCCTAATCCAAGGAGAGCAGCTCTAACTTCTACTCAGACTTGCTCCTTCCCCCAAATCATGTTAGTGTTGACCAAATCCCAGTAAATGTCAGATACAAGGTTCATGAGCAGAGGCCCAAAGAATAATTATGAATAATTTCACGATGATGTGGTTAAGAAGACACACAGAAAATGAATGATTTCACCTTCTAAAAAGCCTCGACCTGAATTTAAACAAGAGATGGAAGTGAGAGGAGGAACACTGTTTCCACGAGTGGAAGACAAGGCGCTCTCTACCCGCAGCGGCGCTCCTCCTACGGGCCTGCCCTCATCACCACTGAGGTAAGTGCCGGCGGCTTGAAGAGAGGTAGGTAAAGTCCAAATTTGTTTTCAATCCCTGCAAATGTCGCAACTGCCAGTCTGTAGCCTCCAACATGATCAGGATTGGGAGCCGGCAGTATGATCCTGGATTTAGGAACTGGCTCTGATCCCACGGGTTTCCTAAAAGAAGAGAAAATCGGGTGAGACTCTGTTTTACCATTTTTTACCATGGTAAAAATAACACTCAAAGGTTGTGAAAATCTGCATCACATAAAGGAGTTGTGCAATTCTATTCGGTTGTATGTTCCCCTTGGAAATGAGTGTGGTTACATGATTTCGGTATTTTCCGACACCCGGTCCGTTTCATCGGAGCAATCAGAGTGACGTACCCTTCTGAACAGCGGCTGAGTACCGGCGGAGCTGAACCCGGTCACAGATTCAGCGGGATACTTACACGCCTCCAAAGTCAATGTAGAACCATCGCTGTAGCAATTCATACGTCAGCAAAGTCACACCAAACTGGGGGGAGGATCGAAACACGCGAGCTTTGAAAAAATGGGGAAGTAACAGATATAATTAGATTTTTTTTAAACAAATTTACCTGCTACGAAAGGTTTGCTTGAGAACAAATTCTTTCCCTACCACCAGCTCCTTTCCACAGAGCTTTTGGGCCTTCCTCCCGCAGGATCTTCCTGAAGCAGTCCACCACTCCGCTGTAAGTGGTCTGGCCAGCCCGGGCGGCCACCTGTAATCGTGTCTTGATAACATCAGCAGGGGTCACTAAGGATGCCGCGGGCATGCCTGCAGGAAAAGGCACCACCATCACAGTCTGGTCACATTCACGCTATATAAAAATAACTGTGCTTTCAACTGCTGGCCGTGGAAAGAAAGTTAGGAGTCTGATGAAATCACATGCCTCTTCTGCAGTCCTCTCCGGGCGGCACAGCCGTGACAGCCTTAGTGACGGAGGCCATGCGGACACTCCTCTCCTCCCCTCCCCCAAACACCCAACCTCTTTGGTACAGGATTATATTTGGTAATGGTTTTAGGGAAATATTTCTCAATAACGCTACTTCAAGTGGAACAAACGGAGAAAGTTTTTTTTTCCCTTTTCTTTACACTGTCTAAATCAGAAACTTGCAAAGTTATTAGGTCCGATTTTCAGAGGTGAAGTTGGTTATGCGTTTCCTCTTCAGGCTTTTCTGTGGCTGCTGGCAGTCACAGGAGGTGCCTTCTCGCACACATTCAACCACCCGCTATCCACCAAAGCCTAACCTCTCCAGTTACACCAGAAAAAGACTTCACTGAGGGCTAAGCAAACACACACTCTGTGTGTATGTGTGTGTGTGTGGGGGGGGGGCTGGAGATTGGGGCGGTGACCAGAGATGGAGACTCCCACAGATAATACTTTAGGATTCCTTTTTCCTAAAACTGACATCTCCAGAAAAAAAATTATGACAGAAAGCTGAAAATTTATACTGGCTGATAATCACTGAAAAAGGAACAACAACAGTAACAAAACCCTCCCCAGATTACCAATGGGAAATTTTTCTACAGTCATTTTATCCAAAATGGGACAGCCCATGTTTAGATTTTTTAAAAGCGAGACTGTACTCAGAAGACACTGTCTCTTATGGTTTTATTACTTTTCCATTATGAACCTATTCCAAACCAAATTGGTCAAACGCAGATGCATAAATCTCCTTTGCTTTTTTTAAGGCTTAATAATTCTGTAAGAATTTCTGTCCAAACCATCGTGGTCTGGCTCACAAGTACATCTCATCCTTCTAACAGACAGCTTTAAAATTAGTGTGTGTGTGTGTGTGTGTGTGTGTGTGTGTGTGTGCGCGCGCACGCACGTGCCTGGAGAAATCTGCACCACACACGTTTGCATTTACGTTACTAAGTTGCATCTTTTCCTCTTCCATCTTTACCGAGCTCCTCACAAACACTCATCCTAAGTAACTGTGTTTTATAAAATATATCACATTTTTTGCATGTGAAAAAGCTCACTTTATATCCAATACTTCACCGGATAAGTCACACTGAATTTCCTATTAACTTGGAGGAACTATTTTAACTTTGAGCCAGGAATTTATCCTCCAACATAATGGAAGGAAACATGAAGAATGCTTAGAAACCCACTGTGTTCACACCACCCAGTACATTTTACTTCCTGGTTTAGAAAGACTGTAGCAAGGCTGTCTGCTTTCGGCACATAGTAAAATCCTCCTTGCGACAGTTAGCAGGCGTGTCCGAGGAACAGGGGACACACACAGGCAAGAACACGGGTAAAAAGTCTCCTCCAGTTAGTTCTCATAAGTAGTTCCTTGTCATGGAAAAAAGAGAGAAGTACTGAGGGGCAGGGAAGAAAGATACTGATCATGAAATAAATATGCCAAAAGAAACGGGTGGGATGCTTAGGAAGTTGTCTGGCAAAACTGGAGGTGGTAGTGGTGCTGTGGGGGGCAGGGGCAGGAAATACGGCAGCCTGCCTGGGACTCTCATCATCTCCCACCCCCCTTATCTCGTTATCCAGGCGGGCAACTGTGGGTTTCTCTGTGGATGGGAGACTTCTGGTGTAAGACTGGCTAAAACCTTGGAAAACAGCCTCAGGCTGCTCCGCAAGGCCAGGAAAGCAGGATCTACCAGAAAGATCCTGGCCACCAGAAATGTTGATTTTGGGGGGCCATGATTGGCAAAGGCTCAGGGTCAATTTCCCTGGCCTCTCGTGGCTTGCAAAAGGCCAAGACAACACTGATCAAGAGGTCTGGCTTTCTCGATTCCCAAAGATGGGGAAGCAGGAGTTGGCGAGGAAACAGACGCTTCTAGGTTCCTCAACAGCAGCCTGCCCCATGCTTCAGCAATGAGACAAATCACGAGACCTTGCGGTTTACCTACCACCACTGGGACAAGAGCAAGCTGAGGTGCTCTCCAGCCCAGTACAGAATATAGCCCTTTAAAGGGGGCCCAGCACCTAGAGAGCAGTTCATTTACAACAGAAAGAAAGCACAGCCAGCAAACTCCAACTGTGGGGCAAGAAATCTGCAATTCTCATAAATATCCCATTAGCATTTGTAAAGAATGGAATACAAAGTTTATTTATTTATTTTGGATCAAGGTTGAAAGAGTTTCACTAATTCCCTCTGCACCCCTATCTATGGCATCTACTTGGATGGACCAACTTCTAAGACAAGTGTCAAGATTTGGCCTGAGAAAATATCATGTCCTTATCATACTGTTAAGTTGAGGTTTTGGAAAACAAGGGTATGCTGATAATACGTAGCGGCTGATGGCAATACACTGTGAAAGGATTTTGGTTTAAAATGGAACCAGAGGCTATGAGACAGAGAATCTAACGTATGTTTGCTCAGAAGAGCGGAACTTGAGAACTGATTTGCACAAGACTGATATTTATCTCCTCACCAGTGAGCATCCGGCAAGCACGGTCTCCCCATCCTCAGGCCAATGAGTTTAGCGCCTGGACGCTGGCTGAACCCCCGTCTCGCTCTCCTTGCCCACACACTGGCCTGCAGCTTGTTACGGCCCGCGGCTCCCCCAATGCGGGTCCTCCACTAGTCCCGAAAAAACTTGATTCCTGCTAATCCCAGCTTGCCTCAGGCACTGTCTTCTTAGTGATTTTTATCTTCTGCGAGTGTCAAATATGCCTCTGTGCTTCTGAGCACTATTTTTAAACCGTGAATTCCATTAGTCTGACATTAATATTGCTAAACTTGCTTATTGTTGGTATTTGCCTAATACATACTTTTCAATCTGTTCTTTCAGTTGTTCTAGGTCACTGTTTTCTCAAACTTCAGATGACTAGATTTCTTTAAACAACTCATCTAAAATAGGCATTTGTTTTTATTGGGGGCAGTGAATCCGTTCAATTGTGGCTATAATTGTGGTTATTAGACTTATTTCTGCTTTCCCATATTGTGGTTTTTATTTTCTCTACTTTTAGTTGTTTCTCTTTTGATCTCCACCCTTTCCTAATTTAAATATTATACACATTATACACATTCATAAGCACAATACTTACAGTATGTACAATAAATTAGCATTTATTTGCACCCCTCACCAACAAGCCCTTCTTACCTAAAAATACATATACTAAAGTCACCGGTTATTTAAATCTACTGAGGCTTATCTTTTATTTGTGCTGTTTCAGACAGCCTATATTTTCTTCTTTCTTAAATTCACTTCTCACTTGGCTTCAGCAAAGCATCTGTAAGGCGTAACCTCTGAGTCATGGGAGACACGGACTGCAGGTCTGCCCTCCCCCCTGAATGCTGGTGTGCCTGGGACGCTAGCGAGCTTCCAGACACCCTCTCCTTGGCATTTTGAAGGTAGCTAGGACTGCGGATGAAAAGATGAGTCCACTTTTATCACTGATTCGTTTGCGTGCGCCTCTTGTACGACTTCTCTCCAGGGAACTCCTACGAAATAGATGTTAGACTTCCCGGACTAAGCCTACATGTGTCTCAGCTGCTGCTCTTTCTTTCTTATCTCTGTATTTCTGCTCCATAATGTAGTGTTTGTTTTTGTTTTCCCAACACTTCATTTTCCAGATGTAATTTGCTGTTTGAGCATATCCACTCTATCATTCAGACCGTTTATGCGTTTTTTTAGTTTTGGTCACCCTTTATTAATTTTCAAGAAACCTTCTTTAGGATTGTTCCTCTCAAGGGGCGCCTGGGTGGCTCAATCGGTTAAGCTTCTGACTCTTGATTTTGGTTCAGTTCAAAACTTTGGGGTCGTGAGACTGAGTCCTGCATCAGGACTGGGTGTGGAGCTCGCTTAGGATTCTCTCTCCCTCTGCCTCTGCCCCATACCCCTCTGAAAAACATAATAAGATAAAAAAAAAAAACACACAAAAAAAAACATTTGAAAGATTGTTCTTCTCAAATCTCTCTACAGATCCTAATTACAGTTCTTAAAAGTTCTTTTCTCTGAATTGCCTGTTTTCCTTGAAATTCCTCCATTTACTTCTCTTGTTCCTTGTCTGAGGGATCCCTGGCTATCTCTCTATATCCAAGGTCAAAGAATAGGCTGCTTAGTGCAGTTCTGGTTTCGATCACCCTCTAGGGTCAGTCTCCTCGGCAGGCTCCTCTCCTGATTGGGAGGGCAATGCGGGCGGTCTGTAAGCCAGGTACCAGGGGTAAGGTGGCCTGGCAGGGTCGAGACCTTTCCAGCCGCTGGACTGTGGAGCGCTTCAGTCCGGAAGTAGAAGAAATTATTTCACATCCCTCTTGGGAAGAATGTGATTCTTCCCAAGAATTCCTCTTGGGGTGGATTTCAAAGGGTGGAGATCAACAACAAAAAAAAGATTCGTTTCTTTCCTTCTTTCCTTTCGCCATCTAGGGTGAGGGTCTCGAACCTGAAGCCTTACCTACTGTCTTCAGTTCCCTACACTTGCTCTCTCCAGGCAGCTGTTGCCTTTCTCTGGAAAACAGCTCTGGGCTTTCACAGTCTGGATTCATGGGCTGCCTGAAGCCCGAGACAAAAAGGAGCGGGGACCACAGAGCCCCACCCTCCTGCTGCTGAACTCCTGTGACAGACTTACCTGCAGGCCTCCCCTGTGCTCGGTGTTCCGTGACTCACTCAGAGGTCACGGTTCTCCTGCTCTCTCCGTACACTAAGGGCGGCTTCTCCTGCGGGTGTCCCGGGCCGGGACACCCTCTGGGCCGGTTTCAGACTCAATATGCTTCTGTTCTCCGCGTTCGGAGGGCTGGGGCTAACATCTTCTAGTGCTAAGAGGAGTTTTCAAAAATGTATTTTCTGACATTTTCAGGTATTTGGGACAAGAGAAGAGATGGATGAATATGCTCAGTCTATTACTTTGATTCAATGTCTCCATTACTTTTTTTTTTAAGGATTTAAATTGCTTTTAAATTGTCTTAACCTTTATGTCCACATCACTTAGCAAATTTGTGTCAACAGTACTTCTCTCCTACCTTAATCCTTTTAATACGTTTGCAAAAGCATCCTGACAGCCACACATAGTTAGCAATTCTCTGCCTGTATACTGAACATCTCTGAAAGATACTCCCAAGTTATAACTTAGTCTAAGTTGACTTACCATTTACCTCATCGCTGACAATTAAAATCACCTAGTATGACGAAGCTCTGAAATTTGAGAAGTACTAGATATCCTTTATTTGAGATTATCCATAAGCCATATTGAAATGCCCTTCGTGTATCAAAAAGCAACACATTCACTACAGGGAATTAAAACTTAGTTTCTTAACTTCAGGCTCCCTGCTTTGGCTCTCAGCTCTGACACACGAAGGCATGCTGGTCAATGAACATAAATTCAAGTACCAGTTAGGTTTACTCTATCCTGGGAAATACTAGAGATGTTTCCATCATTTAAAGATAGATAGTCTCAGTTTATAACCAGATATGTAAATCTAAAAAAAAAAAAAATAAAAAAAAAAATCAATATTCTCTAGGTTTTAAGATCTCAACAACCACCTCTGTTAAAATATTGCTAAAGCAATCTAACCTCAGGTCAAATCGAGTTTTTAGAAAAAGATAGTCCTTACTGAATAAGTGAAAATGCTATCAAAATATAGAAAGCATGATCATATTAAGGTAATCCCAGATCCATCTTATTTATAATACAATTGCTCAACAAAAATTTTATGTATTCTGGGTAGGAAATCAACTTAAATCTAAAATCTAAAATTATATTTTATATAAAAATACACATAGAAGTAGTGATGAGACACTTGTGTTATAATGAAGAAGTTAGTGGTACTCGTTGTGCTTATTTTGAGGTAAGCTTTTCTCCTTTCTCTAAATGATACAGCTCCCTCCCTCCCGCTCTACTTCCTCACATCCTCCCAGGTCTTCTCCCTAGGAAATGGCTTTGCTCTGACTGGCATCCACAAAAGGGAATGGGGACCCAACCCATCTCCTATCCAACAGCCCACACGCGGGCATTTCTGTGCTTGCTGCCCTTCTTGCACTGGGCGCAACACACGTCTACACAGAAGTCTTCCTGCCCTTCTCCACACAATGCTGCAGTCTGGCTGAGCCTACCGGCAAGGTTCGACCCTGAGCAGCTAGCTGGTTGCCCTGCTTCCTCCCCAGACATCAGTTACCTGCTTATTACTAGATACAGATTTTATGTTCATTCTGTAATGAAATTACATTACTTATTAATTCTGATACATTTGGGGGCATTTTTATTTGGATTTTAAGCTAAATAATCACTCGCAAATAATGACAGGTTCACATCTTCTTTTCTAATATTTGTACCCCTCACTTGTTTCTTTATTTTACCGGATTGACTGGAACCTCCCAAATAAGCCCGAAAAACAAGGATGTTAGGTACATCCTTGTCTTATCCCTAACTTCAGTGAGAATGGTAGTTATGACATTTGCCACTGGCTTCTGATATCTGTAATTAAACTGAGAAAGCAGCTTAGTTCTCATGATAGAGTCTATATAGATTTGAGGAAAATGCAAGACCATCAAGCTTTGAGGCTCATCTGTTCTTTGAAGAAAAAAAAAACCAATGACAATCTGTCTTGTACTTTCCTGCCCTACAGGGAAGGAAAAGATGGACAATAAAATGAAAAAAAGTCTGGCAGTCAGCTCCTGAAGGACCGTCAATGACCTTCACCTCCTGTATTCACACCTCCTCCCCACTTTGGTCTCCCTGATCTGGGTAACCAACAATGGTGTGGAAATGAAGGAGTCTAACTTTCAGGGCGTGGTCACTCAAGACCTGGCAGCCACTGCTTTGCCTTCTTCCCCTTTTTCTACGCCGTTTCTCCCCCGTCCCTCCATCCCTCTCTGACCTGGCTCTGGGGGACGTCGGCCACCGTGTCATGACAACATCCAAGGTGACCCAACAGTGAGGCCTCTCTGCCAATGGCCGTGGGACTGAGCCACCTTGAAAGTGAATCCTCAGGCTTCAGTCGAGCCTCTAGCGGACGTCGTGCCTGCGACCTCCTGACAGACAAATCCTGAGCTAGAGGCACACAGATGAGCCACTCCCAGTCCACAAAAACCGTGAGACAGATGACCAATGCTTGCGGTCCCCAGCTGTCAGTTTTGGGGTAATCTGTTATGCAGCCAGATAAGGAAGAGAGCAGCGTGCTCCAGTTCTGACTTCCAAGAATAGCGTGGTAATGCATTAAATACAGTCCTACGGTTTTACCAGCAAAGTGACTTTAGAGAATCTATTTCTCTAAGGAAAATATCCCAGAATAGGGGAAAAGCCTTTAAGCACAAAGAGGTTTTTTTATGATATAATGTATTTAAATTTTTTTCAGAAAAATTTAAGTATCTAAGACTGAGGGTTAGATAAATATGCAGCAATTAAAGACTAGGTTTATAAAGTTTAACATTTAAAAAGACCTATTATGTGCCAGGTACTTTCTTGGATCTTTACATTTATTGATTTATGTCTACTGATCTCTATGATATGCTTACGAGACTAAGAGTACTCTTCACTACCCTCCGCAACCATATGCAGACGGAGAAACAAGCAGAGAGGGGTTACAGAACTTGTGCAGATCACACAGTTCCAAGTGGGGAAACTGAACTTGAACGTGCCTAGTCTGGCCCCACAGCAATATGCCATTAACCGTCTTGCCGGGCTGGCTAACGGTGCTTCAGTTATGAAAGTGTTAAGCAAAAACCACATCTCCACAGTGTGATCATAACTCTGGTAAAAACTATGCAAGGAGAAACAAACTGGCAGAAATGTTAAATAGGGATTATCTTATAGTCGTGGAATAATAAATAATCTTTTCTTATTTACCCTTTCAGTTACTTCCCAAATATTTTACAATTAGCAATATTACTTTCCTAATCATAAAAGTAACAGAAGGAAGAGAATAAAACTTAAAAGAGAAAAAAATCCACTAGTAATTTCTACAGCTCTGGTAGCATGGATTGCTTAGAAAATTCCTATCCGGCGATGAAATCCCTTCTGGGTGGCTCTCTTTCTCTAAGGGAAGAGTTAAAGGTGCTTTTCTGTGGCATGAGGAAAACACAGCTTGGAGAGAGTCCTAGACTTTGAGCTCTACTACGTATCTTCTGTTTCCACAACTGATTTCTGGGGTAAGTTACAGACGAACTCTGTTGGATCCAATGTAATACTGGCTAATATTTACTGTGTGCGCTTGCACCTCACAGGCACGCTCCGTGGTCGCTGTCTCCGTGCACAGCCACGGCCGCCGAGGCTCGGAAGAGGTGAGCTAACTTGTCCACGGTGCACACTATCGAGGGGTGTGGCACTTCTCCCCAGGAGGTCCTCCCTCATTTCCAGTAATAAGTCATCTTACACAACACACGAAATGCATTGTACTGTAATTTTTGGTTTAAAAAATACTCATTTGTGCACATGTAAAGGATGTACAAAAGGATACAGTTCATCAATGGCTAAGCTGGGATTAAAACTGGGAATTCTATAGTCTAGTCTCAAAATCTTGATTTCATGATACAGGCAGAGTGTCCTCTGATGAAGGCCCCGAGCAGCCAGGAAAGGACAACCCTGCCTCACTGACCAGCATCACTGCGTTTGAAAAAAGGGGATTAACGAAGAGTTAAAGAGGAGCTCCCTGGTTCCTGCCCTCAGGGGCTCCTCAGGCTATGGGCAGGCCCACGAAACAGCAAACAACTTCTCAGAGCAGGGGGTTGTTCTCCAGAGACTCAAGCCACCTATCTCTGGAGACCACCACCTGGATCAGAAACATTTGGACCCAGGCATCCCGTGATGGCCTCAGGGTTTGTTAACTCATTAAATGTTTGCCACCACCTGGGGAGCGAATCCAGATTGTTGGCGCCCTTAGGGTCTCTGAACAAGGAACATCAAAGATCCAAAGGATTCCTGCTGTGACCATAATCAAATTTCCTCTGGGAATTTACATTGGGATGTAGAAGCCAACCTCCCTGCAACTCATCTATTTTTTTTTTTTTTTTTTTTTTTTGGTATTGACATATTCACTGTAGCACTGAAAACAAGAGCCATTTCCCTCTGGGGCTCAATTTACACATCCTGTTCCTGTAACACAGCTAAAAGGAATCTGGTATCTCCTCAGGCTGAGTCTTCCTGATTTTACTTTATTACTTTTATCTAAATAATAACTACTGCTGGGGCGCCTGGGTGGCTCAGTCAGCTAAGCCTCTGCCTTGGGCTCAGGTCATGATCTCAGGGTCCTTGGCTCGAGCCCCACATTGGGCTCCCTGCTCAATGAGGAGTCTGTTTCTCCCTCTGGCCCTCCACCAACTTGTGCTCTAATAAATAAGTAAAATCTTAAAAATAAATAAATAAATAAATTTATGGGGCACCTGGGTGGCTTACTGGGTTAAGGCCTCTGCCTTCCGCTCAGGTCATGATCTCAGGGTCCTGGGAGCGAGCCTGGCATTGGGTTCTCTGCTCAGCAGGGAGCCTGCTTCCCCCTCTCTCTCTGCCTGCCTCTCTGCCTACTTGTGATCTTTCTCCTCTCCGTCAAATAAATAAATAAAATCTTAAAAAAAATAAATTCATTAAAAAGTTATTAAATAATCACCACTGCTTGAATTCTGGACGAGCACTTATGTACTATTTTGGTTAGACACCTCTAAGTGCAAGTATTCAAATTTTTAAAACCTTCCGGCTGAACTGTGACCACTGTTCTGCCGTGAAGTGAAACTATGAAATGATACAGAACTTAGAATTCAACAATACTACAAAATGCCCCATATTTTAATGAGCCTTTTCTGGAGTTAAGAAATTAAGCTTGCCTGATCCAATCTGCCAGAAGATTAATGTCTTCTCCCTTCTTTTCAATAACTATTCAAAGCAATCTACAGCTGCCTCATCCGTACCCTATCAGGAACTATAAGCAAGAAATTCCAGGGCAGTGACATGGGAGGGGCCGGGGGCAAACAGAGTCTGTAAGGGCCACTCACCAGCTATGGCACCAGCCAAGAGCAGGCTTCCGGGACTAATCTGCCCATCTTCATTTGCAAAGGAAGCCTTCACATGAGCATAGCACGGGAAGTAGATGGCCGAGAAAGGAATGTCCCGCAGAAAGCAGGCTTTGGCACCCTGTACATTTGAAAAGGAAGAAAAACCACATGAAACACATATCCCATTGAGAAGATCAGGCTTTTCTGGAACTTACCTCAGAACAAAATATTCCTGGAGGAGACTGAGTTTGTACTCACAAGTTGAAAGGGGAACAGGGGAAAAAAAAAAACACCCAAATTCTGCAAGTAATAAATCCGAGTTTTGTTTTTAAAAATAAAACTAGTTTTATTGTGTGGTGTGAGCAAGAAAGGGATAGTTCTTATTTATTCCAATAAGATTTCGATTTAAACACTTCTGGAACTCTGCCTGCAACAGACATCCTTTCAAATTCCCACTGATGGCAAGTCATTCACTGGCATTTCAAGGAGTATCTGTTCTCAGAAGGTGGGCAGTTACAACCCAGGTACCCCTTTGTTTACATACTAGGAAGTAGACAAATTGTACAGGTAGCAGGGGAAGAGGTTTGTTTTTTGTCTTGAGATTCTGATGAAAGTGTTGGACTCTTTCCCAGAAAAAATTACACATACGTAAAAAGTTATATACCTTTTCAAGGGGTTCATGGATCCCCTGATTTATTCACATACTTACCCCTTCTCCTCTAGGGTATGAAACATTGATAAATGCTTGTTCTAAAGCCTTAAAATATTTACAATAATTCCCACCCATTTAAGAGTTGTGCGTAGGGCAATTAGCAACTACAGCAAAGTCTTCATATAATTTCTGGTGCCAAAATAATGCACAGGGAGGCCTTGAGAACGGGTGAGTGCCCAGAAACGAAGCATTCTAATGAAAACCACAAGACGTATATTGTGTCTCTGGCAGGCTAAATGGGAAGGAAGTCACCCCTTTTCAACACCTAATGATTTAATATCATTTCTTTCACAGATTTCTAATACCAAAAAATTTCCACTAAATTGAGAGATTCTTCAAAAAAAATAATGAATCCATCCAGAGTCAACAGATCTAGCCGAGCCCAGTGAATTTAGGAAGGCTGAGTGATGTTGGATCCCGGGGATTTTTGCCTGAGGCTAGGCCCTGCTCTGTCCAAGTCCCTAACACTACGCATCCGTTACTATAGCCCCGGCTTTCGGACGCCATCACTACACTCCCGATGCCAACTGAGACTGTGGGTACTAAAACCTAGTCTTTTTCATACAAATTGCCATTAACCTAGGGATACTGTAACTTCACTGGCTGCCTTCAATAAGTAACATCAGGGCTTTGTTTCATCCTAGTAAACTTCGTCCTGGCTTGGTCCATCCTTCTAACCAGAACAAATGCTTAGAATCTGGATTCTGTCACGCTCGCTCTTCCTCAGTCAACCTGCCCATGGATGTGTTAAGATACCTCTGTGTCCATTCAGATACTCAAAGGGGGAGGGGGGGTTCAGATCTACGTCATCTACTGCCAATTGACCCACACTTCCATATCTTGTCTAACCTCAAACTGTTAAACGCCTAACTGAAAAGAAGAACCACAAAATCCACCACACCCGAATTCCTCCTTTTATATATGTATATGCAAACGGATGCCCAGGACGATTATTAATCTATCGACTGCGTATTTATTAAGGGCCACACTATTGGCTCACTCAGGGGACATCCTTGGATGCAGCGTCACAGACAGGTGCAAAACTCAGGACAGGACTCTCCAATCTTTCCACCTCCCCCAGCTTTTTCATGGGGGGAGAAAGTACAGTAGAACGTCCAGGTCCATGCACAGCATCCAGTCCTTTCCTTAGGATCAGTTCATATGTAAGGGCAAGACCCTCACCCAGGGTTGTTTCCTATGTTTACTTCCTTTGCCTCATTTGCCTCCAGCCCTTCCCCTAAGTTCTGCTAGCCCTCTACTCCCCTACATAATTTGTTCAGGAGATATTCCAATTAGATGCCAAAGAACCAATTCAAATGAAGATCCATGAAATCTTCATGCCCAACTCCATCTAATAAAAGAAATATTGCCATATTACTGGCTTTCTAGACAGATCTCTATGGAGTAATTTTTTAGGCTGATACAATTCTTCCTCCCACAAAGGAGGAGAAATCTATTTTATTAAATTTATTAGTTTTTACTTTCAAGTTCATCTCCCAAATCTTCACATCTAGGAGCCAAACTTCAGTCTATTTTTTTGCTGGTAATATTTTTCCTTTAAAATGTTTTCTCTCCCTTGATTATAAAATATTAACTGCTCAAAAAAAATATTAACTGCTCATCACAGATAATAGAGAAAAGCAGTAAAAATATAAATTGCTTAATTTCACCAGCCAGAGATAACCACTGCAACTGTACATGTCTGGGAGCATTTCCTTCAACAATAATATTAATAACTATTCCATATTCTGTGGTTTTGAGTTATCCTATTCTTCTCTTTAAATTCATGGTGTATGGTTTCATTGGGGCGGAGATTTGGCGGGGGTAGCAACTGGTATGGTTTAGCATCTCCTTCATTACTTAGTCATTTTGCCTAAATTTCCCTTCTATTTGCTGTTTGCAAAACTCTTTGGCCATCTTTGGTCTTAGCTATCCTGTGGGATCAGGCCCTGTATCCTCACCCTTCTCAAAACTTTTGTAATGACTTTACTTTCCCATTTCCCTCCTTGGTCAGCCTGGTTCCTTTCAGGTAAAGCTGCTCAATGCCCCATTCATCTGATCAATCAAGATGCACCTATCACCCACCGTACATCTACCTTGAGGATTGCTGAGCTGGGAACATCAACTCCTTGAATAGCTCCTCTTCGTTCATTTAAAGCCCCAATACTACCCTTTCCACGGAGAACTCTTTTTTTATTTTTTTATTTTATTTATTTGTCAGAGAGAGAGAGAGAGAGAGCGAGAGAGAGTGAGCACAAGCAGAGGGAGCGGCAGAACTGGATCCCAGGATCCTGAGATCATGACCTGAGCCGAAGGCAGATGCTTAAGTGACTGAGCCACCCAGGTGCCCCAGGAGGATTCTTTAACCAGAGGGCAGACAGGGAGTGAATTCCACATAGCTCTACACTGTCTGCCCTTTCTCAGTGCTGTTCTGATTTTCTTCATGCTCTTCTATCTGCCTCTACCAATGCTGCCTGTTTCAAAGCAGCAGCACCCAGGAGCCAGGGGCTAGGGAACACTGAGCAAAATCTCTGGCTGTCAGCTTGGGCCTAAGGCATGTTCTGGTAACACCGACTTGACTGTACCAAGTCACACAGAAACACCACCACCACCACCAACACACAATTAAAAAGAGAAACCAGAGGCATTGGGATACATGGTCAGGCTCCTACAAGGAAAACTAACTCATTTCTTGGAGAAATATATTAGGAACCAAAGCCAAGCTTTTAGTTTTTCAAACAAAGATCTATAATTTGTTGGGGACGATACAACAGAGCTTAGGAAAAAGTAACTGATGATTTTGTACTGAAAGATGAAAATTTAAAAAAAGGAAGGAAAGACAGCTCCAAACGTCTCTGACACTTAGATGGCTTCAAGATGATCAGAGGGCCACGGGAAGATGACGTGATGTGAAATTAGAACCCTCCCTGTGACACCGACGAGTAGGGCCATGGGAAGCAGCAGCCAGGTTTTCCCAAGAAGGAACACTCCCTCCTGTCCTGAAATCATGACAATAAGTCCTACATCTGTGTGAAAACACGTTGTCTAGTAAGGGGTGCAACATGTTTAAGATGTCTGAAAACATTCCTGATGCCTGAAAAGAAAAACGGCCTGATCAAAACACAAGCGAGCAAACAAAAAAGAACAAATCTAAGGATAAAGCAGAGCTGTGCTGTGAAACACCACAGGAAAAACGGGTCAGGAAGATGTAGTTTTCCTACCTGGAATCAGACAACGTTGTCAAGTAATCTATGCGTGTTAGAGTGAAGCTCAGACCATGAAAGAGGTCACGGGTTTCTGTTATGTGAGAAAAGGGAGAAGGAAAAGCCAAGGAAGAAAGAAAACCTGTGGGGCCAGGGGCGTAGGAATAAATGATAGTAAAACCACTGAAGTCCCAAGGAGGTGTGGGTGTCCCCGCCTCTCCTGGCGCCTACTCGGGCAGCTCCCTGCACAAAACCCCTGTCAGGAGTCAGGGCCTGCCCCTGGCCTCTCTCACACCCCACGCATCAAAGCCCAACTCCCCGGGAGAGCTGGAGGTTGGAGAAAAAGACTTCTTCCATCCCCCACCTTCCTTCCCCACTACTTTATTCAGCTCTGCGGCACCAGGGCAGGTGCCGATGTTTAAGGCTGCCTCAGGCGACACCTGACCTGTGGCTCCGACATGATGAAAAGGGAAGCAGGCTGTGAAAAAGGTTTTCGAAGTTCCAACTGTGAGAATGTTTCTCTCCATGGTGAGCACCCACTCTGCAGGCCTACATCACGTCACGGAACCCGTCTGACTTGAAATCCACTTGCCCCACGTCGGAGCTCTCCTGAGTGATCAGGGGCCACATTCCACGCAGCCCGAGAGCCTGCGTCAGCAACACAGAAATCACTACTCTGGCCATTAAAAAATTAATCAATTACAAAGTGTGTGCCACCTCAAATAAATCTTTAAATGTTCTTGCCCTGTAAGAAAATCCCCACGTTTTCCTGCCTTACGTCTTCCTCACTGGTTCTCTGGGCAACTCCGCCCTCAGATGCTCTCTGGTAGGCCCTGCATTTCCTCTGTACACACAGTAAAATCACTTGGGGAAAAGTCATAAATGCAAAATGCAATCATCTAATCTCTTACTATTCATTAAAGCACTTTCTCCAAAGAGGGAAAACTATTGCTTGGTTTTTTTATTTTTTTTAATTTCCTTTAACAAAAGGCCCACTAATAACAGACAGGAATGAGAAAAGACATCTGAGGGGGGACCTATATATAAAGAAACTAGAATTAAAACTCAAATCTAGTTTAGTTCTCCGCCCTGGCTCCATTTCTATTCTGCGTGAGTCTAAGGCCTCTCATCATCGTTCTAACTTAGAAGTCTAGGGAAACTTCTGTAAGGCTTGGCCTCACTTAACGTCCAGTTAATCGTCCACAGTCAGTATAGGCCACTTAGGCTCAGAGACGCTGGCCACAGTATCGCTGTGGCAAAAGAATTATTTCTTCTGCTTCTCACACTTTTTTTGATGTGGACACTGTAGAAAGCCCAAGGGAGCTTAATCAGTTCTTAAGTTGCTGGAAGCATCCGCTCAAGTTTACTCTGGCAGCTCGGTCAGGCATGAAATTGACAAAAGATAGACCACAACAGGATTTGTATCTCTTTCTCACCCCCCTCACCCCCCCCCCACTCTCTCTGCTATCTCCAAATGCTCTTTTTTCTTCCCTTAAAGGTCCGCATCTTGGATGGTATCACACCTACCCAATCAGTCCGAGGAACAAAAAACAAGCCTGAAGAATGACTGCTGATAAAGTAGTCCCGGCCGTGCAGGTCTTTTTGCATGCTAATTCCTGCTTCTTCTAGCTGTACCTGCAACCACAGCTCCAAACAGAGTATTTCTAATACAGGGGAAGGTAATTACACTCACAAAGGCACCTCTGTGTCAGGGCCGGGCACCCGGAGCCAGCAGGTCTGGGAGACGGAGGCTTAACAGAGACTCCTGCAGTGAATGCACATTGTCTAGCAGGGGGGAAAATGCCAGACGGAGGGACCTGCAGCATTCAAGACAACAGAGGTGCACCTTGTCTGAGGAGGTTATTTAATGCTTCTGGCACCTGTAGCCAGAGCCACCCCTCCCTTCCTACCTTACAGGTTTAGAATTTATTTGGCATGTATAATTGTATATTTTGATCCTGGAGCTACAAACAATGGGCAAGCATGTCAGGTCTTGATCCTTAGCATTCCTCTTGGTTTCTCCCCAGTGAGTTAACCCTTGTATACACAGTCTGGCAGCACCTCTCCTGCCCAGTCAAGGGAGAGTGAGGCCCACGTGCCTGGGATTTGAACAGGGTGCGTTTCAGTATCTTGCTGAGAAAAAGCACTGGTGCCAAGACCTGTTATGGGATTGTGTCACCGGTGTTAAAACCAAATGACCCAGCCAACAATTGGAGACTTGATATCAGTGACACTGAAATTACTTCAATTTGAATATGAAATATCAAAACCCATTATTTAGTTTCTTTAGCCCAGGGACTTTCAGGATACTGGCTTCTCCTTAATTTCACTGCAATTCTAACCAAAGCGTCTTTGTGAGTCAAGGGTTTTTTTTTTTTTTTGGTAGGAAATGCCACTCCTGTGTTGGTTCTAGTTCTCTACTGTTCTATCATACACTGCTTTGCCATCGAGGATGCTCACAGATAGGCTGGAAATCCAGTAAGTGGCACAGTTTTATTACATGGAACTGTAGTCTCTGAGCCTGCAAACTTCACAGAGCTAATCTATAGAAACGCCCCATCCTTTCAGCTTTCCTTTCTTGCCTTCTTTCTCCTGATGTCTTCCACCATCTATTTGCAAGGTTCAATCTGTTTTTACTCTCAGCATTTATACCCTGGAAATTTTAATACACGTACTTATTGTCTTTCTTATCTTTATCTTCCTCCTGTATAATGCATGCATTATAATATATATATATATATATCATTTTATACAACTTACATTATAAGCAACCCCCCACCTTGTCATGTACTTTTTTCTAGTTTTAAAAACATGACCCACTATAATTACTATCACACATATATTTAAGTGCACACAATGCTGTTTAGACTAAACATTTACCATTCTCTTCTCCTCATTCCTTGCTGTATCTCCCAACTGTCATCTGGATCACTTTCCTTCTACCTAAAGTACATTCTAGAATTTCCTTTAGTAAGGCCTGTTGGTGATACGCCTTTTGAGTTTTGCTAGTCTTTATTTTATCCCTGTTCCTGGAAGACATTTTCACAGGGTATAGAATTCTAGGTTGAAAGGTTTTTCCTCCACACACTGAAAACACCGTGAGGATGTCTGGCTTTTACTATTCTGGTTTTTAAATTGAGTTATCAGTTCAACCATTCTGTTTTGGAGGCACCTGCTGTTCCCTCTGACCATCTATGGGCTTTCCTGCAGCCTTGGTATTCAGCTGTTTCACTGTGACATGTTTAGTCTGGATTTTCTTATCTATCTCACTTCAGAAGCGATTTGTTGTGCTTCGAAATCTAAGGATTGATAGCTTTTTAATAGTTCTGGGGAATTTTTAGACATCATCTTTCCTTTCCTTCTGGTTTTCTTTTATACCTATTAGACCACCTCATACTTTCCTCTATGTCTCAATCTCTCTTTGTCTCTCTGTTCTGAGCTGTTCTCTTATGTTCTAGTTCACTAATTCTCTCTTCAGCTATGTTTAATCTGTTCTTAAAGCCAGAATTTCGAAATGTTTGGTTTTAAAGTTTAATCATTATAAGTATTTCACCTTTTAACTTTTTAAAACAAATAAAAACATTCCCTTTATATTTCTGATAATTTTGAAATTTAAATCTTTGTAGGTTTAAAATGCTGCCTATTGCTTTTTGCTATCTCTTCCTAAAGTGCCTTGTTTCCTTGTATGACTTGAGATTTTAGACCAAGAGCTATTCATTTTCCCTGGAACGGTATCTATGAAAACTCTTTGAGGTCTGGGTTGAAGGCAGGCTTTTTTTTTTTTTTTTTTTTTAATTCTAGTTAGTCGACATACAGTTCAATATTGGTTTCAGGAGTAGAGTTCAGGAGTTCATCATTTACATACAATACCCACTGCTCATCCTAACAAGTGTGAAGGTAGGCTCCTTTCAAGAGAATTTGTGTTTGCTTCTGTCAGGTACCTAGGGGTACTACCAGTTCAAGACTTTGCCAGCTTGAGAGTTTTCTTATCACCTGAGAAATACAAATTCAGCAGGCAAACCCATATGAGACAAACTTAGAATTCCTAATTTCTCCAGGGGAGGGTTTTCCCCCCTCTCGCTTCTCTCTCCCTCCAGAACCAAAGCAACTTTCCTTACAGTCCAGAATGGTAAAGAGATCGTTTTAATTATATGCTTATGCTGAGGGTATATCCCTTTGAGGTCCAGCTTTATGGAAGAGGAATTTCTTTAGGACCAGGAATTGGATAAGGCAAGAGTAGTCCCTAAAGTAGAGACATGAAGGATGCACTCAGTAACAGGGCTGCTCAAAACAAGGTCAGCACCCAAGAGTAAGTGCCTTGCTTGCCCACCTGAGTTCTACCTTTTTCTTTTAGACTTAGCACTCTGGGCAGTACCTGGTTGTCCCTAGGACATCAATGCTCACGTTCAGGTGTTCGGCAAATGCCTTGCAGGCCAGAGCCAGCCTTAGGGTTCTGCCAATCTCACCTAGAATTTGGCTTGAATATTCCAGTTATTAATTTGAAAAGGCTTTTACAAAATACACTAAAGTATATTATCCAACATTCTTAGTTGTTTTCAATGGATGATCAGCTCAAACATTCTAAGCCAATAGTCAGAAACCCTATGGGAAGAACTTACTGCCTTAAAGAGGAGATGTTCAAGCTGGCTTGCTCTTCACACATTCTCTTGACAAGTTTCCTTCAAAGTGCTGCAATGTTATACAGGCAGCACCCGATAATTCCTTTTTCAATTTTTCCCCTTGATGCAGATCTCCAAGTTTTGTTTCTCCAGGAGAAACAAAAAAGCTCTTTATTTTAATCCCCTTCAGCACACTCAATGGAGGCCATCTCTCTGCACTGTCAACCATTATGGCTGATCACTTAGTCAAGCTGGGTAGCATCCTCACGTTCCACCTTTCTACATGCAACTAACTGTTCTTGAAGAAGATGACTTTTCAGGGGCGCCTGGGTGGCTCAGTCGTTAAGCATCTACCTTCAGCCCAGGTCATGATCCCGGAGTCCTGGGATCGAGCCCCGCATCGGGCTCCCTGCTCTTCAGGAAGCCTGCTTCTCCCACTACCACTCCCTCTGCTTGTGTTCCCTCTTTCACTGTGTTTCTCTCTGTCAAATAAATAAAATCTTTAAAAAAAAAAAAAAAAAGAAAAGAAAAAAGAAAATGACTTTTCAAAAGTAGACCATATTAAAAAAAATAGTCAAAATGTACCATCTTCAGGACATCTGGGTGACTCAGTTGGTTCAGCATCTGCCTTCAGCTCAGGGGCCTAGCACTGAGTCCCACATCAGGGTCCTTGCTTAGCAGGCCTCCCTCTGCCTGCCACTCTCCCTGCTTATGCTCTCTCCCTCTCTCTCTCTCTGACAAATAAATAATTTAAGATGTACCATCTTAATATGGATCTACGTCTGAATTCTGCCACTCCCAATCAATGGTAGGACACTGTAGGAACAAGAAAACAGGCTTTAGAAGAAACCTGAACTCAGATCACTACTCTGCCTCTTAGCTATATTCTTAGTATTTCTGTACCTCAAATTCCTCATCTATTAAATGTAAGTAACATTCTTAGTGACATGAGAATTTAGATCCAATGACTAGCATAAAGTACCCAGTACAATACTTAGCAAAAAAAAATAAAAGGTGTTGATATAAAGGTCATTACTATTATCAATGAAAAGCACACAGTCCTGTTGCAGCAGCAAATGGAAATAGCAAATATATTTTTTTAAACAACTTGCAGCTGAAGTATTACTACTAGATGGTTTTATACCTGAATCATAGTAGAGTTCTATATTTATCAGGCTAAGAGCCAATTTTTAATTTGGTAAAACACCTAATCCTAGGTTTATAATGGTTTGCTAAACTGATCATACATATGGGAATTTTTGACTGTCACCCAGTAGATCTCCTTAATTTTACAGTCAATAAACATTTCTTAAACTGGGTACCTCTTAAATGAATACATCAGTCACAATTAGAAACCAGATAAATGGAAGGACAGATTAGCAGAAATGTATCTATCACTTCTAGAAAACAAATTCAGAGCACCCTATTAGCAATGGATTATTAGTAGCATCATTATCAGTATTTTTAAGCATGAAAGACTGCATATTATATTCCAAAACCTTAATTAAAATAAAAGACTGTTGTGTTAAAACTAATCCTGCAGGCACTGACTCAGCAGAAAACAAAACAAAAACTCACAACAAAAGAACACAACAATAACTTGATAAAAATGTTGGCCTCTGGAAAGCTAGGTCATCTGTCACATGGGACTAGGAGACCAACGTTTTATTGTCATATACTCTTTTATATCTGAGTTTTCTTCTTTTAAAAACTATTTTGCCTACTAAAATTAATTTTTAAAAAACATGGGGCGCCTGCATGGCTTAACTGGTTGTGACCAACTCTTAATTTCGGCTCAGGTCATGACCTCAGGGTTATGAAATCGAGTCCCACACTGGGCATGGAATCTGCCTGGGATTCTCTCTCACCCTCTGTCCCCCCACATCCTCTCTTCCTCTTTTAAAAAATAAAACAAAACCCCCCCAAAAAAACTTTATGACACTAATTATTAAAGAACTGTGGCAACTATATCGTTCTATTCTCTCCCCTCCCTGAGCACTGGTCACTTTGACGGCAATGATACCATATTCACCCCTGTAACTCTAGCTCCTAGTAGAGTGTTAGCCCTCAACAAATATTTGGTGAACAAATGGAAAAATGATTCAAAAAATTAACCATTTTCTAGTATTTCTTTTCTTTATGAAGTTTTAAAATTTTAATTCCAACACAGTCAACATATAGTGGTTAGTTTCAGGTATATATTGTAGTCATTTTCTAGTATTTTTAAGAACCTTTTCTAGTCCCCTTTCAGCACACTCAACTTCTTTGGACAGTGTTTTAGAAAAATATTTTTCAAGATGCCTCCTTTTATTTGCTATTCCAAAGTCCAAAGAACAATGCCTGACCAAACAACATCAGAAATCACTGAGGACTGGGGCAGAGTGGAAGGAACCAGGTATTTTTACAAGAATCCATTAGTTGACATCCCATAATTTAAAATTAAGTTCACATCATGTGAACTATGTGCTAATTTCTAGCTTATGTCCTTTACATGCATTATTTTCATAAATCCTGACAACAATCCTATGAATATATAAGTACTATGACTATTCTCTTTGTACAGATGATGTACCTAGAACACAGGGACAGGAAGGATGCAGCTAGAACACAGGGATAGGAAGATATAAAGTCTTTTTCTTTCCAGTTTTTTTTTTAATGAAACCTTTAAACATAATATGGATTAATATCACATGACTTCCAATATTATTCTCAAGTTCTCACCATATTAGATGCAAAACCTGGCCCCTCGAGGTATTTGATATCCTCTTCTGAATTTCAAAAATTCTGCCTTTTAATAAGATATCCAAAATGTTCATTTTCGTGGAGGGTATTTTTGACAAAGCCATCAGCAAGGCACACCAACAGCTATCACTTGGAACAGCAATATGGCCCCACTGCCAGGTTACCGGGGGCTTTTGGTACAGCATAGGAGATTCCTGTTGCTACTCTGCTTAATATAGGAGTTAAAAAAAAAAAAAAAAAAAAAAATAGAAGGGCCCTCTTGCCTCACAGTGGATTTTTAATTTCTAGAATTTAAAGAGCTGACAGAAGATCTAATGTGTTCTTAGTCTAAAAAAACATAACAGAGCAAAGTGGAGTCATTCTTCCAGGATATCCACCACACTCAAATAGCACTGGGTACTGAGAACAATCAGCAAGAGCAGCAAGCCAAGGGCCGCCTGAGCTATCACAGGCTCACCATGCTTAGTGCCCTCTCAACACTTTCCACTTCCATCCTCACAGTGGACAGTGACACCAAACCTGCCAACTGTGGCTCCCTGTCTGTGCTCAGCATGTAACTGTTGTCAAACTTCCCCCATACCCAGCATGTGCCCTCTCCTAGCTGGCTCAATATACCTTTCTGCGATAGCTCAGGTTTCAAAGAGATTGGATTGAGTTAGAAACCCAGCCTCCTACTTACTTACAAGGTCTGTGACCTTAGACAAATTATCCAAACCTATCAAGACTTCTTTTCCTCACTGGTAACTTGGCACTTAAAAAAACAAAAAACAAAAACCCCACTACCATCTGCCTCCTCGGCTGTAGGAAGAATTAAACGACATGACATAATACAGAGCTTTCAGCACAGGGCCCGGCACAGAGCAGGCGCCCAGTCACACAACGTCCAGTGAGCACGTGTGCACTGTGCACGTCCATGCATTTTCTCCCTCCCTCCCTCTCCCTCCCTCTCCCTCTCCCAAGCCTGGTCTCTGTCTCTACTGCCTCTCCTGAAATCCTAGCCCCACATTCGATCCTGCTATCTTCAGATGCTTCAAATCCTTCTATCTTTAGTGACTCTTTTCCCTCTCTGTCTACCGTTAGCTATAGTTCTCATAACAAAATTGAAAAAGGCAATAAATCTCTCAACCTCCACTCTCCCGAACATCCTTCCACTCTTTTTCTTCAAGTTGCTGTGCTCTTTCCCTTCTTTTCTTCCACGATAAAATCTGTAACTGAGTGCTCTGTAGCTGCTAATATTTTCTCATAAAGGTTCCTACTTCTGCCATTCTACTTAAATTGATTTCTTAAAAATAACTGCTGACCTCCATCTTTAAGTTCAAAGACTTTTTCTTGGGCTTCATCCTGGCTGTTCTCTGTCGCACTTGATACCACTCACTGCTTCCTCCCTCCCCCGTACTTGATCCCTCCACCAACTCCTACGAATTGTTCATTTCCGTTCTCCACCTGAGAGCTGCTTCTAGTTTTTTCTATCCTTTCTTCTGCCACCTAGGTGTGGGTGCTCTCCACTCTGCACCACTGGCGTCTCACCGCTTGGAGATCTTACCCACTCTCCTAGCTTCATGC
>CM053614.1:57440399-57467793 GCA_028646535.1 Procyon lotor | reverse complement strand
GGGACTCCTCATCTGCCAGAGCAGTCAGTTGTCAGTAGAAGTGTATTGAATGCATTCCCAATCTATCTGGATTTACACTTTAAACAGATCAATTCTGGGGACAACAGAGTTAGGGGAGTCAAGAATCAAAATGAACAGGCCCATGAGGAGGCTGTCACAGAGGCCCGGAGGAAAGGTGGATGGGGGAGATGTAGGGGGTGAGAACCAGCAACGGAGCCCCTGTAAAACCATGAAATGGCCCCCGGTGTTAGAAAATTCACACGGCACCACTGTCCCCAAAGGGAACGACAGGACGACTGTTTTCTTCAATGGGGCCATGAACTCATAAAAATACTTTCAAAAGCTGCTAAATTAAGTAATTATTCTTATGTACTCCTATGTTATCAAGCTCAAATTGCTAAACTGTTGTAATCTGACAAAATCTAATAACACTAAAACAATGCACATGCCCCTTGACCTAAAAATTTTCATTCCTAGGAATTTATCATTTGTATACACTCACAAAAGTCTGTCAAAACACCTTGCAGGGATATTCACCTTGTCATTGCTTACAATACCCCCAAACTGGAAACAACATGAACACCTATCAACAGGAAACTGCTTAGAAAAACTCAAGGAAAAAATTCTACACAGCTATTAGATAAAATGAGGAAAGAGCTTTAAAAGGTGTATTGTGTGCACTTGAAACTCATGTAACATTGTGTGTCAACTATAGTTCAATTAAAAAAAAAATAGTGGGGGCCACCTGAGCGGCTCAGTGGGTTAAAGCCTCTGCCTTCGGCTCAGGTCATGATCTCAGGGTTCTGGGATCGAGCCCCGCATCGAGTTCCCTGCTCAGCAAGGAGCCTGCTTCCCCCCCCTCTGCCTGCCTCTCTGCCTACTTGTGATCTCTCTTGGTCAAATAAATAAATAAAAATCTTTTTAAAAAAATACCGTGTATTTAGAAATATTCTATTTGTGTTGAAACACACACACACACACACCCCACTGATATTGACACAATATGTGATATACGGAGAAAAAGAGGGAGAGAGGAGAGAGAAATACTGATGTAAATAGAAAGGTTTTCTTTTCTGAAGGATATATAACAGAGGTTATCCTTTGGAGAGGGGAGGAAAATGGGAGTAGCAGAGAGAGAATCTTACATTCTCACATACCTTTCTGAAGTATTTGAATTTTTGAAACATGACCTTGTATTTTAACTTTTTAAAACACACAACATCTCTTGGAGACAACTAGCAGACAAAATAGGAGTGTGCCCAATATATCATTACCTGCTTTCTGATTTTATGGACAGTAGCTCCAATGACTCATTTATACACACTCCATGAACAAACAGACACACTCGACATGCATACACGCATGTGGATGAAAACTCTATCTGAACACTGTTAAATGCAGTGGGACAAATGCTTCTGGTTGGAACACAGTAGACACACAGCCCATATCCCAAAGTGACCGCCCTCCAGGGTACAGCTGATGCGTAATTCGTGACTAAACAATCTGAAAGCAGCTGCCAGTGGTGCTCAGTGCTCCCTATCCTGGCTGTCAGCACCTCTCGGACCAGGCTTTTGCCCTCAGAGGCATGAACTGGTCCATAGCTTAAGGAAGCACCTTTTTAGCCTTTATCAGATGTGTTGCATTTTACCGTAAACTGATGTTCCCTTCCATTCCGACAGTGTATCCCATCCCCTTACCAAAGCTCCCTGTTGGCTCCAAGGGAAAAGGCACCATTCAGTAGAAGATGGATACACTTTCTTTTCTATGGCAGAATTTATTTTATTTATTTTACTTATGCTCCAGGGGCTTATGGAGTAAAACAAAATTTACACAGGGAAAGGGAAATACAACCTCATACATTCTTAAGAAAAGTAGTATATATTGCAGGTTTTTAAAAAAAAAAAAACAAAAACACAACTACATTGTATTCAAGTAGGTCTTGCAGGGGCAGTTAATTACCTTGCCTTGACTTCACTCACCCACCTAGTCTGCACAAGGGCTCAATCTCTTAAATGTTACCAAAAGAGGGGGGGGCTTTGTTTGCAGAGTTCACTGTATCTGCTCTAAACTATTTCCAACCTCAGGAATGTGAAGTGTTTACCACATCCACTTTTTTTTTTTTTCAGTTGTAAATGTATTTCTAAAGCAAATATTCTAATTACCATTTACTGGGAAGTCACAGAACAGTTGGGTATTTTGCAAGTCAATTCAGGAGAAAAATAGAAAGACTGGTTAAGTCCAATTTAGGTGAGGTTAAACAGCAGGTCTAACCACACAGACAGAGCCGCTCACCGAGCACCCCTGGGTTCCACAGTGTCATGTTAATGAAGCAAACAAAAGACCTGAGGGCAGGAGAAAGAAGATTACCAGTCGCCCTAAAACCAGGACCGTAGTTGTCTTTATCTCCTTTTAAAGACCCACCTGCAGGGACACATACCAAGTTCTAAAGTATTAGGTCACTCCAGGTCATTTGCATTTTTCTACCCAACGAGGAGGAGAAATGGAAAAACCTTTATTCTATCCTGAAGCGCTATCCTGAAACAAAATCACATTAAACACATTAATTTCGCAGAAATGCGCGAGCTGTGATGCCCGGACGCAGATGGCTCTTGAATTGCTAAATGACTTCTGACGAGGGAGGGGTGCGGGAAGGTGACCCGGCCGGGAGGGGAGCCAGTCCCCAGAAGCAAACGTGCGGCTGGGGGCTGGGAAACCGGAAGGAAGCACCCCGTTGACTGAGCGGAGGTGAACTCCGCTGAGTGAGGTCTAGACTCCTGTTAGCCAATGCAGCCAATGACACCAACGACCCACGGAAAGGATGGTGAGACTGCCGGCTCACTCTCGGGCACAGACATCAAGTTTCCAGAAGCCCAAAGTGGTAGTGACTTCACTTGGTAATTACCACTGCACCAAAAGCGGCCTTTTGTGAGGCGGCACCGAGCCCTGTGGAATGCCTCTGAACTAGATTAAACCACCAGACTAGTAATTAAACCAACTTTATATGGGAGAGGGCTCTTGCTCAAACTTGAGCAGTCCTGCTCACTTCAGGAAAGCAACTGTAGCGCAGAACTGGAAACAAGCAACCTCTGAGCCTCAGCGTCAGCACCGGGCGTCTGCAGCCTCTGCTCTCCCGACTGCAAAATCGGGCCCCCGCTTCTTCCCCGCAGGTGGGAGAGGGGATTTCGGTTTGGAGACGCGATGAGGGTGGAAAGGGCTCATTCGCAGTCTTGTATCATTTACAGGTAGTTGAACAGTCTCCGTTTCCGTGTCACCCAACAAGTTTTTACCATTTTATCTTTCAAGACATTTCGATAGCAGTCATTGCCAGAGCACCTAAGTGCTTTTCACCAGACAGCCCGATGAAAGACTGCTTGGCATCTTGTCAGAGTGACACGCTGCCACACTGTGTTACAGTCTGCAAAGAGCCGAAAAATTTAGAAAAGAAGATGATTTTTCTTCGCATTTATCAACGCTAAGCTTTGTGACAATACGGAGAGTTCCTATGCGGTTGGATAGTAATTCCGTAGATGAAACGGCTCTAACAGAGTTCTCTGCGGCACACACACTGAGCGTTTGAAGTGCTACTTAAAAAACCGGCATATTTATTCCTAAACACCACACATGCCTAAATATGAAGCAAGTTTCTCCTCTAGAACTAACCCCAGAAAAGAAGGGGTCACATTATATTCAATTCTAACAAGTCTCGGATCCTGGGGTACTCTTCTGATCTCTGCACCCTGAGAAGTACAGAGTAGCATTTGGGGAAGGGCAGATTTGGATGAAACAACGACGTCAACTGTTACTAACACTGGATGCCTACCAAGATCACCTGCAAAGCCTAGTTTAAAAAAAAGGGTGAAAAACTCTTCCTAGGGGTAGGATCTCACAAATGCTGGGTTGGATGTCAAAACCAGGCACTGAAAGTTCACTCTCAAAAGCAGTATCGGTTGTTACAATATGGAACCAGTTCTGTCCATTCAGGATGAACTGGGAATAGGAAAAAAGAAACAACTGTCCTAATGTTTTGCATCTGTGGGATAAAACCTCCATGGATAATGGTGCACACAGAGCCCAGAAGAGCTTCACCTGGCCAGCGTGGGATACACATGAACAATGTGCTCCACGAGACCACGTGAATGGATGATTCAAAGAGCGGTGATCAAAACACTGATTGAAAATTCTTACGAAGGGTTTATGCAGAATACTTCTTGATATGTATGTACAGAAAAGACTAATACCAATTTTATATGATGGGATTTTGTATATTTATGGGGAAATGAATGAAAACTATTTTATGTAAACATCTGACTTCAGGTTTACTTATTCCTAAAGCTTTACTTAGTCAAGCTGGCCATGAAAAACATTTTTTGAACCTTCTTATTGAAAAATGGTAAACACCTTATGTTTGATGAAGCCTTAGAGCTGGGCAGATATGGAGCTAATTCTAAGAGATTCCAATTCGGCTTTTTGGTAGAGGAATGTGAATAACAAATATCAAGAATTTTCTGAAAGCCTGGTTTTTCCATCATTCCGAAAAACTGAAAAATACATATGGAAAGGGCCAGAATGTACAGGATCAGGAAATAAATTCCCCATCTGGTACGGGCTTTTCCTTGAACCAAGCGCTCGGCCTGTCTCCGGAGAAACGGTACCCTGTGATCCTTGCATCCATCCCTCACAGAAGGCAGCGCTGAGGATTAGGTTTTTGCACCAGTAACAAATCCAAATAAAGTTGCAGCCATTGTTGCTGTAAGGAGCTACACGGCCGGGCCCCATTCACATCACGTTCAGCTGTCGTCATCAGGGTATTTCGAGGGTGGCTTTTGGAAGCAGGCGTGAAGGTGCCCCACGGGCCCCAGCGGAACATCTTCTCCAGGTACCAAAATGTGAGGAATCGATTTCATGCTGAGAAGTTTATTTACATAGTTTGCCCTGTTTACTAATTTAGGAGGTGAACACAGAACCTAAAAATTGACTAAAAGGAAAGTTACCTTGTAGATCCCGAAGAATCCCAGGTCCCTTACTACAGACAGGGCGCTGACTCGGGGACCAGTGGTGATCTCTCCAGCCACCTGCAAACGGATCTTGACGATTTCCAAAGGATTTGTGAAAATCACCTGGGAGCCTCCTGCCTAAAGAGAGAAGTAGTAAAGATTTAGGACCAAAAAAGGGTAAGGGTAAGTTGAGTTAGGAAGAGACAAGGGCTTATTCTCCACGGAGTACAGAATATTCTATCTTCGAAAGACTATAGTTTCACAGTTAAGACAGTGACGAGTTTGAATCAAAAATACAGCTACTGCCAAAGAGACTCTGGGTACCGAGGTCCTGTTTCCCTCACTCACAGGTTGAAAGGAAAAGGGCAGAGACCGATGTCTCCTGGCCTCACCAAACTCTTCACATGGAAATGACAAAGATTCCCTGAAGCACAAGCAGCTGCCATCACATGGCTCAAAGCCAAGGGCACAAAGGCAACAATAAAACGAAAATCAAATAGTATCCAAAGAAACAGACACTGATCTGCTTGTCAGAAAAGGAGGAGACAGGGCGGACACAGGTTCTCCCGTGATGGACCTCCTGATTCTGGCAATGACTCAAGAATTGCCAGGGAACACGTAAACGTAGATGAAAGCTAGTTTTTCTTCTCTTAAAAAATCAGGCCCATCATCAAACACCATTTTAAGGAGTCGCATATTCTTATAATTCTATTTATGTTACACCCGTGTACAGATTGCTCTTTTCATAGAAGATAAATGTCCAAGTAGTAAAAATATGCATTAAATCAATTATGGCCCAAACTTGGAGCAATGTGTGTTATTTCATTCCAGCAGTGGTTGGGTGCCCCACCCCCGAGATCATCAGTGGAAATCTTTAAAGTGTACTGTAAGGGAAATTTTAAGCTAGTTATTTTGAAGCTAAGCCTGTATTTATTACAAGCAATTACATTCTTTCCCACTGTACTTCAACTTGTTATTCCTTGTCACAAATACATTAAATTTTTATTTCCTCCACACTCAGGCTGACGCAGGGTATAGTTCAGAATCTTTACTGCACAGTGACGTTACCGCACGGAGCGATGCCACCACGGACACGGTGCTGCTGTTTCACAGCTCAGTCGGTGCCATCGCGGGAACAAGCACGACGTGGACTCGTATCATACACAACTGCTTCGGGCTAGATTCCCTGACACCATTAACCAGTGTGTGTGCCCTCACCAAAGGGCCAGTACTAACCAACACTGGCTACAAAGATGATCTTGGAAGTAGAATTTATAATACTTGGAAATTAAAAATGAGAAGACGTAAATATCCAATGATCAGGGATGGATCCAATGAATTTGAGTATGTCATGGAATGAGACCCTATGCTGCCAATAGAAATACTGTGGAAAACGTTCAATACACATCCTGGAAAGGAAAAACCCTCCTGCTGAAATGCATGTGCAGCTGGCCCCATTATCCCTAACCACCACGTGGAGGATACACCAGTGCGGTGCTTTTGGGGTGGTAGGGTTACAAGTGGTTTCTTTCTTTCTTTTTTTTTTTTAAGATTTTATTTATTTATTTGACAGAGAGAGAGAGAGAGAGAGAGAGATGACAAGTAGGCAGAGGCAGGCAGAGAGAGAGGGGGAAGCAGGCTCCCTGCTGAGTAGAGAGTCCGATGCGGGGCTTGATCCCAGGACCCTGAGATCATGACCTGAGCTGAAGGCAGAGGCTTTAACCCACTGAGCCACCCAAGCGCCCCGTTACAAGTGGTTTCTTTTCTTTTCTGCTGTATTGTATATTTCTTCTACACAGATCATACATTACCCTCTGCGAAGAAAAACAAAGACCTCTACAAAACTTACCTGATATACGTAGCAACATGAGCCAAAAAAAGCAAAGAAATCTGTCCGCCCATTAATTCTCTATAAATCAAATGGCTCTTCCACCTTTCCCAATTTCGTCTCTTAATCAAGACACACTTGTTACAAGCAGACCAAGCTTTCCGCCCTCTGCCCACATTACAACCGTTCCCAAGGCAGTGTTGCCCCGGGTCTCGCCTGCCACACAGACCAGCCCTCCTCACTTGCTCGGTCCACCTGCCACCTTCGGCTCTCCTAGGGGACTCTCGGGAGGTGGGCCAAACAATCCTGGTAGGAAAAAACCTAGGACGGATGCATCAAAAGGCCCAAGAAAGGCCCTCGTAAAGCGGGAAGGAGGGCGTGAGACGACACACCCGGAGGCCGGTGTGTTCTTCTGGTCCGCACAGACACTTGGCTCCCTCTTCTCTTTGGCTCAGAGGAGCCATGCTTTGCTCCCACACTCCTGTGACCTGCAGGGAGGCAGCGGAGCCAACTCACAGCCTGTCTACAGCCCTTCAGGACTTTGTGGGGTTGCGACAAGAGTTAAGGTCGGCAGAGGGAAGTGAGGAGATGAACAGCACCAAGGGCACATCGAGGATGAGGATTAGCTTTGTGCTCCTTGACTCAAGCTCTTGAGTTTCAAAAATGAATAAAAATTTACTTTGAAATCATGTATGGGGCAGAGCTGCTGAGAAAGATCTGTGGAGTTGGAATTAGTCTGAGGCTGATTTTTAAAAGCTCAGAAGTGGGCAAGAGCATCTGTCTCAAAGGCAGGATGGAAAGCGGTCTGCGGACATTGATCTTGAAGAACAGCACAGGAACGCAACGCGGACCCAGCACGCACTGCCAACGGGAGGATGGCAGGAGGCCGAGCATCCCCTGGGCGGACCGGGCCCGGGTCCCCAGGTGTCAAACCAGCTCTCGTCATACGAGGCCCAGAGATGGCGGACGGACTGCAGCCAGCACAGTGCTTGGGACACGGTAGTGTCTCCTGGAGGGACGGTTCTCCTCCCTGGCTCCATGTCAGTCACTTGCAGAGCTTTGAAAAGCAGTGACTTCTAAGTCCTACTCCAGACAAATAAGAAATTCTGCAACCGCCCTTTCGAAAACTGTTCCTACATGATTAAGATGTGCAGTGAGAGCTGACGACGGCCTGGCTTCACTGCATCAGCCCCCCGAGCCCTCTGAATTCTGGGAGGCTCCTTGACAGGCTTCCTCACAGCTGGGGTTTCTAGTGCCAGTTTTCCACTTTCCTTCAGAAAGCAACTTTTACGTTTTACATGTGACCTCACGACAAACTTCTTATATAGATCCAAGTGGTGCCATTGGTAAAGGTACAATTCTTAGGTATAGAATTGCTCTCTTACTCATTCTCTTTCATCTTATAAACACTTGTCAAAGTTCACGTTATATACAAAATAAGAACTTAATACTCAATTCCCTGACTCCCAGCCGATCGATAGATACCGATTCTTTGAGCACTGTGGAGTGAATTCTAATCACTAAGGACAATGCAAAAGTCAAATCCACCTCAGACAGCTGCAGGGAACAAACACGGGGGAAGACGGGACAGGGATCCTGAGAAAAAAGGATGGGCTCCTTGCCTCGGGTGGGCTCTGGAAGAAAGAGCTGACAGATTCAAAGTGGAACATTGTAGAGGTTCTGAAGATGAATCAGTCCTTTGGAGTCAGGCTGGAGGGAAACGGGAGACTCCAAGGCACCGAGAGACGATGCTTATCACCAGATGTGCAGAGTCCGGGCATCGCCACGACTTGATCGCCGAGCGCCAGGCTGGCTGTGGCCGCCCCGCCTCTCGGCCTATTGTGCATTCACAGTGCCTTCCCCACCCCCTCTGGGAGATCAAAGACAGCGGGCTCCACAGGCTGCCAACAGGGACACCCACTGTGCATGAGGGCCTGGTGACCCTCATCACTGGAGAGACCCGGCTGTGTGACGATGCTCCCGTGTGCGCGTGTGGAGCTGTGTCACAGATCACTCCCTGTGACATTCTGGAGTCTGTGGCAAGTAGGAGTGGCGAAGACTTTTGACGCTGGGACCTGGCTCTGTGTGGCACATCGGCTTTACGGGGGCACACTGACTCGTCTACAGGTTTCCTGGTATGTTCCTTCTTGCCGGATTCGTGGCGGCTCCGTGGCCCCCATCCATCTGAAGATGGAACACGCACTCACAGCAGACTCACCTCTGCTACCTGATCATTCACTCACATCACAAAAACTCACCACATATTCCCAAGTAACTGCGCTCAGAGTTTATCCTAAGAACTCCGAGGACACGAGGTGAGTGAGAAAGCATGCTTGTTCTCAAGGAGCTTGAAATAGGAGTGAAGTAATAAACGTTCGTGAAGTAGCCATTCCTGTCCCCTGGGGTGTTGCTCTGCATGGCTTACCTATCTTCAGCCCACTCAGAGGTCTTTCTTCCAGATTTTACAGAAGAGAAAATTGAAGCATAAAAGATTAAAGAAACTGTTATGGGCTGAACTGTGTCCAACAAAATTCATAGACTGAAGAGACTCCTAAGCCTCAGCACCTCAGAGAGTAACTGTATTTAGTGAAAGGGCCTTTCCAAAGGTAGTGAAGGGAAGAAGGGATCGTATGGGAGGGCCCTACACCAACTTAACTGCTGTCCTACTACGTATCGTAAGAGCAAACTGAGATACGGACACAAACGTGCACACAGAGAAGACCACGTGAGCACACAGAGAGCAGGCAGCCGTCATCCAGCCCTGACGATACCAGCTTGGACTTCCGGCCTCCAGGGATGTGGGAAAATAAATTTATGTTGCTGAAGCCACGCAGGCCATGGTACGCTGTTGTGGCGGCGCTAGCAAGCCGACACAGTGCTTACGCAGGGCCACGCCACCAGCAAGCCGAGGGTTTTCGGCTGGGCCCAGATAAACAAATGCCTTATGAACAGAAAAAAACAGCATACGGGAAAAGGCAATTGTCATATACAAGAGGTAAGGTCCAGACAAATTGCCACGGCAGTCTGAAGGAGGGCAAGATTTCTGCCGGCTGGGGTCATGTGGGGACGTGGGGAGGCACAGAAGAAAGTAACATCAGCTGGTGACTGTATGCAACTCGGATTTAGCTAATCCAGGCGGAGAACGGCACAAAAGCACCATGACAGGGGCCTGCCACACTCACAGGGCAAAGAGACCCAGCACCACTTATGTCCAAGTGCAATTTTAGTAAGAATGACCATTACGGCGAGATCAACATTTTCACCCACTGACACTTATTTGGGTGCTTACTATGTACAAGGCATTATGCTTAGAGCTTTGTAAGAATTTTCCCTTTTGGTCCTCATCATATAAGGCGGGTAGTACTCCAGTTTTATAAGTGAGCAAAGTGAGACCAAAAAGGTGAAGGAGCTCATGAAACCTGCCAGAGATCACAAAGCTGGGAAGGGGGAGCCTGGACGCAGAGCAAACCTGCCGGACGCCAGCCACACCCTCACGCCAGCGAGCACCGCACATCCTGGCAGCTTGCAGAACCAACTAGCTGCTTGCATGGGGCCCGCGGGGCTAGGAGATGGACGCTGAAGATAAGGCCACTCGGGCCCAATCACGGGAGGCCTTGAACACAACTCTGAAGACTCCGGCTCCATCCTGCAGACGGTACCTTCCAGTGCATTCGTGCGGGGAGAAGGGCAGATCCTAAATAAAGTTTGGGAGCTGGAGAGTGTCATGCCTAATATCTGTGTCTCAGAGAGACAACTGGGCAGCAGAAGGGAGAGGGTTCAGGAGGGAAAGAGAGCCCTGAGGCAGGGCCAACCATTAGGGTTTTAGCAGACCAGGTGGGAGATAAAAAAGGCCAGAATCCGAACAACTGCACTAATGAGGTAAGAGGTGGGGGTGGCTGAATAATGGACGTAGTGGAGAGCACCGGGGCCCGGCTCCTGAAGGAGAGGCCCAAGGAGTGGGGAGGAGCAAAGAAAGGACCCAGTGTTTTACATCTGTGTAACAGGAACATAAGGACGTAAGGGTGGGGGACACATCCAGGAGGTGATGGAAAGGTGCGCTGGAGAAAGACGAGGGTGTCCCCCACATCTGGGCTAACGGAAGGCAGGAGCTTACACGGGGTACAGGGAGATGAAGCACCATGAGTGGAGACCTGAGAAGTGACGAGAGGCCTCCACCCCAAACCACAGTGTACAGCAATCCAGGCACAGAGGTCAAGAAAGGGGCTTCCGGAAGGGAGAAGGCTGGTGGTGGAATGGCCGGCAATGCCTGCCGCCAGCACCAGAGGGCAAGGTCCAGCTCACGGTGCGATCTGTGCCCAGGAAGATAGGAAAATGGATGCTGGCACATTCGAGTTGTATAATCCCCATTTTTTAGGGAGGGGAAAGGGAGAGATGATGCCGTATGGACGCAAGCATGGCAGAATGCAAATGTACTTAGCGTAATTAAGGAGAAAAGTAAGACAGAACAGAGCTGGGGAACGATTATGTTACACTTACACAAAACAGCATAGGGCTTCTGGGTAGGGGAGGAGAGGAAAGGCGGGTGTGAAACCCGGATTTTCCCTACTACCACTGCTCCAAAGATAAAGAAAAATATAATCAAATGGACCAGGAGTTAGCACAAGGAGATGATGACAGTTCTGAAGCATAAACCAAACACAAAAACAACAAATGATCTCTGACAACCAACAGTAAACAGTATTCTAGCTCTTCAGAAGTTATGGTGAACTTAGCCCAATGTGCAACACAGCCACGTCAACAAGGTAGCTAATGACGTCAAAAGACGAATCCAGCGCAGTGGCTCATGCATCCCACCCCTCAACTCTGACAGACGAAGACATGGGAGGCTGCGGTGTGTCCACATGCTGTTTAGGGCTGTTATCTGCACCTGCCTGAGGGGACTCAGAGCACAGGCAGCACCACAGTGGGTTCCCGACTGAGACCCCACCCAAATGCATGCACCGGACTTGCAGGTGAGGAATGAGTCAGTTCAGTGAGATGGGGACTCTTACTCAGGCTATTACGAGGTACTGAGCAAGAACATTTCATTGCCCACCGCACTAGTGATAAATACCAGTATCAGTATGACAAAGTATTTTGTAGCACTTTTTTTTAAAAAGAAATTCTATAGCAGCTGTGTAAGAATGCACAAAACCAAGGAAGATCCCCACCTTTACAGAGCACATGTTCTAGACTTTATTTATTTATTTACATAGAAGATTTTATTTGTTTGACAGAGAGAGAGATCACAAATAGGCAGAGAGGCAGGCAGAGAGAGGGGGAAGCAGGCTCCCTGCTGAGCAGACAGCCCGATGTGGGGCTTGATCCCAGGACCCTGAGATCATGACCTGAGCCGAAGGCAGAGGCTTTAACCCACTGAGCCACCCAGGTGCCCCATAGAAGCTAATCCACATAGGATTATGTGAAGATTAAATGAAAGCATGCACATAAAGCACATATCCTAGTGCCTACCACACTACTCAATCAGTGGTATTGGTCACCATTAACAAATGGAGGACGGAATTCTGTTTAGATGCATTTAGCTTACCAAACGCCCTCAAAATCAGTACAAATGAGCTCCCATTTTGCCTTTTCCTAGAAACCTGTAAATTAAACTTTCTGAGGAAAGCACAGTGATACTGAGCATTCTAGGAAGTAGCAATCTTGAGTAAAAAAGTTTGCAAAACAAAACAAAACAAAACCTCCCCTAGTGATAGGTGATAGAGAGGTGCTCAACATAACTGGAGAGTTTTTATTTTACTTAAATTCATTTAACTCTATCAATTAAATTCAAGCTCACATTCAACAAAACGTGGGTACTTCTAATTCTGAAATACTTCTGTTACTGAGAAATGGCTCATCCTGTCCTGCTGCAGGAAGAAGGTGGTAAAACAGCAATGGCTAGCTAACCAGCATAGCGTCTACCATGCTGTCGGGGGCACTGGTCTCCGTGGACCGCCCCCAAGACCAGCAAACCATTTTGGAAATGAGCACCACGAGTCACAGGAGGAATGGAGATGGAGACCAGGTTGGGTGCTGCCCAAAATTTCCCCACTGCCGAAAACGAGGCACAGGGCACCTTCTTCTAACCAGGTAGTAAGACTCTACGAGGAAAGCCACACAAATGCCCTTTCCAGCCAAGATCAACTGCTAATATTTTGGACCTTTAAAGCTGTCCCAAGTCAATGCCAGATGTCCCATTCTGCTACCAATTCGAATCAAAGTTCACATCTCCGGGATAGTTGTAGCGGTGGTGATCCCAGTCTGCAATGCACGATCTTCATAAATTCCCCTCTGCATCAGGAGGGCCGAGAGCAACCCGAAAGGGACATGGGACTGAGGAAGCTACAACTATATCAGCATGAAGCACAAGCACCAAGCTTCTCAAATGAACAGGGCTCTCTTGACACAAAGCATCATTATTTCCAAATGCTCTAATTTTTCACATGACATGCTCCTCGTGGCTCAAAGTAAAATTACAGGGTTTTTCCCTCCAATACCCGCCTCTCTGAAATGGGCTAAAGAGTTTGCAAAGAACCTGAAATGTGGCTTCTGTCCCAGCTTTTGCTCACTGACCAGAGGGTACTGTATGCTTTTCTTCTTCTTTCTCACAATTCTGTCACTCAAATTCCTCTTACCATGTTAGGTAATGAAGTTCACTGTTGACACTTCTGATGCTGCATAGGTAATTTTATTGTAGGAAGGGATGAATCTACTTTTTAAAAACAGAATTTTGAGAAATGAAATAGAAAGGCAACATACCCTAGGACCCTAATGCACTGCCCAATTTCTCCAAGGACAGTGACCTTCACACTAAAGTGATCCTACCATAGTTCAGGTCCAATAACTGTGAACAAGTAGGTTTTAAAGTCATATGCCTTAAAATGACTTGCCAAGGCTATCTGCTTATCATTAAGCTACGGAAGAGAGCGTAGCTTTAATACATTATCTAAAGGATTGGTTCAGGAGCTCCAGTTTGTATTTCTCCAGGATCCATTTTCTTTCACCAGTTAGGAACTTAAACAAGGTCTTCTCCAAAGCTTCTTTTCTAACCTAGATAGCATCCCTGAGCAGAACGTTCTCTCCTAGGACCTGGGAAGTCGAGTCAAAAGAACTCACTTGATGAAGAAGCATGCTTTCATATGATCTGCACCCCCTCAAACCATTCTAGGCAACAGTCTTGAGAATATTCAGAAACGACTAACAGTCGTGCATTTAAAAAAAAAAAAAAAAAAAAAAATCAATCCTGTCATCAATCTGCTGTCCAAAGAAAACCAGCAGCATATTTTTTAACATAGTGTAATTCCTGCTATATTTTAAACTAAAAGCATTAAATATAACTGTATTTAATCACCTCCCTTTAATTTGAATTCACATGGTAGATACTTATAGCTACTTAAAAAATTAAGTGGCAAAATGTATATGAAGAATGTGTATCTTGATATTTTAATTATGCTCAATTGAATGTACTTAGATTTAAAGTGCTTTTCACAAATGACATGTGCTAAGAATATCTAATTGCACACTGACATTCTAAAATGTGTGCTTACATGTGTCAAAAATAGATTAATATGAAGTTATGGAATATGGCTTTTTAAAACTAAAACCCAAATACATTATTTTGATTATCTGGATACAAATAAAATTGTAACTATAAAAAAGATATACACTAGTAAATGTCTAATGATGCACATTACATATAAAATGAATGCTCAAGTGATGACAGTATTTGATATTTAGAGAAACTGAAAAATAAAGATTTCTTAAGAAATATAAGCTTCGAGATATTTTGTTTACTCTCTTACCAACTCAATGTTACGTGGAGACATGAAAATAATTTGTATGTAGTACAGGTATTATCATCGTATATACAGATCACAGCGGGGCACTTGGGTGACTCAACTGGTTAAGTGTCTGACTTTTAATTTGGGCTCAGGTCATGATCTCAGGGAGCCTTCCTTGCATCAGGTTCCATGCTCAGTAGGAGTCTGCCGGAGATTCTCTCTCTCTCCCTCTGCCCCTCCTCACCTTCTCTGTCTCTCATCCTCTTTCAAAAAAGAATAAAATAAAGATCACAGGGAGGTGCCTGGCTGGCTCTGTTGGTGAAGCTCATGACTCTCCATCTCAGGGTCGTGAGTTCAAGCCTCACACTGGGCATAGAGCTTATTTAAAACCAACCAAACAAACAAAACCCCAAAAAACAGAGATATAAAAAAATATTCAGCAAATAGCAGCTGATGAGTGAAATTAAACTACAGTAGCTGACAGCAGTCAGGTACGTGGTAATACCAAAGACAGGAATTCAACAATCTCACAAATAAGCTGGCAAATGTGAGGCTTCTGGATTTCCTAAGTGTGAGAAAATAAACTTGTATGACTTCAACTGTGCCGTCTGTGGCATTTTGTTACAGCAGCCCTAGCAAACTAATATGCCTAGTTGGGCTCTCTGACTAAACGCACGCCTCTGAACGTGAAACAACACAGGACTGCCTCCTTGGACCTGAGGTGTAAGTGAAGCTGTTTAGTAAAAACTCTGTCACTAAACCGTTTGGAAATTGTAAGAGAGAACTAGATTCTCACACACCAAACTGAAATTTCCTATTCTAAACTACACGGCAAAGAGGCTATGCTGTTTACACATTTTACAAGTATTAAGTATCATATTTTCAACTTCATAGGATTTTAATAGGCCTATAGAAGCCTGGCCAAGAAACCAAAGTGGAATCCGTCTGACTGACATTAAAAAGCAATTAAGTTACAGGCCTGTCAAATATGTTCACATTGGGGCTCTGTCTGTGATCCGTGTCTATTTTGACTACTCGTACCAGAATCATGTAATGATTTACAGACCTTCAATGTCTAACTACCTTAACTGTATGAAAGCTGTAGCCCAATCTTTCTTTCTATTTTCCCATCATAACAAACCCCTCCCCCATAGAGTAGATAACCAGAAGGATGGCCCAGTGCTTGAATCGTGTTGAGTCAAACAAGGCTGAGACTTTGCCACAGAAGGAAAAGGGAGAAAACAGAAGAGAGACATCAGGCTGACTCAGGGCTTCTCACCAGCTGGACCTTCCCCTAATGGAAGATGACGTTTTGGAGCCACCCTTAGCTAGGCAGGCCATCCTGACAAACTCGGTGCCATCAGACAGCTCTTTCCTTCGTGCTCCGAGTCCAGCTCAAGTCTGGAGCATGGGCTCCCCCAGGAGCAGCCAGCAGCAGATTCCTCCTTCCAGCCCGCTGCCCGAGTCCCAGACCCCAGGAGCCATTCTGGCCACACCTTGACCAAGCTGCTGCTCACAGGCTTCTCCGAAACCTCCAACTTAGAGATTGTCATGGTTAACATTTTTTGCTCCTTATTGGCTCTTCTATTTTTTAGAGTTGTTTCAGGTTTACAAAAAGCATTTCCCATCGACCCTCTGCCCCCACACATACGAACCTCCCCACTATCATCACCCCCACCAGGGTGCTGCGTTTCTTCCAACTGATGAACCCATGCTAACACATCATGATCATCAGAGTCCACAGTCCACCTTACGGTCTGTTCTTGGAGCATTCTATGGGTTTGGACAAATGGATAATGATGTATATCCGCCATGATGATATCAAACAGAGTATGTTCACTGTTCTAAAAGTCCTCTGCGCTCTATTCATTTTTCTGCCTCTGCTCCACCCCTAGCAACCACTCATGTTTTTACTGTCTCCATAGTTTTGCCCTTCTCCAGAATGTCTTATCTATTCTGGATCCTATGTTGCAATCACACAGTGCGTAGCCTTTCCCGACTGGCTTCTTTCACTTACTAATATGCATTTAAGGTTCTCCCAAGTCTCTTCACGCCTCCATATCCCATTTCCTTTTAGACTCAATAAAATCCCTTTGTCTGGCTGCACCACAGTTTATACCAAGGACTGCAATTGCCAGATCTTACACTTTACTTTTGTAAGAAACCTCAAAACTGTGTCCCGATGTGGCTGAACCATTCTGCATCTCCACTGGCAACAAGTGAGAGTTCCTGTGGCCCCACACACTCATCAGCAGTGTTCAGACTTCTAATAGGCATGTGGTGCGAGATCACTGTTAGTCTCTTTTGTTTTAAAGCCACTCTTTTTCGCATGACTCCTTCATGATTCTGACATGGTAACTTCACATATTAACCTTTCAATAATATCTTTTCTAACGACATACACAATAATAAATAAGCTGTATCAAATACCCCAGGTGTTTTAAGTGTTTTATATTCATTCTGCTCCTAAGGTTCTGTATATGTATTTGGGGATTGGAATGAAGCCAAATAAAGTAAATAGAACATTTTTAATGGTTAGTTCCTTTACTGAGGGACAGAAAACATTTCTTATGAAACATCCCAGATAAGGATGCCTGGGTGGCTCAATTGGTCAAGCATCTGCCTTCGGCTCAGGTCACGATCCCAGGGTTCTAGGATCGAGACCCGAATCCTACTCAGGCGGGAGCCTGCTTTTCCCTCTCCCCCTGTCTTCCAATCCCCCCGTTTCTGCTCTCACTCTCTCTCTGACAAGTAAATAAATAAACCCTAAAAATAAATAAATAAATAAATAAATAAATAAAAGGGAAGAGAGAAGGGAGCAGGGAAGGGAAGAGGGGAGGGAAGGGAGGGAAAGAAAACATCTCGGATATGTATCTATAGGCATGTTACAGCTATTCCCGAAAGTCCATCATTTCCTTCACACATTGATCCCTGGAATTACTGCCTCTTTAATAATATCTGTATCTAAGTGAACAGCAACTCAGTACGTCAAATCGCCACTCTACATTTACTGCCCTCATTACCAACACCTTTTAGTCAAGCATTTTATTCATTCAATAAATATTTTTAAGCTTCTCCCATATATTAGACACAATGCTAGGCATGCGGGTATAACAGTGAGACATGGGTCCTGTTCTCAGCATCAGTAGATACCTCAGGGCTGGCGACATTTACCCAGGATCTGCAGGATGCAAGGAGCTGACGGCACAAAGTAATAAAGGAAGAGCTCCTTAAGTGGTGGAGCCAGACCAGACACGACAAACTAATAGTTTGTACACATTACCTGATACAGTCTCTAGGCCTTGGAGTCAACAGAGTGGACAGAGAGGGATGAAGTATACATAGAAATTTAAAAAAACTTACACTATGAGAATTGAAGAATTATGGCCAGTTTCTTTTGCTTTGTTTTCTACCTTAGCTTGAATATGGCTATTTTTTGCATAATTAAAAACCATAATTGTAACACATTGAAATACAGAAAAGGTTGGCTAAAATATGTGTTTAGTACAATTTTAAGTTTGTAAATACATGGAAATGAATGAAAAAGTAATGTAAAGCTTATGAAACAAAAATTATTTAATCCACTTCAATCCTATTGGAAGTCATCTATCAAATGAGAAATTGCCATTGACAAATGAGGAAGGGAGGGAGGGAAGACTGGTCTACAACATGGGCTTAAATTTGGGGGGCAGGCAGAAAAACTTCCCAGAGAATATTCCAAATAATAACAATGACACCATCTGAAAACACTGTAATTACCATTAGATTTTCATTAAAATACAATTATAAAGGTGAAAGCATTAAAAAAATAATAATCTTATTCCCACAGCTTCATTATGATGCACAATAAATCTTGGCTACTTGACATGTCACATAGGAGCAACCTCATAGAAACTGAACTTAGTGAATGAGGCTCACATCATTCTGTATTTGTAAGTAGGATATGTGCATAGACATCTACACACACAAATAACAATTCTGCCTTAAGAAACCTACACTGTGAGACCACATCTCCACAGAAAACTCTAAGAAGAGAAAGATCGCAGAAGTAGGACTTAAATCCACTTCAGGCAATCTGACTCACCAGCCGAATATCAAAGCATATATATTCATCATTACATGAGGAAATTTTCTCCCTGGTTTTATATGACTTGGTCTGAAACCCCAAGGGATTTCAAGCTTACTCATAAAGAACATGCCTTTAGGTATACTTTATGACAAAATTACATACGTTACTATTCAGGGGATACTTGCAGAATTCAAGCTAAAACCAAAATACAAGAAGTATCTGAATGGATTTAGAGACGGCTGAAACAAATGATTTTGTTAAGCAGAGTTATTAATATCTGGGGGGGGGGGGTCATGACTCAAGGCTTATCTACAGCCTGGCATCCAAAGCTGACACGTGCCCATCAAACTTCCTCTCTTAATAATTAAATGAAAAACAAAACGAAACAAAACTGAGCTACCTGCATTAATTAGCTGGGGCTGATAATGAAAAGAAGCTGAAGGTCATCTGTCAGGGAGAGAGGCCAGATGACGAGCAAGAATATGAAGGAATTCTTGAAGAATTCAAAACCATAAGCAAGAGAAGAAACGGACCAGCAAAATAAAAAGCTATGCACGACACTGACAATGCCAAATGCTGGTGAGGATTTGGAGCAAAAGGAACTCTCATTTGTTGCCAGTGGAAAGGGAATATAGTACAGCCACTTTGGAAGACAGTTTGGAGGTTCCTTATAAAACTAAACATATTCTTAATGTAAGATCCAACAACTGTACTCCTTGATATTTACTCAAAGGAGTTGAAAACTTAAGTTTTCAACAAAAACCTGCACAAGGATGTTTATAGCAGTCTTATTTATAAAATTGCCCAAACCTGGAAGAAATTAAGATGTTCTTCAGTAAGAGAATGAATAAATAAACTGCTGGTACATCAGACAAAGGAATATTATTCAGTCCAAAGAGAAATGAGCTGTTGAGCTATGAAAGACACAGAGGAACCTTAAATGCATATTACTAAGTGAAAGAAGACAATCTGGAAAGGCTACACACTATGTGATTCCAACTCTACAATATTCTAGAAAAGGGAAAACTGTGAAGACAGTAAAAAGATTGATGGAAGTGAGCTAGGGATAGAAAAGAAGGGAAGAGATGAATAGGCAGAGCACAGAAGACTTTTATGACAGTGAAAATACGCTGTATGATTATTAATATGACAGATACATGTTACTATTCATTTGTCCAAACCCACAGAATGTACAATACCATGAATGAACCGTAAGGTAAATTATGGATTTTGAATGATAAAGATGTGTCAATGTAGGTTCACCAATTTTAATAATTATACCACTCTGTTGGGGGATGTTGATGCCGGTGGAGTTTATGCATGTGTAGCGTTAGAAGGTATTCGGGGAAATGTCTGTATTTTTTTTCCCCAATTCTGTGAACCAAAAACTGTTTTGAAAAAAAAAAGTCTTCAAAAAAATGTGCAGAGACATGTAAAGTCACTGTGAGAGAGACCAAGAAGGCCAAGAGGATAAAATGCAGAAAGTGGCCAGTTCCCAGAACTGCCTCAATTCTTGAGCACCTTTAATTTCACATACACCCTTAGTAAACCTTCATTTTGCTATTACTACTTTAGAGTTTCTGTCCCCTGCAGCCAAAAGGAACTGAAGCAGGGATGGGTTCTAGAATCAGCAACAAATCCTCAGAGAAGACATTGGATTAACAATGAAATCATCATAAACGTAGAGGCCAATGAGGATGTTCTTGTCCTACAGTACTGCCTACTGAACCCTCCAGAGATAAAGAGTCCTAACTATTATTCTCAGTGGAAGGTAAAAATCTAATTTCTCTCCTTTTGAACTTTGGTCTGTTTGACCAACGGAATCCAGTAGGAGCGACACTCAAAGTTAAGTGGTCCTAAGAAGAGTTGTGGCTTCTGCCTCGGGCTCTCAGAAAGCCCACTCTGGGGAAGCCCCTTGGGAATCAAGCTGCCCGAGTTACACAGGAAGCCACGGCAGGTGCGCCAGACAACAGCCTCGCTGGCGTCACTACCAGCCATGAGCGAGTCACCTTGGACACCCATCCCTGGTCAAGCCTTCAGATGATTCCAGCCCCAGCTGCTCTCTGCCAATAACCACATGGAGATCACAAATGAGAAGCGTCCGGCTGAACCCAGTCAACCCACAGAAACATGAGAGATAATAAACTGCTTTTGAAGCCACCGAGTTTTAGGATGACCTGTCAAAGAACAGTAGATAGCCAGAGCACGGCTCCTCCTCAATGACGGGGAAACGCTGCAATTATTCCCACTAGGAAGGAGGGAGGGAGTGGGGGCAATAAAGCAGACAGGGAGCGTGTATGCTGGCAGTGAGGAGGGTTGTCATTTTAGATGTACTTAGTGTTGGGCATGAGTTTAAATGGTGAAATTGAGGAAAGGACTAGGGGAAGGTCTAGGGAAGAAACTCCAAGTTACAAAAAAATTGGTTAAATAAATACGCTGTCCCAGTCATAGCTATACAAAATCCTATAAATCCACACATCTATAATAGGCATACTCACTGTATGCCACATCACAACATTTGAATGCTATATTCCCATTTACTGTTCTTTTCTTACAAATAAAGCACATGAGTTGCGCCAGTGGGAAAACCTGCAAAGGCATCCAACTCAATCGTGAGTTGTTCCTATAGAATGAAGCCTCCAAAAGCAAACCTTTATATTGCTCAGGGATATATTTATAATAAGTATAAAGTGGAAATGAAAATCACCACTTTCGGGATAAGGTTATCTTTTGGGAGATGAGGGAGGGAAAAGCTATTGCGCCAGAAATGCGAGGGGCCTCCAGCCCCATTTGTCAAGTCTGACATCTGAGGCTAAATGGTAAGCACGTCGGTATCTGTACCTTTTTGTTTTTTAAATAATAAAGATTAAGTGCAACCGAATGTGATGTAAAAAAAGGTGAGTGATAAAAATATGCCTCAAAATCGGTATCTAATACACAGCTATACCAAAGGCATAAAAAGATCATGCATGTGGGGCTCGCCATAATAATGGGAATACACGCGGCGACGACCTGGGGAGGACTGCAGTGAAGACTGCTCTTTATGCCACAGCCTCACCAATCCTTTTCCAAACCAGTGACGGAGCACATTAACTGCTTTTGCCACTTGCTAGGGGTATAAACTGCCATAAGCATCAGACGTGTGGGGCATGTGTGTGTGTGTTTGTGTGTGGGGATGGCAAAAGAAAAAAATACCGTGGGCCTACTGTCAAAGGACTATTGTTCAAAAAGCATGTTTACTTGTCTTTCTAAAAATTATCACAGAAAGCTATCATTTCCTACTGGTATACAAATCATTTTTACTAAATATGAGCTTTAAAAGAGAGAGGTTTGTAGTTGGTCACTTTTTTTCCCCAGTAAATATTATTTCATTTCAATGTAGATTTATTTCATGCCAAGTAAGTTACTCATATTCACATTCCCCTTGAAACCAGTCATGGCACCACTTGTAGTCCCTTATCTGATGACTTGTTAAGAGCAAAGGATCAAAAACCGAAGATCCGAGACTCCTTGGGATTTCAACCCTCTACTTCACCAGATGCAGAGAAGACCCTCAATACACACCTGTTTTGCTGAATTAAGGACTGCCACTAACAGACCACATGGCACGACGTGGGTCAGGTGTAAGTAAGAGCGACACGGCAGGAACAACAACGTGGTGAGAGGTGAGGTCAGTTTTTAAATTCACTGGGAACCTACTAGGAAGGGGGTGGTGAAAGGCCCCTTCTCCTCTGCCACATTTCCTGTGAGCTCCACCATCACTGACCAGTGGCCCCTCATCGTGTCCCCCTCCAAGCGCCGAGCTTCTGACCCAAGAAGGGGAAAGATGGAAAGAAACAGAAGGTACTTCATGCAGGAATGCCTGAGGATCTGGGTCTCTGTCAAAACTCCTATGACTATTAGCCTAATATAGCGCGTAGCAAATCAATGTATGGAGAATACACACACCACAAAGAACTTTCCGGACTCTAAACCCCAGGCTCAGCATTTTAGTTTGGTCTGGAATCGTACCGAAAATATCACTATTGTGATGTGTGAATCTATAAAAATGCTCAGAAAGCTCAAGTCAAATTTTTAACAGTGCTCTAAACCAAAGCTACGCTCAGTGCAAACAACGGCTTTAAATATAAAGTCAGATTTGATCCTTTTATACACATCAATGAAACATAAGATTTTTTTAATTTCTTCAGTTACAGATTTTGCTATAATCAAAAATAATGAATGGGATTAATTTTATTATCTTTTTCTTCTAAAATTTTCCTCCAAGTTTACTATCATTGTGGTTGTTTTCCTGAAACAATATACTAAAAGAGACTATTCGTTTTGCCAAGTGCTGTGAAGGTTACAAGACAAAGACCTCCCTGCGTATTCTCCCTGTTTTTGCAGAAAACAGACTATAAAACAGAAAAAGCTTTCTTCAAAGAAACGAGGAGCTTCAGTTACAAGTGAAAAGTCAGCCATGTGTACTAATTCTCAGTAATAATGAAGCAAGGGGAGCTCCCTGGGGACTTAAAAGTCAATGCCTGGCATGCTTGGGTGAACCAAGAAGGGGAGCTGGTCACGTGACACAGCTCTTCAAAGCCCTTTGTATTCCCAACTGGAGAGACAAGGCTTTGGAACCCACGAGGACCTTCTAAGGTGTGTGTCTGGTTCCAAGGGCGGGAAAACTCTGTCGAAGCAAAGGAAGATGCCACTGCTTTAAAAACACGCTGCTCAGAGAGCGGAAGGGTCTGGATTGTTTGCCACCTACAGGATTGCTCACTTGAAAAATAAACTCTGACATCTTAAAGCAGTGTTGGCGGGGCGGCGGGGAGAGGGGGGGAACGAAACAGGAGACTTGAAACACTGAAGACCACGGTCTACCCACCTTTGAGATGAAGGAGGGTAAACCTCATTTCAGAGATATTTTAAGTAGCTGTAAAGCCCGAGTGGCTCCAATTTTAAGCCCGTGCTTAGATCAGGCTTGAAGAAGGGCTGCACCCCTTTACAACAACTAGGCACCACTTCTGATGCCAGTCTGTGCTTTGTGTTTGAAATGGGCGACCACAGACAAGAAAACAGGACCACCTACGGCAGACAATACGTGCCACAACCCATCTCCCAGACCCACGTACAGGCAAGATGTTTTCGTTAAAAAGATAACAAACCTCCAGGTTACTGCCAAAATCTTGAGCGGTATCACATAATTAATTTCACATTTTAAATTGTTACAGAGATCTATAATCATGTCTTTTCAAGCAGGTTTAAAACCTGACTTTTTAAGAGAAACACCCCACCCCCACCCGCTGACCTACAAAAACATCCATGCAACAGGCCGGAGGCCAGGCCAGAGGCAGCGGACGGATGCGTCCTTTTAAGAAAGGAGAAAACCGAGAGACCCAAACGGGCACTCCCGTTGTCTCAAATGAAGAGTACTTACCGAGAAGAGCATCTTCTGCACCTCGTAATAATATTCTTTTTGATTATCATTCTGTGCCCTTTTTACTCAGGATAAGAAAGCCTCCCTTTTTCCATCCTGAAAGCTCCTAAAGTTACAGGACAAGGGGACCCTACCTGGCCATCTATGACAGGTCAGTGATCAAACAGAAAGAGTCAGGCAAGAGCCAAATTCCGTCTACCTCTTAAGAATGACCAGGATGAGGACTTCTTGGCTCCTCCTCCCTTTAAGGAACCGCCATTCAAAGTCAGACAGGACAATAAGCCCTTTCCAAACAAAGGTGTGATATTCTCAGGTGTTTGCACAGCATCGAAACGCAATGATTTTCAAGGAAAGATTATTCTGTGAAGGCATTTCCTGCACAGAACAAGCTAGTTGAAAAAATAAGTGACCTCATCTTTAAGAAACAGGTTTAGATGGAAAATATACCAATATTGTATTGCCCTAGTGATCAAAGCCCATTTATTTAACCGACCATATCTTTAAATAGTGCCAGTCTTTGTAGAAGAGTTTAATTTACTTAAAGTATTTGCATTCCCAAGAACAAACCTGTACATGAGATAGAACGAGACATCACGTTTTACTGAGCTTAAGAACAAGATGCAGGCCGTTCATCTATAGAAAGAAATACTCATTCCAAGCGGTTTCGACAATGCGGAGCACACTCAGCCATTGGTTCCCAGCATCCTTCTTCCAGAAGCACACAGAAGCTTGAGGAGGTGCTCATACGTGGAAGGTAAAGCAAAGCAGAGAGCTACAGCTGCCGACTCACAAACTACAGGTTTTCGTGCCTGACCCAGCAGACAGTGCCATTGCCGGAAGAATGTACTACAAATGAACTGTAGGAAAAGGCCAGCAAAGATTCTTTCAAAGGCCAAACAGTTTTTGCCACAATCGACTTCTACTGCAGAACCAACCGAAAGCAATGATGGATTCAACAGGCACGACTTAACAGGCAATAAGATCACAGAAACATTTACCCTTCCATCTCAGGAATGGTTCTCAGGCCCTAGAGGACTCTGCCCTTGCACAGGATCTGTGGTTGAACAGAAGCCTTAGTCCACGTTAGGTCACCACGGTGGGGGTACGCATGTGAAACAAGTCTTTCCAACACAGTTCCCCAAAAGGTACTTACACAGCCGCCAGCAAGAATCTCTGCTGCAAGTGGGACCGAACCATCCTTGTGCATAAATTTATCCCTCACAAAATCATTCACCTTGGGAGAAAAATATTTACAGAAGCTGATGAAAAATATAAAGGTCTTAAACACAAATACACAACTGTAAACATGTTCTTTTTCTCTGTATTACTCAAGTAATCATAAACTGAATAAATTAAGGATCTTAAAAGAATTTGAGAAGTGCCTTTAATAGCCCATATGTACTTTTTTAAAAGGCAAAACATATATAAGTATTCCTGATGTTTCTGAGAGAAAGGAATTCAAAGATGGCTTAGGGGCGCCTGGCCCACTCAGTGGATGGACCGCGTGACTCTCAAGCTCCAGGCTGTGAGTTCCAGCCCCACGTTGGGAGTAGCAATTATTTAAAGTCTTTAAAATAAAAAAGGATAGATGGCTTATAAGCCTCTATCAAATATAAGTATGTCTGCCAATTACAATGAGGTAAGAGAGACATATTGACACCTAGGACACAATAATAAAACATACATCTTGGAAGTTAAAAACTGGTTTAAGGAGTCTGATTAAAAATCACTTTCAAGTCTGCTAACAAAATTTAATCTAAAACAAAACGATCACCGAGAAGAAGTTGGCTGAGCAGACTTTTCGGCTGAGTAGAAATTCAGTATCTAAGAATTCTCAACATACCGGTAACCTTAATTAACTAATTAAGTATAATGTGCTCAAAACTGTATGGAGTACCAGCCATCTTAAAAAGCACCCATGTTTTGGAAGATATAAGCCAGAGAAGACACGCTGTCCCGAGCCCACACAGTAACACAGTAAAAGAATTTCAGGCACCAAGCCTACAGAGCTGAAAGCAGAGTTTAACTTTCTGAGGCTATGACCCTCGTGACGTAACAGCACTATCTGTCCACTCCACAAACTTCCTGAATTCTCTCTTGTCTGTCACATGAGAGCCTGAAACTGGATAAAGGATCAGCTTCAACTAGAACTCAGACCCTATCAGGTGGCCCAGCAGATGCTTATAGAATATGTCCGAACCATGAATTCTATCAACAGCACATGCAACTGAGCTTTGGAGTAAAAAAAAAATCTGGTCTTAGATTCTAATCTTTCCGCTCGGGAATTGTGTGGACGTGGGTAAATACTGAAACCCTAAATACTGGGCCTCACTTTCCTCATCTGTAAACGCTGGGTCCCACTTTGCTGGAGGTGGAACGGTAACAGGTACATGCAGGTACCACAGAGACGGCAGGGCAGTGGGGAGCAGCCACCACACGTCCTGTTCAAACACACCATGACCTTCTTGGATGCTCAGTGTTCAGTGGAGGACAGTGAAAAGCTGTGTGTGACGAATGCCCTAGGTTCCAAGGAGCCAGCACCTCCGAGGAAACACAAACCTGAGTATCTGCTAGATTCCTGAGTGTGTGCAAACTCCCTGTATACGAAGCATCAACTGAAAAGACTTACTGTAAGTTTTATGGCCTTCTCTGGGGCAACTCCCAATAACTGTGGCAACAGACCTAAAAAGCAACAAAAAGCAGAAGTATATTAAATAAATTACCATTAACTAAACAAATCAACAGCTCTCAAGAAGGGATCACCATCTAAACACTAGGGCAATCTCTGCTGCGATTTTATGCTATTACTTTTAATGAAAATACTCGAAATGGAATGTGTAAGTACAAATGTGTCTAAGAGCCACATCAGGACCAAGTAAATTCCTTCTCATATTCTGGGTCGTTTGCACGTTGGGTAAATCAACAGCACTGGTGAGAGAGGAAATCTCATTATTTTGTAGATCTGTTCTTTTCCCTCCTGCCTCTTAGATACATGAAATAAGTATACTTTAATGACTATTTTTTTTTCTAACGCTCTTCTCATCTTCTCGCCCCTGAAGGCCCACAGTTGAGCTGTTCATTCACTTAGCAACCATAACTTGGTGACAAGCCCAAGAGAAACAAGGCTCTTGCTCTGACCAGCCTCAGATGGAAGGAAGGGAGCAGCTTTCCTGAAGACGTGACAATTGGGGCAAAATGCATTCTGGAGGGGGAACAGATAAGATAAAGAAAACAGAGTAGGAACAAGCCTGGTGTGCGCAAAAATGAGGGTGAGTGCCAGTGAGCCGCCAGGCACAGAGC
>CM053614.1:57394518-57440299 GCA_028646535.1 Procyon lotor | reverse complement strand
CTGGGTTTGACATGAATACCTTGGGAGAGATGAAGCCTGGGGGGGGGGGGGTAATGGGTTGGGGGTGGGAAGTGAAAAGTTCTGTTTTGAACATGTTAGGTTGAGTGGGAATTACGTATTACAGCACAGGAAGAGGATGCCTTTGACAGGAAAGGGCCGCTTCTGAGAAAGGCATTCACAACAGGAGCGGACTGATAGAAGTAAACTAAAAAATGTTAGCATTTTCATTTGTGCTAAGAAAATAAAATCAGAGGCAGATGCCTTTTCTTGGAAACACACCATGAGCTGACTCTGAGGATCAGAACGTACTGTCCCCCCCATGTCATACTGCTGTCCTTGAGAGGGACTTCACGGCTGTAGCCTTTGTTGGCAGGGACAATTTCTAATTCGTCAACATAAGAAGGTCCACTTGCAGTCTCTTCCGAGGGACCAGCCCTGCACACACCATCTTCCCCAGCCTGTGGCCGAAAGTCACCAGCCTGAGAGCTGTATCTCGTCTGCAGATATGTTTTATTGAGTAGCACAAGGTTTCAAACATAATTTGAGCTTACTGTAAAGAGGTAAAGACAGATCGATCGATCGATGGCTGGATCGATCTGACAGCCCTCGGCCTCTTCTTGACATTATGGCAATCTAATCTGCTCCAGTCGGGTGAGGCTCTGCCCTTGCTCGGTCCCCCCAACTCCCCAGTGCTGACGTGGGATTGAGGACAACTGTCATTCATCATTTTTTTTTTTTTTTTTTTTGCTCTGTTGCTATCTTCACAAGAGAGAAATGTTTTTCTATGCCTCTGGTTCTAACAAAAAGCACCAACAGCTTCACCTTTGAGGAAAAATGAGAGAAAGCTCATTTCATTGTGGAACAAAATGATAAGAATGCTGATGCTAATGAAAATGTTCTTTAAAAACAGCGACCTAAAAACAGCTAACATATTATTTATATCAGGCACCACCTTCAGCACTTCACTGACTCATTTACTTCCTACAACCACCCTGCAGAGAGAACACTGAGGTTTACAGAGGTTCGTCCACTCGATCACCCAGCTGATAAATGGAGAGGCAGGCATTCTCACCTGAGCCCTCCTCAAGAGTCCATGTTTTTAGACAACACTCACCTGTCCTATGCCCCACAGCAAACACGTATCTGCCTCTCACACCCTTTCTTCATGTACATAACCTGCCTGGATCCTAGAAACATTTGAGTTTGCAATGTCTTCTCAAGGTCATCATATCTGCAGCCTGCTTCACCCCAGACCCACAGCTGATGGCACAAGGATAAGACACCTAAAACACGTGCAGGCCACGAGGTCCAGCAACCTGGGCCCTACAAACTGGTAGCCTAAGTGGAGCTGGCCAGCAGGTGATCATCACCCAGGAGCGCAACAGAGTCCTGAGAGTCAGTCCTGAGAGCCAGTCAGCACAGAGGTGCAGATGGAGCAGACGCCCTGCAGAGAGGGGAGAGGGGGCAGCTGAAGCTCTGGATGGCCGAACATCTCCATGAAGCAGGAGGAACATAATAAGGAAGTGGACGGGCAGACAGAAGTGAATGTGAAGACAATGCGACAGAGACACCAAAGAGAGAGAACACAGCCCTGTGAAGGGTGCAGAGGTCAGGCGGGGGGGGGGGGGGGGGGGGGGGGGGGGGGGGGGATGGCCTGGACCATCTTCTGATCTTCTGGTCCCTCTGAGGCCAGGTTCCAGGGACATTCCTGCCTGGAATCGCTGGGAGATCTGGGCCTTCTTTGTCTCTCGAGTAAACTCTTACCAAAACTCTGCTCTCGCGAGTTGGGAGGTGGGCTATGCTCTTTATAATCTAAATGAACCAAAGTAGCACAGAAAACATGAATACAAAACCCACCTGGGCCAAACAAGTGCTCTTACTCAAAGTGAGCGCTCTCTCCCCAACTACCTTCACTTAGGAATCTTTTACTTACACCGAATGATGGAATACGGTGTCTCTGATACGAGAAGAGAGGCTTTGTTATGACCTTATACAATACTAATTTCTACAGGTAAAAGAGAGGGATGCGCTGTTTTAACTACACCTTAACATTTACAGTTTCCAGTTTCCTCTGTATTCAGGTCAAGCACTAAAATGTTTAGTTAAATATTTACTCACTAGATGTATTTTTCTCATCATTAAATTGTAGACCAGAACCACGGATGGGCTGAATGCACTGTGATTTAAATGATGATCCCTTGTCTCTATAACTACCCTGTGACAGTCTTTTAAAATGACTAATAAAAAACAGCCCACAAAGCCAAATGACTACAGCGTTAGACACAATCACTTCAGCCAGCCTTTTAAGCTATCGAGATTTGTCTTTCTCACTATAAATTTAGTAATGTACCGTGAGCAGCAAAAAACAAAACCAAACGAAAAAGAAAACCCTGTATTTAAGACTAAATGTAGGGCAGCAAATATTTATTTGTTCAGCAAACATTTACCACGTGCCTTCTGCGTGCCTGGAACTGGAAGGAACTGGGATGGACACGGTAAGGTCTGTGCCCCCCCCCAGGAGAAATTCTCAGTGTAGAAGAAAAGGGAACCCTAGGTGTCTCCATGTGCCCACAGGGGAGATGAGCCACCTTAAAAAAAGAGAGAAACTGCCTCTGGTAAGTCCCAGGGCCCGGAGGCATCAAAGACCGATGTGAACACTGTGAACACGGTGGAGAGGAACTAGCTGTTTCCCGCAGGAGGGAAGAGAGCTTCAAAGAGGAGGAGGTGCTAGAGCTGGGTCTTGAAGGCAATGCAGAGGTTCACCGGAGAAAAGAGCTGTGGCCAGTGAGTGACAGGCAGCAGGTCTGAAGAACGCAGCACGGCTGGGCTTGGGGCAAGACCACTGAAGGCTGTGGCCGGACCACAGCCTGAGTGAGAAGTAACCGTAGTAGTGACAGTGACGATGGCCAGTATTCGGGGGGCACCTCCCACACGTCAGGCACTATTCTGCGGGCTTTAGGCGAATCAACACACTTAACCCACATAAATCGAAACATTAACTCAGGGCAAGTTATTCTTATCCCATCAAGAGAAATTGAAACAGACTTTAAGGAGCCTGCCCAAGGTCACTCAGCTGTTAGACGGGGGAATGGGTTCAACCCAGGCGGTCTGGCTGGACCTGGGGGTGCCCCTATCTGGTGCATCATACCGATTCTCTCCTGGGCACACCAAGGAGCTGAGGCCAAATTCTGTAGATACATGCCACGGCTTTTAAAGTAGAGAGCGAAGTTCAAAGAATAAAAAGTTTCAGAGGCAGGTGTTAAGGACAAATGCTAAGGGCAGAGACCTAAGGCAGGAAGAGTAATCAAGAGGTTAAAGTAATATAATCAGAGGACCTGAGTTTCACTAAGTGACTAACTTCCACTCTGTAAGAATAAAACCAAAGTACAGATTCATTCCTCAGACTCAGGCCAGATGTTGGCCCCTGGGGACACACTGGATAAGGACCATTCTTGTGGTTGACTGCCCTGGCTAAATGGGGAAACGAAGGCAGCTGGGGACCGTGACCTGACCCGAGCGCCACTACGGACGTGGGCCTGGACACCGGCGGTCCCGCGTAAATGCCCTCTGGAAGGGGTCATGATGTGTGGGACAATGAAAAGTCCCAGAGGTGGGGATTACAGGCACCCTCCTGGTTCCCTGAACCCGTTGGGGGGGGTGGGGGGGGCAGTAATGCCTCAAACAGCCAGTCTGGCTATGGCACTCCAATACGGTCCCAGTGAAGTCTAAAGCACATGTATGTTTGACATCTGGGTAACTCAGCAGAAAAATCAGGCTTCTAATATAAGATGTTTCTGTTGGAATCTGGAAACTCCTTTTAACAGAGAATGGATGTGTGTGTTGTTTCTAACTTGTCAAAACAGCAGTCTATTTTCCAACTGCCTCAAATGAAATTTATTAGTGTGGTTAGTTTTCTAATCTTCTCATTTCAGTTCGGCTCCATCAGCACATGTGGCAATGCTTCCTCGGCAAACTTTACCAGAAGGCTGCTAATGCGAGAAAAGATTTACAGGGCACAATATTAATATAGTATTTTGTCTTCAAATTTCATAGGGCTGAGATATAAATCAGGCTAGCCCCCTCGGATCCTAGTCCCTTGTGCAAACCCAGCAAGAACCGAGCCGGAGGGGTGGGAAACTAAAGCCCCTGTCAGGACCTTCCAACGTGAGCGTCCTACGGCACCACAAAGAGGGTCCCGGAGCACTGCGCTGGACCACAGGGCTACCATGCTATTCTTTACTTAAAAACCTTTCAGAAATAGAATTCTACACTCTCAGAGTTGGAAGGGATTCTGAGAGAAACTCATTAATACCGCTGGCCTAATTGAAGCGATTTATTTCCAATAGCTTGGCAGCAAAATGAATGGCTTGGAGCCTGGGCTTTGGAGGTTGACAGACCTGGGCTAGAATCCGAGGTCTCTACCTTTTTCCTGCTGAGTGATCTTGGGGATGTTATTCTTTGAACTCTAGGTTCTTCACTGGTACATCAAGGATGCTGATGATGACTCACTGGTTTATTACGGTAATTAATGAGTAAATGTAGAGCTAGACGCTACTCACGACCTTCAGTACATATTCAAAAATGAGATGCTTCTACCTATCTGTTTGAGGCATATCCTCGATTCTGTTCCTGCACACAGGAGGCAGTCCTGCTGAGTAATGCTCACAGCCCAGAGTTAAGTCTGGAGTAGAGTGCTGTCTTCATAGCATTATGCCTTAGGAGAACTGTCGCCCAGATGTGAGGGCACATCTGGTCCGAGAGCGTCTTGTGGCCCTGCTTCCTCTGTGCAGAGATAAGGAAGTAGCGCAGATGTAATAATTTATCTTTAGGTTGTCAAGTTAAACTACAAAGTTTATGTTAAGTTATACACTGCTCAGCGACTCCTGACAAGTGACTCTTTACAATGTGATTTCTACCGAGCGGCAGAGGAGTGTGGCGTCTGGACCCGGGATGCTAGGTCTGCGGGCGGACTCCGCTAGCTTCGAGCTGCGTCCTTGTGGGCAACTTAACCCGGTCTCTTTGTTTCTGCATCCAGATAATGGAGATACACACAGTCCCGTCTTCACCGGGCGGTTCTGACGATGCGATGAGTTCATATACACGAAGCCATCCAAGCACACAGAAGTACTACGGAAATGATTTTTTTTGTTGTTTTTATCTTCATCCCCATCACCACCTCTTCCTTCACAGAAACTGGAATCTGGGGCGGCTGGGCAGCTTGTCCCAAGGCCTTCAGTGTTCGGGGACCATGCAGTGGTGCTCACGGTGAGTTCATTGGGTTCTACCGCGCTCGTGCAGCCGGGGTTCTCTGCCCCCCGTGCTCGGCGTCTCCCTGCTCCCACTTCCTTCCTTGCTCTGCAAAGGCTTTTCTTCGGGCCCAGACTGTTCCAAACTGTTCTCTGGGCCCCGCCCGGCACTGGGCCAGCACCCCGCAGACAGGCCCTGCCACGCAGCCAAAGGAGCTCGGCGGAGGCACGATGGGCATCCACATCACGCCTCCACTTCTCCCATCTTTACAGGCGTAAAGTACCGAGCACTGAGTACCGTGCACTGAAGGGCTGCACGGCGGGCCAACGTGCCGGTGACGACTGAGAGAACAGGGCCAGACCCAGGGGGCGCTGGGTCTTGGGGCACGGGCTCGGGGAGAGCGGCTGTGCACCCCAGTGGTGAGCACAGCCGCCGAGGGCCCACGGCAAGGAAGAAACTCCGTAACTAAAGTAGCATCTCTGTCTCCAGGCAGACAAAACATGCTCGGGAGTGGCCAGTGCGGTCCTGAGAACATGTAAAACGGGGAAGGGGGCGTCCGGGGCAGAGACGAGCAGTGGAGTTTGGGAGGGGAAATGAGCGCATAAACCATCCCCAGGCCTCTAGCCAAAGACGCATGAAGCACTTTTTTGTGTTATCTAGTTTCAACCCAGAGGAAACCCCTCCAATGTTAAATTCTTAGCCTCCTGACCCCCCCCCCCCAGAGGCCACTACACTTGCCCTCCTCTTCCCAGAGAGCCTTCCCTGCTTTCAACATCAGATTACCCTTCATTCTGGAGCTATCAGCACTCTGCGTGCCCTGTCTCACAGCTTTTATTCCTGCTCCTAGTTCCATGGCCTTCTCTCTTCACTTGTTCAAGCCTTCTTTCCTCCCTCCTCCTCCAACCACTTGTCTGTCCGCCTTAGACTCAGGTTGCCCTGAGGCATGGGGCGTTTCCACCCTCCCTACTGAGCTATCCCCTTTCAGAGCAGTCCGTCTCTGCCGCTCTTGGGGAGCACCCCACCGGGACCGTGCAGCAGAGCTGGGGGAATGGCGGGGGGGCGCAGGGCCGCAGTGCAGATGGTCAGATTTAAATGACTGCTCATTGGAATAAATGTTTTACTGCAAAGAGCAAGAACCAACCACGGTTCAGGATGCCTTTGGGAGACTCTGTCAAAACGTAAATGAATGATACTGATTATTGTCTAGGAAGGATTCAGTTCCTTTGACTCCTCTGTTTTCGGGGCTGGTTTTCTAGAAGTGAAGATCACTGAGAAGAAAGGTCATATCCTCTCCTTCTGTTTGTCACTCTGATACATGACAACTCCTATTCATCTTTTAATCTCTTCTGCTCGCTGCGGCCTCAGCAAGGGCAGTAACTGGTTATAAATTACCATTCCGGAGGCCCAGCCCTAACTCACTCAGTCTTTTCTTTGCTGAGATACATCTACTTCCATCTTTTCAGTCATCTTTCCCAAGCTTCTAAGCTCACTGCTGCAGTCATCCGGGGCCGGGCCTCTGCTATCGCCCCGCCCCCCTTGGTCTGACCTGGGGCTACCTCTGCCTCCTGTGTTAACACCCTCATCTCAGACGGTGAGGCTGACTCACCGTCCATCTCCGCAGGTGTGATTACCCAGCTCATGGCTTCCTACAGGTCAACGTCTGTCTTCTGACCTTTCCACAGCCTTCATACCCTAAATTAAACTATGCAAAAAGAACTGGTCAAAAAAAAAAAAAAAAGATTCAAACTGATCTACTTTGTGCTCATTAGAAGCTCTGCTGGACAAGGACAGACCCCGATGGTTCGGCGCAGTTCAAGGATTCACTGCGGTTGGCTCCAAGACACATGCATTCTTAAGTTACACAAAATAGTTGTAGAAACTCCAATCGTTTTATTTTGGTGCTAGAATTTTTTAAAGTTTATTTTTATCCACAAGAATGACTCAAGAAGGAATTTCACCGTGGACACCTGTAACCTGGGTACTCTCCTCTATGGAACCATTAACCACAACAAGAGGCCTCGCTTAAACTAGCCATCTGACAAAACTTCCTTCCAAAATGCAAACATATCAATAACATCCTGAGATATCACAATATCCTCTAGATGTCACCTTGAGAACATTCCAGGATGGAAGACTGCTTTTGCACCACGCAGACAACTTGATATAGACCCATTTGAGACTCTGTAAGCCTTGATCGATGGGTTTAATTAAAATAAGACAAAAAAATTTTTTGCCAATCAACTCGAAAAATTAAGTAGTGCTCCAAATTAAGTTGAACTCATAAAATGATCTAATTTCTCCTTCTGGCAGATTTTCTTTATGACTTCTCCCATCAACAGAAACAAAAACAAAAACCTTCCCTTAGTAAGTATTTCTCATGGATTCTGATTTCTCTTAAATCTTTCTCCCCAAAGCCCCTCCCCCAAACATTTTCCAATTTCTAGGGCTGCTCATCTCATTACCTGAAGCATCTGAGGGAGGAGAGTACAGCAAAGTTTACAGGCAGAAATTAGTTATTCTTGGACTGGTAAGAGCATTTAATTGGGGATGATTACCCAATCAATTGTTTCTCTTTAACATGCCAAGTCAATAGCAGGCCAGTAAGTGACTCATTTGGTCCTGCCGCTCTTTCTAACCAAATGAGCTGCCAGGTACTTCATTAAGAAGTTTAAACACCTGAATGCATGAAATCAATCTGGAGAGTGGGGAGGAAATAAAGCCTTTTGCAAGTGACTTCAGGCAGATCTGGATTATCTCGGGTGTTATTTCCCCTCATACAGACAGACTTAAGCCTGCAGGTCTGATTTTCAAAAATTACAGAAAAACCGTGGAAAATCAATCATTTTCTTGTAAAAAAAAAAAAAAATAGCATATATGATAGAGAAGGTCTGCACAGTCAGTCTCATAGGATTTCCAAGGGGATTCTTCCTGATCCCCCCAGAATAAGAGACTCTCGGAGACAAGGGAACAGTGCGCGGCATAGACACACAGAGAGTAAGCCCTAAGAAACCCCCACTACCACAGTGCCTCCGGCTTGCTGGAGGCCCAGGACGCCGCCGCCACTTCCACGTCCACTAAGGAAGTTGCTGACACTCTCCGCAGCTGTGTTATCAATCTCCTTTGGACCCTGGGATGGTGTTCGAAATGCACTCCCCATTTAGGACCGGATAACCTCCCTACTGCATACAGAGGCTGGCCGCTGCCAGAGAGGGCAAAGAGAAAAACCACGTGTGGTGGAGGGATCAAGAGTTCTTTAGAAAAAAACCTCCATTCTAGCTGTTGCAAGAGGAATTATTTCTCGATACAAACACAGTGCCTCTGTAGAGATCTGTATTCTTGTTATGGGAAGAAAAGGAAAAAAATGAGGAAGAAAGATGCTCATTAACCTTATAATAAGGATACGTGCGGCAAGCACCTTTCGTCAGGGTGTACTGCCAACTTTTTTCTGAAATATGCAAAAATAATTTTAAAATAAGAGAAGAGACCTTAACTTGTGCAACATTCCCAAATCATACTATTCAGGAAATATTAGCAAATAACATGTATTGATGCAGAAAAATTACATGTTAAGCGAAATTCCATAACAGAAAAAAATAGGCTCCTTATTTCAAAACATGTTTATAAATTAGAGATGTCCTCTGACACCTTCTCACATCCTGCTAGGTGAAAGGTCATCAGAGGCAATTCTGAATTCCCAAAATTGAAATTCCAGTCTCCCCTAAAATAAAATTTTTAAACAATAAAACTACATCTAATGAGAAATTTAGTCAAAGAATCCCAGTAGGCTGTGTGCTGCCCTGACTTTGCACACAGGTTACAACAGTGATTCCTAGGGGTACCTTAGGTCTTTGTTGTTTCTATTATAATTTACGCTAGTACTGATGGCTTCCCATTCTCATCTGATCGTTCTCCCACCCTAATGGCAGGCATGTATAAATAAGCAGTTACATACGATTATTAATGATTATGTGCAAGGCATGAAAGAGAATCGGTCCCTAACTAACCAATAATAGGAACAGGTCATTTTTACGAAGCAAGGTCATAAATCATTTTTTTTAACCTGAACTACCACCAATCATCTCTTTGCTCTCAAGATCCAAACTAAAGGATGAAACCAAACAAGGTTTTATAATAAATCTTTTGCTTTAAAACCATTTAACCAGAAAACAGAAGAATTCAAGAGGAAACGAACAGAGATGACTCTCAGAATTAATCTTCTTATACTCACATTCTACCTAGCACCCTGACAGGGAGCCCCTTAGGCGTCAGGCAGCCAGAACAGGTGAGACAAATGGCTGTTTCTAAACCAAGAAAAGGGGGAGGACTGCATCTTTGGTTTTCAAAGTGAGCCTCCATCTCTAATGGGGGGCTGAATCCCATTCCCTAAGGAGTTAAAACCAGCTCCCCGACCCACACCCTCCAGCCCCTCATCTTACATACATAATCTCTGAAACAGCAAGAGGTTTGTGGGATGGCCATATTATAGCTCAGCAGTCAGTATTCAGGTATGCTTTAAGCTGTTCTATGGGGTTAAAAGAACAGGTCAAGAAAGAAAGAGAAGGGACTCAACATGACATCAAACCAGGTCAACACAAGCATATTAAAGACATTCAGCAAGACAAAAAATATTTCTTCCAATCCTAAAGGCACTCTTGACATTTAATCCAATATGGAAGGAAGGCCATAAAAGCCATCTGTGAAGCAACGGCAAGACTCAGACATCCAAAGCTCTCCAGGTAGAAAACCACCCACGGCAATGGGGCAGGTGGCAGGCAGCCTCTGCCTGAATCACTGCAAAGCAGGCACTGTGACATTAACCTTGTACTACTTGGGAGACATTTCATTTGTGAGGTTTGTTGTCACCAGGACAGAAGAGTATTTCAAATGAAAGGCGGTGACCCTGTAAGGGTCATCATCAATCACCTGGGGTCAAAGACCTTCCCAATTGTAAGAGGAGGCAGGGGGTGAGGGGAAGAGGGTAGAGAACAGATCAAAAGGCCTTTGATGGGAGTTATCTATCTACACAACAGAACCTGCAAAATGGAGCTTCTCTGGAGTTTAAACCCCCCTAGTTTCTAAGGTGAGAGATTTCAAGAAGGGTCTTTGTTTTTTTTACACTTGGATGCATAAGATGAAGCCTGGAGTCAGCAGAGGGCAGAAGAGGCCTAGAGGCACAGGTTTACGTGGCTGCCAGTTTCAAGGTCTGTCCCCACGGAGTACTAAATACTATTTTCTTCTAGAGCAAGCACTGAGAAGGAGGAAAGACCCCGCCAATAGTGCAGTTGCCAAATGGCAAAATGGCTCAGCTTGAACCACCTTGCAATACTGTATATCACTTATTTTTGAGAGAGAGAGAGAGAGAGTGTGTGTGTGTGTGCGCACAGGGGGAGGGGCAGAGGGAGAGATATAATCTTAAACAGGTTCCGTGCCTAGCGCAGGGCCCAACATGGGGCTCGATCTCATGATCCTGATAACATGACCCTGACCAAAACCAAGCTTTGGACAGCCTAACCAACTGAGCTACCCAGGTGCCCCGCAATACTGTGTTTTAGCGATGCAAATACACTTACATTTTTTTCCCTTTGAAGAAGGCAATACAGAGAGGTTGGGATGTAAAGTCAAGCCTCTTTAGGCCTCTCAATGCCAACAGAAAACCTTATCAGGATCTGTAGGATCTTTCCGATTAGCGATGCCATACATCTTGCTACTGTTTCCCTTGCTTTGTGAACCTTGGAGGACTGAAGGAGCAGCTGGATAGGGCTACCTGTTAGAGTCCCTATCAGTCAACTCCATCGGGTACAGAGTGAGAGGAAGGGAAGGGGCAACTTTAAGAAAGAGGCAGTAAAGGAGAGGTCCACTGAGCCCTTGGTATACCCGCTTGGTGGACTTTTTGGGGGTATATTCAAGGACAATCATTAATCCCTAATCCCAAGTAGGCTCTGTCCCGTCCCTAGGATCCCTTTTCCTTTTTGCGGGTGAGCAGAGTTACTTCAAGAAGACAAATAATATGAGCCTTTTAAAAAACCCACTGGGCGTATTTATAAAAAATAATTATTTTAAGAAATAAAACATGCTAAAGAGCAATATAAATGGCTTTCAGATTATGGGCTGTTTTGATTAGCCATGCCCTGCATGCCTCTAGCATGGATAATTGAGAATCTGCTGCATTTCCATTGTAATGCAGCCTCCCCAATCCATTTCAGGCATGCAGATGGAAAACCAAACCTTCTGGCTACTATTTCACCTTACATGAATTTAGCACACGGCACTAACCTCTGTACAGTCCAAAGAAGCCTTCGTAGCGTAGCACTTTCTTAAAACAGTCAAAGCTGTTTTTATACATAAGTTCTCCCACAAAAGAGCCAGTTGATCGTTGGTTCTGCATTCGAGTTTTTACGAGATCGATAGGATACACGGCAGTGGCTCCGACAGCTAAAATCAGATAATGCCAATAGCTCAGAAGGCAGTCAGGTCAGTCAGAGGAAAGGGGAAAGTGGTCAACGTCAAAGAGAAGCCTGATAAAGGAAAGGGACAAACTGTGCACGTACAGATTGTAGAAGTGCACGAACTTTCCTAATGAACAACTGTGGGTTTTCACTCAGGTGTCTCCTGGTAAAATGATGTCCCAGACAGTTCAAATGCACAAAAACGCAACACCTACAGCCTTATTTTCTTGTTCACCCATCTTTAAAAAAGCCCATCTGCAGCTAAGAGAAAAAGGCCCCGACTGTAGGCAGGTACAGGGGAAGTTCCTTTGCTCTTGTCCCATCTCAGAGGTGCAGACAGACAACTGGCTTGGAAAGACCAAGCCAGGACAGACCAAGCTCTGTCCTTTAATACTGTAAGGTGGAAAGTCAGAGAAAAAAAATCAGAGGAATAATAAAAGTGAAAAACTTGCACTCATCCATGACTAACCTCCAGCAATGGAGCCTAGCCCGAACCTGTAGGCCGACTCTGCAACCTGCAGGAGAACCGGTCGGGATGAGTCCACCGAGGCCTTCTTCTTTGCACATACAGGAGTCGGGGGCCGGGGGCAGGAGCCATAAAGAAGGACAGAACAGAAATGAGCAGTGTGATTTTTTTAAATTGCCCACTGGGTTCCAAATTCACAATACCAACTAACATAATCAAAGAGGAAGGCATGATTAGATTCCGTTGTTCTTATTAAAAAGTTATTACTGTTGTTAGTGCTGAAAATCAAACCTGAACATCATGAAAACCATTATGCACTCCCCCAAAACTGTTATTAACCTAGTTTCAAATCTTTAACTCTTAGCAGCGACCAGGGAGATCCAAACTTAAAAACATTAATGAGACATTATTCTTCATCACTCAAACTGGTAGGTTGGGGGAGGGAGGTGTTTATTCATTTAGTAGGTCATTTTCTGACCTACAGTATGTTAGTTTCAGGTTTAAAACATAGTGTTTCAACACTGACGTACTCTTGTGTTCACCGTGATAAATCTAACTACCATCTGTCACCACAGTTTGTTTTCTAATGGCAACACCCAGCCCGGCGAGAGCTGATAAAAACGGGGCTTGTCGAACCTGCCATTTAATCTAGTATAACCTTGAAGGAAAACTTGGTAGCATACACCCAAACTCTTATACATAACCTCTGACCCTGCAGCTCTCATTATAAAAAATAAGACTAGAAAACAATCATGTACGTGAACATGGATCAAGCTACCAGAATGTTAAAAAGCAATACTGTTTAAGAGCAAAAACTCTTGAGAATAACCTACATGTCCAGTAACAGAGGACTGGTTAACAATGCTGCAGCATTGGGATGCCTGCCTGGCTCAGTCCATAAAGTATGCAACTCTTGATCTCGGGGTCGTGAGTTCGAGTCCCACAGCGGGTAAGGAGATTATTTAAAATAAATAAACTTTAAAAAAAAATGCTACAGCCTTAAAATGAAATCATATGTCATTGTAAAAGATTTATTTGACATTAAGAAAAATGCTTATAAGGGATTATAAAGGGAAGACAGGTTAAAAGGAATATGGCAAGTAGACAGGTATTCATATGATTCTCTTTACCTTTACAAATGTTTGCAATATTTCATGATACTCTTTTAAGAACAATGTTAAATACTGGTGCAATATGATGTTTCTAATTAAAATTATTCACGGGCATATGTATGCATATAAAAACATACTAACATTTTGGCTATTCCAACACTCAGAGATAACACAAAATATTTACAGTGGCTACAACTAGGTGGTTGTATTACTGGTAATTGTGACCTTCTCCTCTTTTCTATCCACTTTTTACTAAATTCATACTTCAGGCCAGTCAGTTGCTATTTCATTATTCTTTTTTTTTTTTTCTATTTTATTATTCTTTTGACCTGCTATTCTTACCATGTTTTTGATGCCAGAACCTCTTAGAGTATTGCATTTTTCTGTCTACATAAATAAAACAGTAATTTTATGTCACGCAAAGTTGTCAAATGAGGGTGATAGTGCTTAATACCTGTTGAATAAATACATTCAATAAAATTTGTTTTTTCAAAAGCCACGATAATTAAAACAGGTGAACAATGAAAATAATTATCAACCCCAGCTATCAACCCACTGAATTTTAGTTGCTGTCAACGTTACACAATTCTAATAGAATGAGATAATTTGGAATCTCTCTGTAAAGTCACTTCACTGAAAATAGCTCTACATAGAAATTTGCACCTTTAGAATGTAAAACTTTTCTCCTGAGAGTTTCATGGGGTGTTTCCAACTCTATCTCTGCATAGATGGAAATCACGAGTAACCTCATTTTGACAAATGCATCTCTAAGAAAGGCGCTACTTTTTTATACGGATATAAATACGTAATGCTTAGAAAGGTTCTGGCATCAAAATAATGAGGGAAAATACTTTGAAAATAATGCGGGGGGAGAGGAGGAGCGGACCTACTGCTATCACTAACTCTTACCTGAAAAGACAAAATAAATGTAGTCCCAGATTTTCATTTAACTTTTCTGAAGCTCAAAATGCAGCAAGCTCTTGAGACAAGAAAGAGTCCCGTTTCTGCACTCCTCTGCCGAGGACACACGCTAGCACGGAGCCTACCGGGTGGACTACCACCATTGCTTGAGCTCGTCAATGTTGTCAGGCCTACTGGCGTTCACATAGGAAAGAATATTCCAGACAAGGCCTCTGTAAATTGCTCTAAACCTCTCAGCTGCAGTCAATCATTTCCTGCTGTAAATCTCATCTAACCCTTGCATAGCCAGTATCAATGAGCACCCACCATAAAGTCTAAAAGTTGCAGAGGGCAGGAAGAAAAAATTGTGGGATACCACTGCCAGCTGGAGAACAGAAGGAATCTTTAAAAAAACAAAACAAAGCAAAACCCTCTGCTTTTTCTTAATCCCCAAATTTCTCCAGCAGCTAGTCGCATAGAGACGGAGAGATAATCGTCTGGTAAGCAGTGTTTAAAAATCAAAGGGAGGAGAGCAGTGCTGCTTCTCCCTCCGCACGTGATTATACAGTGCTCCCTCCTGCACTCGGGGACATCGGCTCCCTCTTTTAACAACAGCCAGCTGGTTTTCCAGAGGTGCCTAGTTAGGATTTACCGAGCACACACCCACCACTTTGAGTTACACGCTGCACACAAAACTCGCTGCTGCATTTGGGGGGGGGGGGGGGGGGAGCTGAAAGGGGGGGTGCTGGCTCGAGGCCTGCCAGTCCTAAAAATGTAGCCCGCATCAACCCATTGTGGTCAAACTGGCGTCTCTGTACAGACCCAGAGCTCCAAGCCAAAAACTGTTAAGTCTCACAGGGTTCAGAGGTGGCTTTGCCTTAAAGGAGGTATTTTTCTAAAACGACGCTCGTCTGTGACTGGATTTACTTTACAAACATCGTGTAAGCACAACACATGCTATGAAAGCTTTTATTCTCTAATCCTGACCCACAGCAAGTGGAGCAAGAGTTACATGTCTTGGGTTTCTGACTCTCATGACTTCACGAGATTGGTTTCTGTTAACCATAAAATAAAATTTAGCATTCCTCAAATTGTTTCCACATAACTTATGAATCCTTTCACAGAGAAGAGAAGTCTAAAAGCCTTCAAACTGTTACTGCAGACTAAACAAAATTATCTCATTTTGATATTCAGAAAAGACGGAAGGCGCGGCAGTCACACAATAAGCTGGTGAAGTACCACTCTGTGGGGCAGAGACGGCCTTCAGTCAGCGACCGCCACCTCGTGGGGCCAGCAACATTCAAACAGGACGCCTGGCCCACATCCCCCAACCCTGGAGTTCGGGAAGAGGAAAAGATCTCCTGCCTATCTGGGGGGGGGGGTGTGGGGGGAGACGGGCTTCCAGCGCGGTTAGGGAATCACCCCGTCCTTGAGAGCAACAGATACTATCTGTCAATCAGAGCATCTCTAAGTAATTTCTCTTCATAGCCTTTCAAAATGTGTCTGCATTTTTGGTGCAAAATGTTACGATGGCAGGTCAGACAGATGCCGAAAAGGCAACTGCGAGTTGAAAGCATCTGGGGTACCCTACTGAAGAAACATTAGGAAGCAAGTTTGTTCCTTGTGCCCACCTGCCTCTGGGCCTCAGCCAAGTTGAAGGGCAGAGTTCCCTCTTCCAGGGGAGCAATTCGCTCAATGTCTGCTAAGGTCATGCGTCTGGAGGGGAGAAAAACAAGCACGAGCAACAACAAAACACAGGTTTATTAAAATCTACATCGTGGAATTTGAAAACGTTCTTTTTTGTTCACGTATTTCAGAGACCCTCTTTTATTTGACTTCTCTTTCTCCCAGGGTGCTGCCCTCCTCCTACCCCCCACCCCCTAACCTCCTTGTATTAAGCTAATTAGAAAAAAAAAAAAAAAAAAAAGGGCCAACTTACCCCCGTGGCTCATATAAATCCGCTAACTGAAACAAGATGTCAACTTCCATGGGCGTAACCTGACCAAATTTCTGAGCTGCCAGAACAAACTCCTCTGTATGGAAAAAGAGTTAAAAGAGAGAGATTCAAGAAGGAAGAGCCGCTAAATGCAGCATTAACTCAAGGCACTGGGCTGAATGAACATCACAAAATTTTATATCAGTCATAGAATTCAAGTAAACCCAAAAAGGGCAAGAATTTTTGCAATTCTTTCATTCATCTGGAAGGAGTGTGCAGAATAGCTTCTCTAACATTGTCTCTAAAAGCCTGGTGTCTCATCTGAAGGCTTGGAATAAATGACACAGGACTCGATTCAAACTGCAGGTCCGAGAAAACAAGGAAGCTGATATGCATTGGGCCTGGGAGGTTGAATCAATGAAGCTGTGCAATTCTCTCTTTTAAAAAAAAAAAACAAAACAAACAAACAAACAAAAACATTAAAATGCGGGTATCTTGTTCTGAGGTTGTCACCAGTATAAATTTACGGAATTCCTCGTGTACTTCTGAAGGCCACTTTAGAGGCCACCAATTAAGCTCAGCTTTTAGCACGATTTGAAAGCAGTTAGGAAATTTTACATGGTTCCCTAATTCAAAGGCTGTCTTCAGTTTATTTAAAACTTGACGATTATTTTATTTGCTTTTGTTTGTCTCATCAAAGGATGGAGAACACACATGTGCCACATGGTTAATATGTGGCAGTGGGATAGAAAAACCTGCAACGTCAATTCTTGGTTGCCTTCTTCACCCTAATAATACACCCTAATAATTAATGAGTAAAATTCAGATTTATTCTCACTCACCCTTAGTCACCTCTACGTCTTTCCTGTTGCCAGCCAGAGTGCTGTAGATCTTTCTAATGAGTTCCATGTTGTTAAGGAGTGAATTAAATCCATTAAAATAGGAGAAACTAACTTGATGGGATGTAGTGCCTCCAGCAGCCTTGAATAAGTTGAAAATAAGAGAGGGGAGAAGAACAATAAACAAAGGATTTATAGAATGAAGAAGATTCAGAAGCACATATATCAAATGCTAGTTTTGGAAGTAATCAAGAATGCATGTATAAGACAAAATAGCCATAAGTACTTTCCTTTCACATTAAAAAAAGAAAAGCTATAAATGAATTTTAAAAGTAACTGCAACTAATCATGACCAGAGCTTATTCTCTCCACACACAAGTCCTAGAAAACTAAATAAATACATGTGTAGGATTATAACAACAGAACCAGTAGTAATTTACAGAGTTCATATTTCAATTGGAAATGTTTTATAAGTTTGTTTATTTCATCTAATGAGCAATTCTGAGAGGCTTAGACATGCACAACTACACTATACACATGCACACATGTGTGCTTAGGCATGTAAAACTGTATTATACCAATGCAAACACAGTATGAAAAGTGGTCAATCTAACATTAATATCATGATTTGTCATGTTACTTAGAACCAGCAATAAATAATCATTTAAGTACAGATTTTACATTGGTAGGATTTCTAGCAAACAAGCGTATTCCGGTAAAAATTATGAGATGTCATATGCGTGGATGGGGGTTAGAATTCTGATAATCAGAATTCGTAAGAAGCCGTATTTCTTCCTGGGGGGAAGGAAACAGATAGCATGGCCATTATGAACGGAACTTTCGTCTGGGGTTTCAAATTCTGTCCTTCCCTAACAAGGCAAAATATTTTTATTAGAAAAGCACTTCTTTATAAGGTAACAAGCACATAAATCTTCACTTAGTAGCCATTTAAAATAGCTGACCTAAGAGTTTAAAATGGAGTAAGGAAGGATGGGGGAAGGCAAGAAAAGGAGCTACGTTACCAGTGCAGAGTGGAAAAGGCCTTGTCAGAGACCCATGCCTCTACAGAGAGGTACCACGAAAAAAATATAGTGAAAGTGAAAAGCTACGCTGAGTTCCTGCCTATAGTAAACATTATGGGAAACCTAGAGTGTGGTAAAACACTCCAAAAGGTCTTCTCCCTGGGACGAACAAAAGCACCGTATGTAAGGGTTTCCAAATCTGCGTGATCATCAGAATTACCCGGGAAGCTTTAGAAAGGAGATTCTAGGACCTCACACCTGTAGGTGATCAATCCATAGGCCTGGAAGAAAACTTTATTATCTGTATTTTTATTAAGTAAATCCCTGGTGATTTGTACTTTGTGACCAAGGCCTGGGGGCCTCCAGCACAGAATGTTCTGGACCACCTTCTAGACCCAGGGAGAGTCAGAAGAGTGGCTGGGCACCCACTGGGATTTAAGCTACGACACAGGCCAGCCGGGCCCTGCCCACATGAGCCACTGCTCCCACAGCATGTGCATGCTGAATGAATGAGTAAATCAAAGCTTTAGTGTTTCTCTTCTGCTGACGATTAAAAGAAATATATCTGCATGTAGTATTTTTTTTTTTAATTTTGGCCTTGGAAAATAGGTGAAAGTGAAGATTAGCGTTTGACATACCTCAAAATATACAGCAAAATTAATATGAAATCGTAAATTTGTTTTTCCTTTTTTTAAAACTAGTTAATACATTTAAGATATTCCATATGATCCAGAAAACAAATTAACCTATCTCCATTAAAACTAGCCAAAATATACTCTGTCTGTAAGTTTGGTAATACATGCGATCATGTTAAGAAAATGTTAGTGTTTCAAACTGAAAAAAACTCCACATAATTTTAAAGAATTGTTCTCATAATCCCTTATTTACTGAGCTTTTGCCAGGTAAAATAAACGGTTTCATTAGGGCAAGTTACAACTTACAGCTACTAAGCATTCTTCTACAAAAGGCGTCAAGACATGGGGCCGGATGGTGACCATGATGTCTTGGAAATCAATGGCTGTAATTTTTCCAGTCCTGGCATTGTCCCTTTGCACAAAGGCTTGCTTTGCATGCTCCAATTGTATTTCCTACAAATAATGAAAGGAAGATAATTTATGCTTACTAATTATTAAAAAAGACTGCTCAATTTCAAGTCAGGGTGAAGAAATAAAGAAAGAAATACAGATCGAATCTTGATTTAATAAGACTTACCAGCTTGTTAACTAACACCCTCAAGCTACCCTCTTCTTCCAAAGATAGAACTTTGCTCAGACCAGTGAACATGTCTTGGAAAATGCACTCTACCTTAAATCTCCTGCCCAGAGAAACCAAATCACTTCCATGTTCTGCCAGAGTCCAAGGACACAAGGAAAATAAAAATTGGAATGAGGTTTGGAAGACCCAAAGATACGGCCAAACCCAACTTAGGTGATGCAGATTACCCAATGAAAAACACCTACAGGGACATTTAGCTCTCTCCAAAGAAGACAGAAAAATTCTTACTGGTAACCGGGTACACAAACATGTGATGTAATAAACCGAAAAGGGAGCTTCTCCTCTGGAATATGCTGTTCCTCCAACGTACAGTTCCTTAGGCTTGGCACTACTGGTATTTTGGGCGGGTTAAGCTTTTGTTACGGGGAGCTGTCCTATGCATCCCTCCCCTCTCTCTTTGCACTAGATGATGGCAGCCCCCTGACCCCCGAGGGCATGACAATCAACAACGTGTCCGGAGAGGGCCAGAGATCCCGAATGAGGACCACTGTTGCAGAATGAGGAACTGGATGGTACGGGGGTCAGCTGTGGCAAAACTGCACAGTACCACTGTTTTATTTCCTCTGATCTAAAGACAGAAAGCCCAATTTAGATTTCAGTTGTGATTCACAAGGAGTTAGTGTACATACAAAATAAAGAGCCTCCCATCAAACCCCAACAGGTGCCGTGTAGGAGAAGCATCCCTTCTGTGGTGGGCATTTTATTATCTTCCTTGTGACACTGCCTATTTTGCAAATGGGCCCTCAGAGTGAGATCTGATGTCTGTGGAATTAAAAACGACTGCGAGGACTTCAAATTACTTCAAACAAAAAGAAGTGTAATTGGTTGATACAGAGAATCACTATTTTTTTAAACTCTGGCAACACAATGACTTAGAGTAGTCTAAAAACAAATCGTCCCTGTGAAATAGTGCAAACTTAAGCACGGCAGAAATGACGCATGTCTCATCATGCTTGAAAGTGCTCCATCTCCCTTCTCTTCCCCCAGAAAGGTGGGAGATGAAGGGTTTGATAAAATATTGATAATAACTGAAGCTGCGTAATAGGAACACAGTGAGTCACAGTATAATATACTTTGCTACTTTGGTAAAGTTTGAAAATTTTAAATTTTAAAAAAAATTTTAAAAGACAATAGCACAGTAAGAATCAGAGTCCTTATCCTAATTCAAAAGCTTCTTCTCAGTCATGGCATCTGCCAGTTCTGATCCAGCCTGTCCCTGTCCCAAGTCTCTTCTGGGACCTTTATCTCCTTGGTGTCTCTTCCACTTAAATAGGAGGCATCTGTCAGCCCTCTGTCCTCGAGTCTCCTTGCTCTACTCCCCTAGGCCTCCAAGATTTCTTAGAAGGCTTGACTCCCAGATCCAAGTCCCCCACACCGCTCTGCTGGACCACAATTCCTAAGCGCTCAGAGACTATATCCACGTGTGTCTCCTGTAAAGGCCACGCAATGGCACATCACTAAATCCAAGGAGCTACTCTCAGTCCTTCTAGACCTTCCACACATCGCGACCTTTGCCCGCACTCCTCCCTCCACCTGGTGTAGACTGCAGCCTCTTTCACTAGTTCCTGAAATCCTACCACTTCCTCCAGGCTTAGCTCAAATGCCACCCCTTAAGTAAATATAAGTAGGTCTCTTAGCTGAAAAGAACTGATGTGATCACGTGGCTCCCTGCTCGCCCCTCAATTATAAGACTCGTCTTATTCCATCTTAAAGCAATTGTTTATATTCCTGCCCTTCCCCTGCCTCACCAGAGGAGAGAGACTACGTCCTGTTCATCCCTCTACTGGCTTAGGCAGAATGCCTCAGATATACTAGGTACTCAATAAACCAGACATAATCTTCAGTGATAGGTATTCCATAAAACCAACTGAATGAACAAATCACACTCTACTGGACAAAAAGGGGTTCTTGGTATAAGTGCCTCCAATTTAAGAGGAAGGAAGAAACCAACTGTTAAACACCTGTAGTGAAAAATGACTACAGTATGTACTCAATTGAAAGTAAATGAACACAGTCTCTTTCGAATTGCCAGACCCACTGCTAAAGCTATTGTAAGGCAAGATTACTCTCTACAACAGCAGAAGGTATGTTCAGTTAGTTACCATTTCCCCTAGAGTTTATAACTCAACTAGAGTCTCAGGGCTCCTCAGACCCGGATACCAAAAATGGCATCACTCACCCTGGCCACCTCATATCCTCAGAATTCCTGGCCCCCTCTTCTCCTCAGAACACTAAGACCAACCTGCTTGGAATTTCCAACCGGGCAACAGGGATCCGAGTGGGGGCGGGTGCTCCCAGGGCAGAGCAGGGCTGCATCTGTGACAGATGGCGTCACGACCCACTTCTGTGCCTACACTTCAGGATTCCACATTTACGAGCAGGGAGCCCTCGATCACAGAACACAAAACACTTTCAACTCTCATGATGAGTAACTTTACAATACATTTCCAACAGCGTTGAAAGACTGGAGACGCCATAAACTCCATGGAGAACAAGAAGCTAACTGTACATCATTCTCTAAGTGGTAGGATGGAGTGAAACATTCAGTTAAGTGTTTCCTCAAACCAAAAGCAGCTTGCGCTGGGGCACCTGGGTGGCTCAGTGGGTTAAAGCCTCTGCCTTCAGCTCAGGTCATGATCTCAGGGTCCTGGGATCGAGCCCCACATCGGGCTCTCTGCTCAGCAGGGAGCCTGCTTCCCCCTTTCACTCTGCCTGCCTCTCTGCTTGTGATCTCTCTCCTCACTGTCAAATAAATAAATAAAATCTTCAAAAACAAACAAACAAACAAAGGCAGCTTGCTGAAGATGTGGGTTGCCTTGTGAAGAGCAACTGTTTACGTCATGGCTATTTCTTCTTCTGGGTGAAGAACTGAAGCTATTACCTCAACCAACACAACCACCACGTTCTTGGCATTTATACTATCCCAAAGCATGTCACAGTCTAAACTCACTTCCTGCTCACAGTGACCCTATGAGCTGGGCTCTAGTATTAACTTCATTGTGGCAGCTGAGGAACTAAGGTCTCCCAAGAAGCAGCGAAGCTGGAACGCAAACCCGGCAGCTCTGCCTGCTGACGACACCCATCACTTCCGCACCGCGTCTCGGGAGCCCGGATCATGCGCCCGTCGGGAATCCAATGCCAAAATGTATCTGACACTTAGAAATCTTAATAACCACGAAAAGACAAAAATTCAAATTTGCTTTTACATTATTCTTAATGCTCTAGATTTTTTGTTGTCTATTTTCATGAGAAAACAGTACAATTTGAGACTTTTTCCTTCACAAAAATGTCTTTTATGTGCTCAATGGGCTAGGACTGTTCTCTCAATAAGAGCAGGGACAAGAGGAACCAAATCTAAAGGTCTCCTCTTGGGCCTACTCACTGACAACCCCAAAAGACTGAGTAAGAGAAAGACAAATGAGGAGGACTGAGGGAGCCAACACACAGATCTTCCATAAATACTTAAGTTGAGAATGAACGGCTTTTGAAATAAATATTCAGGCTCGCTATTGATGGCAGAGTGACCACAATTCAAAGCTCTTCACTGGCATCTCTGAAGCTGTTTAAGGCAAACCTAACGCATACCCATAGAGCCTAGACCCTGATGGCTCCAGATCTGAACCCAGGGGGATCAAAGTGGGACGGAGAGCTCGGATACACATGTTGAGGGTAGAAGCCTCATCTACCCTCATGGGTAGCATGAGGAGCAGAGAACCACGGGAGAAGCAAGAGTTAGGTTAAAATATTTAAAGGTTAAAGGACCTCCAGGTGAAAAAAAGAAGACTGGTTCTCTGTATTTCTTTAAAAAAAAAAAAAAATTCATGGAGAAAAAAAATATAAGGATCAGGTTTTAGCACCAAACACCAAAGTCTTTAACCTGTACAAGTCTCCAGCAATGAAGCGGCTACACTGCGAAGTAGCAGGTTCCCAGTCACTGGCAGTATCTGTCCAACAACAGGCTGAGGAAGTTACGTCAAGGAACCTGTTTATTTTCATACAGTGAGTTATGGAAGCAGTATGTTGTGATGACAAAAATCTGGAGCTTGGGACAGGAAGGAGCAGAGCTCAAATATCAATCACGACACTCCAAGGAGGATTAGGGGAGTACAGATCTCAGAGGCCCTGCAACATCCACCGTGGAGCCTTGTAAAAACGAGACGTCACGCATGACAGGCACTTACTGAGTGGGAGCTTTGATTTTTGTTCAGGTGCATGGTTTAAAATCCTCTAAAGACCCTTTCAGTGCAAGTTCCTTGAGTCTTTAAAAAAAAAAAAAATCACCTCGTAAGGAACAGTGGTTCTGCTGAGTCATTGTGAACCAGCCCCAGGAACGGAGAGATGAAGACCAGATCCAGCGGAGGACAACAGTAACGGCAGAATGCTTAATCGCGTTCGCTACCGGCCAGCGGCCAGGCCAAGAACTTAAAACAGGGTACTTCATTAAAGCCTCACAATAATCCTGTGAAGTAATAACGATCTTCGTCTCCCAGAGAAGAACCTGAAGCTCTGGGAGGTTAACGACTTAGTCCAGAGTCACACAGCCAAGGAGTGGCAGCACTGGGCTCTATTCTGAGCTACCGTCTGGTTCCAAAACTGGGATCTTTCACCACTAGCTGATGCTGCTTTGCATTTAACTGTAAGCAAGAGGATTCTAACGGATAACTGGAAAAGAGATTTTAAGAAAAGTCTTGGTGACGACTTGTACATAAAAATGGAGCAAGATAGATCTCAAATAATTCTCCCCTTGGATGATGAGACAGGCAGAAGAAGCTACCACGAGGGGGAACACCTAAGGGGAAAGAGACGACACAGCTGACCATGATGAGAACCTTGGAGAGAGATGGGCTTAAGCTGAGCTACAAACAAAAGAAAAGCTAGAGGTACAGACAAATATAAATGCGAGAAAAGAGAGAGAGCAGGATCTCAGAGGGGAGAAAACCAAAGGCTACCACTTACTAACCGTTATTAAGTGTGTTATGCTACAGTGACTGTTGTGTTTTCCTGTTTCATCTCCTTGAATCCTCCCAACGGCCTTATGAGGTGGGCCCTACCACCACCTCCATTTAACAGATGGGAAAATGAGGTAAAGAGCAGCTCAGGGTCACATGACATTGAGGATGAACCCGGACATGCCCCTGGGTGGTCCGGCTCTGGAGCCGCAACCTTATCCCACATGGACTGTCTGTTCCCCTTTGTGGGGGAGGCCTAGGAAAAACCAGAAGAAAAAAAATAACAGTCGTAGAAATGATCGTCCCACCGTACGTAGAAAGAGCAGCCAGGTGACCATAAAATGGAACTGGTATCCAAAAGGTGAGTATGGAAATAAAACAGAGGGCCTGGGACTGGTGGGAGACCCAGAGAGCTGGGAAGACGGCACGGCCCTGCCAAGGGAGCTCAGCTCTCACCTGACAGGACATCCCAGTGCCAGGCGGTGGTGACAAGGCACGTGCTGAGTGCTGCTGACGAGGACAGCAAAGACGAAGGAGAAAGGGCCGTCCTTCACCCAAGGCCAGAATGTCGCAGAGCAAGGAGCTGCAGGGCTATTTTGAAGGCAGCTCTGCTCATGCACATGAAAGGAGGCCCAATTTCTCTTTCTTATTTGCCAGCGAACAGTTTTCTGTTCCCACTATTCTGGTGCATGATGATTAATGGAATAGGCTTTTACTGCAGCCGTTTCCAACTACTTCAGCACACCCATTCAGATTGCTGGAGGGAAAGAAAAAAAAAAATCCAAGTCTTCAAAATTGCTAGCTGTACAGAAATAAACATATGGGGGGGTTACACCACTTCAGGTCTAACATTCATGCTTCTAATAGTTCCAGGCCTGTCATTTCCTTAATAATCTCCAATTTTCAAGTGGGTATATTTTGAATGCAAAAATTCTCTCCACCTCTATTCAGATATGCAAGTTTGTGCTTCAGCCCGAGGACAATTTATCAGAACAAAAACAAAACACAACAGACCAACAGACCTTCAAAACAAGCAGATCCAGATGATTTATATTATAAAGCCAAGAATACCAAAAAGGACCCTCGGCTAGTTTGCATGTTTTGTGTTTTGTACAGTTGTGAAATTTAAAAAAATAACTAAAACTTTAATAAAAGCAAGGAGTTATCAATAAGGATATGACTCAAAAGAATTCTCTTCTAGGAGTCCTGGTAGAAGAAATCTGGCGAAAATGTAGGTAATTATGAAAACAAGGAAGAACATATATAAAGATTTGCTTTAAAAATATGGTGTCACATAACCCCTCCTTCAAATAAATTCTGTATCACATCGAGTATCAGAATCTGTATCCATAGATTCAACATACAAGTATCCGCTTCATTTTCACAATCCTTTGCTAATTCAGAGGAAAAATCTAGTTAAAATAAAGATCCACATATTACTAAACAGAGTTAAAAGCAGAACTTAGTAAAGGAATAGGCGGAGAGATCAGTAGTTCCCATTCTTAACATCTGGCTGCCCCACGCCCGTATTCCACCCTCGCAGCCCGACTTTCAGAGCTCAGGGTGAAATTTCCTCCCCAAGTCACTGGGTGGGGCCTCTAACTGAAGGAGTCTTCAAAAGGAGCGCTGCATGCGGGCCTGCAGGCACAGCAAGCCCTGGAGCAGAGACCAAGTGCAGAGCTCTTCCACCTCGACTGCCTCGCTCTTCCGATTTAACGTTAAATTTCACAGCGGGTAGCGGCTGGGGAGATGCTGTCCGGAGCGCTCATTTTTAACAGGACGTTACTGTAAAAGCCTGCACATCAGGCTGCTCAGCAAAACAGCAAGCGGACGAACACCGCGGACACGGCAGTACCGTGAATTCTGATTTCCTCTGCCCAGAGAACAGAAAGGGCAACACGAATGCGACGCATCCTGCTTCTAATTCTCCCAGTGACCAGGGCAGGCCCACATCTCCGGTCACCCATCACCAAACTAGCAACAGCTTCCAGCTCAACACAAAATACAGTCTGATCTCCTAAAGAGCTGAGGGCAAACAACATTAGCCACTTTCACTCGTTTCACTTTGGAGTATCAAGGTAGGGCTGTATTTATGAAACAATACCGAAGCTGTACTCAGACTCCATCTGGTCCAACTTAAAAAAGCACTCACATGTTAAAAATGCAAATAAAATCCTGGTCTCTGGCTACTAAAGATCCATGGTCTAGATATTTTAACTAACACAGATGGCAAGATGAGGGACAAAAGGGAGGTGCAAATGGCTTGGGCTAGTCGATCCTAAACAAGGACTTTGTTATTGTCTACTAACCTGCTAAACATCGTGGCCTTGGGGAGTTCTCCAAGTCAAAAGCCAAAGCTTGAGAGTTTGATGTTGCCACAGCTGAACGTTACATTTCCTTCTGTTTGGTGGTGCTGGGTGGGGGTGGGGGGGACAATTTCCTTTTTGTGTTCAAAGTTTTGCCTTCTACCAGGATGGCAGGACAAACACAGCACCAAGTGAGGGTGACTCGGGCCCGCAGGGTGACAGGTGACAAGCCCCAGCGCCTGGGAACAGTGGCTTCCAGAGCTCTACTTTCTAGGGCTCAGAACCTGAACCACCAAAATGTCCATTTTATATTGAAAAGACTAGACCAGATCTGTACAACACGCTGACCCGTAAGCCAAAATACTGGGTCAGTCCCACTTCACAGAAAGAACCACAACTGTTCGGCTGCATTATTAGCATGAGTATGCTTTGTCCACCGAACTCGAGATCCTGGCCAATGTGTGTGTGTCCGGTCTCGGGCACGAGACACAGCGCTGATGATTCCCAGGTGCTACTCCCGCTCTATCAGCTATGACTCCCCCCCTTCTGACAAAAGGGGGACCTGAATAAAGTTACAGTGAAACACCCGCACCTTCATGTTCAGGGCTCTCTGTTGGGTCAGGTAACTTCACTCCTCAACTCCATTTGAGGAGAAGACGTTCAGAGAGGATCTTTAGCCGCGTTCCCTCCCAAGTCAGCAATCCTGTTCCTTGGGTAACTAAAGCAACCCAAACTTCAAAATCTGGCCTCTTCATGAATTCAGATCATTGATTTCTTGAGGACTCCTTTTCTAGAGCAAGAAGAGGAAGGCCTTTGAGAACAGAAATTTCCTGGCTCTGTAAAATGGGGAACAGAACTCCTTGGAAATGCTCACGTCTCTGGGCCCGGAAGGCTCCTACAGTATCATCTGACTTCCAAACTGAGAAGACAAGGTGGAAACAACCCAGCCGCGCACACACGAACAGCCATTACAAGCAAAGCACTACTCTGTAGCCCCTCAGGAAAACAGCCTCCTCTGTGCTCCCCATTTCAGTACCCACCACCATCCTTCCGCTCGCCTGGGCCTAAAACTCATCTAAAAAGAGGTGTGAACTGGGAGTTGTACCGTATCCTTAACTGTGTCCATCCTAGTATATCACCAGGCCTGGCCAGGTCTATCCCCTCACCTGCTCCTGAGTCCAGTACCTCGGCTCATCACCATTACCCTCCAACCCAGGCCACTGTTGTTTCTCTCCCAGGTTAGAAAGTGACCAACCGGTCTTCCCTGTCCTCAGTGGAAGGACCCTCTCCAGACCTACTGAAGGCTCAGGACTCTGTCTTTTAAAATAATCACTTCAGAAAAATCTTACCCAAAATCTGGAAAACACTAACAGAGACTCGGGACAATTAAAATCAGTTTCGGTTCCACCTACCTCACCTTGAACAAGTCCAGAAAACTAAGCCTCTGTGTGCTCGTCTTTCACACAGAAACAAGAGCAAATGCTTAACACCTAAGATGATCACAGGGACAAATACAAGTACAACCACTTTCTAAGCTAGAAAATGCTATGTGAGAGGTAACTGATAACAACAGATTTCTAGTTAACACATTTATTATACCTGGTAGCCGTCCTAGGCTTCTCTATTCTGAATCTGGAGCAACCAGAATCTCCTAATGTGTAGATTATTTTAAAATCATAATAATTATATGTGAAATATATACCTATGATCATAAAAGATCACCCCAAAGTACCTGAAGATGACAGGGACGCCTGGGGGGGCTCAGTCGGTTGAGTGCCGGACTCTTGGTTTTGGCTCAGGCCATGATCTCAGGGCAGTGGGATCGAGCCCCACATGGGGCTCTGCACTCAGTGCAGAGTCTGCTGGAGGGGTCTCTCCCTCTCCCTCTGCCCCTCCTACTCGTGCTCTCTAAAATCTTAAAAAAAAAAAAAAAAAAAGTAACTAAAATGACAGAAAAAAAACACCCATACTAAGGGCCTTTTTTTGTTATCGAATTTGGCAATTAATGGGTGGGGGTCAGGAATGATCAAATGTCTAGCAAGGCATGATTGTGCATCATTCAGAAGCACAGCCCCTTCCAGGATCAAAAAACTAATTTTTCATAGCCTTGGCCCCAGAGACAATGTAATAAAATGACAACAACATACTATTTTTGAATCTCTCACATATCTATGATCTTATGGAAGAAGCTAAGCTCTAGAAGAGTTTCTGTGTACTCCTTGGGGTACTCCTTTGGGAACCCAAGGAAAGCCATGATCACTTTCCCCAGAATAGTACCTGTAAATGCAAACTTCTACCTAGAGGCCATTTATTCCTTTCCATACAATAGGGGGTAATGATAATTACCTCTCACAGTATTGGGATGCTATTATTAGAATATTTAAAAGCACTTTGTAAATTATAAAGACTGTAACTGTTATTACTTCTATTTTCGAGAGTGAATCTTAGCACCAACCGAATAATTTGGCAGAAAAGTTTAAGAGGCCTCTCACTCGGAGCTCACCTTTGCCTACGAAGTCCACCCAATAACAAACTGGAAATGGATCTTCCCAAGAAGAATACAAATAACCAATAAGCACATGAAAAGATGCTTGGCATCGTTAGTCATTGGGGGAATGCAAATCAAAATCACAAACGAGATACTGCTAAGAGACCCAAAGGCCTCCGTTTCTCATCTGTAAACGGGGAGGTTACTTAGGCGCACTTAGGGTGGTATCTGGTCCTTTAAGTTTGTACTTTGGACGCTGCCCTAACCACATTCTGAATGTGGGTTTCAGCTTTATAGCTGCCCTAAAGGCCTATGCTGCAAACCCCGGGAGGGTTTCTGCTACAAGAGGGCATCCTTGTAGGGTGTGCCCACTTGCTTGCAGCTGTTCCTTCTGGGCCTGGCAGATAGATCGACACAGAAACAACCTCTAGACTTGTGCATTTTAAGTATCTAAAAAGTTGTTATCTCTGTACCTCTTGGCCCTTTGGAGGAGGCCTCGGGACAAACCCTGCAAGTTCAGCAAACATTTGCTCAACTGGGTGGTCTGTCTCAAGCAAGTCATAATCACAGCACAAGAAATAATCCACACAGGGTAGAGAGCTTACATTAATACAACTTATGAGTAAAAGTTCCATCAGGTATAGAAGAAAAATATTTCTCCAAATCGTTTTCTAAAAAATACTGTATATTAAAATCCATTTTTCAACTAGCAACCATAAAATTGGAACCAAGAATAGAGAGGTATGTGGAAATATTCATAATATTTTAAAATACACATGCATACCTCCATATCAAACTACTCCCATTCACACAGACACACCACTCGTGCTGTTAGGGGAGGAGACGGACCTGGAGACAAAACACAGCCCCAGTGAATTCAACAGTGTCAATGATGAGGTAACAGGACCGTGGTCCCACTCGCTTCTGAAATCCTTCTCTACCAACTAGCAGCACGACTCTGGGAAGGTGGCGTCGTAGGCTCCAACACTATGATTTACGTGGAAGGTAGAAGTCAGGCAGGTTTGGATCAAAGAGTACCAAAGTGATTCACCACTTTATGAGTTAAAACCAAAGCACTCAGAGAACGACACGCAGCACAGCATTCGAGCAGCGCCCGTGACCGCCATCTCCCCGGCGAGAGGGCAGCCTGGCCGGACAGCACACGGACGGTCACGTGACCAGAGTTCCCCAGCCACGTGCTGGCTTCAAACCAAGTCACCCCTGCTCAGATACAGTAAAACACCCATTAAGGGAAGAAAACAGAAATCCGACCTTGCAGAGACCAGTTCCACTCACTGGTCACAAGCCCGTGTACATACATCAACACAGGGGACTCACGGGTGTCAGACCTGAACTGGCTGGAACCAACCTGAACTACCTTTTAGGACCATCTGTAGGACTGAGCAGCAGTCTTCTCTACATAGCACTTAAGGAAGGATCTCTGAAAACACACACACTTCTCAGCCGTCTCTGGGGTCGCTCCTCTTCCTGGTCAGGTGATAGGTAGCAACAAGCCCTGGGGCAGGCCTTTCCGACTCTAGCGGCCTAGCATCTGCTTTCCCAGCCTTGGCACCAGCGGGGAGCTGCTGCCTACTTCTGAGCCCTGCCCTAAAGCAGAGGGGCAGGTGTGTGCTCGACAAAGCAAGAGCCCAAAATATAGGAGATTAAGCTTTCTTATATCTTTAAGAAGTTCCTGCCTACAGAAAAGAGCCTAAAGGAAGCAAAAAAAGCATTTGGAGTGCTTTTCAACCCCTTGGGGGGTTTGAAGCTAAACCTGCATTCAGAAAAGAGTTCAAAAGAAGCCAACGAAACATCTGAATGGGGGGCAGGGAGAAGTAACCCAATGGTAGACATCAAAACCGGCATTTCACTGACATTCATAGAGAGTCTATCACGATACATCCTTTAATTCCTTTAAATTTGGACCTGGAATGTAACACAAAGGCAAGGCCCTCACTGAGATAATTATCCACCATAACCATTTCAATCTAGTATGTGTTCAGCACTTGCACTCTGGCTACAAAGTCAAAATCATCCCATGCAGGACACTATGGGATGTTTTGCCATTTAACATTATAAAAAGGAGTCAAATATGAGTGAGTGCCCTACAAGTTGCAGCTGGAAACAATCAGTAATCCCTGAGTCATCTAATCTTTGACTCGGGCTTCTCCATATCTTGAAGAAGGCCTAGAATCCGAGGTGAGTGGCTTACAGCCGACTCAATTCAGCATAATTGATACCTGCTTAAAAGGGAAACGTGATCATCCTTACTACTGCTAACATCCCATTAAGGCTAAAAGTTAATTAGGCTGTGTTCCATAAAGTCAATTTGAGGCATTTGTCTCAATAGCATTATTGTAATTATTCCTCATCAAAATGAATACCACCTCCTACTGCGCACCGATGTCTTGTGTAAACAACAGCAAAAATCCAACAACTCACATTCCATTCTCCACCTGAGTTATTTAAGTAGGTTTGTGTTTATACAGAACGGAAACGGGGGATTCATAGATATTAACATTTAAAAAAATATATAGATATGTTTAAAACATCTTGCTTTAAGTTCCCAAATGCCTGGAAAATAAAAGCAAACTAAATAAATAGCAGGACAAATTTTATATATCATAACAAAACCACTAAAAGTCAAAAAGTACCTATTAAAGTCAACCTATTACATGTGCTGGTGCCTGACAAGGGATCCCACAAAACACTGACTGACTGAGTACACGATACGGCCTACGTGTGCGTGTGTGTTCTGGATCCGCCACGTCCACCCCAACACTCCACCTTCCAACCATTCCTCAGAAGGCTCTGGCAAAGTCTTGGGCACAGGAAATAAACAAGGGCATCAGGAACCCTCCCCCCAAAGACATTTCTAGTGACAAAGGAAAGAAGGTGATTTCCCTGGCAAATTTCCCCTCAAAACCCAGAATTTAAACACAGCAAAATAATTGCCTTAAATGAGTCTTTTTAAATTATATTGAATAAAACATAAATAAAATGTAATTGTTAGATAAACAGAACAAATGCGTCGAAGTCCAAAAGAAAGAGCGGTTTATCATCTAGCCTACATACCATACAAATATTGACCTCTAGTGAATAAATGTTAATACTGGAATTAAAACATTTTAGGAATTACGCTTCAGAAGGAAAACTAAACTGCAATCATATTTTGTTACTACTCGTCCACTGGCATCATCAGTGGCAAAATGATGGGCCCATAATGGGGCAGGGGTGGTGATGAGAGAAAGGCAGGAGGGATGAGGTCAAGGAAGGTGCACCCCAGAAAGGCAAACAACCCCAAGTTTAACCCTGGGTACGGACAGCAGGTGCTCTCTGAACACTGACTCTCAAACTTGGCTGCACATTATAAGCACCTGGGAAGCTTTCACTAGCCCAGTGCCCAGGTTCTCGCTGCCCCCCCACTGCCCAGTCAAATCTAATCTCCAGAGGTGGGGGATCCAAAGCCCAGTTGTTTTTAAAGCTCCCCAGGTGATTTCAATCTGCAGTCAGGTTGCAGACCCAGTGCCCTTGTCTGTAAAAGGTCTTAAGTGAAATAATTCTACAGGCAGAGGCTGATGACGTGTCTGTCCATTTCTCAAAGGAAAATAAAATATCAGTGAATAGTTGTGGAACTAGTCACAAGCCAAGAATTCAAGTTCCAATCCTGCCCCCCTTCCCGACTTATGTGACTTTTCAGCAAATCACCTGATTTCCTGGGGTCTCAATGCATATTCCTTCTCCATAGAAAGGGATTCCACACAGTCTGTAAGAACCCATTTAATCATACTGTGTTTACATAACTAATAAAGAAATGTTTTCAAGTAGGATGGTTTGGCCAGGTTTTGAGTTTTGATTCTGAGGTAAATCAGGATCCTAGGTTTACTTATTTACTCTTTAAGAGCTGGACCCACCAGTAAAAACTGGGTGAATTCTGCATATGTCAGGTGTCTTTTTCTTTCTTTTCCAAAATGTAGTTGCACAAATTCTGAATCCCAGTTAAATGGAATATGTTGATGAATTGTGGTCTGTCCAAACACTTGCTTAACGTCCTCTGAAAAGAGAAAAGATTGATTAAAACAAATCAGATTATCCTTATATAGTAACTTACTAAAAAGATATTGCTATTTTCTTTTTATAAAAAATAATTCAACTTTAAAACAACACAGGTTATAAAACCATGGCAAAAATAAAAGTTGGAATCTTCATGCAATCAGCCAAGAAACCAAAATTAAAAGTCCCACTAATAAAGAGAAAAAAAAAAATCAAGAAGTCACACACAGATATATACACATGCATGCACATGTCCACTTGTGCGCCTAGAAGGCAGTAGGAAACCAAACCAAAATAATAATCTAAATCTAATATCATCACCTCACATATTTTGTTTCAAATATTTTCTAAACACAGGGGACACAATTCAATAGTTAGTGGCAGGAAACACATGGATACATACAGAAACACATATAGCACTATACAAGTCTTCAGTATAGTCCTTTTTCAAGTTATTAGAAAGTTCTTGACGATTTGATATTATTGGTTCTCCCAATCCATGAGCATGGGATATTTTTCCATTTGTTTGTGTCGTCTTCAAGGGACATAAATCAGAGACAGATATCGTATGATTTCACTCATATGTGGAGTTTAAGAAACAAATGATGGTGAGTACATTTATCACGGTGAGCACTGAATATACAGAGAATTGTTAAATCATTATGTTGTATACCTGAAGCTAATATGACACTATGCTAAATACACTTCAATTTCTAAAAAAGTTACTGAGGGTTTAGAAATCAGCTAGATGTATTTTGAAGCACATACTCAACAGCATTAAGACTCTATTTGAGCTTTAAAAAGTTCCACTAGTCATGAAAGACACGTAAGGACAAAGGTGATGGGGAAGTAGAGCCCGCAGCCCAATTCTTCAACCTGACCCTGCACATGGTCCACAGAATCCCATTTCAGATGGGCACCAAATGTACTTGTACTGATCCTTCACCTCTTTGGAGCCTCTACCACAAATTGGTAAGAAAACTGACAAAGAAAACAACAGGAAAAACCTGACTTTTCTAAAGCTTCACATTTCTCTTTACAAGTCTCCCTCTCCCAACAAAAATGTATGTTTGGAGGACAGAGGGACATAAATTATTATATTAATGAAATTCTGTCCTGGCCCTCACTTCCTTAAAGATAGCTACCAAACCTGCTCATTTTTATGAGCAAACTGTGCCTGATACCTTGGGGATTTTTCCCCCCCTTTACACCTATTTAAAAAAGAAAAGTAGTTAGTCCTTTAGTTCTCTGAAAGGAGCTTAAAAATTTTGGCACAGGTTTCCACTGTTTCCCCCAAATTTCCTACTTCTACTCCATTACACCCCAAGTTTTTATTCCATGCTTTTAAAATTTCCAGTATTTTGTTTTTAAGTTTGGCCGTGAAAAACGGCAGTGCTGCCATCAGCAGAAGGATGGGTGTTTACCTGCACAGAGAAGGCAGTAAAAATCAGAACTATGCTGGGCATAAATTTTATAAAAGGTGGCAGAAAATCTCAGGCTGGCCCTGAAGAAGATAGTAACACTGAAAGTTTTAAAGTACAACCCTCGATTTCTTTGAATTTCTTCATCTTTCCCATTTTTAGGGAAAAATAGATAGCGTAAGGAAAAAGGAAGTGAAACAAGAACTGGGACTTAAAAAGAAAAAAAAAAAAAAAGGCCACCATCCCCCCCACCCCGAGAGTGGGGGTGATTGATGGTCATCCTCAATGAAATAAATTAAGCAGGAAACACAAGTTTCTTTACGGCTCTGAAACATCCTAGAAGAAATTCCTGAACCGGAATTCCAATGGCTAACCCTTCTGAGGCGCTCACTGCGGGCCCGGGATTGTTCTCAGGGCACTAGGCATAAGTCGTATGATAGGTAGGGCCCCAGAAAATCCATAGCTCCTTTCCAGTCTCAATTTCCATAACTCTGCATGAAGCAGGCCCCAGAGAGGTTCGGGGAAGGGTCCCACAATCTCCTAATCTAGACCGATAAAGTATCCAGTGGGAAATGATGTTCAAATGACAAAGACAGGACCAAAAGAAAAAACACAATTTTTTACACTATAAGTAAACCTTGTATACCATAATAAAATGTAAACAAGAACGATTTCCTAGCCAATTTTCTGCCAAGCATGCGTGTGGAGTAAAGTTTTATGTATTAATCCTGCACACCTACCAAAAACGATGTCCTTCTTTTTCCTGACCTCTCTCTCCTTCACTGTCCCATAGAAAGTAACAGACGGCAGTAACCAAATACTGGTATCTAAAGCTATGGCACTTATTATCCATTTTAATATTTATATGGTCTAAAACTGGAAATATATATACATAAATTTAAGTCACTCAAAAATTAGTAAATGATTTTAAAATATGCTTCACCATAACCTAATTAGTTTTTCTATAATTAAGGTAACATTTACTGCCTAGTAGAGGCTCTGACTTGAATTCAAAACTGTGAACTTTGAACTCTTAAGTCTAGCACCTTCTGCAACTATTCCCGAGAGCTTCTCTCTCTTATGAAGCCTGTCTGAGTACTGAAACCCAGTCCCTCTGAAGCGTAGAGCTGTATGTGATCCTACAAACTGTCAATCCTATAGACCTGTACTATTGGTAATAATCAGTTTTCAAGATGTACTTACAGAGTATGTGTGTATATGCAGATGGGTGTTGTGAGCACACATATTTATTGTGTATCTTTTCTTTCCACATAGACCATCAGCACCTTGGGAGCAAAGGCTCTTCTTTTCACATCTGATTCTCCCACTGTGGCTGGTTTGGTAGGCTTAGAGCAACTACCTACTAAATAGAATTTAAATGACTCAGAAAAGGTTGGCAGCAGAGCAACAGGTTAAAGACAGTGACCTTAACCCTTTGAGGCACTATAGTTTCCACTTGCTGAGAAGCTATTTCAACAATCATTTTCTAAGATTTCAGTGCGTAAGAATCATCAGTCCTGCTTATTAAAGCAGTTCCATTCCTAGACTGACTCCTGTCTATGGGGGGTGGAGAGAGGGGGTGAGGATCTGCATTTTGACCGGAAGAGTTAGTGTTTCTGATACAAGGGTCGGTCTATGACCTCAATTTTAAAAACACTGCCCCAAAAAGTTATGGATAGATTCACTCCTTACTAATTTTTAACCTCCCACTGAAACAGACAAACATGATAGGACGGAGGCAGGAAAGAGTCTCCAGTCCAGCGAATGTAGTGCAGTAACATGGGAACACAGGCCACTTACAGACACGAGAGGACTCACAGGGCTGCCGCACTGCGCAACCCCATGGATGACCTCTTCACGTCCCACGCGGCTGATGCTCCCTGGAGCCGGGCAGGCTCCACGTGACGTGCCCCTGAGAATGTGGTCCCGTCACTAGTTCTCAGCTGCTCTGACAAGATGGCTACGGTAAGAACGCCAGGGCTCAGCGAGCTGACAGCTCGGAAGCAGCAAGCCACTGTGCGCACCGTACTCGCCGTGTGGGAAGCAGGATGGTGGGAGAAGGCGCGCTGCCGTACGTATCCAAGTCTAATCCAGAAGAAACAAAGAAGCCGCAGATCCCGACCGTACCACAGGAAGTGTTCACCTGCAGGAGTTCCTCACGGCAAAGAAACAAGGCTTCGGCAGGGGGGCCCTTCCAGAAGAGAAAAAGGCTTCTTGGAGAAGACAAAACAGGATCTGGGTCCTGAAGGTTGCCAAGGACTTATCAGGTAAATCCGTGAGGGAGTTTTTCAGTGGAAAGCAAGAGCATGGAGAAGGGTTCATTTCCTCTGAAGGGAATTAAGGGTCCGATCACAGCGCTTTGGACCAGAGCCACCTGGGGTCACTGAGACATGACAGATCCTACTCCAGGCAGTTACAGACGCTGGCCTCACTTGCCAGAGCAAATATTATTTTTAAACCCCAAGGACCTGACGCCACATTTATGGTGAAGAAAAGGTTGCTGTGGAAGAAGAGCTGTTCATGAGACTCTGAAGAGAAAGAGGCCCAGGGGCTTTTTTTTTTTTTTAAACCATTTGGTACAATTTCTACAAAATTCATTTTATACTTTCCTAATTTACCTAACAGGTTTATGTACTCAAATATCGTTTAAGACTGCCAAGCCATTCTAACCGGACAGACCAGATGACTGCGTGACAGGGGAGCAGGATTCTTCTTAAAAAGGAAAACTACCAATATTTCTACTCATTTTCATCACTAACCAACTCTTTTAAAGATTTAAAATATCAAATTTTGCCACTCTGGAGAACTCACACATTTTGTCCAAAAGCACCCAATAGGTTCCCAAGTCAATGAATCCTGTTCTGTAAGTCCTTTTGGGGCATTTGTCTTCCGAAATGTTTTGTCTCTATACTTCCCTGTCGCTTCATGAACAGAAACATCTATGAGTCAAGAGTCACAATGGTTCCTGGAATTCCCCCCTTCACTTTGGAAGACAGGTTAATGTTCTTTTCTCCTTTTGGGAGGCACAAAGAGCTTTCTCTTTTAACATTTGATTGAGATCTGATTGCCTTGTAAGGCAACGAAAAGATAAGAGTACTCTTCCTATTTTATAGCTAGAAAATTAGAAACTAAAAACCAAAGCAATTTCCAATTTCTGCTCCGTACTCTGGCTCCCACTGGAAATTCCATGAGCTTTACCATAAAAGACTCCAGGAATCAACCTGAAGGCCATCCTATCACTACACTTTTACCACTCCCTGACCCAAACCTAACTTGTACTCCTGGATGGGAAAGAGGAAACCCCAAATCTTCTAGGCTTTTTGGTTACTTACTTGGTTCAGTGAGCTATATATGTAACTGTAATCCATAACTCATCAGCTGATAGCTTTCAAATAAGCATCACGTGACAAATTTATCACTGACTTAAAAAAAGAGAGAGAAGGTCTATCTTAGTCTAAAACACAAGGCCTTAAGATCTTAACCCCAGGTAGAGGTCAGATAGGCAAAGAAACAAAACTGAATTAGCACTAGAATAGGAATGAGGCACCAGATTATGTGTTTTGGGTATTTAAAGTCATACTTTTCTTAGCTCAGCCACTACGGTTAAAAGTAAAAACAAATTAGAATGCTTATCTCTTGAACTATAATCACTGTTATTTTAGTCCATGCCAAAAAATGTTTGGAAGGCCTACAGTTCCCATAATATCACCAAATAATGGTGATATTATTTAAAGCAAGACTTCACCAAATAAGCTCAAGGATCTTTTGAGTTTATCTGTGGGATTTTGCTTTCCCTATAAATGTTTCCAGCCTAAATGTCCACCGTACTTTTTAAAGATTACAAAAAGACAATTATTGGCAATTGTTTGTGGCAACTGTTTCTTTCCTAAACATAACCTCAAAAAGTCAAGTAATTTCTCCGAAGTTAATAAATTTCCCAGGCTACAGAGTATGGTTATAGCAGGAAAAGTTGTAAATTTTAAAAGCTGGGTCATACACAACATGTTGTTGTCTGTAGAAAGTCCTAAGGAATCCACTAAAAATCTATTAGAACTGATAAATGAATCCAGCAAGGCTAAAGGATACAAGATCAATATACAAAAATCAACTGCATTTCTAGACACCAAAAGTAATCAACACAAAAATGAAATTAAAAAAACAGCTCTATTTATAAGAGCCTCAAAAAGAATATAATTAAGGATAAATTTAACAAAAGACACGCAAACCCATACTCCAAAAACTACAAAACTTTGTTGACAGAATTTAAAGACTTAAATAAATGGAAAGATATTCCATGTTCATAGACTGGAAAACTTAATATTGTTAAGGTGGCAATATTACCCCAAAGTGATCTACAGATTTAGTAGATCCTTATTAAAAGTCTAGCTTGACCCTAAAATTCGGATGGAAATTTAAGAGACCTAGAATAGCCAAAACAATCTTGAAAAAGAACAAAGTTGTATTTTAAATTCACTACAAAGCTACAGTAATCAAGACTGCATGGCATAGGTATAAAGACGAACATATAGACAAATGAAAAGAACTTAAGAGTCAAGAAATAAACATTTTTCGTCACTTGCTTTTCAATAAGAATGACAAGACAATTCATCTAAAAAGATGAGTGTTTTTAACAAATTATTCAGCAACGTGAAAAAGAAAGAAGTTAGAACTCTACCTCACCCTATATACAAAAACTCAGTCAAAAGAGAGCCAAGAACTAAGTATAAGAAGCTAAAACTGTGATGCTCTTACTGGAAAACACAGGCATAAATTTCTCTGACTCGAGATTAAGAATGACCTTTTAGATTATGACACATGCAACACACGAAAATAATGCATAAATTGGATTCCATCAAAATTTAAAACTGTTGTTCTCCAAAGGATACCATCAGTCTGCAAAAAGACAGACTACAAAATGGTAGAAAGATTCTGCAAGTCATGTATCTGATAAAGCATTATGGAATATACAAAGAACTCTTGTATCTCAATAATAAAAGGACAAATTACCCAGCTTTAAAAATGGCAAAAGGATTTGAGTCGGTATTTCTCCGAAAAAGACATATAAATGACCAATAAACACATACAAGGTGCTCAACATCATTAGCCATCAAGGAAATGCAAACCCAAACCATAATGATATAACCACTTCATCCCCACTAAAACAAGTATTGATGAGGATATGAAGAAGTCAAAACCCTCATACACTGCTGGTGGGGACATAAAACCATATAGTCACTTTGGAAAATCATTTGTCAAGTCTTCAAGAAGTTAAACATAGTTCCCAAATGCCCCAACAATTCCACCCCTAAGTATATATCCAAGAGAAGTGAGAACACATGCTCACACAAAAATCTGTACACAAAGGTTCACAGTAGCATTATTCGTAACAGCCAAAAAGTGGGAAAAAGTCCAAACATCCATTAACTAAAGGATGGATAAACAAAATGTGGTATGTCCATAGCAACGTGGTATTATTTATCAATAAGAAGGAAAAGTGTACTCTTAAGTGCTAGATCATGGATGAACCCTGAGAACACACTAAGCAGCCTGTCTGTAAGGGCTACATAGCGTATGATTCCATTTATGTGAAATGCCCAGAATGAGCAAATACACAGAGACAGAAAGTAGATTAGTCCTGGTTGCCCAGGACTGGAGGGACAAAGAGAAAGCGGGAGGGGGAGTGACGATTGCTAAGGTATGGACTGATAAACATGTCCTTGGGGTGACGAAAATGTTCTAAAACTGACTGTGCCAATGGCTGCACAAACTGAATATCCTAAAAACCGCTGAATTACATACGCTTTAAGTGGGTAAATTTCATTTCAATAAATCTGTTTTTCAAAAAACCTAGGACTGTCGTCAGATCTGCCTTTTACTAATGAGTGACATTAAGCAAATTATTAACTCTGACTTGATTTTCTCTGTAAAATGGGAATAAAGTATCTACCTTAGAGCGTTGTTCTAGAGCTCAGTACGCTTAGCACAAGGTTCTAAACATAGTAGGTGACCATCAAAATGGTAAAACTCCAAAATCTGAAGGCTTAATTATAATGAAAACTGTTATCTAGGAATCAAATATTTACAAATGATACCCAAAAAATCAGGCACAATGTGATTTGGAAATATCATAGTTTATACATTTCTCAAAAAGCAATAATTTTCCTCAAATACTTAAAATCCATCCTTCTCTTAGCTCATATTAAAATTTTGAATGAAAAGTGATAAAAAAAATTAGTAATTTTCTATTATGTTTCTGAAAGTATGAAATTAAGAAAGATTAAGAACCTCCACTCTTTACTTTGAAGATCTTTCAGATACTAGAAATATTTAATTGGCAAATTACTTGCACATGCCATTAAGTGGTTAGACTGAATTTGTTTTTACCAATTCTATGGGCTCTTATTCCTTAACCTCCACCACACTATATAATCTGAAATCATCAAGGTCTTCACTTATGCAAATTTTAACTTTCTATGTTTTTGTTTCCATACAGAATAACTAAATTAATGCACTTTAATTTCCAAAAGATTCACTTTTTGAAGCTGCAAATCAACGAAAACGAGTTTCCCATTCAAATAAAAAAGGTTCATCAAGCTACATTATTTTTAACACTGAGCCATAATCTCTCTCTCATGGATCCTAAAAAATTTCGTTAATACAATAAACCCAAAAAGGATGTTTCCACTAAACCTCAAAGTGATCCCTCGAGGAGGCGGAGGGAGAGTTGCCGAAGCACCCGCACTTCAGCTCTGAACGGCTTCACTGGGGTGCTTTCCTAACATGCACTAAATCCTCAAAGAAAGTTGTGGTTTCACTCTAAAGGAAATAACATTCCACCCTGCTGATATGGTTAACAACAGCTCCCACGGCCATCGTCGCTTAAGCAAGGAAGACAAATTGCTGAACTGGTAAGTTAAACAACATAATGGAGAGAGTGGATGCAGACCCATCTCTGTGGCCACGTGCTCCGGTATCAAGGCTGCCATTTCAAGCCCTTTTGACAAGTGCCTTTTTTAATCACAGTTAAGGGTCTGGAGAGGAAAGAAATATTCTGGCTACAGTTCACACTCGCTTAAGAAAGTTCTAGGGGGAAAATGGGTGCCAATAAAAGAGAGTAAGTATAGAGCAAGTACTTCACACACGCAGCCGCTCTCATTAAAACTGAGTTCTCTGTAAGCCCCCGTAAACTTTTTATTATTATTATTATTATTATTCTGAACACGCAGGTACAGCGGTGGTAAGTATCTTTCACCAAATAAGCACATATGCACTCTGTGCAAGCAGGCTGGGCTGAACAGGAGACTGAAGTCCTATACATGTGGTGTCAGCACAGGTAAAAATGAGAGCTACTGTGGACCTCTTCCAATCCAGTACTTAGAAAGGGATGGAACTGCTCTGATGAGGTCACGGGCTTCCTAGAAAAAGACTGTCTTTCTCATGATGTGGAAGACAAAGTTGTGGTTCCCGCAAAACCCGTCTCTTTCCCCCCCTCTCTGGGCTTCTTTCCATACGCAGGAAAGAAAGCCATAACCTACACCAGCCATTGTTCAACGGCAGTGAAAACTACATTCCCCTGGAGAGCTTGTTTAAAACAAATTCCCAAGCCCCACGCCCTAAGATTTTAATTCTGCAGACTTGAGAGAAGGCCAGGGAGTCCACAATGGTAATGAATACCCCCACACTATTACAAAGAAAACCCCAGTCTGTTTTACTGGTAAGAATCCTTTCTATTCTAAAATCTGCTGGATCTATAAATCCTCAAGGTTACCACACAGCTTAACTCATCACAGTTATATAAACACTGGTTCAAAAAAAAAAAAAAGGTTAAAACCTGGCAGATACCTAGCACTCAATATTACTCTTTTATCATATGCATTCACAGTGAAAGGCCAACTGAGATGTTTTCAAGGTACATGCTGGACAAGTTGTTTTCCATTGGATAAACTAAACCATTAGCAATCTTTCGTAACATCAAAAGCTGGTGCCTTAAAACGATGTCTGGAGGCGTAGAGCAGACTGTGGCCACTCTCCAGGTACATGAGTTTGCTTTAATCATCTGTTGTATTGATCACCGTTAACTTTCCTCACCACTAGAGAGGACCACGACCAAAAAATGCCAACTGTTTGAAATTTGTAAGACAGTACACAGAATTCCTAATTCATTCTCTAAATGCAAGTATAATATCTGTATTGTTTAAAAAACCAATTTCCTCAGCTAGTTTCCTTAGACGGATGTGATCAAAAATGATTTTCTTGCAAAAGCATTAACATACATTTAACCCTACTGAAATGCTTCAAGAGCAGATGTACTACAAATGTACACCCACAGTGATCCCATATTAGTATAAAGCTGTTTTATTTCAATTAAAATGTCTAACTATCCACCCCCAACACATACCTAAACTGTAATTTTCTCTGAGAACTTCCAATATGTTCTTGATTTTGTTTCCTTTATCAACCTATCAGAGCAAAAACTGCCTTGCAACTGTTGGAAGAAATCAGTCATTAGCAGCAAGATTACAGCAAATTTTCCAATTTAGAAAAACTGTATTTTTATCTCTCCCTCATACTGAAAGAATAATGGTATAATTTTACTATTTTTAAGTGAGCAGTACAGTTTAAAATAGTCCAATTTTCCCAGTGCTCCGAGTTTTAGGATTTACTGTTAGCTCCCTGTTCCCCACACCTTCTAGCGCACTTCAAAGTCCTCTTCTCCCTCCACCCGACCACACGTGCATGCACACACATCCACGCAGACAACAGGGGCAGAAGCCCCCAGTCAGCCTCTCCACGCTGACAGGCTTCTCAAGTATGGTTAACCTTCAGGCAGTTGTTAACTAAGGAGTGGCTCCACAGGGTTATTGTGATTTAACTCTCCAATTGACATTCTTCCACCTTCTCAACAGGCCTTTATCCCGCTTCCCTATGTGTAAAATGGAGTGATGAAGTAGCAAAAAGTACAATATTTTAGCCATTTGAGCATGGACGATTCTCAAATTATCCCACCAACTGGAAGTGCTCCCTGATACTACCATCTCTCAAAATTGAAGCCATTATGGTCAATCGTGCAAATCCGTATTTAGCTTTTCGTAAATAGTGGATTTTTGACCCAATGAACTGGAACAGTTTCTCAACAGTGTCTAGGATCTCAGGCACGACACTCAGTACCCAGGCATGCCACAATTCTTATCAATGTGGAGCTTATTTACTTTAAAGGCACACACTGTTCTTATACAATATTCTCATTCTCTACTGGAATGTGTATAAGAAAATGGACTTGAGTCCCAAAATAATATAAACTAAATCTACTGTAGGGCAGTAAGTTTCTTTCACCAAAATAACACACTATTTTTGTAAAACACCAAAATCAGAACCTTCCCCCAAATAATGCTCCTTCCAACTCTTAACCAATTTTTCCCCTCGCTCATCTTTGGAATATTTCATTTTCCAAGTGCCTTTACAAAAATAACGATAAAAAAAAAAAGGTAACAATAAATGATCTTTCCCGTGAGTTTAAAAAATTACGGCAAAAGTTCTGGCTTGTCTAATCTACTACGTACATTCCTCTAGCCATTTATATGTTTTATTAAATTTGGGTGCATACCTTCAAAACTTATTTCCATAATTTTAACTCTCATCATTTTCGGCAACCCCAGTCAAAATGACTGAAGTGGACTGTTTCCGCATATTTTCACATGTCATCTAGCCTGCCTATTTCCCAGAGCGTGCCAACTCTACTTTGATCACAGCAGGTGTTCCTGCACAAAATCTAACCATGAACCCAGAAGAGGCCCCTCCAAACACCACCATCCATCTCAGAGAATTAACGAGAAAGCATAGGAGATTGCTTCATTAGTTCTGTAGATTGTGTTTAGGTCTCACACAAAAGGTCCTGTTCAAGTAAGTTTGACAAAGTTAAATCAACTTATTTTTCTGCAGGACTTCTCAGAGCTTTAATAAAAAACTAAAAATTTTAAGCTTTATGACTGTCTAGTAGGAGAATCCTTTTTTCACACAACACTTACTGACAAATAGGAAACACCACTACTCAAAGGTACCCAAAACTCACAATATCGTTCAACAGCGAAGATTAAAGGATGAGAGGCCACTGCAGTTTCCAATAAAAGAGCAAGACTGGCTAGTTTTTTTTGGACTCCAGGTCAACTGATGAAGCTGCAAGCCAGTCAAAGCTTCCCAAGTTGTTAACGGCTAGAGAAGTCTTAAAATGTACGTCTATTTGTTCAACTGTCCCTCTACAAAAAGCAGTTCTTATCTTTTGGCAGATCACTGACCCCTTTGAGATCTGCTAAAAACAAATGCTCATTTAGACAAAACATTATTGACAACTGTGGCCACTCATGGACTCTCTGACACTGACCCAGAAACTCAGAGTCAAGAAGCCCTATCTTTTGAGAATTCCTGTCTTTAAAGTTCAGTTAAAAACTGCAGACCCCCATGCACATCACCACCACACAGACAACAAACTTGGGGCTTATGTTCACATACTAAGAATGATAACTTCAAAATTGCGTTATAAAACAGTTCATGAAGTTTTGTTCACTGTAATGCAAAAAATAAGTTACAGGAAGAGAAAAACATTACGCAAGTAAAAATTTTAAGATTGTCAATCTAAGGAAGTACTATGGTATAGAATATACTTTGAGTTCTCAGGGGGTCCAACTGTGATGTTCACTGGACAAAAGTAAGATTCAGGCTGCCCACTAGGCGTAGGAACAGGCTAGGCGTTCCTGTCGCCTGTTGCAGATGCAACAACCAAAGAACTAACAAAGGGTTGGAACAGTTCATGTTAAATGTTGAATTAGCATCAAGAGACCGATCATTGGTGGGCACACTAAATACTTCAGATTAACAGTTTCATTACCAACCCCCCAACACACACTTTCTTAAAATTCATAAGGAAAATGTTTTGCTTTCCCAGCATCCTCAAATGAGAAATGTGGGAAAATGAAGTGTTTGGGAAACCACCCTTCACAATGTGTCTACACCACACCTTTAAGCCCTGACCTTCACCTCCTCTGCTCACATGAAGAGAGTGGTCATCTGCCTGCTTCACAGAGGTACTGGAAAGCCCACACGATGACCACAGGCGCGTCTGCCTCTGGCTGTGCCCCACTCCAATTAATGCAAGAAAATCGGTCTTTTCCAGGCATCATTTGGATCCGGATCCTGTCCTCTGAAGAGCCTGAGGGCCCCCCAACTGCCTCTCTTATTAACTTAAAATTCCTGCCCAGGAGCCTCCTCCACCACGGGGTGCCCACAGCTCTGAAGGTGCACATTTCAATCAAGGGCTTCCTGTAACA
>CM053614.1:57374190-57394018 GCA_028646535.1 Procyon lotor | reverse complement strand
GGGTGTAACTGAATCTATTACTGATCCCAGTATATCCTGAAAATGTCTTGGGTAAAGATTTATCGGTGCTATCAGTTGTTTCTCACAATTTACCTCACTTTAGAGCAGAGTGCCAAAACCAAAATGAAATACACATTTAATATCAAGTATATATTTTTTTTTCTCCAACTACATCCCAGTCCCTGGACTGAACATGGTGATTGAGGTTTTATTCAAGCAGCTAGCTACAGGATTATTCGTGGACCAGGTGGGAGCATGGCACCTGAGGCTAAGTCATTGTATTTTGTGTGGCCATTTCTTCCTTATTGTGGATTAGAAAACAGATGTGGGAAGGAGAAAAAGACAGAGTTCACCATCATAGTTGTATCTTGGGATCTCAGTCCCATAACCAATAACTCGTTCTTGGCAGAGCTTTCTTTTTAGTTACTCTTAGGTTGACTGGGCAGCTTTGCCGCTGATTCCTAAACCTTGGTCAGTCCTCATCTCCACCCTGGTCACTCTTGAACCTCACCTGCCGCCTCCCCTTTGCAGGATTTTGGAGCTGCCTTCCTACTGTACTGGGAAAGGTGAGAAAGTATATTGGAGGTGGCGCTGCCATCTGATGACTCATTTCCATTTTGTATGTGTCCTTTAAAATGAACTTTGTAAATTCGGAGGCCCTTTGTAGTGCAGATGATAGAAGAAGGCAAGTTGTAATTGCTTCTAGGCTGAGAGTTTAACTTACTCAGAATTACGTTTATGTCTCAGAAAAATCAGAAGTCCACTATTTTGGAATTGTAATCAGGTTGGGAAGGTTGGTGGGGTGGTTCTAAGTGTCGATTGAGACCGTGTTTGTAGAGCCAAGCACACTGTTCTTAGACATGGATGCTGGTTTGCAGTGGCATGGGAGGGAGGGCTAATGGATTATTGGGCACCGTGGCTACTCTTAATGCAGGCACTGGCTCTGGAAAACTCTGCATAAAACCATATATTGCCACATCTAAACTACAGAACAGATTACTAAATTTTTGATACTTAAAATATTTTAGATAATGCATGATGTCTCCTGTGCTCTTATTTATTACTGTGTGTCTTGATTTTAAAGCACCTTATCCTCTAAGTTAATTTTGTTACTGAACTCAAGTGCTTTCTCCACACCTTGTTAAAAAGAGTAAAAGTCTTTGATGGTCTGAGATGCAGTTGATGGAATTCTTTTACAACTTTGAGTAAATCTAAAGTAAACTTTGAGTAAAAAGCCCAATCCTTCTTGGCTTACATTGAATATTATAAGAATATTAGCCCTGGAGCTTGGTCTGAATTCTCTTATGGTATCAGAAATTTCTGCAAATTCAATTTGGAATCAACACGTGGGTACTTTTTTTTTTTTTTCATTTTCATGATCTTAAATACAGAAAATCATAATCTATTTTAAGCTTCTTATAGATGATGGAGCACTTGTTTACATGGGTAAAATGACTCTATCTAAGTAGTGTATTGAAGTTCATGTTAATGTTTGCTATTTAATGACACCTAATGATATTCAATGAAGGGTTATGCTAAACCAAAAAGAAAATGTGTTACCCAGGCAACTGCCTCAGGCAGACTAGAGATGCAGGCATATGGCTCTATAGTACACATTATTTCAGCATCTTTAAGCATAAAGAACCACACATGTAATTGACTGTGAAAAATTGCTGCTCAGTTACTGTATTGTATGGTCATAATAGAAGTAAATGAATACGTCATTGTTGTTGGAACAAGTCTGTTGGGAATCACTTGTAGACTCTACTATTTAAGAAGCAAAAATACAATAAGAAGAAAATAGCTGGTTTAATTAACATGTAAAATTGGGTTAATTTGAATTCAGCTGGCACAGCAGATATTAATGTTGGCTTTTTTATGTGTATGATATTCCGGCTTAAGCCTGTGTGCTTTTATTCTTCTTGCCCACAGCATGAATAATTTTATTTTTAAAAATATGATAAAGGCTATTTCAGTCATCTAATTTTTGCTTTGCCAAGTGCTTACGTTACGATCACGTTGAAAAAGATGTTTGTGTGTATCCATAGCATAAGACTTAAACCGAGTGAAAGAAAAAGTTGAAATACTTCTGAGTAATTGATAATGGTCCCTGAAGAGGAATCGGTAAAACTTGATTTCATGGGTTTTTTAATAACTTAGTGTACCGCTTCTTTTTAATTTTGTTTTTAATAAAGTGACTGGCAATTTTCATTGGCAGATGTAAGAAAGCACATTTGCTGCTCTTGTCACTTTGTGTGTCTGTGCTTAGGTGCTCATCTGTTTTCGAATATCACTGTAATCATCGTTATCTTGCTTCAAAGATTCAGAAAAACACAGAGAGGCATTGTGTCCCAATTAAAAAATCATTTAACTCAGTCGATTTTTGGTATTTTAAAATGCTGTTTGAGCAGAGAACGTCCATAGTTAATATGGGCCTGTGCTAAAAGTATGCATGAGAAAATTCTGTTCTTTACCTTGTCTCCTGGGCTTTAAGTACTCAAAATTTCTTGAGTGGAAGGTACTTTTTATGCTCTTTAGCTCTAAACCAAGGGAAAATTAAACTGAAGAAGACTGAAGTCGGGTAAGTAAAGGGTTTGGCGGCATGTGCTCTACTGGAAGCACTTAAAGCAACTGGTAATCCAGTGGTGACCTAACAACTAACCTGCTTCCTTATGCAGAGCGATAGCAAGTGTACAGCAGTCACTTTGAACAATGCTTAGGTAACACATTTGTGTACCAGGTGGCATTTTAGGTCCTGATGATTTTATCTAAAGCTTATATATCTCCATTATCCTTCTTCATTTACCATTTTAATAGAGTTGAAGCCTTCTCATCCAGCCTTAAAAGAACAGAGGAAAATCTGGGAATAGATTTTTTTCAATTTACTTTGCTTACCTGAGTGAATTTTCCATTATGGCTTAAAACTAATCTCCCCTCAAACTCCCCCCCCCCTTTTTTATTTAAACCAGTGCTCTTTCTCCCTTTCAATTTTTCACTTCCTTTAAAGGCCCCCTTTAAACTGTTTAGGTTTTCTTTTTCTTTTCACAGTCCTTATTAGTGTTTAAGAACAAAGAGGATATTTATCTAGAGTCTAATGAAGATAGAGAATATGATTTGTCTCTAGACTATAACCCTGTGGGAATTCTTTTCCTTGATGCAATATTACTGTTGTGGGGATTGGCCATGATTAGAGCTTTTTTATGATTCAGAGTTTAAAAGGTTGAGGAGGTGACAGGACATGAAAACAGATTCTCCTGAGGTCATTGGGCAGTGGGCAGTACTATTTAACAGGGAGAGGAGGGAATGGGGTATAGAATGTACAGAGGTGAAAGGCCTTTTTGAGTGTGTGGTTCAGCAGACTATTAGCGGAAGAGAAGTAGAATGAGGGTGAGGCATCTGTGAGATGTGCAGATCCCTCTGATAAGGCAGGAATTGGTGGAGGTGTAAGGATGCCCTGTAGGAATCCCAGTAGTTGGCACAGTCAGCCTTGGGCCACTCCAGTGCTGTTTGGAGTGAACTGCAAGGGCTGGACAGACAGGTAGATCTGGAAGAATGGCCTTAATCACTTACCGAGTCAAGTTCACAACCATGAGAGCCTATGTATTTATCTACTGTTGGCAGTGTGGAGGCAGTGATATATGTAGAGGTGGTATTTATTGGTGAAATTCGTGATAACAATACAGTAAAATTGCTAATAAAATCTTTAGTAGGTCTTTAAAGCTAGGCAGTAGCCTGCCTGTTTGAACAATTTGCCAGATTTCACTGGAGCCAATGAATTTAAGTGGACCCTTGGCAATTGCTACAGTGAGATTTGAACCCAAGTGCGTGTAGGACTGAGGAGCCCAGCTGGCCTCAGAGCAGATGTGCTGCCAGCGGTGCCAAGGGCAGTGCTGGAACCGCAGTGGGCACGGGAGGGCCCCCCCTGTAGCTGAGTGTGGAAGAAAACAGGATTCTGGGCTGGAAGAGAGCCTCCTTCTTAGATCAGGAAAGGGTATCTGCTCCAGCTTGCACAGGAAAATCGTTCAGCCACTCGGGCAAAGGAAGAACTTACTCCTGATGATTGTAGCATATACAATTAGGTAACAAGAATTCGTTGTCTCTTTAAAGCGTGTAAAGAACAATTGGAATGAATTTGCCTAATTGGGGTTATGAGGCTTAGTTTGTTTTCTCACTGACCATCAACTGGCACCATTTACTTAAGAGCTCCTCCACCATCTGCCTAACTAGTTAGTAGTTTTCATGTCCTCCGCCACCACAGGGCCTCTAGAGTCTGTGCTTCTAGCTGCTGTAGCCCCCCCCCCCGCCATAGGCCATTGGGTGTCCCTGAAGGGCGCCTGACTTCCAGGGCTTGAAAATTCTCTCTGCTAATAAGTAAGCCCTTGACTCAGCCTGCTGCAGCCTCTTTGGACTGGACTCACTGCTTGCCCTGCAGTCTGTGCTCTGCGGCGTCCTGAGTTCCTTCTGTGTGATCCCAGCATTCCTGGGCGTAAAATCCTAGGTAGTGGCTGTGTTTCCCCCCCCCCCTCACCCCCCACCCCTGGGTCCTCCCCCCTAACTCCGTGCAGTGCATCCTTGCGGTACAGCCCACATCGCCTCCTATAGCTCTGCGCGTTCCCTCTCCCCACCTCCCTCCTACTTCCCTTGTCCTCTAGTCTCCAGTCCTCTGGTGGCTTCCTGCCCGACGGGCTTGCCAGGGATGACCTGTCTTAGGGCTGGCGCCCGCACTGAGCTCCTTCTGCCCCCAAAACTCTTACTCCACGTCTTCCCAGTGCTTCCTCCTCCTCACCATTCAGATCTTCATGCCACCTCCCAAGATGTGTTTCCTGGCCATGTAGGTAGAGCACCCATCTCCCGTCCCCATCATTCTCAAGCTTGGCTGCACGGTGGAATCACTTGGGAAGTGGAAAGAAACAAAAGGCTGCCCAGGTCCCTCCAGAGACCCGTTGAATAGGCGCTCTGGGGCTCAGAAGTGACTGCTTTAAGGCATTCCTCTTTTACGCTCTACACAGAAGTTACCTGATTATGAGTCATCTTATTCTTATGTAGGTATGTTTGCGCTCAGTGCCTCCTTTCTCCGCTAGAATGGAATTCCTTGAGGACATGATTTTGTTCATCTTACTCATGTTCATAGTATCCTTAGTGTCTAGGGCATTGCCTGGTGTATTAGAGACGCAGGGAATATGTCTGCTTGGTGGCCTGAACCACTGTATTTGCAAGGCATTTGGGAGGGAGATAAAAGAGCTGGAAAACCTCAAAAGCTGTTGAGGATGTTAAAATCAAGGAGGCCAAAGCTCTTTTGATAAACTGGTGATCTCAGGAAAGCCCAATTCTGTGTTTTTTTTCCTTCAACATCCACAGATACTTGAACCTGGGTGGTCTGGTGGTTGGAACTGAGTTTTTGGAGTTCAGTTTTACTTTTATCTCTGCCATTAATCCTGGACAATTGTTTGGCTTCTGTTGTAACACACGGAAGAGGGTTATAAGAAGAAGTTATTTTTGCGAAGCACTCTTGTGGTTAGGAGCCTTAAGTAAAAGTGGTAATTGGATTTTGATATGGTGCATTGTCTACGACCAAACTTCCTGAAGGCTGAACAGATCAGATCCTTCTGTGCGGTTGCTTAAATTTTCCTAGCCACAGAGTTGGCCAGGAGGTGGGAGCCAGGCGGGAGATGAAAGGGACCACATGGGGTATAAGCCGCTGCTGAGTGGGAATAAGCAACAGCCGGGAGGAAGAGAGAAGCTGGAGGTTATCCACCTTGAAGAGCCGGTTAGTGTGACTTTGTCATTTGTTTCTTTTTTCGGTCCCCCCTCCCCCACCAACCCCATCCCTCATTCTGTCCTCCTGCCACTACCTAAGTTTAGATCCTTGATGTTCTGTTTCTTGTAAATTTTAATTCTTTTTCTTATTACAAAAGTAATTTCGGACATGTATTGTTGAAGAGTCAAAAATATGGGCAGGCAAAAGGAGAGGAACCTTAAGTTTCTAGGATTTTAACTACCTAGAGAGAACCATAGTTAATACTTTGGCACACATCTTTCACACTTTGATGTATGTGTTTAAAGCATTATTTTGTCCATTTTTAACAAAATAGAATCTTTTTTGCATACATTTATGTAACTGGCTTTTTATTTAATACTGTGGATCGATTTGTAACAATGATAGTGGTTGGGGAGTATTTGGTATGCGGATGTTCCTTTATTTGACCAGTCATGATTTTTGCATATTGAAGTTGTTTTTGTGCTTGAACGTCCTTACGGATAAGTTTGCACATGTTCATTCCTCATTTTCTAGGACACAGTCCTAGAAGCAGGATTGTAGTGTCAGAGAGTGTGGGTACTTTTCAGATCTTGCTGTGTTGTCAGATTGCCCTCTTCGGAGAGCATAGTGCCCTGGACTCCCATCCCTTGTCATCAGGCACCCTTCCTCTCCTTCAGGCCTTCATGGCTCTTCCTTGGATTCGGCCAAAACATCACCCCAACGCCAGGCTCTTCTCCTTCCAGCCCCGTTAACACTCCTCTGCCAGACTAAGTGGTCTAAAAGCCCACTTCGTTGTGTCACGCAGAATTTCAGACTTCGGGTACTGTCAGGATGTGAGCCTCCTGCCCCTGCCCCTACTCCAGAACACTCACACTGCTGGTGGCTCTTCATCTGCAGCCTTCCTGCCTTGGTTCCCGGCTCACCGTCTGCCCCCTGGGCCATCAGTTCTTGGGGGGCAGAGGCTGCACTTTGCACCCGTGTCTTCCCGGCACATAGAGTAGGCACTGAAGCCGTGCTGCCGTTGGTGGCCTCTCCTTCCCCACCTCCTGTCTGCTCGATCACGTCTTCCTTCTGCAAGACTGACGGTACACGTCCACTTGGTCACGTCTTCTGACGTCACCTGATTGTACTGACATGCCCCGTCTCTTTTCTCTCCATGTAATAATAATCTTTCCATCCCCTCCACTTCTGTTACTTGCCACTTTTTCCCATATTATCATGGTTTTCATCCCGCAGTCTCTGTCTTAAGCATCTCCCAGCTAAGAGCGATCCCTTGCAAACATGCGAGGGGGAGACCTAAAGGGATGCCAGTGTAAGGAAACCCTGGCATCGTTTCGGTGTGTGTCTTTCTAGTATCTTCTGTGTACGTACGAGTTATGTCATCTTACGCCGTCCTGAGCCTGGTGTACACATGCAGTCCGCTTTGAATCTCTCTCCTCCTTGGCTCAGTATTTGATCGTAGAATGTGGTGTTTGGGCTGCTTTACACAGACTGCTGTGGGATTGTAAAGTTGCTGCCGCTCCAGATGGCTTTAGAATGAGGGGAATAGCGGCTCTGGTGGTTTGAAACACAAAAACGACTTGCTTGGAAAAAATCTCTGGTGACATTAGAACCAGCAACAATAGTTAGAAACCTACGTTACCCTCATCTGAGTGGCTGAAGGCCTTTGAAAATGGGACTCCTGGGTTTGCCTCTCTTCACTGACCCGTGTCCTGCTCTTAGTTGCTGCAGATGGGCAAACTCAGCACTTCCGCAGGTAGTGGTCACGGAGTCCAACAGAGTGGTGGGATTTATTTGAGAGGGCACTTATCGTCATCAGAGAAGTTTGGGATGGAAACGGAACCAAATGCGCTCACCAGCCAGGTCTGAACTTGATTAAGCTTGTATTCTTCGTCGTAATTTACTATAATACCCATTAAATCTATAAAGCAAGACTGAAGTACTGTTTATATGAAAATATATATATATGTGTGTGTGTGTGTGTGTGTTTAGGTACCATGCTGTAAATGAATATAGTACTGTGTAATTATTCTGATAGCCCTCTAGTCAGATTATCTTGAAAATCCTAAATGATCTTGCTGAACAGTAAGACATTATGATTTCATGGTTCATCTGTATACCTCCTACATAGATGTTTAATACTTGTATCTAACAGGATTACCAAATTACATACCTTTTTGGTATCTGTAACATGCCTAAAATACCAGAGTATTCATTGGCCACATGGCCAAAAACCACATTGACATTGCCAGATGAGGACTTGTTCATGCATATAGATAGTGTTCAGGTTTCTCAGACCATTTTGAGAGATGTAAGATACTCTTTTTATTGTATTTAAGTCTTTATTCCAATCATGAAATAAAAGAAAAATGCCTCTTTTCTGGATGACCCACTATGCAACTCGCTTTTGATTAACCAAACGTCTGTGCAGGGATAATCGAGCAAAATAGGATAATTTTGTGCCTTGACAAATTGCCAGCAAGCTAAACTGGTGAGCAGTGTGGCTGTATGGTTGCTGGTACCTGCTCAGAGGAGTCCCGGGAGTAGGAGCAGTGGCGACAAGAAAGCAGACAGTCAGAGACGCTTTTCCTCTCTCCTGCTTAGGTACTGTAGGGAATGGTGAGCGGGAGCCCTGACTGAGCAGCCTCTGGGCGGTCTCATTCACAGCTTTAAGAAGACTTTGTTTCAAAACTCCCAGATCTGTGTTTCCTGTCTTAGCCTTTGTATTCATTTGCTAGGGCTTCTATAACAAAGTACCCCCAACCTAGAAGGCTTTAAAACAAATTTATGTTCTCGCAGTTGTGCAGGGTAAGATCCAGGGTGTCAGCAAGGTTGGTTTCTTCTGAGGGCTGGGAGGGAGTATCTGTTCCATGCCTATCCATAGCTTCTGGTGCTCTGCTGGAAATCTCTGGCATTCCTTGGTTTATAGAAGCATCTGCTCTCTGCCTTTATCTTCACGTGGTGTTCTTCCTGTGTGCATGTCTGTGTCCAAACTTGCCCTTTTTAGAAGGACGCTAGTTGTATTGGATTAGGTGCCCACCCTATTCCGCTCTGAGCTCATCTTCATAATTACATTTGCAACAACTCTATTTCCAAGCAGCTATATTCTGAAGTACTGGGGTTTAAGACTTCAGCATGAATTTTTTGGGGAGGATGCAGTTCAACTCCTGTTAGCCCCTCCGCCGAGTTCCACACTGGTGCTTTTGGTTTCCTGTGGGACACGTATTCAGTGTCCCACCAGTATCTCAAATGCAACAGTCAGAACTGGTCTTACTGTCTCTCACAAGGCCGTTCTCTGTTTTTTCTCTCACTGTCTTTGGTGGTCATATCATCATCCCACTCAGTTAGCCAGGTTGGATGCTTTGGGCGTGGTAAGGCCCTTTTCCTGGCCCTCAGTCTCTGACATCCATCTCTAGCAAGTTCTGTCATTCCTGCCTCAACTGTATTTTTCTAGCCTTTCCTCTCTTTTCAGTCCTGGTATGATAGCTCTGGCTTAGACCCCTGCTGTCCCTTGCTCTCGCACTATCTCCCATTTCAGCTTTCCTCTGTTAAATTCACCTTCCACCCCAATTCTTCGAAGACAAAGATCTGAATCTGATATTTATTAGTGCTCCCCCCCCCCCAACCTTCAATGACTTCTTACTGCTTGTGAAGAAAAGATTTTGTAACTTGGGCTTTTAGGGTCTTCCACAGCTGGCTGGTGTTACAGCTCAAATCACTCTTCACCCTTCACAACCTGTTAGATACAGGGTCGGCAACACCTGCGTCCTTTCCTAAGCACAGCACACCCCATATGTTGTCACCTCTTAGGTTTTGCTCTGTTCTTTCCTCACTGTGGAATGGCCTCTCTGTCTCCTTCAGTCTTGTTGCCTTTTTCCCATCCCAGCTAGAATTTGGTCTCAGTCAGATGGAAACCAAGACACCTGGTTTTTCGGCCAGAATGCCGGAGCCGGTTGCTTCCCCTTCACATATGTCATTGATTTCTAGTTTTCTCAAAAGTAAAATGAGGGGCACCTGGGTGGCTCTGCTGGTTAAACGTCTACCTTCAGCTCAGGTCATGATGCTGGGATCCTGGGATCGAGCTCCATGTCGGGCTTCCTGCTCAGCAGGAAGTCTGCTGCTCCCTCTCCCTCTGCTGCTCCTCCTGCTTGTGCTCACTCTCTCTCTGTCAGGTAAATAAAATCTTAAAAAAAAAAAAAAATAATATGAGGAGGTTGAAGCAGATGATCTCTAAGATCTTCTCAATTTTAAAATTTCTTCTTTAAATGCCACCTCTCCATGAAGCATTCCCCAGGTTTGTAGGCAGAATAAATCACTCCTGTTGTGTCCCTGTAACACTTTGTCTTGAACTTTTGACCCTCAACTCGTGCATCCTGGTGGGCATACATGCACGTGACTGCCTCATGCTCCCCCAACAGGCTGTCGAGGTCCCCTAAGAATGTTTGACTCCGCTTTGCTTCCCTTCCCAACCCTGCCCACCCCTGGTCTCGCTTGCACATAGACTGTCAGTGAGTGGTAGAGAAGGTGTTCTTGGGCAGGCATTTTTATGTAACACATGCTGTTCCCGCTCCCGAATGTTCCCATGCTTTTGGAAGGGTGTGTTTTGGATGGTGAATGACAGAAATTGTATATTGAACACACAGTGGGGTTTTCCTTTCTTTGTGATGTTATTATGGTCAGGTGACTTTCTGGGAAACACTTAACTTTGCAACACTTTGTATAAAAATGTGTTCTCTCTATGAGATGCTTAGAAGTAATTAAGTGTTTTGAGAAACATAGGGAAACACTCCTATTTTCTTCCTCCCTCTAAATCCTCCAGAGACTTGGACTGTTTCAGTGTATCACTGAAATATCTGGATATTTAAAATACAGAATAGTGGCACATAACATTTCTGGGAAAGCTTTTGTGGATGTGTTTCCTCCTTGGAAGTGAAAGCGTCTGTGGCCTGTTGTATTGTCCCCAATAGCCGATGTGATCCTGTCGTGACCTTGCTCAGAAGCTGTCCTTCACTCCTTGCTGCCTGGAGAAGAAAAAGCAGGCCCATTTTTTGTTTTCATGCCCATCCCTGGTCTTATACTTCGAATCTCATTTTGCAGTGTTTTTCTCGTATGTGCTCTGGGGCCCAGACACAGTCAGCCCCCCGCCATTTCCATTGTCCACACCCTAGCTTTCCTGCAGCTGCCTTTCTGGGGTCCCCCTGGTGAGAGCGCCCGCCCTTCTGTGCCCGTTACTACATACCTGAATTTCTCTCATTTTTAAGATGCAGCTCGCATTCCATTTCTGCTACAAAGCCTTCTCTGATTTCCTGCCAGAATTCTATCCTTCTCATATTGGTCCCTGTCTAAAGACTGCCTGCTGTTTCTAGTTCTAGACGATAAGGCAGTGTTACCTGCCTTATCAGACGGGAACTTCCTTGGTGCCACATTTCGCGCCTGTTTGTATCCCTCCGCCCCTACCAGTGCTGTTCCCCTCCCTGCATCCACGTGTGGCCCATTGGTGTCGATGATGAATGCTCTGTGAACCATTTTTACATAGTGTATAAAGGTATTAATGAATGACAAAGCTGTTCTATTTTGCTGCTATCACATCCTAATCTAAAATATCTCACCTTTAATTCTACAATCAGCAGTATGCCTGAAACAAAAATACCATGTTGGCCAAAACAGTTAAATCTGAAATGATAATTCAGACCTGCCGTGTTCTTTCTTTAGATTCTGTACATTGCTATTTCAGTCCGCTATATGTGAAAGGAGATGCTGAGTGTTTATCAATGGTTTTGGGTTTGAATGTAGTTTTTTGACAGTGATGTTTAATTTTTTTCCTTAGTGTCTATTTGTGTATGCTCTTATTTGCCATAAGCTACTAATTTTTTGCTTTGTGCTTGTTTTATGTTGCAGATTAATATCCTTTCAAGAGTTCGTAGCATTTGAATCTGTCCTTTGTGCCCCGGATGCTTTGTTCATGGTGGCCTTTCAACTGTTTGACAAAGCTGGCAAAGGAGAAGTTACTTTTGGTAAGGGGCGTGAGTATGTGTGCACCTGAGAAAGTGCAGGCTTGTGTGAGCGTTTTTGTTTGTTTGTTTTTGTCCCCAGGAATGAAGTGTAGGGAGAAACTTCGAAGAAGTTAAGCATATCCCTTTTAACAAAGATTGTTCTGTGTTTTGGGCTCCAGTTCAAATATCTTTCTATTTGAAAAAATAGATCTCTGGCTCAGTTTTGATACTCTGGCTTAGTTTTAAGGTGAGGGCAGTTGTGTATGACTTTTTCAGAGCCGTAGACCCAGTGAGCGAGGCAGGACTTCTGCTCATTCCCTTCACGGTCAGTGGTGCCTCCCACGGAGAGCAGGAAGACCTTCATAACTGCCTAAGAACAGAAGGTACCCGTGCCCTGGCACTTGTGGTCCTTACCTGATCCCCACAGAGTAGCTTGGGTGCCAGGGCTCTGCCCAGGGGAGGAGCTCAGGGCGGCGCCGGAAGAACCTCCATCTTCCAAACCGGATGTGTCCCCGTGGCTGGGTCGTGCTGGCTGCCGCGCTGCCACCCTCTTTATTGTGAAAAGTCAGAACCGGTCTCACAGGGAGTCGCTGCAGGGCTGCAGAAAACCCAGAAGTCTTTTAAGTAGTAGGAGAAAGGAAGCAGCGGGTCAGGAATAGGTTCTTTATTAAAAATAAACTGCTTCCTGACGTTTGAAAAAAGTGTACGAATGAACTTTTTTATACTGAAGGTAGGTTGGATGGAAGGTAGCACATTTTCCTCGGACTGTGTGGTATCAGCAGACGCTGTTCGTGCATGTGAGGCTGCCGTAGACAGCACTGCCCATGAAGAATGGTCCAGCCCTTTGGGCTTATATGTTGTTGGCTCAGGGGAGATGGCTGAGGTGCCCATTTCAGATGTCTGTCTGTAGTTTCCAATTCGTTTAGACTTCCTGGGCTTGTCTTACTTGACGGATGGTGAGAGTTGTGCAGATGGAAGGAAAATACAGAGGGTGTCGGCGTACCATCTACTCTGGAGTAGTTTGGGAATTGGAGGCACTTAGCTCCTTCGAGCTCTTGGCCTCTGTTGTGTCAGAGCAAGTTAAACCTCCTCCCGGGTCTTTGTTTTCCTTCTCAGAAATGAAGACAACAGCGACATAAAGTATAGGCAAGGCAGTGCAGTAGCCTTATTCTAGAAGCCCTCCCACTTCTGCAGCCATTCATCCACATTCATTGGACATGGCAGTTATTTAAGGCTTGATCAGCCAAGGCAAAACATAGACATATGCCTGGTTTTGTTTCATAGTCTAGAAGTTCAGAGGCTTTCCATGAATGGGGATTATTTCATATTTAAATATCCCTAGAATAACTTCAGTTTTTTCCTTTCCCATCAACCCAGTTTGTCTTAGTGTCACTGTAACCACAGCTTTTCAGAGGAACGCCAATAAAGAAATCTCCCCATTGGAACTGTTGAGTAACAAGCGAGCAGCTGGCTCATGGCGGTGCCAATTGGCCCAGTGGAAGCCAGTTTGATGAATATGTCAGGACAGCATTTCCTGGGGGTTCGCAGAGGACCACCTGCCCGCGCGCGCATCTGAGTGAGTTGGGCAGCACCTTGTGCTCGAGCCCTCCTCCTCCCTGGGGCACGTGTGGAGGCAGCGGTGCGGGGTGCCAGGGTAAAGCCAGGGCCCTAAGAAATAGCCTACGTGGGTTCTCCTTACATCTGAGCATGAGGCGGTGACGGGGATGGGTGGCACCAGCTGCAGCGCTGGCCCGGTGGGGGTGGGGAGAAGCAGGAGACTGTCCCCCTGCGGGGAGGGACGGCTGTTGGTGTGAGCGGAAGGAAAGAGCAGGTGAAGAGGCGCGGGGTACGGCTGTGAGGTGCAGCAGGCACGGTAGCAGGAGCGTTCTCTGGGCTTCTTACTAGCGCTCTGTTGATGGGCAAATCATTTCAGCCTTCTGCGCCTTCTTTTCCTCATCTGTAAAATCAGGGGAGTAATAATCTGCCCTACAGGACCATGTGAGGATTACAGGACACACTGCATACAAAGGTGTTGTCTGGAGAACAAAGAACAGAGGCCTCTATAAAAATACTACTGAAAGAGGGTGCCTGGGTGGCTCAGTGGATTAAAGCCTCTGCCTTCAGCTCAGGTCATGATCTCAGGGTCCTGGGATCGAGTCCCGCATCGGGCTTTCTGCTCAACGGGGAGCCTGTTTCCTCCTCTCTCTCTGCTTGCCTCTCTGCCTACTTGTGGTCTCTCTCTCTGTGTCAAATAAATAAATAAAATCTTAAAAAATAAAAAAAAAAACTACTGAAAGAAAAAACTTGAGAGGAAAGGAGGACTTTCTTCTTTTTCTTCTTCTCCTTTTTTTTTCCCCTTGAGTTTTGGGAAGCCCTGCACTTCTAACTTGCTGTTTAACCACTGGCCAGTTAGCCAGTCATTTACTTAACCATCTCTTCTGTGTTGAACACCATCCCATCTCAAGGCGTAAGACATTGAAGTAAGAAATCATGGTTTCCAAGGAGCTCAAATTCTAATGACAATGTCAGCCACGTGTAACTTGTAGAAGAAATGCGCACCTCCTCTCCCAGTGCCCTGCCCTCCACAGGCAGCTTGTTCCAGGGCCTGCCTGTTTGTCACACAAAACAAACAGGGTATGTCCTGTATCATTTATGAGGAGCTGATGGGGTCCTCTCACCCGGGGGTCAGGGAGTCATACAGCGTAGCCTGGGTTTTTCTGAGCTCTTCATCCCTATTTGGGATTAAACTGAAAGGGATATGCGTACTACAAAGAAGAACCCTTGACCATCAAATTGCAAATTAATAGCTGACTTTTAACAGTTTCCATAAGGTAGGGAAGAAGGGTAGGTGCTGTGTTTAGTAGACTTTTACCTAGTAAATGAAATCACGGGGAATATGGCAGCCTAAGGAGTGTTTCAATAGCAGGCATCTTTAGAAGAAGCCAGTAACAAGTATGTTTTCCAGGAAACTTATAATGGGGAAATTAAATTGGAGAAATTTTTTTAAAAAATGGAATTGGGCAGAAAAGGGGACTGACTTAGTCAATTTTGTTCTCATAAGCCCAGAGAATTCAGAGCATCCCAATCTGTGACCTGGTGGCCCGTCTCTGTGAGGCTTTTGGGGATGTTCGCAGTGACACTCCCACCTCTGGTTACGTCCTTAGCTCCTTGTAAACCCTTCACCCAAGAATGACCCTTTGGTGCTTCAGAAGGTTGCCTGGCTGTGCATCTCTGGGAGGGGTAAGCATGAAGAGGTAAGGGAGAAAGTCCTCCTTTTCTACCTCCCAGATTGGCTCTGTCGGCTGTGGTCATGAGGAGAGCACTGTTTCATGGGACACACAGGCTTATCTGGGGCCATCCCAGCGGCTGCAGGCGAGGCGGGAGAGTGGTCTCACTTCCCCTTACCTCCTGCATTCCATCTAGACGAGAGCTGTTACCTTCTTGATTTGTACTCGTGGATTTCCACATGAGGGCTTGTTTGAAGCAGGGCTGGACGAAGCTCTTTTTTTTTTTTTTTTTAAGATTTTATTTATTTATATGACAGAGATCACAAGTAGGCAGGGTCAGGGTGGGGGAAGCAGGCTCCCCGCCGAGCAGAGAGCCCGATGCGGGGCTCGATCCCAGGACCCTGAGATCATGACCTGAGCCGAAGGCAGAGGCTCAACCAGCCGAGCCACCCAGGCGCCCCTGGAGGAAGCTCCTTAAGCACCAGCATTTGTCACCGAGCCACGGTATTCCTGCTCCCGCTAATACTGAATCTCGTACACACCAGACAAAAATCAGGTGGCGTGCGGGGCGGATATTCCAGTGTTAACCTTTCGGTGAAGGCTTGCCCTGTTCTCTCTGAGGTCTTGTTTATGTTTGTCACGTTTTCATGTCTAGATTACTCCTGTGTTTGCTACAATGAAAAGATGTTGATTAGGCCAATTTTGTTCCTTTGATATCGAGTTCATTATGTTCCCCTGTTTCCTCTGAGGAAAATCTATCTCCAGTATTTTGTTCTCACCACGTTTTCTTGTTTTGATACCTGATATTTATAAGTGCATTTTGAGATGTCAACAGGTGTGGAACAGGGTATTAGTATAAGAAGAAAATTCCATTTAACAATTTTCAGGTCTGTATGTGTGGAGAAAAAACACTCTGTTTTGTTTTTACCTGCACTTTTAGCCTATTTTATATATGATGATGAATTTTTGCTCTTAATTTTTTAAAGTATGCTTCTTACATAAACATAGCATACATACAGAAGAATGTACAGATCCTAAGTGTACGTCTTGATGAACTTCTGCACAGTGTATATACTTGTTTTATCACTATCCAGATCAGAAGGAGAAGTGCCCGCCCTCCACGGACACCTTTCCAGTCCTCGCCCCCCAGGCCCAGTGCTAACAGCTAACGTCTATCACCATTGACTGGGTTTGCTTGTTTTTAAACTTGATAAAAATGAAGCAATACCAAATGTTCCGTCTCCCTCTGACTTTTGCTCAAATTTCTTTTGTGAGATTCAGCCATGTTTATGTTGTTAAAAAAACTTACCTTGTTCTTTTTCTTTGTTGTATACTATTCCGTTGTGTGACTTTATCTTAAATTTGTTTATTCATCTTACTACTGGTAGACATTTGCACACTTCGAGCTTTGGTAGCTGCAAATAATGTGCTTGGAATACTGTTTCATCTGTCTTTTGGGATGTGGGTGTGGTGCCATTTTTAGGAGTAGAACTGCTGGGTCATAGAAAAGGTGTGTGTTTAGCTTTGATAGATGCTGCCCAACAATTTTCCAGAGTGCTCGTACCAGTGCATTTGCATTTGCATTTGTTGGTGTGTGAGAGTTCTCGTTATCCCGTGCCTTTGGTAACACCTGGTGTTACGTCACTTTTATTTTAGTGATACTTCATCATGTGGTTTTAATTTGCATTTCCCTGATGACTAATGGGTTGTGCAACCTTAAATATTTGCTGGCCATTTGCATATCTTGTTTAGCGGTGTGCCGTTTTTCTAGATACAAGGTGTTGGTGGTTTGTGGATCTCACAGATATCTTCATTCCTTGACTTATACTTCCATTCATTTAATAGGGCCCCAAGGAACATAAGTTCTTAAACTTAGTGTAGTACAAATTACTGGGATTTTCTTTTACAGATAGTGCTTTCTGTGTCCTGTTTAAGAAATCTTTGGTTATATCAAGGTCACAAAGATAAATGTCCTGTGTTATCTTCCAGAAGTTTTTTGTTTGCCTTTCAAATTTAGATTTTTAGTCTTTCTAGAACATCTTTGCATTTTTTGTTTAACTTTTGCATGTTGTGGGGGTAAAGATTCTTCCCCAAACCTCATGGATACCTAGTTTTCCAGCACAATATATTGAAAGGATTGCTCTTTTATTGCCCTGTGGTGATACAGTGATTGTAAATCACTTGTGGCTCTCTTTTTGAACTCTATCCTATAATTGTCTGTCTGCACCATCGCTATACTCTTCTTAATTACTACAGCTTTGTAATAAGTCTTGATTTCAGATGCGTCCTCCAACTTTGATTATTTTGACTGTTCCTGGCCTTTTGAATTATCAAAACAGTTTTAGAAAAAGTTGTCTTTGCAAAAATCCTGCTGCAATTTTAAGTGCTATTGCATTGAATATTTTGTGTGTTTTTACATATATCTGTATGTGTGTGAATTTTTTACTGTCATAAGGGTTTTTTAGAGTAGTTAAATAAAAGCTTATCTATCTATTTTTGTAAAAGATTTTATTTATCTATTTGAGAGAGAGTATGAGCAGGGGGAGGAGCAGAGGGAGAGATATAAGCAGACTCCCCACTGGGTGAGGAGCCTGACACAGGACTCAAAATCATGACCTGAGCTGATGTCAGATGCTTACTTGACTGAGCCACCCAGGCACCCCTAAATAAAAGCTTATTTAGTAATAAATGTTAGTCTGCCTGTTGCACCTCTATTTGGAAAACGTAAGTTGGTGGAGACTACAGATTTTGAAAGAAGGAAGAGAAGATACATATCTATGAGATTATCTAGAGATGCTAGTGTATGACTGCCATTTTGTAGATAGGTCTCTTGCCAATAGGAATCAGTGCTAAACCTCTCAGAAGGAAGATAGGAACATGAGCTGTAATTTACGTGTGAGCTGAAGAGTAAGCATAATTTTTAAAAATATTCATGAATCTTCTAATAGATTTAAATTTTGTTAACACATCGAATATAATAAGCAAAAAGAAACTTCAGAATTCTGTGAACTTGAATATCACTGATGTTATCAAACTTTGATTAACATAGTGGGCGAGAAGGGTGTACAAAAAAGTAAATCATGGTGGAAAGCAAGCAGGAAAGGAATAAGAAAGAGGAAATGATACTTATTGATGGTCTAGTCATGTAACCAAAGGAAAGAAAGAATGAATAAAGTTACATTATATTAATTATAAATTTCTACAACATTATGTGAGGAGATATTTATAAAAATTTCATTTTAGGGCGCCTGGGTGGCTCAGTGGGTTAAAGCCTCTGCCTTCAGCTCAGGTCATGATCTCAGGGTCCTGGGATCGAGTCCCACATCAGGCTCTCTGCTCAGCAGGGAGCCTGCTTCCTCCTCTCTCTCTGCCTGTTTCTCTGCCTACTTGTGATTTCTTTCTCTCTGTATCAAATAAATAAATAAAATCTTTTAAAAAAAAATTTCATTTTATAATATTTAAGGCTTCTCTTTAAAATATACATTTTTTTGAATATCAACATGATGTTCCTTGTTTTTTTTTTCTTTCTTTCTTTCTTTTTTTTTTTAAAGCATGACTTTTATACTGGATCAGGAGCAGTGAACTTTTTCTGTGAAGGACAGATTGTAAATATATTGACCTTCATGGGCTTTAGGTTCTCTGATAACTACTCAGCTGCGCTGTTCCCATGGACAATATGTAAACGAATGGGTATGGCTGTCTTCCTATAAGAATTTACTTCCAGGGCACCTGGGTGGCTCAGTCGTTAAGCGCCTGCCTTCGGCTCAGGTCATGATCCCAGGGTCCTGGGATCGAGCCCCGCATCGGGCTCCCTGCTCTGCGGGAAGCCTGCTTCTCCTGCTACCATTCCCTCTGCTTGTGTTCCCTCTCTCACTGTGTTTCTCTCTGTCAAATAAATAAAATCTTTAAAAAAAAAAAAAAAAAAGAATTTACTTCCAAAAATAGTTGGTGGGTCAGTGGAACATAGTTTTCCAATGTGTTCACCACAGTAGTGACAGGAACATATAAAAGTTGATGATAATGCTAGGGATTAAGACACTTAAAAGAGTGGGTAAGTTCTGGCAATATTTGGGTGATTACAATGAGCTATGAAACAAAGAGAGTACTCCTCTGTGCACAGTATGGTTTGGTTGGCTTTATTGAGAAAGTGACTGTTGAGCACAGATTTGAAAGAGGTAGAGGAATTGATCATCTAGGTAGAGAGATGGAAGGAGAGAGACTGTCCTAGACAAAAGGAACATCTGTTGTCTAGGTTTGAAGGCTGGAGTGTACTTGGCACATTTAAGGACCACAAGGAGAACCTGTGTGAACTAATGAGTCAGGGAGAGCCTAGTAGGAAAGAAGCTCAGAGAAGTAATGGATCTGATAAAGTTAAGACCCTTTAAATCAGGGCTGGGTCTTGGACTTTGATGGTAAGTGAACTGGGAAACCATTGCAGGTTGTTTTTTTTTTTAAGCAGAGTCACACGATCTGGTTTATGTTTTAACAGGATCACTCTGGCTGTTGTGTTTAGAATAGATCATAGAACAGAGTAGAAAGAGAGGGACCAGTTAGAAAGCTATTGCAGTAATCCAGGTGAATGATCATGGTGGCTTGGACCTGAGTGAGGTTAGTGGTATTTTGAAGAGAAAATCAACAGGGTTCTCTGGATTGGATGTGGGCCGTGGAACAGTGAGGAAGCAAGAATGATTTCAAAGACTTTGGCCAACTGGAAAGTGAAGTTATCAACCTAGACGGGAAGGGTTACAGGCTTGGGGTGGGAGGAAGACAGGAGCTTACTTTTGGATGTGTTAGTTTGATGCCAATTGGATATGTAAATGAGGTTGTCAGATAGGCACTTAGATCTATCA
>CM053614.1:57357747-57373690 GCA_028646535.1 Procyon lotor | reverse complement strand
GGGGGGAGGGGGGAGGGAATACTCCTTAGATTTACCTGTACTCAGTCAACAAATTGCTGTGAAACAGAGACGAGACACTGGACTAGACACTGGAGATCTGCAAATATGCAGGACCTGGTCTACACAGTCAAGAAACCACAGCTCATGGGCCAGTAGCTACCTAACTATTGCAATTCACCCTGACATCCCAGTCAGCACAGCTGCCGCTACATTTAAATCCTCAAGTTACCAATCTACAAATAGTTTTTCCAATTTTAATAAGCTTACGTACTAAAATCCCTCTGGCCAGCCAAGCGATGTGGAAAGAGCCTGGAGAGAGAGACAGAGCCCACACGGGTGCTTTCCCTTTGCCCGGTGTAGGTGGTGTGCTTCCAGCGGCAGCACATGGCTTCACTGTGTAATTTTTGTCAAGGAACAGTAGTTGATTTCAGAAGATGACCTGTGAACTGATAAATGCTATGCTTCCAAAGAAAAGGAAAGGAAGGGGAAATGACGGCATTCGCAGTTTTACACTGACAACAGATAGACGGCTACACCTACTTGTGATGTAAATACTGAGGAGCTGCATGTTGGGGTTAGGCTCTGGGAAGACGGCACATGAACAACTGAACAGACTCGGGTCTTAGGTCTCGGCTCAAACACCAGCGCTGTGCTACTAGCTCAGAAAGCCTAAATAGCTTCAATTTACTCCGTGCTTTTGGAAAGAATTACCATACATATGGTGAGACTTAAAATATTTCTACCCTCGCATGGAGGAATGCCTCTAAGTTCTTTCAAGGGAATTAATTAAACAAAAGGAAAACTAGAAACAAGAGGAAAACTGAAATAACTCTAGAAGGGCACACAATTTCATAAAGCACAGTACATAATTTCATAGAAAATGATGAAGCTATTTATCATTAATATGAACCGCATATGGAAATATGAGAATCGGCTGATCCAGTCTAAAAGATCATAAAAGAACTGCAATTAAAATACATTCAGATTATGGAAAATATTGATGCAGGTTAACAAATCACAGGAGACACTGAAAAAATTCTAAATAATCATGCTGAGATGAAAAGATCATGGGTGGTTATTTTCTCTTTTGAAACTGAGGTTTTTGCAACCGAAGGGAGAAAAAGTCACAAGGCAACAGATTGAGGCCATCTAAGATTTTCTCTGTCACAGTGAAACACTGAGATTTAAGATAATACAAAATCGGAAAGAAAATGTCAAGTTAAAGAGGATGACAAGCTTATGAGAGAAAAGGCAGTCTGAAACGGTGGAAAGGCCACACGGTCTCTGGAGCCAGCCAGGCTTGGTGGCAAACAGCTTGATCAGCGACAGCCCCCACTAGCTCATGTGCACAACTAGGAAAGCAGAGCCAGCATTTCAGATTTGTTATAAACTTTTGAAAAAAATCTATCTGTTGGGGCACCTGGGTGGCTCAGTTGGTTAAGCGGCTGCCTTCAGCTCAGGTCATGATCCCAGAGTCCTGGGATCGAGCCCCACATTGGGCTTTCTGCTCAGCAGAGAGCCTGCTTCTCTCTCTCTCTCTCTCTGCCTCCTGCTCTGTTTACTTGTGCTTTCTATCTCTCTGTCAAATAAATAAATAAAATCTTAAAAAAAAAAAAAATCTATCTGTTAATGATACGTATGTACAAATATGTTACAGTACGTTATCTAATGGATCAGAGGCTATTAGTTTTGGAGAGTACCTGTAAAAATAAATAGGAAAAGCATCGATGTTAATGGAGAGAAAAAATTAGAAGGTATAATGATTATACAAGTTAATGCCCATAAATATATTAATTTATTAAGGAACCAAAATATTCACCAAAAGAAAGAGATCAAGTATTAGGGAAAATTCCCGTTGTTTAATTTAAATAAAAAATGTCATTATGAAGTTTTGATTTTATTAAGTGCAATTGTCCATTCTTTCCACTGAGAAGCCATAGTAGTAACAACCCAGTAGCAATAAGCCAGTGCCCAGCTGTTTCTAAGCACCATTCCCAACCTAAAAGAACCAGGATTTCTTGAAGAGAAGAGTGATTTCCAGGTAGAAGGTAGGAAATACCCACAGTAAGCCTGAACACCTTTCTCTGCTGAAGCAAGGAGCCCTCACAGGCAGAGGGCACAGGAGCTAGATTGAAGGGATTCCCCCGCCCAGAGTGGGACAAGCTAAGCGTCCACAAGAATAACAGTAATAGATTATAATGCACTGAATTTAAAGTAAAAACTTCCACGACTTTACACTGACATATAGAGAGAAAGAAAACAGGGTGGAGGGGAGAAAGCTTTTCCTTAACAAAGAACGCTAGACAATAAATACAGAAAAAATGACATAATTTGAAAAATCACCACTTCTCTTTCAGGGAGCCTGGGTGCCTAAGTCAGTTAAGCATCTGTCTTTGGCTTGAATCCCAGGATGGAGCCCCGCATCAGGTTCCCTGTTGAGCAGGGGAGTCTGCTTCTCCCTCTGCTTCTGCTCTTCCCCCTGCTCCTATGTTCTCTCGCTCTCTCTCAAATAAATAAAATCTTAAAAAAAAAAAAAAAAAGGAGGGAAGGAAGAAAGAAAAATCACCACTTTCCAAACCACAACATAATAACTAATTCAGGGAAGGATCATCATGGATGCTAACCATGATCATGATCATCATGGATGGATGAAGAGTTACTGGGAGACAGGATATGCACATGCTCAGTATCTATTTACTAATTACAAACAAAAATGATCTCTGTTCAGTCTGGGGGACGCCACCTTAACCAAATGATCCAACTTCCCATCACCAATGCTGTGACGACATGCCTCCTGAGGAGGCACAACAGGGAGTACAGAATCCCTCTAACCCTGCACCAAAAACTCACATGAATCCAGGCCTGAAGAAGCAACTGGTTGAGTCCAAACATGGGACTTTCAATAAAATAACTGGCCCAGGTTTTAAAAGTATCATGAAAAAAAGTCTGTTCTAGAGTAAAAGAGATAACGACCAAATGTAATACAACAACCTTGACTGGATCCCAGATTTAAAAAGCAAAAAACAAAAAAACAAAAACCAACAAAGAGCCATTTGAGATTGAGGACAGATAGAAAGTAAATTGGAATACAGACTGGAAATTAGAAGATATTTTACACCACTGTTAATTCTCCTATGGAAGATAATGGCATGGTGGTTACATAGGAGAATATTCTTATTCTTAGAAGTTAAGTGCTAAACTATCATAACATCTATACTTTATAATTAAATGGTTCAGCCAAAAAAGAAAATGATGTGTATACATGTATTTGTATGTAGAAAGTATGCGTGTGTAAAAAAAGAGGACAAAGGTGACAAATGTGTGGACAATTAGTCTAGGTGCAGAGTATGTAGTAGGTATTCATTATATTCTTTCAATGTTTCTATAATTTAAATATTTTTTTTTAAGACTTTATTTATTTGTCAGAGAGAGCACAAGCAGTGGGAGCGGCAGGCAGAGGGAGAAGACGACTGCGCTGAGCAGGGAGCCCCATGCGGGGCTCCATCCCAGGACCCTGGCAACATGACCTGAGCCCAAGGCAGATGCCTAACCCAAGGAGCCACCCAGGCATCAAGAATTTTTAAACTATCAAATAAGAAAAAAAAAAATTGACCTTAAACCTTGAATCGAATCATTCTTGCTGCATGTGAGCTTGGTCATACTTCCTGTGAATCATGAACACAAGATGTGTGAAAGCAACTAAATTTTCCCCACAAAAATACATCTGCTGGAACAAATCTATGTTCTCTCTAGCTTTGGCTTTGATGGGCTAGTGTGAAATGTATGTCAGCCTCTCCACGCACCATTCCAGAGAGGCCCAGTGAGGGAATGACGGCCTGCTCATACATTACACACACTCTCCCGCCAAGCAAAGAATGCAATGTTGGGGTAGAGGTAGAAAATAAAAGTAACCCAAATAACCTCCACTGGAATACACAGAGAAGGCATAACCCAGCAACTCTCCAGGATATTACTGTTAAGTATCACTGCCAACATCCGTCCCTCTCCCTCCTATTTGCAAGACCTTCATTTTAGAAGAGATTACATCCATGCCAGATGGGACCACAGGTGCATAAATAGGAAAAACTGGTAAAAACTGAAAGCATTTGCAGTACATCAACAAATTTCACTATAGTTGAATCTTTTACCAGTGTATGTAGGAAAAATCAGACAGGCGATGGAGAAGGCCCAGAGCTAGAGAACGCCACTCTAGAAGAGCAGGTCACTGCAATCTATGGAAGGGAGTGCTGACAGGTAGCAAGGGTAGATGGTTGGGTCTACCACAGTTAACACAGAGAAGGCCAGTTCTTAGACGTTGTACTTGGCTATTAGGGAACACTGGTATTTCTATTACCAAGAGTTTGGGGCCTAAAATTCCACACTTAATGGTAAAAGCCAATTGCAATCTTAAACAGCTTGGGAAAAACTAACTCATTTTTAAAGTGTGACAACACTGGTAGGGGAAAAGAAATCCAAAGGCATTTTGCGAAGTATCTGTCTCCTCCAGCTTGGGCAGAATGCATTCTTAGTGATTTGGAATCATCATAATATTCTGTCTGTTAGAGTCATACTACTTAATCATACAGGAGATTTCAAAAGTTATTTGAGCAGAGGGAAAGATCACAGAAAAGTTATGTTCATAGAGCTGTATTTTACATTTACTCGCAATTTTTACAGTTCCCTTGAAAAATACCAATATATGTACAAACACTAGATCTCACACCATTCATCAACTACAGTAAGTCTCTAAAACTACAAGCAGTTCTTTACTGTCAAAAAATACACAGACAGGGGTGCCTCGGTGGCTCAGTCAATTATGCATCCGACTCCTGATTCTGGCTCAGGTGATGATCTCAGGGGTGTGAGACTGAGCCCGATGTTGGGCTCAGTGCTCAGTGCAGAGTCTGCCTGAAATTCTCTCCTTCCCTCTCCCGCTGCCCCCCCCCACTCAAGCGTGCTCCCTCTCCCCCTAAAATAAAAAAAAAAAAAAAATACACGCACACAGAATCCCCAACTATGGTAAGAAGGAAATGCTAAAGGTATTATTCCTAATAATGAATTAATTGTAATTGGTAGAGAAAATGCTCTTGAGAGATGGAAAGGTATTCAGTGACTTCCTAATCTTTAAAGCAACAGAAAGCTATTTCGAACAAAAAAATTAAGTGAGATAATTAAAAACAAACATACCCATCTTTGGTCTGATCCACTACACCACTTAGAAGCTCCACAGTCTTTGGATTAGGCTGACTTTCTCCAAAAATGTTCAAGTATCGAGTGACGAAGTCATTGGGAGACATGAAAAACTCACCATTTTTTTCAATGCTTGCATACTGTTTAGAAAAAAAAAAAAGATTTTACCCTCAAAATTATGTAATCATGAGATCAATGTGAAAAAGCGGAAAATATTAAAAGGATAAAACATCAGACATGATAGTACACTCTTCTCAAGCAGTTATTTATGAACACCTCACAGAAAAAAAAACATGTTAAGACTACCAAGTTTTAGGTTTATACCAGTGGTTCTCAACTGGGGGCAGCTTAGCCTGACTGTCCAGCTTATCAACATCAACATCCACCGAGAACAGCCAAGCACAACCTAGGAGGCCCAGCCCTCTGTGTATGTTACCTGCCTTTCCGGGCGGGTAGAGAGGGCTGGGCAGGGTTTCTCTAGCTCGGCACTTCCTCCATGTTTTATGTTTTCCCACAGAGGACATCTAACAGTGTCAGATGACGGATTTGACTGTCATAACCTGCGGGGGAAGGACGCTACCAGCATCTAGTTGGGAGAAGTCAGGACGACCCCCTACAACAGACTGACCCACCCAAATGTCAACAGTATTGACAGTGAGAAACCCTAGTTTACAGAAATTTGGAAAGACAAATTACATCTTGTTTCTAGCAAGGACATACAGCTTTAAAAAAATAGAATTATAAAATCATAGATGGAAACAACCTAATTCTTTTGCCCCCATTTCTGTTTCAAGGGCACCAATCATGCAAGAAAAGAGGACAAACAGGCTAAACTGGAAAGCAAACTGTTAACTGTATGGCTTCAAGTGGGATTTTATGGAAGGAGATGTGAAAGGCTGCTCCAGTCAGTGTCCTCTCTATTCTAGAGTGGAAATGGTCAGTGAGAGTTAGGTGCATTCAATGCTTTTTCACAGCGACCCACTTTTAGGGATAGAGTCCAGCGCTGGGAAGCGGGAAGCTACTCATCCCTGTCCCGTTGAGTCCCTGGGGCCACGGGGGATGCTGAGAAACAACACGGGATCATACGATATCCTGATGGTACAGGAGAGGACCTGTTGGTCCTGGGGACAGGACAGTGAATGGGGGGTGGGGAGGTGAATTCCAAGAGCTGCACAAAGAGCAAGGCGAGCTGGATGACAGCAACCACACCGGAGGCCACCGTGACGTGGGGCGCCCGGGAAGGGAAGTGCAACCACAGCATCTGCACTCCTTCTGCAGCCGCAGGGTCAAGTCCCATTACAACTGTTTCTAAAAGTCACTTGTTATTTCTACACTTTAATTCCAAGGTAGGACAAACTTTTGCTTAGATACTCAGTAACGAGCTCTGGAGTCCCTCAAGCCTGGGCTGCACTGAGCTCGGCTTCTGCCTCTTACCACCTGTATGACCTCCCGTAAATAAAGCTTCCTGGGCCTCTGGCTCCTCCCCTGTAAAACGGGGATAACAACATCACCTGCTTCTTAAGGTCAATGCTAGTGACCTTAGTCACTAGCATTGTGAATAAGCATATGAAGAAGTAAGTAAATGAAAATAAGTGAATAAGCATGTAATATACTTAGCACAACGTGCTACACACAATAAGCACTTTGTAAATGTTCTGTACGATCCATTTTCGTTTAACATTTTTTTGGAAGAAGCTCAAAAATGGTCCAAGAATCCCCCTATTCTTCACTTAGCACTGAACTGGCTTTTTGGAAACGTAGAATTATATTTTGATTTTCCTGAGGCAAAACAAGACAGGAAGTACAAAGGATATGTTGCAGCTAATTACAGAGAATCTGTGATTGAGAATCATACATGTTTGCTTACAGCAGTGAGTAATTAATTTAGTTAAAAACACAATTTAACTCTTCTCCCACCAGTAGACGTTAAGGTTATTTTCCAGTTTGGGGTATTTTTACGTAAATCTAAGGTAACCAGCTTGTATATAACAATTATCCAAATTCCTGGCAGTTTTCAAAGGCTAGACTCCTGGAAGAGAAATTGTTAAGTCAAAGGAGAGGAATTTGAAGGCTCTTGATACTTATTATCACGCTGCTCTCCAGAAAAGATTGTACCAATTTACACTCCCACCAGCAGTGTGTGAACATGCCCTTTCCCTCTTTGTCTATCAGATTTGTTGTAAATATTTATCCAGTTTGATACTTATAGATAATTGAGTCTGTAGATTTTTCCTCCTCCTTTGCAATTTCTTCCGTAACTTACTTCTAAGTCTAGTAGCTAGGCCTTCCTTATCAAGACTAATGTTCACACACATTTTCTCTTAGCTTATAAATAGCAGGTTTATTTTTTTTAAATTTCGATACACTGGTACTTTATTTTTTTTTATGTGGTTTGAGGTGAGGATCCTCCTACTTTAGTTTTTCCCACTTAATCTTTTGGCTGTCCCAGGAGCACAAGTGAAATCATTCTCCCTTCCCTTGTTTTTAGGATGCCTGTGTATCGCACACTAATTATCACATGATTAAGGAACAGCCTGGCAAGTAAGTCCATCTTCAACACCAGTTCTGATCAGTTGGTCACGAATGGCTTCCTAAGGTAGAGGCTGCCCTCTGGGGCTGCCCCCAAATTCCATGGAGGGATGCCAGGATGTGCTGACAACTCCTACCATCCCTGCAGCAGGAATCCTGGCCAACTCACCCGTCTACTCTTGCAAGACTGCAGGCACCTTAATTGCTACAACTAGAGAGAAAGCTCTGTCTGGAGGGGGTTTGTTCCTGTGGTTCACACTGCAGTATCCTCAGGGTCCCGGACTAGTGGTAGGCAGAGTGAACCGTGGTCAATACACATCTGTCGAATGAAGGAAAGTTTATGATTATTGTGCTACTTTCCCTCTTGGGAGTTTTCTGGGCCATGATCAGTCTTTGATTTTTTTCCCCCCAAGTACCCTTCAGAATCATTGTTGAGCTGCTGTCCCCCTCTAAAAAGAATTCCACTGGAGTACAAAATAAAATTACAATGCCATACCTCTAACCCATAGACAGGACAATTAAAAAGAAATAAGTATTTGCAAAAACACGGAGCAAATGCAATTCTCCTACATTGGTGTTATGAGAGTAAACTTTCAAACCACTTTAGAACACTGCTTGGCAGTATCTCCTCTAACTGAATCGTGCACTGAACCACAGACATAGCAGTTTCAACCACAAGTAGGTCTCCAACAGAAACGTGTGTAGAGAAACATGTGAGAGAGAGAGAGAAAAAGAGTGTATGCATATATTTATTTATTTTACTAAAAAACACCCTTTAGCATTTTAATGTCCACAATAGCATTATCTTCAATAGCAAAAAGATGGAAAATAACTCAAACATCAACAGTAGGATGTACAGATGAATTACTGCGGTACAATCACACTACGGAATACAATAGCAAGGAGAATAAACTAACACCAACCATGTGCAACAATAGGAATGAATCTTAATAACTAAGCCAAGAGTGAAAGAAAGGAGACACAGGAAAACCTAGTGTTAGGATTCCATTTTTATACACCTGAAAAGCAGACAACTGGTTCCCCCAGGAGGGCTGGGTCCTGACTGGACGGGGCATCAGAGGCTTCTGGGGAGCTCGTTACATGGGTGTGAGCTCACTTTGTGAACATTAATGAAGCTGTACATTTACGATTTGTGCACTTGATTTATACAACAGTTTATATGCTTTAAAAAAAAAAATCAAGATATTTTCTGCCCCAGTTTTTGGAAGTGATAATGAAATAATTTTATAGCTGTAAGAACAAATTAATCTGAACACAGAGAACAGTTTTCTTCAGTTTGCAAAACCAGCACATTAACAAGGCTGGGTGGTCTGCCTTGTGATTACAGTAAAAATGACAAAGGTTGTTCCTTCGACTGATGAACAGAGACAGATCGTAATAATGTACTGACAAAGGTGCCCTGTTGCCTGCAGGGGTCCCCGCCAAGGGAGTGGACCACACAGCCCCCACATCTTTAAGATGGTATTTAATCCTTTTGGGGGACTAGATTTTACAAGTGACTTTAAGTCTCTCTCTCCCTTAAAATTTTTTGTAAGTTTTAATATGATTAAACACATATAGGATAGATGCAAAAAAGCAGGTTCAAGAGTATTCGGTACAGTGTTGTTATACTAGCAAAGCAGGAAAGACAACTAAGCATCCAATAATAGGAAGTGGCTTGATAAGTTATGGTAAAAACAGTCATACACAGGAATGGCACACGACAATAAAAATACTGTAGAAATATAGAAATACATTCAATTACAGGGAAAGGTTTTCCTAAGGTATTAGGTGGAGGGAAAGACTGGATAAAACAATATTTTTTCTCCTCTTAAGAAAAGGTTTTAGGAAAAAAAGGAAAGGTTTAAGGAAAAAAAGGTTTTATATACATACACAGAAATACAGAAACAGACAGGTATATAAAATACATATTTTACATAGATACAGATATGGATTTTATCTATCCAGCAGAATCACAAGTTACTTTACATACTTCTGTTTTTTTAATTTTTGGCAATGAATATGAACCATTTTCTCATTCTAAAAGTTTCCAAAAAGAAATTAACTTTTTCCAACTTTAACAGGATTCTAAATACATATGTTTTGTTGACAGAGTAATTATAAAAAATCCAAGTGTGATCCACTGTGTATCCTCCTTAGAACCGTCAGAGGGCCTATTCCCTGTGTCTGGTCTCTTTGCCCCGTCTTCTCGTCTCCCACAGCTTATACTACAGGCATTCAGCTACTTCCACCCACGAACGGTACACATCACCCCCTCTGCTCTCCCCTGAGCTAACGGTTTCCCTCCCGATTTCCCCCTTCTCATTACCCGCACCTCCCTAAGCCCAGCTATCTATCCAGGGTCGTATTTATCCCCTGCACCCTCTCATCCATTGTACAAGAGCATTTCCATCGAGCAGTCCTTCAAAATGCCTTAACCTTCCCCATTCTCCATCCCGCTGCTGCCACAGTCCTAACCAAGGCTTCAGGGCCCCGCACCAGGATCACACCCGAGGCTGCCTAACTCACCGCCCGGACGCACCCGCCAAATCTCGACCCGCCCTGCCAGCGTCACTGGATGACCCCAGTGGCTTCCTCTCGTTCAGGAGGCCTGCCAGATTCCCAATTACCTTTCTAATTTTGTCACGCACACCCCGTAAGGCTTGGCAGACACCCCGGCACAGAGCTGAATTTAAATAAACACGTGAAGGGGCAAGAATCCTTCACGTGGAGAGGCTGCGTGCTCCCACGCCCGCCTCGCCGCCTTCCCTCCAACGCGGCCCTCTGCCCCGGACCGCCCGCCGCCCTCCTCGGGGACTCTCCAGCTCCCACTCGGCCTGGGGCTCTGCCGGGTCCCTCCCAGGGAGCCTTCTCCGACCGCTCCCCACCCGACAGGGCCGCTCCCGGCCCCGCTTTCCTGTGTGCCGCACAACAAAACTGACCGTACCTGGGCCTCAGACTTCCACGTTCACTCCCACCGCACTGGCCCTCGGGCGAACCCAGATCCTTTTTCACCCGCTGCGGGCCTGTAAACGTGGTCTCCGGGATAAAAGCCGAACTCCTCGAAGACACGGCCGCTGCTTATACCTCTTCCGTACATCCCACTCACCGCGAGGTTTCACGGTGTTTTATTTAAACTGGGAGCACTCGGTACACCTGCTCCAAAACGCACGTCAACACTCAGGTTAGAAACAAAACTGACCACACCTGGATAAGCCGCCACTTATCACCAGAAGAGGCTGCATAATAAACTCACCAGCCTCAGGCTAGGAATGCCGGAGACCAAGTGCCCCCCTGCCCACCACCCAAGTGCACTGCCCCAGAGCCCGTGCTCCAGGTCACCCCCCCGCCTGGCACTCTTATAGCCCTTTGTTCCACACCTGCTGCTGCCTCTGCCCAGAAGGGTCTTCCTCTGCCCCACATCCCCCTTCTCTCTCTCCAGCTGGTAAGTCCCTCCTCACCGTCAAGCCCAGCTCCACCACCACCACCTCTCTGTAACTGCAATGACCCTTGCTTGCGAGATGTAATTATCTCGCACATCATCTTCCTACTAATTAACACCATATAATGCTTATCAACCATATCATGACTTTTTTTTTACACTTACACACAGTGAGCTAGTAAAAGGCAGGAGCCATGATTTATGCATCTTTACATCCCCAACACTTAAACACTGTACTTCACATACAGTAAGCAACAAAAAAAGAAGAAAGTGTAACTCAAGGATAAAATAAGCCAGAGTTGCGCCCACCTCAGTCCTCCAGGACCCCTCTTTCCTCCTCTCTGCCAGTTCCACTGGTCTCTCTGACCTCCACAGCGGCCAACTCCCCTTCCCCCTTAGGTGGTCCAAAGGTCCACCTACCCCGAGCTACAGAAGAACCCTCTAACTAATATAACGGACACAAGATTGGGATATTTATCAGGAAGAAAAGTCAGGAAAAAGTCACAGAAAATCAGCAAAGTAGTCAGGTTTGCAGAGTGCTTACTGCTGATCCACACTTAATGGGAAAGCCTGGCCAAAGTGGAGCCGTGCCTGGCACAGCCCCCATCCCTCATCCCTATTCTCCTCATCCCTATGCTCCTCCCACAACACCATCTGTAGCAGAGGGCAAACAAGACATCCCCACATGCTGAGCCAAGGTGGATTTGTGTTGGTCTGACACCGCCCCAGCCTGATGAGATCACCCAAACCTCTGCCAGATCCACAGTCCCTTCCAGAAACTGCTGATCACTGTTTTCTTCATGGACGGTCCCCCGTTCCTGGCCCCATCGTTCCCTCGGACTCTAAGTCACACTCTCACTCAAAAGCCACGAAGTCTTAGCCACTGCAAGAGAAGACAGCATTTCCCTACGTGCTCCCGAAGAGCACCCCAGGCTGTGCACCCCAGCCTTCAGGCTCACTCACACAGAAACCTCACAGGTGGCTCTCCAGAACTCTGACCAATCCGACTAGTCTCCAGCAGAGACTTGCCTCCTATCAAAGGGAGTAGCTGGAAAAGACAGGTTGCTCCAAAGTAGGATCTTAACCCAACCAGCTGCCATGTAGCCTCAAAATGTGGACACAGCTTTTACCCAGGTGGAGCCTTTCCACTGGATCATGCCAAAAGACCAGGAGGTACCCAAGATGTGCCATCTATTAACACACTCAGAGTTATTCCCATTTCCTGTCAGAAGGATGCCCACAACTACTGCCGGTTTAGAAAACAGAAGCAATAGAGAGGTCCTGAGTTCAAAGAATGATTATGACTTTGCCAGCTGAGGTTAATGAGCTTTTACCCATTTCTCTAGGGTCTCTGGCAATGCACTGCAAATGGTCTCCTAGAATTTTAAGTTTTTTACCATAGATCTTAAGTATACACACATAAAAATGTCCACAGTTCCTGCATGTACACCTCATCCCAATCATGGTGGGCCCCAAATGCACAGTAACAGACACTAGTCCAAGTGAGAAACAAAGCATTTCTGTTTTCTGGACTTGCATGACCTACAATCCTTTTCCACGTTAAGAATCCGTATACTGTGTTGTCCTTTCAGGGTAAAAGCAAATTTATAAAGAATTCTGCTTTCTTACACATAATCCAAACCTCCTTATAAATTATCCCTTTTCTTCCCCCCAAACCTGCCCATATTTTTAACCATCTCCATTAGAAGCCGGTCTCTCGTGTTTGAGTTATTTAATTTCAAGCACTTACAGAATCAGATATCTAATGTATCACGTGCTGGGCACTTTCGCCCAAGATTTTTCACTCAACCTTTACAAATTTTTGTAACTCAGATGTTTGTACATGTACAAAGTAGAGAAAACAGAGTAAGAAACTCAATGTTCTGTTTACCAATTTTAAAAATTATCATCACACCGACCATTTTCCCTCCCCACCAAAACTAGATTGTTTCAAAGCAAATCTCAGACACCATAATCTTCTCTGTAAACACTTCAGTGTGTATCTCTAACAGAAAAAGACTCTTTATAGCTCCTATAATCATAATACCATCATCTAGACTAAAAAAAAAATCAATCAATAACAATTCCTTGATATCAGATAATCCCATCCGTATTCAAATTCTCTGACATCTCAGTATGTTTTAACAGTACCACAATTTCCTGAGGAAAGTGATGCTCTCTTAGTGACTTTCTGAGCCATCTACTCCGTACACAGCAGAATGTCAAGTGTCTCATATTGCAGCCTTGGTCCTCTTTACATACAGCACAGTTGCTTTACTATCATGTTTAGGAAAGGCCCACATATATACCTTTTAAACGATCTTTCAAAAGTGGTCTTTCCTTTTTCGAGTACTTTAATCCAGGTAAAACAACATTATGTAATGCAATGTTTGGGACCTCGGGTAGACTTCTACTAGAGTATCATTCATTCACTGCCCAATGTCACTAAGTAGGGGAAATATAAGAAACTGAGGAAATATTAGGTATCTGTCGTGAACGGATATGTACCATTACTCATACTGGGCCTCCACCATGAACCACAGTTGCAATAAAATGATAATAATGATGATGATTGTAAGAACGATGGGCTTCTACCAACGAGAGGCAAAGACAGTCCTCTCTGGATGGATGAAGGATTACTGAAATGTTAACAAAAAACTTTCAACTTCTTAGAAGTACAATCATCAAACCGCAGAGGTGAATCCTGGAAAGGTAAACGAGTGGTGAGACTAAATCCCCCAGCAACTCCTTTCCAGTATCTGACACCAAGTGAGAGAAAAGAAATTAAAATGTAAACCATACTGTCCTCACAAACAATCACCTGCAAGCTTCTGACACATTTCAAAAAATAGATACAATTGAAATGGAGCTCTTTCATAAGTCTTAAGTAAAGATAACTTTGGGATTTTATACATATATATATAAAAAACAATGAAATACAGAGCTGTTTGAAAATAATCTTTAAAAGTTCAAGAACACAAATCAAACAAACAAAATAGATTCCTTTATACTGACCTTCAAAAATATTGTTCTAAGCTCAGCTGGATCTGCTCTCTTGGTTAAAACCACCTATAAATAAACATAAAAATGTTTATATTATTAGAACAAAGCTGAGAAATCAAGCTAGCAGACTGAAAGAAAATAAACTCTAGGTTAGAAATTAGTGGATTTCATTTTTGTATTTAAAGCACCAAATTTCCCCATTGCATAAACTACTCCATGGATTTTAAATCAGACTTCTTATGTGGCTTCTAGAATCGGTAACTGTGCAAGAAACCAGTAAAGCTCTTAATATGTGGTATTTAATGTATATTATTTTTTTTTCAAAAAGTGGAAAAAAGAAAACTTGAAACAGATCCGTAACCACCTGGCATTTTTAAACTACACACCAGAATGATCCATACCCTTCCACTGAGGAATATTAAACAATGAAGTACAATTTGTTTATTAACTATGCAAGAGAACACAGTTCTTAAAGAAGTTGGTGAACAAGGCAAATCATATTAACAAACAAGGGAATTACTTCCCACAGTTCTGCCAGGAACAGGCATGAATGCCTAGCTATCTGGGCATGCCAAGCAAGGTCTCCTCCTCTCCCCCACTTTTACTTTAAGAATCAGAAGTCTCCAAAGGTATGACTATTATTCTCCACATTCCAGAAATACAAGGGGTTATGGTTACCGTTCGAGAACAAAATTTGACAGATTAGCTCAGAATAGGTGTTGTGCTTAATTCCCCAGCCCACAAAGTCCAAAAACATCAGTGGAGAAAAAGCAAGACAAACTTGAATGTGGCTACCCCAGGCCAACACAAAAGAGTCCTTATGTGGAACCAAACAGTGGGCTTATTCAGTGTCCCATCACCCAATCCTGCTGGCAATAACCGTCATGAGACTGAATTCTCACCAAGCACAGCGTCACCCCATGATACAGCCAAGGAGGGGTTCCTGGAACCACCCTAATACCGGAGCCATGTCGATATCCACAGGGAGATTTATGCAAATTGTTCTAAATCCCTTCTGTGTGTTTGCAGAGGCTCTTCTGAGATCTTTGGACAATGGGTTCTCTGTCTCTAAATATATAACTGCCTGAGCTTCTTGGCCTGACACTGTCAGGAATAATTTTATTAACTAATCACTGGAACGGGAGAGGTAGTTTTTCTGAAACGAGTTCGCCAGTCACCTTGTTTCCCAAAGCAAGACTGATAACTCCTTTAATTTCAGCTGAGTACTTGTAACCACCAATGCATTTTTTGGTCCATAAAGATTTGGTAATTTTTTTAAAATTCTAAATTAGTTCGTGTTCTTTGCTGTTCAATTAAAGGAGAAAAAACAAGATGCTAACCAACCTAAGACTGATGATAGTCAATCTATACATTTCCGGAGAAGATTCCCGCCTTTTGGGTTTATATTCTGAGAGAGGTAGGATAGGCCAAACATTATTGGAGAAGATGAGACAGCATAAAAATGCCTCCATCCTTTTTTTTTTTTTTTTTAACATTTTATCTATTTATTTGACAGAGAGATCACAAGTAGGCAGAGAGGCAGGCAAAGAGAGAAGGGGAAGTAGGCTCCCTGCCGAGCAGAGAGCTCGATGCAGGGCTCGATCCCAGGACCCTGAGATCATGACCTGAGCCAAAGGCAGAGGCTCAACCCACTGAGCCACCCAGGCACCCCAAAAATGCCTCCATCCTCTTAGGAGCAGAGAAAAAATCCCTCCAACTTCCTTATCTCACAACAGCCCACGTGTGACATTTTTTTTAAAATATTTTATTTATTTATTT